>JAQQTP010000079.1:13327500-14527500 GCA_029884605.1 Ormosia emarginata | reverse complement strand
ATCTTCAGTTTCCTGATTCCCGAGTAGACATAGTAATAGCAAATAAGATCAATATCTCATATTGACTTATTTGAGCATGACCATGCATTTCGTAGTCTCACTCAATCAGGGGCCCCGAAGATATCGCTCCTGTTATGTAGGAGGGACAAATCCCATCTAGGTCACTCACATTCCTCCACATGTATTGCGGCATGTCTAATAACCAACGTTATGATCATCTTGTTACAGATGACGTTTGATGGCATTAAAACACACAACTCCTCATGTAGGAATCGTAGTGATTTCGTGTCAAAGGACCACATACACCATTATCACTATGAGAATCGCTTATGACACTCACGTAACGATCCACGTAGCGTTCTCATGGCGGGTCCGTCCAATACATCATTACTCTAATATGTATCCATGTGTAGACTTGATATCTCATATCCATGACCCGTGAGATGTGGTCATCAGTCTACGCACATACTAGCCTCAATGTATTATTGTTGTCCTAATTAACAATAATACTTGACTAGGGACATTTAAGAATAGTATTTTATCCAATAGGATCTCACGATCAAGTCATCCACTTGATGTCCTATGGTATCAAACTTACTATTCTAAGGACTTTATTATGTCTACCAAAAAGAACACAATAAATGAAATGCCTCATATAAAATAACATAATATAATGTATGTAAATACAAACAAAATGTATTGGCCACTAGGGCATACACCAACAGATGGATGCTGGTTGCATTTTAACCAATAGTTGGAAACCAACCGAGAATGAAATCAAACTTCTCTTTTTTTTTATTTGGTAAACCGAGACTAACATTCTTTATATTATTTTTTTTACTTTTATTTATTATTATTATTATTATTATTATTATTATTTTAACATGAGATAAGACAAAGTGATAAAATAAATGTGTTAAGAGATGTTTAGAGGATTTAGTAAAAACGTGGACAATTATTAACTTTCTTTTTTTTTTTTGGCCCGGACAAAATTGGGTGTTCACACGGGTCTTTTCAGTGTGCTTTGTCCTCACTCACAGCATCCTAAGAAACTTCACAGGAGGTCACCCATCCCACAATTGCTCCAGGTCAAGCACGCTTAATTACGGAGTTCTTATGTTCTATGCTCCCGAAAAGAAGTTGCAACTTGTTAATATGGCTACGCCTAATCAATTCCTTTAAGCCATCTTCAACTATGCAGTCCCATACCTACACTGTCTCTGAATCCCTCTCATTCTAGTGCGTATTCAGTTCATTCATGGGACCCTTCGTCTAGAAGCCTGCCAGGAGCCGCTTATTGATGCTTTTTCTTAGCACCAACTACCACTCCCTGCCCTCGTCGGTCCTGGGATGCCATATGCCTACCAACTTCCGCTTGGTTCGTCCCCGAACCACACCGTACTTGGAGAGGTCCCGTCTCTGATACCATTTGTAACATCCCAAGACTGCCTGTAGGATTGACGAGTGTCTCCACAAACCAACACGGGTCTTTTCAACGTGTTTTGTCCTCACTCACACGCATTGTAACACCCTCCGTAGGGCATCACATTTTCAACTAAAAACTTAAAACCTAAAAATCATTTCATAAAAGCTTTGAGTTCTAAAAGATGGATTTTAAAATTTCTTTTCGTGGAAACATAAACTTACCAAAAATTATAAGTAAAACAGAAATTAAACTGAACTGATTAATACACATATTATATATACCACATAATATTCAATAACATTTTAAAACATAAAATTTACAGACTCAAGATGACAGTAGAAAACCCAATAACGGGTCCTACTTAATAGCACGGTAATAACACTAACGAGAAAACTCAACATACTTGTTCTGTTTCTGCATCAAACTGCTTACTATTGAAAACTTGGAAGATCACTCCTCGACGCTGTCATCGATCTCATAACATCGCCTCCAGTAAGTCTAAGAAACTCGTTTCACCTACTATACGAATTTGACAATACAAACACAACAAAGCAATACAGCAAAAAGGTGAGATCCCCTTTCACCAATACCAGTACGGCAGCAAAGAATGATACGAATGACAAAGTCATTCCATACACATAGATATCACAAATATAATCATGTTATCAATTTACAAATAATTCTAATAAACATATATTGTAATAAAATGAACAGCAATAATATTACCATAACAGATATAACAATTGATACAATAAACCATATAGTCACATCATGCATAATAACTCACATTAACACATCATACATAATATCTCAACATTGATATAAATAACCACATTAAGATGTAGACCACATATGCAAATATACACAAACTCATTCCTATTTCATGGAGCTAAAACACAGACATCAGAGAGAATGATCCAGAAGAACTATCGGTACCTCAGGCTGCCCAACCAAACTATTGCACTGTCTAACGTCGTGTCTATAGCCCACAGTCCAAAACATCGTGTAGTAGTACACAATCCAAATACGTCGTGCACTACAGGCATTGTACTAGACAGTCTCTACAAGATCTCGATTAAGAATACTGCGTGTCGAGATCATTAGTGTGTTACCAGTTACCACGGCCCAGAGGAGCGATCAACTGTCCACATATGGAATACTCCACACACTAATTCCTGCAAGTCCACTCAATGAACCACACTATGCCTTCACACCGACAACACAGTGTAATTCATCTCGTCAGTCAAACACCAATTCTCAACCAAATTGACATATCTCACAATACATGAACCAAAAATTCAACAAACGTCTTCATTAATATCATAATTACATAAATGCCCTCAATATCGGTATAAACCAAATATAGTTTGTCTCCACTTGACAATACTATTTTCTCAACATATCCGGGTCCATCACTTTGGCCCTACAGTAAAACTCACTATTCCTTTTAGTCGCATAAAGAATTTATCACGTTTTCACAATCACGTCACCTTTTTCAAAATGTTTTTAAATCACGTAAATATTTTCAACATATCGCGTAGTGTTTTTAAATCATTTCCTCAATCGCATAAAGTTTTTAAATCATTTTCTCAATTGCGTAGCTTAAAAATCATTATTTTAAATGCGCATAGGCTATTTCTAGTACTTTTCAACTACGTAGAATATTTTCCTTACATTATAATTATATTATGAAACTTTTCTCATTATTTGTTCATTTTTAGTTAATTTTGATAGCATTTTGTTTACAAAATTCATTAAATAATATTTTCTATGTTTTTCTTTAAAAATTGCATTACTTTAATTATATCCATTATTTACACTTTGAAATTTACTAACTTGTTCTCAAAACCCATAGGTAAGCTCTTCATTAAAATTTCTTTCCAAGTGTTCCTTTTATTTCTTATTTATCATTATTTCCTCTAATTTAGGTTTCCAAAACTAAGTTCATTTATTTTGTTCTCCAAAAATTCTTTAAATTTGAATTCTTTTCAAGTTAACTACTTAATCTACATTAGAAAATAATTTTGGAAATTAAATAGACATTGTAGGGCATTTTGGCCGAAATTCAACATATTCTTTACAAGTGATCTTTAAATCATTTTCTATCTTCTAAATCATTTTCAAATTTATTAATTTACCTAAATCAATTAAGTCATTCTTTTAGAAAATGGTTGAGAACATTTTGGTTCTCTTTTTCTTGGTGAAGTCGTGAGCTCCTTTTGTGTTCTTTGGAACACTCATGCAATCCTTCACATATTATTCACATCCTACCATAATAATCATACATCTATGAACACAGACAATATATTTTAAAGCTATAGGCATGCTTGCAAGTAAAATCAATCACAAATAAGAAAACTTTGAACAACCAAGTGAATAAATCCTTATGGATTCTTCGCCACAAACACATCCATTCCTCACCACCAACACATGGTTGATGAGGGGAATCTCCCTCTTACCTTAGATGTAGTCCACAAGTTCCTTGTATGCCTCCTTCAAGTAAACTTTCTCCACCAAGAGCTTCTTGAAAATCAAAGAAAACATGCAATATTAATATCTAAGGCTTTAAACTAAAATAATCATGGATTAAAATCATGATTAGAACTTTGAAATAGATAGAAACATGAAGATTAAAGAACTCCACCTCCAAGGCTTCAAACTTGAGTTTTGAAGAACAAGATAGAAGATGGATGATTCAAGCTTAGGTTTCAACTACAAAGTATCTTGAGATGAAGTAAGGAAGTAAGATATAAGGTAGTTTAGAATTATAGAAGAGTGAATGATGGGGTTGGGTGTGGAGGCCGTGAGGTTGAAGAAGAAAATGAGAAGGAAAATTTGTGAGCTTTTGCTAGTTTGATAATTTTGGAGAAAGATAAAGACTTTGATTAAATGAAAACAAATCTCCTTTTTACTATGCATGGTCGTGAATCACTTTGAGAGAAGGTGAGAAATATTTTTGTTTTGCTTCTTTGAATGATAGCTAGAAAGGTGACCAAATATATTTAAGTAGATAAATTGGCTTCCTTCAAATGCATGGCCGTAAATGCATAGAAATGGGAATGAATTGAAGTATAGAAATTGCCTTCCTAAAGGCATGCATAGCCATAGAAACACATGAAGAGAAGCCACCAAAATTGACTTGTCTTACTTTGTTCAATTAATAAAAGATAATAAGAATTAAATTGTAATATTTTGCCTCACAAAAACTTGCTTAGCCATGGGATACAACAAGGAGGAGCCATCATTATTGACTAGTCTTTACTTGTTCAATTTAGGCTTTCTAAATGAATATCACAAAGTGAATTACTTATTAAAGCAATTTGCTCTTCCTTCACCGTAGAACCAATAATTCAAGAAGTCCAAACTTTGTTTAATAGCTTGTTTCCTATTGGTCCTTAGAGAGTCAAGCCATTATCCTTGACCAACTTCTATTGGTTGGATATTTACTAACTTGATTCCTATTGGTTGCTATTTTTGTTGACCAATTTCTATTAGTGCACATTGGATATTTTCTAGTATACTTTAACCAATGAACAATAATTATTGTTTATAAAGTCAGTGTCTATTGTCCAATGGGTAATAAAATATACCTAGATTTTCTTCTTGTTCCAATTGGATAGCAACTATTGTTGATCATTTTTCTACTGATTGCCCCTGATGAGTCACAAAGCGAGTCATCAAAGAGAAGTTTCTAGAACATATGACTCACTACGATGAGTCAGCATGATAAGTCAGCATAGAAATTTCTAGAACAGGTGAGTCAGCATGGCGAGTCACTAGCTGAGTCACCAGCTGAATTAGCATGAAACCTTCTGGAACGTGTGACTCACTGCGGCGAGTCAGCGCTTCTACAAGTTTCTAGAACATGGCGAGTCATCGCTTCTGGAAGCTTCCCGAATATGCTGAGTCACAGGTGATGAGGTGTCACGCCACGTGTCGAGCTTCTATTGGTCCTTTTGCGATAAGTCACAGCCACCAATTTTGACCAGCTCCTCATTGGTCCACATGTAAAGCACTTGATGACTAAGCGCGTGACGAGGCATCTTCTAGAGTCTTCTAGAACAAGCTGGAACATGAGAGTCACTAGGCTAGTCACCAAACGATGAGTCATCGTCTTGAACATTCTAGAGTGGGTGACAAGGCTTGCGTCTAGAATCATCCACTAGATATTTTTTCGGAAGATATTATCCAATGGATAATAAAACATACCCCGATTTTAATTGTCAGATAAAATCGTAGAAAAACAAAACTTCAAAAAATGTTTCCGGTTTCGGGTTTAGTAAGATCCCCTGGCTCCGAGTCAACAGCACAAAATTTTCTGACCAAAAAAAAATTTATTTTTTCGGGCCCGCCCCGGGCCCATACACAGCCCAAAATATCTAGAATATATTAAATATTCAAAATATCAAAAATATAATAAAATATTCAAAATATCTCAAATATATATTAAAATATTCAAAATATCTCGAAATATCTAAAATATATTAAAATATATATTAAAATATCTAAAATATCACAAAAATCATAACAATTGTGAAATTCATGAAAATCAAATCAGATTGGTAAAAATAATTAAGGATTGCCAGAAAGAAATAAAATACGAAGGCTTATATACACAGCCCAAAAATAATATTAAAATAATAAAAAACGTAAAAACTTCCAAAAATTTCTAAAAATCACAAATCATAAAATTCACAGAAGTCGAGTCAGATTACTCAAAATAATTATGAATCGATCAAAACAAATAAAATACGAATTCTTGGGTGTTACACGCATCCTTGGAAACTTCACAACAAGTCACCCATCCCACAATTGCTCCAAGTCAAACACACTTAACTATGGAGTTCTTATGTTGTAGGCTCCCGAAAAGAAGTTGCAACTTGTTGATATAGCTACACCTAATCAATTCCTTTAAGTCATCCTCAACTATGCAGTCTCATACCTGCACAGTCTCTAAATCCCTCTCATTCCGGTGCGTATTCAGTTCATTCATGGGACCCTTCACCTAGAAGCCTGCCAGGAGCCGCTCATTGATGCTTTCTCTTAGCACCGGCGACCACTCCCCGCCCTCATCGGCCCTGGGACGCCACAAATATCATGCATACCTTTCATTCCAAGCTCAATAAAGGAGCCTTTAATTCAAGTTTAACCCATAAAGGAGCAAACACAAAGTTTCTAAGGTCTAAACTTTCTCAAAAACACCTCAATTTTTGCCTAAAAAGGTTGCTTTTCATGAGTGCACCAAATGCACATACTAACTTTAGAAATTTTGATATTTTACAGTCATATAGCCTTCCCTCCTATATTTCAATGCCATAAACCTCACCTTATTTGGATAAATGTAGCCAAAGTTATGCGACATTATGTCGAAGCTAAAACAGGGTATTCTCTATTTTACCCGAAAATGACCCGACTTTGAAATTCAACTGAGAACAACATATGAACTCAATAATTCTGAAATTTAATAGTCAAATAGTCTTATGTGTTAGCTTTTAAATGGCACTAGTTTCAAGTAAATACAATATCGGAGCAAGAAATTATGCAATCTGGTTTAATAAGTGTCAGATTGCTTTTTCTATAGAATTTGACTCGGTTTCAAATCAAAACTGGGACTAATTGGTTGCTCAATAATTCTAAAATTTTTACTACATGAAGCCTTATGTCTTCATTTTCAAATGGCTCTGGAATCAAGTCCATACGATGTCTATAGCTCAAGTTATGCAACAAACATCACAGATTACTCGATGTTGTCCTGTTTATGCATAATTTAGATTTTGCATAAATTTTGGTTTCTAACCCAATTCTAATACTCAATTCATGAATTCTAAATGTTCCTTAATCCTAATCATGGTCGTTAATCTTGTTAGGATCATTAAACACTAAATTCAACTCATCAATCCTAGATTTAAACTCAATTAAGCAAGGAAATATCTTTTTTCTCACTTTGTGCATCAAAGGTCCAAATGAAGAGTCTCAAGTTTCTAACTCAAACTCCTACCATAAACAAATAACCATTGAAAACACATTCAAGCAAGAGAATGCTCTAAATATCTCAAAATCATATTTTGACCTATTATACCTCAACTAAACATGATTTTTGGAGCTAAATGCATTATAGGTTCAACTTTGCCATCTATAAAGAGAAAACATAACCTCCTCTATTATAAATACATACATTGCTCATTCCTTCCGTAAAAGAAACATATTGGTACCTCATTGCACTTTAGAACATTGATATCTCTTTAACTAATCTCACTAGTCTAATCAAATCATAATATATCTTTAACATCATACATTTAAAATGTAATAACAAATAATCATAATCAAAATCATGCATTACACAACATTTCTCATGTTCCTCCTCATACACAACAACTTAAAATGACACAAAATAGCATTGAAACTCATATTTTCCCCCTATTTCACGACTGGACAGTAACCAGAGAATTGCCTTTGGCCTTGCTAGAAAACAGTAGCAGCGTGTTGCTGCTGCACCTTCATTCCAACCAACTTCCTCATGATCCAAAACCATTTCTATCACTACAATCATACCCTAACATCAACCACATTTTAATCTCATCCAAAACAGATCAAAACCGCATCCCTTTCCTTTTAAAAAAACCAATTTTTTCAATCACCCAAAACCAAAGTAAATCAATAGCATAAACCTTTTCACCATAGTTCCTAAATCAAGAACAAGTCATCTTTGAGCTTAAAAGCCGAATAAACAAACATGAAAACAACATTCAAACACCTAAACCCATACAAATAGGGCTACCGAAAATGTGCAAAAAAAAAAGAAAGAGAGAATAGAACCAAGACCACAAATCCCTTACTCAAGCTTGGATTTCCTTTTTTGATTCCCCTCATTTCCTTCCATTTACCCTTCTTCCTCCGCTGCATTTTTTACTTTGTTTTTTGCATCTTCCGATTCTATTTCATGCGTGAGAGATGTAACACCCCAACTTTTGGATAAATGATCGTTTTGTCCTGATTGTACTGTTTTATATTTTTTTGTATGTTATAAAATTTATTTGACTGTTTCGTGTTCATATTTGAGTGTTTTGTGTGATTTACTCCGAGTCAGGAAAATAATAATTTTCGGGTCGGGAAAATCTTATTTTAATTATTCAGAACTGGGGAATCTTACTAAACCCAATTCTGAGTGATATGATTGTTAATCTTTTAATTTTTAGGATTTAACTGTGTAATAAAATAATTTTATATTATTATAATATTATTTTATTTGACAGTACCTACTGTCTCAAAAATAGCAGAAATCTACTTCAAAATGACCATGGACCTGAAAAAGTCTGTAGGACCTGCGTTTAGTGGAGCAGTCAACATTTCTGGCTAGACTAAATTTTAAGCCAATAGGAACAAGTCAACGATGTAGGCTTGAAATTTCCAGACCAATAGAAAACAAGTCCACAAAAGTGGTTAGACTTGTTGAAATCAAACTAAAAGGTTTAACCAAGTTAGCTTAAAACCTAACTAAGTTAACATAGAAGGCTTATGTAGTAACTAAGTGAAGTAACCTAGTTAGCTATCTAGTTAAGTTCTAGTTAGGCAATGATCACAAAATATCAAGACTAACTTAGTTAACCTAAGTAACTATATAGTTAGGCAAGTAACTAAATAAATTAATCAAATGCACCTAAATGTAACTAGAAGACTAAATGGATCACAAACTTGGTTTGTTCTCCTTAGGGCAATTCGGCCAAGAGCTTTCAAGAAGCTTCAAGAAGAGCTTAGTCACTTAGTGACTAGGTTTTCATGCACCAATGAAAGACAAGCTTGGAGGCAAAGCTTTGCATAGTAACCCTTGATCACATCTAAGGCTATTAAGTGGTCTTGGAAGGTCAACAAAGGAGGCACCTCCTTTGAAGGAGCTCTACGGCTATGCATTAGGAAAAGGAGACCATTTTACTCTTCATTCTCATTTCTTACTATCACTAAACTTACACTTTCTCTCTTCTAAAACAAAAATCACCATTGTTGTTTTCTTGGAAGACCATTCGGCCAACAACCCTACACCACCATCTAACCATCTAAAATTTCATCCAACCTTATTTCTCAACTCTAAACACCATTCTAAGAACATCTCTAGTTGAGAGTTCTTCCAAAATCTTTCATCTTAAGCTTGGAAAATTACTTTGGAGATTTTTCCTACAAGGTGAAGATCCTTGTTTTTCATTTCTAACTTCATTTCTAAGGTTCTAAGTCATGATTGATCCAGGGTTTGTATTTTTCTCCTATAGTTATAACTCTTTAAAATTGTTTAAGGTTGCTAGGATTTCTTTGGAGGAAGTCACGAAATCAACTAGGAGAAGGAGTAGAAGGTTTTATCTTCTTTTAAGGTAAGAGGGAGATTTGATCTCATCAACCATGTGTGGTGATGGGAAAATGGATTGTATGTGTGTGAAGAATCCATAAGGATTCACTTGTTTGATTGTTTAAATGCTTTCCTATTTGTGTTTGATATTGTTTGTATGCATGTCTATAAGCTTTAAAATATATTGCATGTGTTGATATATGCATGATTCTTAATTAGGATGTGAATAATATGTAAGGTTTGTATGAGTGTTCCAAAGAACACAACCATGGAGCTTTCGGCTTCAACAAAGAAAAGAGAACCAAAATGTTCTCAACCATTTTCTAAAGGAAGGAATTAATGGAATTAGGTAAATTAATGAATTCCAAAATGATTTTGAAGATGGAAATTGATCAAAAGATCAAATGCCAAGGTTTTGCTAAATTCGGCCAACATGCCTTCTAAATGTGTAATCAATCCAAAATTTATTTTCTAAGGGTGGATTAGATGTTTAACCTAAAAAGAATACATTTGTAATGAATTTTCAAGACTTAAAGAAGTAAACTAATTTTTATTAGAAATATAGTATAAGAGAGAAATGAACAAAACTCTTGAAAAATACTTATTTTTGAGTTTTAAAGTATAATGACAATTTTCAAAGTGTATTTTGTGGTAATAAACTAAACAAAAGAATTTTTAAAGGAAAAACGTAGAAAATGCCTTTTTAATAGATTTTATAGATAAAATGCTGTCAAAATTTATTAGAAACAGACAAAAAAAAGAGAACGTTTTATAATATATTTATAATGTAAGGAAAATATTCTACGTAATTTAAAAGTATGAAAAATAGCTTACACAGTTTTAAAATAGAGATTTTAAAGCTTTACGGTTAAGAAAATAATTTAAAAATCTTACGCGATTGAGAAAATGATTTAAAAATACTACACGATTTTAAAAACAACAAAATATATTTACTCGATTTAAAAACGTTTGTAAAAGCGACGTGATTGTGAAAACACGATAAAATTTCTATGCGATTAATTGGAACAGTGAGTTTTGCTGTCAGGCCAAAGTGGTGGACCCAGACATGTTGAGATATGGTACTGTCAAGTGGTGACATACTATATATTGGAATTTTTGAGATTGAGGGTGTTTTTGTAAATATGATAAAATTTTTGGACTAAGGGTAATTTAGTAATTATCATTCTTATTCATGCATTGAGTTGTGTCAATTTAGTTGACATTGGCGATTGATTGACAAGACGAATTACACCGTGTTATCGGTGTGATAAGCGTAGTGTGGTTCATCTTGTGTGGACTTGGAGGCATTAGTGTGCGGAGTATTCTACATGTGGATAGTTGGTCGCTCCTCTGGGTCGTGGTAACTGGCAACACACTAATGATCTCGACACGCACTATACTTAATCAAGATCTTGGGAAGACTGTTTAGTACAATTCCAGTAGTGCACGATGTGTTTGGACTGTGTACTACTACACTACGTTGGACAGTGGGCTATAGACATGATGTTTGACAGTGTAATAGTTTGTTGGGCAGCCTGAGGTACTGATAGTTCTCTTCGGGTCATTCTCTCTGATGTCTGTGTCTAGCTCCATGGAGTAGGAACGAGTCATATTGCATTTGCATTTGTGTCATGCATCATAACATTATTATTTGTGACATTATATGATGTGTTGAATTATGTTGTTATTTATGATACTGTGGTATGCAATTCTTGTGTTACATTGTGCTATTATTTATGATGTTATGGTATGCTTTATTGTATTAAACTGTGATATCTGTTGTATTATCGTTTGCTTATTTGCCATGCTGGTATTGATGTAAGATTATCTCAACTCTTTATTTGTATGTGTTTCTGTATTATTATTTTATTTTTGTAAAGAGTTTGAGGAAGAGGTAGAGGAACAGCCTCTAGAGATTCTGTATCCCGAAGATCAGCAGACAGACGATCAGCTTGACAAGGGCGAGCCGTCCGATCATCCCTACCACTTAGATTGATCTTATTGTGATGGCATTGTCGGGATTTCTTGGTTTCGTGAGACTTGAGTTTCATCGAGGTTCGGAGGCCTGGCGATTGCCAGAGGATCGAGGATCGGTGATTTACTTGGGACGTCTGACTGTGTCCCGACGTGGAGAGTTTGATGCTGAGCCTGTCTTTACTACCACTTTGTACCTACATCTGGAGATGCCATTAGATCTGAGGCGTCACTGGGGAGGACTTTTTCGTGTTCCTAGTGAGATCAGTATAGTGTCAACAGCACGGACACCAGTCCGTAGAGCTGTGAGACATCCTGGATTTCTATCACCCGAAGTTTCCTTTGAGAGTGATCCTTCAGAGGGTTAGGAATCTATGATGTGCACTTGGGCACTTTATGTTGTTGTACTATATATTAACTCTTTACTACTTTGTTTAGATATTGTGTAGTTATAAATTATTTGTATAACTCAAGATAAAATCATATGTAAATTATGTGTGAGATAACAATTTGCTTTATTTTATGTTCTATGTTATTCTATTTAACAATATCCTGTATAAAAAGGAAAAAATTTACAACTCATATTAATTATGTATCAAATGTTTTATAACTTGGGTAAGGTTTTATTTTATTGCATCATGAATGTGGCATCCCCACAAGGGTGTTACAAGAGAAGAACGAAGAGTGAGGGAAATCTCACTTTTAAATAAAACAAGCCTCAAGGGCATTTTTATCCTTTCACAAAGTTCATATCTCCTAAGAATACTTTAATCTTATTATTTCACATTTTATAACCTCTAGAAATATTAAAATAAATCCTAAGATTTACCCTAATACTTATTTCATTATTTCCTTAATTTTTCATATCAGCGTTGAGTCCATTCAGTATCAAAACACGTACTAGGTGTGCTTAAAAATACCAAACGAACTCAATTTACCTTCAAATTTTAACTACAACTTTCTTAACTCATTTATGACTTAAAAATAACTTATCCATAATTATTTCTCTTATCTAGGTAATTTATGCTATTTTTTGGTTCATTTTAGGTCACTTTCCATATTTTGTGTTTCAGCAAAGTGCCTGAACTAGCTCAGTTTGTCATGAAACTTTATAGGCATGTTAAACTAGTATTAGGCTACCTCGGTAACCCTTTACAAACCTAACATGTTATCGGGGATATTACATTGAACCTAACAACTTGACCTATGCGCACTCATCAGACTATATCTTGAGCTATAGGAGAGGTTTTGTACTGAAACTAATGCCATTTGAAAGTAAGTCCTAAATCTACAACTTTTATGAAGAACACAAGAGCCAATTCGGATGACTTAGAGGTCATATTGGGCTTGGAAGTAAGAACAAAGGAGTTGTAGTTGGGCCTGAGTAGTGTGCAGTGATTGGACTGAAATTTAAGCTGTAGGATTCACTTTGGGCTGAAATGAGTGGCATTGGAAAGCTAAGAAAAAAACCTACAACTTTGATGAAGACCACTTTTCCATAAAATGACAGCAGCCATGAGTTTAGCACTGAAACATTTCAGAGACAAGAATCTTTATAATTGTCCACTCATTCACAATTATCAAACAACTCCCTTGACATTTTTCATTAATTATCAAACCACTCCATTATCATTTTGTACTCCTCAAGCTCTATAAAAGGGAGCATTGGCTGGTCATTTAGGCATCTTGGCTTAGAGATCAAGATCATGCTATTGTGTTATTTATTTTTCTTATTGTAGTTTTCTTTGTTCTAAATTGAAATTATGTTCATCTTTTTCTTCTTATCTCTTTCTTTCTTCTTGTGCATGAGTAACTAATTTCCATTTTGCTTGGGTGAAAGGGTGAAGCTTTTGGTAATAAATTAAAGTTTGATTAATTTATTTCTTGTGCTTGAATGATGTATTATCAAGTGGTCATTATATGTGTTATATTTTGTTTCCAATCAATTTAGAAACCCTCCTTGTAAAGTGAAGATCTTGATTTATTGTAGACAAGAGGTTGACATAATGAATTCTTGAGCCTACTATAAGTGTTGGTGTTAGTGGATAATTAAAGGAATCATAATATAATTACATATATAATCTTAAATGGACTTTGCATGTTGTATTTTTCGATTGGAACCTCCATTATTTATGGATTTCAATTGAGTTATAAAAAGAAATAATTTTGTCATTAATTTATTACTAAGAGTAGATCTCCTAGCCCAATCAATTTTTTTTTCATTTGTGAATAACTTTTATCACCTTTTTGTTGTGACAAATCTTTTCTTTACCTCAAAGAATTTTTCTTTATCAGTTCCCTGAGGATCGACCTCGGACTCCCGAGAATTTATTACTTGAAACAACCTACACTTGGGTTAACAACTTTTAATTCGTATCAGTAAACTACATAAATAATTAAACTATTCTCAGCATTACACAATTGCCTATACAATTGTATAATATCAATTATACTTGGCAAATTGCTTAACCCACTTCTTTTCCAAACTTTGGACTTAACTCATCCTTATTACTCTTAGTAGTAAGCATGTCTCACTTTACTATGCTTACATAAGGACTTATCTCACTCCTCATATTACTTCACAAAGAGCTTATATCACTACTTTGTCTTAGGTAAAGTGTTTTACTCACACTTTAATCTCACAACTACCTCCTTGGCAAGGAACTTAACTCACTTCTTTGCAAGGTCAAGGGGTTTAACTCATTCCCTTAATTAGGGTAATTGTGCTATGGTCCAATTTTAACTAATTAAGGAACCTCTCTATTCTAATACTCCATTTTAACCCAACTTAATGAGATGAATGAACATTTCTCTAAAAACTTGCATATTTTAACTTAACTTTCAATGAAAGAGAGTAAATCATGTATCTACGATAAGTAAAACTTCCTTATCAAACTAGCATCTAGCACACCCTAACATCACACCACAAGTGGTAATCCAAGCCACACCAATGTGCTTAAGGTTCTCGATACCTATTTCAAGGAATTCAAAACTCTAGAAAAGCTTAAAAACTCAAACTTGTTCATATATACTAAGTGGTTATTTCCCTTGAGAAACATCCCTAAAAGTGGTTATCATAACACACTTAAGAAAGTATATACGAATTATCTCAACTAGTAGGGAACTTCAAAACATCAAGAATAAAATTCATGAAAATTCTTGGAACCCACACCTAGGCGCCACTTTCCCACATTCCGCACTACAACAAAGTGCCTATACTAACTCAATTTGTCACAAAAATTAATAGACATGTCAAGCAAGTGTTATGCTACCTTTGTAACCATAAACTAGTCTAACATGTTGAAAAGAGGATGTTACAACATTGCACAAACACTATCACAACACATTTCATAATCATTATCCTAGAACATACCCTAGGCATAATCATACACACAACACAAGCATTGCATTTCAATGACAATTGTTTGGGCGATTATCTTATCTGTTGTGAACACCCAATTTTGGCCATATAAAAAATGATAAAAAATAAATAATTGTCTGCATTCTTGATCAAATTTTCTAATCATGTTTTAGCTCATTTATTTTATTGCTTTGTCTTTTTTTTTTTTTTATTTTTTATTTTAAAAATAAAAAATATATCTATGTAAAAACACAAAAAAATATAAATAAAAATATGTTCATTTTCATTTTACATAAAAAATTAATAAAATAAAAAATAAAATGAAAGAGATGTTGCAAAGATGTTGTTACGTTAGCAAACATTATCTCTGCTACAGCCAGAAAAACATATGGCTCAAGAAGCTCAAAAATGGAAATTTGCAGATGTGAAAGTTGTAGAAAGGGTCACAAGTCTAAAGAATATACATGGAAATAGAAGTTGAGCTAAATCGCATCAAGCCACTCTAAGCTAATTTTATGGGGAGGGGGCTGGCAGAAGGCATCTACTTACAAGAGGGGAAGGATATTACAGAGAGGTTAGGAGAAAGATATCAATAACAGAGAGCATTTTCATTTTTGGGGGGAGACCTCATTGGCATCATCTGCATTTTTAACCTACGACCTTTACTATTCATCATCTTCAACCTCTTCCATCTTCAACCCACAACCTTCACCTTCATCTTCAACTTTACTATTCATCATCTTCAACCTTTTCCATCTTAAACCCACCACCCACAACCATCTTCAACCTTTTCCATCTTCATCTCACAACCACCATGCAACCACTACAAACAACCACCTTACAACCACCACAAACCCACCACCCACAACCTCCATAACCCACCACCATCAATAACTCCATCACCTTCAACCTCAAACCAACCGAAGAAATAAGAAGAAACTGAAACTCACCTCACCTACAGCTAGATCTGTCTGACCAGCACCAGGACCCATCGCTAGACTCGAAGCCGCTCGACCCAGACCGACCAGCCACGGCCCACACTGGCACCCTTAATTGTCAGACCTCACTCCGATGCTGGCTCAGTCACATTGTACCAACGATCTCTCCGTCGGACTACTACTGCACAACACATACTACCGCATGACCAAGCGGAGTCCGATCTATCTTAGCGATCCGCCACCGACCCAGATCCCACTGTTTTTTCAAGTCGCACACAGACCCGTCTAGCGTGCCCCATCGCATCGTTTCTCACTAGAGGTTTGAGCTTTTTTTTTCTCTTTAGTTCTCACTATGCGTTGATATTGCTTCTATTGTTAAGCTTCTAGAGCCTTCTCTTTTCATGTTTCCAAGAGAAGATATTAAATCATAAACCAAAGATAGAAAAATGAAGAGAAAGTGTTCGGCTGCAGCATAGCACTAGCCCATATTACGTGGGTTAGTTCATTTGAATAGCAAAATATGATGATAATAAAAAAAAAATTGGTTGATTTTGTAACACCTTCCTTCGGGTGCCACCTTTTCTGACTCAACAAAAGAAAACTAAGGTAAAATATAAAAGATTTAATTATTTAAAATGCGGGTTAAAAACTTCTTTCTTGTTCAAAATATAAATTTACCAAAGTTATAGGTAATATTAAAAAATATAGTGAACCAATTAAGACTCATATAATAGACACCACATAATATTTAACAATTATTAAGAAAACATAAAACTTACAGACTTAATTTTAAACAGTAGCAAACCCCATGACGGGTCCTACTTAATAGCACGGTAAAACACTAACAAGAAAACTCAACATACTTATTCCGTCTTGTATCCATCTTAATGCGTCTTATATCTGTTCCTCCTCAAAACTGCACACCAATGAATCTGGGATGGCCACTCCTCAATGTTGTCACCGAACTCATAATATTTGCCTCCAGTCAAGTCTAAGAAACTCTTTCCATCTACTATATAGAATTTAACAATACAAGCACAACAAAGGGGTGAGAACCCCTTTTCATCAATACCAGTATAGTAGTAAGGAATGATACGAATGAC
Organism: Ormosia emarginata; assembly: GCA_029884605.1. NCBI lineage: Eukaryota > Viridiplantae > Streptophyta > Magnoliopsida > Fabales > Fabaceae > Ormosia > Ormosia emarginata. The sequence goes on along the minus strand of JAQQTP010000079.1, from coordinate 14,510,363 downwards.
AAAGTCATTCCATACACACAATTATCACAATTATATTCATGTCATCATTTCATAAACAATTTCCATAACCATATATCATAGTATAATAACCAGTACCAATTTCATCATAACAAATACCATCAATATATATGAAATGATAATGTCACACCATATGAACATTTACCATGCCACAACAATATGTGTACTGACCATGTGTATGCATACTAAACTAATTTCTCACTCCATAGAGGTTTTCACAATTTCGAGATGAATGGTCTGGAATAAATGCCAGCCTTAGCCCAACGACATTACTACTCCACGAAAGGAATCGTGTTCTTGTTGGGTATCGTCAATGCATTGCAACAGACTGCGTCACCAAGTGGCACATGGTGCAACACCCTACTGGGGATGTCACATTTCCAAATAATAATAATAACCTCTACCCAAGTTATAAATTATTACGTAATATATAATAATATAGGTTGTAAAAATATTTTTTTTATACCACATTATTTTATAAAATAGAATAAATAGAACACAAGATAAAACAAACTATTACATACACAACATAATTATACATATGATTTTGTTTTTAATAAGTACAAATAATTTACATATTACAAACTAGTTAATTAAAAACAGTAAATTGTCTGGTTTAAAGCAAACCATAAACTAGCCCAAGCATAACACTAAAAGTTCTGATCCTCCGAAGAATCCTCCTCGGGAAGATTATCGGAAGACAGAAATACTCTGGTAACATCATACCACGCTGCAATCAATCCATATGATATGGATGATCTCGAAGTTCACCTTCCTTGAACTAGTCACTCGGTTGCTGCTCCTCGTTGTATTGATAATCCAACAGTTGCTCCTCTTCTACTTCCTCAATGACTTTACGGAACATAGATAATAATACAGAAAATATATACAAAGAGATGAGACAATCTACATCATTATCAGCATAGCAGTAAGAAAACGACAATACAAACAAATATAACAGTTAATATTGTTACCAAGTGGCTTCAATACTCAAGAGGGGGGTGAATTGAGTTTATAAAACAAGTTCGCAATTCTTTCGCAAAACACTTGACTATTGATTTTCGTTGAAGCTATTGACTAATTAAAATGAATGAATTGATAAGAATAATGTATGTTGCTTAATAACCAACCAAGAGAGAAGTAATCAATCAAGATAATAAGCAATGCACAAATATAAGAGAAGGGTTTAGAGAATCAAACACAGTGATTTATCCTGGTTCGGCCACCAATCCACTTGTGACCTACGTCCAGTCCTCAAGCAACCTCTTGAGATTTCCACTATTTCTCCAAGCTTCAATAGGTGCTTAAATACCTTTACAAACTTGAGCCCTCAACTCCTTGGGATGCCTCACCCTTGAGCTTGAATCTCTTCAAACAAAGGGATGCCTCACCCTTTACAAATTGGAGGGATACCTCACCCTCTCTCTCTTATACAGAAATTAAGATTGATATAGAGAAACTCTCACTAGAGTAAATGATACAAATTGAAGCTCTAATAATGCTCACAAAGATATCTCAAAGATTGGACAAAAACAAAGCAAGAATGATTTCAGAGTTTGATTCTCGTATGATGTGTTGCTATGATGTTTTTAGGTTCAAGAACAACCCTTAATGATGCCCCAGCAATTGTATTTAAAGCCCATTCATTAAAAGAGCCGTTGGGGGTGGTTAAAGCCAAGCATTTAATGCATTCAATATAGCCGTTGGGCATGTCAGAACCTTGGTAATCGATTACAAGGTTTTGGTAATCGATTACATGGAAAAATAGAACGTGTTCTTGGCTTTCTGGGCTTGTGGTAATCGATTACATGGCTTGTGTAATCGCTTACACGCCCTCTGACTTCATGGTAATCGATTACAATATTGACGTAATCGATTACATGGCCCTTTTGGTCCTGTTCTTGGCTTTCTGGGAACATGGTAATCGATTATATGACTTTGTGTAATTGATTACACGTTCTCTGACTTTCTGGTAATCGATTACAGGGATGGTGTAATCGATTACAAGGCATCTATTTAGCTTGTAATCGATTACTAAACCTTGGTAATCGATTACACTATACTTTAAACTCATTTTTCAAGCCTTAAAACGGATTTATATCATTCCAAACTTTAGAAAACATGGATTAAACAATATAGAACATTGTTTGGCATGATCCAAGGTAAAAGAAGTTCTCTTTTAGGAATTGATCTTTGAAAACCATATTGATTCAAATCATTTTTTGAAAAACCATTTGAGATATCTTGGGAGCATTTAACATTATGTACTAATGCCTATATCTAAACCTCTTGATTTCTTTCTTTGATCTTGGTTTTCTCTTTTGCTCTTTGATCTTCATCTTTGACTTTGTTATCATCAAAAACCATTTGACATGCTTCAAGACACATGCATTCACAAATATAACAATTCATATTATCACACATGCAAAATATCATAAATCAAATTATAACTATTCACACAGTGATGTAGATTAAATATGCCATGTACTCAGACTCGTTCCTACTCCATGGAGCTAAACACAAACATCAGAGAGAATGATCTGGTAGACATGTCCGCACATCAGGCTGCCTCAACCAACTGTTACATAGTCAAATATGTTGTGTAAACAGTACACAGTCAAATACGTCATGTGAATGGAGTATCCCTACTAGGGACATTGTGGTAGTTGATAAACCATGAATACTTAATGACGATGATGAATTGAATTAATCTCATATGGAACCAAAACTAAACGATTGGTATTAAGAGACTAGTGAATAATATGGGAAGGAATTTAGGACCTTGAAGGCATGTAAGGCCAAGGTTTCCAAGGGTTAGTTAACCTAAAGATTTACATAATTGATCAAGATTTAGATTCTTGGAAATGTTGTACCCTTAAAGGAGAAATGGTGATAATGAGGAACCATAAGATATATATTGATGTTGAGAATTGACATGTTAATGTTGAAGTATGCTTATATGCCATTGAGGCATCGTATATGATATATGTATCATTTAAATGATTTATTGATATTGAGAATGAATATATGCCATTGTGGTATTGTATATGATGAATGCATCATTGATAAACATACATGATTGGACATTACGTCGTCATGCATATGTAATTTGTTAAAGACTATATATCGTTGTGGTATTGTATATGATGAACACATCATTGATAAACAGATATGACTGGACATTGCGTCGTCATGCATATGTATTGTACATGATGAATGAATCATTGATAAACATACATGACTTGACATTGCGTCGTCATGCATATGTATACCTAAGAGTAGAATAACACTTATGTGCGGGTGTGAATAGACTAAGCGTAGGTGTTACCATATGTTGTTGGCCCCTGGGGACGTCGGGGTGCGGGTGCCTCATCATGGACAGTTAAGAGCTCCTCTGTGCCATGGGGTAGACCGATGCAAACACACCGATGATTCGGATTGAGACACTGTCCTATGTCACGATCAACTGTTGAGGTGCCATGTATAAGCCATTGCGCAAACATTTTATGAGATAAAGCACACTGTATTTTAAGGTTAATGATATACTGGCATTACTCCTTGATCATTCACTCTGAAAGGTTAATGTTTAGCTCCATGGAGTAGGTTTTGGTACCATAATGCATTGTGCATCATTCATTGTCAGTCTCATAAGTTGTTAAGCATGAACATCTCATTAAAAATAACTGCTTGTTTTTATTCTTGTCGTACGTGATTTGTCTGATGGTTTTGCTGAATTATTGGAAATCATGTGGTGATTTGCCTGTTGAAATTGGTTATTGTTATTGCCTATTGTTGATCTACTTTTACTATAAATATCATTATTGTCATTAATTCTTATTATCACTTATAACTGAACTATTTGGGTTAGAAATTTTGCTGCTGCTGTTAATAAATGCATGAACTATGTTGCTTTGTAGGCGCTTTGCGTCGTGTTGTTTTCTTACTGCCAGAATGATAATGAAAAATGGGTGTCTCACGTCTTTCCTGTATTTCTGTACTTTTGTTTTATATTTATATTTGATAAAAGATTGTGAGGAAGATGAAGAGGGACCATACCCTTGCTGATGGGATTGGAAGTCTAGACAAGATTTTTTCGACTACGTACAAGTGCAGTTGCGTGGAGGCATTGATGCCTGACTAGCCGACTGGGACTCCTACCGTCGTATATGCATATGGGGTCGTGGCTTTGTCTGCTAGTAGTACCTACCCCAGGGTTACTACTTTTTCCCTTTAGTGTTTTAGTTTTCACTGTATTTTATTTGAGTCTGTAATTGTTATATTCTATGTTATCAGTGATCTGTATTAAAGATGACTATAAAATATATATATATAGAAAATTATTTTTATTTCAGTGGTTATGTATAAAATGATTGGGTACTAATTATGTTTTCATTCGAGGCTCGTATTTTCTACTTATGCATGAATGAGAAAAAAAAAATAAACTTGAAAATTTGAAATTACTATTATTGAGACTGTGACACACCTGGATTTAGTAACTGTGGTGTAATGATGATTACGCTGCGGTTGTTATATTTAGGTGCGTTACGGATATCTCATATCCATGACCCGTGAGATGTGGCCATCAGTCTACGCACATACTAGTCTCAATGCATTATTGTTGTCCTAATTAACAATAATACTTGACCAGGGACATTTAAGAATAGTATTTTATCCAATAGGATCTCACGATCAAGTCATCCAGTTGATGTCCTATGTCATCAAACTTACTATTCTAAGGACTTTATTATGTTTATCAAAAGGAACACAATAAATGAAATGCCTAATATATTAAAAAATAGCATAACACAATATATGTAAATATAGACAAATGTATCGGCCTCTAGGGCATACATCAACAAGATGTGCTGGTCCAGGTGAACGAGTTGATTTTTCTTGCAGATTTCTACATTCTGTAGATGAAAGAGGGGGTCACACTCCAGCAAGGCTCCATTCATTTTAGGGAGACCTTTCCTCAAAACAGCACAGACAAAGATTAATGCGCATGCATGAGTTCTTTCCATGGAGGTTGGAGATTCCATTGTGATGTTTAATATTCTTGATGCTATGAAACACCCTATGGAAGAACATTTTGTCTTTCATATTAATTTAATTAATGATTTGGTTAATAAATCATATGTTGGCTTATGTGAGGAGTTTCTTGAGATTGTTGATTTTGATGATTCTATTTGCGGTTATTTATGTGCTTGTTGTGATGGTGATAAGTTATGTTCTGTGTGTTTTGAAATTTCTGTATTTTTAGGATATGATATTGTTCCTATGTTAGCAGATTGTGCAATAGGTGATATATATGCAGAGCTTCAAGCAGCAAAAGTAAAATCACTACAGCCCTTTAGATTATTTCCCTTCATAGTGCAGTCACCACAGTTGGAGCTGAAGTCATTACCCGAGCACCTGAAATATACATATTTGGCAAATAATGACACCTTCTGGTTATTGTAGCTAGAAACCTCCCTACTAAACAGGAGGAGAGACTGCTACAGGTTTTGAAAGAGAATAAGAGGGTCATCGGATAGACACTGGTGGATATTCCTGGCATTGGCCCTTTCACATGCATGCACAGAATTTTACTTAAGGACGGAGCTAAAGTAGTGAGGCAGCCTCAGAGGAGACTGAATCCTCTAATTTTGGATGTAGTGAAAAAAGAGGTGACCAAGCCACTGTAGGCTGGCATTATCTATCTCATCTCTGACAGTCAATAGGTGAGCCTAATGCAAGTTGTCCCCAAGAAATCTGGAGTGACTGTTGTGGCCAATCAGAAGAATGAGCTTATTCTTACCAAAGTACAAAATAGCTAAAGAGTTTGCATTGATTATAGAAGGCTTACTTAGGCTACTCAGAAAAATCATTATCCCCTTCCATTTATTGAGTAGATGTTGGAGTGGTTGGCTGGTAAGTCACACTATTGCTTCTTGGACAGTTACACTAGATACTTATAGATCCACATTACACCTGAAGATCAAGAGAAAACCACGTTTACCTGTACCTTTGGCACCTTTGCTTACAAACGAATGCCCATTGGCCTCTGCAATGCCCCTAGCACCTTCCAACGATGTATGATGAGCATCTTTTCAAACTTTTTAGAAGAGTGCATGGAGGTATTCATGGATGATTTTATTATTTATGACTCTTCTTTTGATTCTTGTTTTAAATTTTGAAAAATGTCATTTCATGGTAACACAGGGTATAGTTTTAGGTCATGTAGTCTCTAGTAAGGGCATTGAAGTAGATCCCGCTAAAATAAATGTATTTACTTGTTTATCTTATCCCATATGCGTGCAGGAGGTGCGTTCTTTTTTGGGATATGCAGGTTTTTACAGGCACTTCATCTCGGATTTTAGCAAGATCGCCTTTTCACTATCTAATTTGTTGCAAAAGGATATGAGTTTTTCTTTTACCAAAAATGCCAAGATGCCTTTGATCATTAAAGAAGGTGTTGACTAGCACTCCCATCATTCAGCCCCCTGACTGGACACTTTCATTTGAGCTTATGTGCGATGCCTCCAATTATGCAGTGGGAGCTGTCTTGGCACTGAGATTTGGGAAGGATCCTCATGTGATCTATTATGCCTCCAAAACTTTGGATGCTACTCAAGCCAACTACACAACTACAAAAAAAGAACTCTTAGCCATTGTATTTGCTTTAGACAAATTTAGATCATATCTGCTTGGTTCTAAAGTAGTTCTGTTTTCTGATCATGCAGCGCTAAAGTTCTTCTGAAGAAACCTTAAGCGAAACCACGATTAATTAGGTAGATGTTTCTGTTCCAAGAGTTTGATATTAAAATTTGGGATAAAAATGGAGCAAAAAACCTAGTGGCTGATTATTTGAGCAGAATTGAGAGAGCTTTAGAGCCTATGGCCATTCATGACTCCTTCCTAGATAAGCAGCTTTTATAGCTACAAGGTAAGACTACATCTCCTTGGTTTGCTAACTTAGTTAATTGCTTGGTTACTAGTACATTACATGCATATTTCACTAGGGCTCAGATTGATAAGTTAAAGAGCGAGTCTAAGTATTATGTGTGGGATGATCCTTACCTGTGGAGATTTTGTAATGACCAAGTGATTAGGATCTGCATACCTGATCATGAGTTTGATTTTGGTCTTAGTTTTTGTCATGCATTTGCATGTGGAACACATTTTGGACCTAAACATACAACTAGGAAAGTCTTTGACTCTTGTTGGCCTACCTTATTCCATGATGCATACTTGTTCTATAAGTCTTGTGAACAGTGCCAGAAAACAGGGAACATTTCTCGTAGGAATGAGATGCCCCAGAAACCCTTGTTGTTTTGTGAGATATTTTATGAATGGGGTATTAATTTTATGGGACCATTTCCAATTTCTTTTGGTTTTGTTTACATTTTGCTGGTTATTGATTATGTATCTAAGTGGGTGGAGACAAAAGCCACTCAGACTGATGATTCTAAAGTTATTGTGGATTTTGTTAGATCATATATTTTCTACAGGTTTAGAGTCTCGAGGGCCATCATCAGTGACCAGGGTTCATATTTTTGTAATCGGAGCATGGAGGCTTTGATGAAGAAGTATGGAGTAATGCACAAAATTTCTACAACTTACCACCCCCAGACTAATGGACAAGCCGAGGTTTCCAACAGAGAGATCAAGTAGATACTTCAAAAGATAGTCCAACCTAGCAGAAAGGACTGGAGCAAGAGGCTTGAGGATGCTTTATGGGCTTATCGAACTGCCTATAAGACACTGATTGGGATGAACTAGAATTAAAATAAATAAAGATAAACAAAGTAAAAATAGATAAAATAAATTAAAATAAAAATTTGTCTAAATTAACTAGAATTTTATGCCTCTAATATTACCAAAATTATTCCCCGACAACGACGCCAAAAACTTGGTGCGTGCAAAAGATACACTAAAAGCAAGTGCACTTTATCGCCAGGTAATATAGGACTTTTGAGTCCAAGTTATTGATCCCACGATGAATAAGTGATAATTACTAAAATTGTAAAACTCTTATGTTATTTAGACAGTCGAAAATGTATGCAAGATTCAAATTAAAAATAGAAAACTAATGAAGAAAATAAAGAACAATTAAATAAAGAAAAGATAAACAAAGATAAAGAGGCACTAGGGCACAGGGTTCACTTGAGTCTCATTATTCGGATCTTCTTTCAATTATGATATAGGTAATTCTTTTGCTAATATTATCTTATTTGCTATTGAATCCCAATGGTCATAGATGAAACAATATTCTATTCTTAATTTAATCCACCTATTTGGTCATTTAGTTGAATTAATCAAGAATGCATTAAGTTCCAATTTCAAGATATGAACTAACAACGCATCAATTCCATTGGTAGGAGAAATTGATGTTTAGTCATTCACCAATATAATTCTAGGCTTACCATATAGATCTACTCATTGAGTGCGGATGGTCACCGGTCAAACAATGAATTAACAAATGCCACAAGTAATCAAGTTATGACAAGAATGCAAACAATATGATAAACCCACAAAGAAATTACCATAATCAATTTAGAAATCAGATCCAAATAGTTAAGAACACAAGATCCCCCATAGCCCTAGCTATGAGTTTAGCCACTCATATTCAATACAAACATACTCATAATAAGATACAGATCTATGGAAATAAAGCCAAAGAAAGGAGAAAAACTAGAGAGAAAGAGAAATCAAAATCCCTTTGCAGAGATCCAGATCTTCAAGCCTTCAAGAAATCCTCCATCTGAAGCCTTCCTTCCTTCATATCTGCCTCTCCAAACCTCTCCTTATGAACTAATTACAAAGAAAAGTGAAAATAGATGAAAAATTAGTCTGGGAGCTCTCCTCCTTCATTCCTTCCGTCTCCCTCTTATTTCTGCATCTTCCCCCCTTTTTATAAACAATTTTAGCTTCTTTTGCAAGTTTGGAGGGAGACACGACCGTGTCTATGGGAGACATGGATGTGTCTCTGAGAAACTGCATCAAAAGTCATCCAAAAATGTGTCCAAACAATAAAAATTCGTGAGTGAATAGTACTCACACAGTCGTGCCTAAATTAGACACAACCGTGTCTCCAAGTCAGAAGCTTCAGATCAGTTAGACATGGCCATGTGAGTTGGCAAAAGCTTTACATGAGTTATACATGGCCGTGTCTAACTCTTTAATAGCTCAAAACGTTATTTTTTGGATAGGTGTCCTTTATTAAAGTTGTAGATCCTTTTCTTAGCTTTCCAGTGACACCTAATTCACCTCCTTTCAACCTATATAGCTCAAGATATGCTCACTTTATTGCACAAAGGTCAAAAACTCTACAAATCTTAGCCGTATAAATTTTGAGCTCAACTCCATTGCAAAAGATCCATCCAAACCTTCATAAAATCATGTCAAAACATCTATTTTTGACCCAAAAATATAGAGGAAGACCAATCATGAGATATCAAGGATAAATAGATTAAATGTGACAGAAATTCCAAAATAAATCAATCAAAGCATCACAATTTATCCAATTTAGGGCTATAAATTATAGGCTTATCAGAAGGTCTTTTTTGTTGTTACTAATGTTTTTCCCTATGGTGTAGTTAAGCTTTAAGATGTGACTACAAAGAGGAGCTTCAAGGCTAATGGGCATTTACTCTAGCACTTTTATGATGGTTTCCAAGAGCATACCACGGAGGAGGTAGCCTTGCTTGATGCTACTTATCCAACATGAAAGAGGGAGTTTCCTTTCCTTACTTGTTTATTTTCTGTGTCAATTTTTCTATTTTTCTGTCTATTTATTTTTCTGTTAATTCTATTTTCTATTTTTTAATTCTATTTTTGTTTTGTTTTTAAATTTTATTTTGATGTTTTTGAAAAAAAATTGTGTGCTTCTTGTTTTAAATTTTTAATTGCTTTCCTATAGCTCTTGAGATGTGTGGAAGTTGTGAATTTAGACAAATTGAGGATTAGAGGTTCATGACATAAGTGAATGAATTGTCTTTCATCTTGCACTTGAGTTGTTTGGTAATGGAAATTGAATTGGTAAATTAGTTTGATAGACTTATACCTTGTGAGAATTTGAGGTTATTGATGAATGGATTAAGTACTTGTACCATTCTCTTCCTTCTTGTGAGATTTTCACTCATGGATTTTGATCAATCTAGAACTTGCTTTGATTTTTTTTATGCTGATTTTTCACATGCATGCATGAATATGATTAGGCATTCTTTCCTTGCATTAACTGCTTTAGCCAAATAGCCAACTTTACATATTTCACCTTAATTAACCCCCTTGAGCTTATTTTCCTATTCTTTGTTGTTCTTAGCTCATTACATACCCTTAGTGAAAAATCAGGTTGTCCATTTAACTTAGGGAATAGGAGAGCATTGGCCTTATCCTTGGATGAGCTCCTAAACAAGTGTGGAGGAATCTTATATTGTTATTGTTGTTTGGTCTTGCTTGAGGACAAGCAAGGTTTCAATGTGGGGGGTATGAAAATGTTGTGCTAAATTGTTATGCGAAAAAAAAAATGCAAGAAGGTTGTTAAAGAAAAGAGATTAAAAAAAAGAAAGAAATATGTAAAAAGAATGCACATTATATGAAATTGGGAGTAAAATTTCATGCTTGTCATTTGAGTTCCTCCCCCATGCTCTTTTATTCTCATGGGTATTTAGCTTATCATATCCATATTATTTCTTTTCCTTACCTTGACCCCGGTACTCACATGGTCGTACCTAAATTAGACACGATCGTGTCTCCAAGGTAGAAGCTTTAGATCAGTTAGACATGGCCGTGTGAGTTGGCAGAAGCTTTATATGAGTTAGACACGGCCGTGTCTAACTCTTTAATAGCTCAAAACGTCATTTTTTGGATAAGTATCCTTCACGAAAGTTGTAGATTTTTTTCTTAGCTTTTCAAGGACATCTAATTCACCTCGTTTTGACCTCTGTAACTCAAGATATGCTCATTTTATTGCACAAAGGTCAAAAACTCTACAAATCTTAGCCGTATAAATTTCGAGCTCAACTTCATTGCAAAGGATCCATCCAAACCTTCATAGAATCATGTCAAAACATCTATTTTAGACCTAAAAACATAGAAGAAAACCAATCATGAGATATCAAGGATAAATAGATTAAATATGACATAAATTCCAAAATAGATCAATCAAAGCATCACAATTTATCCAACTTAGGGCTATAAAATATAGGCTTATCAACTCCCCCACACTTGAGCTTTGCTTGTCCTCAAGCAAAGAATAGGAATCAACAGCAAGATCAAATTTAGCATCCAGAAACATGAATCAAGGAAATTCCACAATTAAAAAGTCTAAATTCAGCAATCAAATCTAATCAATCAAGATTATTTAGCACTTAAAATGATAAGATTCTTTAGTCTAGCTTGCAACTTTTCTCATCACAAAACAAATGAGATCACTCATCTTTCCATCGCTCAAGTGTTTAAGGACAAAGAGATCACTTAAATTTCTCGAGAAAAATGAAAAACCATAAGCTTGTTTATCAATCTCATCTCTACTTCCAAATTCACATACATAGCAAGAATCAAAAGGACTTCATCTGGTTGTAGCGGGGCCAAGGGTAATAATGTAAGGTAAGAAAAAGATAAGTAAGGGTAAAGAATGTTAATGAATAATCAATACAAGCAGAATCAGGCTAAAAAGATGAATAGAGCATGATGCACAAAGATTTAACCAATACTCAAATTCAACCCAATATTCTAACCAACAATTCTTTTCCTTTTTCCTTCTTTCTCATTTTTTTTAAACCCTTGAAGATAAAACAACTTTCCATGACTTTTCATTCAACACATTAGATGCTTCAAAGAATTCAACCTGATTATTCAGTTGGGTTTTCAAAGAAATCAATTTTCAGGTTCAAATGGAGCAACTAAAGGGTATTTTATCAATTCAACTCTGAAAGTCAAGAAAGAATAAAGCCTAATTGCCTTAATCATATTCAAATATATATGCAAATTATTAAAGTCTTAACAAGATATCAAAGCAAGTTCTAGCTCACATTAATCTCGAGAAAACGCATTCCAAAAGAAAAATACAATCACTAAAGCTCAAAACTCACTTTCTGTCTAAGTTGGTAAAGAAATCAGAAGCAAGTAGACATGACTAATTCCCAACAAAGATGTTAAATTTCACTTTTCTTAATTGAACCAGATTGCTTTGCACAAAATCATAACATGAACATTAGATTCCCCTTTTCAACAAATCTCTATCAGCATCTGAATAAATCAAGCATTTGACACACAATTCCAGCTTAATTATCAGCATTACTCAAGTGTTCATCAGTTGTGCAATTTTTTTTCACAAAATACAGTACCCCCCCACACTTAAGATAAACATTGTCCTCAATGTGGAAAAGAAATAAATAAATAGGGTAAAGAAAAGAGCAACATAACCTGATGAAGAGTGAGACAGTGCCAAGCAGAGGAGCAACACAAAAGTCAGCGCTGCAACAGACCTAAAAATCACAAAACACATGCGTAGAAACACGACCCCGGGTCTTTTAAAGTTAAATTCCCAAGACTGTAATGCTTATATTCGTTTCTGAAGAGGTTTCACAAATAAAAAGGTCATGATGCACAAGTCCATAAGAATGCGTCTCAAGAGTCAATAAGATATTATCTACCGACTCCTTACTCAACCATTCAAAATGAAGTAAATTTGTATCTTCTCGGTTTGCAGAAACCATCTTCAACTTGTAACTTTAAAACAAAATAACAAAAATAACCAAAAGAAGAAACACAGGTGGCCTCTTGTTAAGCGCTTGTTTAACATCATTAGCACAACGTTGCCTTTTTCAAAAAAATCAAGGTGGCTTAAAGCAAGAAAAATAAGATGACACCTTCTTCTTTTCAAAGCAGTGACCTCATCCCTTGTCCATGACCTTGGAGGTGCCTCCATAAACATTTTGAGCTTGATAATGACTTAGCTGCTCTGGAAGTGCCTTGGCTCCGCTAGGCCATGGTGATTTTGATCGATCAACAGATGAAGGACCAATTTGTGAAGGCGCATGGATCATCGGAGGGCCTTTTTCTGTTTCAGTAATTGGAGTTTCCGGAAGATCAACATCAACATTATATGATAGTGGGGGGTCTTTGATAGCTAAGACTTCCTATTTCATAGCTTGAACAAAATTGATAGGGGCATGGGGATTTGACATCGGGGAAGATTTAACCTCCCTGAAGACATTTATGGTCACAAAATCTCCATCCACTCTCAAGATAAGCTCACCCCATGGTACATCAATTACTGCTCCTAAAATTGCCAGAAACGGTCTTCCAAGAATGAGAGGAATATCAGAATCCTCTTCTATATCTAGCACCACGAAATTAACTGGGAAAATGAATTTATCCACCTTCACCAAAACATCTTCTACCACACCGCGAGGGTAAGTGAAGGATCTATCAGCCAACTGTAGTGAAATGTTGGTGGGCTTTGGTTCCTGCATTCCTAATTTCTTAAACACAGAGAAATGCATTAAATTAATACTAGCACCTAAATCACATAATGCTTTATCAAAATAAGAAGTACCAATAGAGCAAGGAATACTAAAACTCCCTGGATCTTTTAATTTTGGGGGTAACTTCTTCAAAAGGATGACAGAACACTCCTCAATAAGACATACCGTCTCAAATTCCCCAAGCTTGCATTTCTTTGTAATTATTTCCTTCAAGAATTTGGCATACTTGAGCATTTGAGAGATGGCTTCAACAAATGGAATATTAATATGCAACTTCTTGAAAATCTCCAAGAATTTAGCAAATTCCTTATCTGGTTGATTGTTTTTTAGCCTCTGAGGAATTGGGATCTTAGCATATGGTGATGGCTCACATATTAAGCTTTGCTCACGATCCTTCTTCACTCTCTGCCATTTTGGTTCTTTCTTCTCATCCTCTCTTCCTTTGTTGTCAACTTGAATCGAGACATCTTCAGTTAAAACATCATTTTTCTTTTCCTCGATTCTTGATGATCTAGGTGCTTCATTTGCCTTCTTATCTAAAGTTTTGCCACTTCTTAGGGTAATTGCATTGACCTGTTCCCTTGGATTAGTCTCAGTAGTACTAGGCAATGTCCCTGGTGCTCTTGCTGTCATCAGAGTGGTTACCTGACTGATTTGAGTTTGCATGTTCTTCATTCTGGCATCTGAATTTTGCATATACTTCATTACCAAATCTTTAAAGCTTGGCTTCTCTGCAGGTGCTTGGAAACCTAGAGGTGGTTGTGGAGCTCTTTGCTGATTTTACTGGTAGCCTTGTTGATTTCCCCATTTGAAATTAGGGTGGTCCCTCCAACCAGGATTGTACGTGTTGGCATAAGAATTGTACTGCTGCCGGTTGGAATTTCTAACAAAATTTGCTGCTTCAAGCTCCGGGGCAAAGGGACTACTAACTTGACAGTTTGAACTTGTATGACCCTGTCCTCCATATGTGTCACAAATAATTGGTGGGGCTGCACTGTTTGTTACCATCAAAGTTTCTACCTTCTTTGTTAAAGCTTCCTAATGATTCAGAATGGTAGTAGAAGCATCAACAACATGCACACCTACTAGTTTCTTAAGAATTTGGCGCTCACTTTGCCATTGATAACTATTTAGTGCCATTTCTTCAATCAATGCTTGGCTCTCAGTAAGGGTCTTCCTCTATATTGTACCTCCTGCAGCAGCATCAATGAGGGAACGGTTTACAGATGACAAACTATTGTAAAAAGTCTGAATCTACTACCATACAGGAAATCCATGATGTGGACATCTCCTCAATAACTCCTGAAAATGTTCCCATACTTCATAGAGAGTATCCATTTCAAACTGTATAAAAGAAGATATATCATTCCTCAACTTAGCAGATTTAGAGGGAGGAAAATACTTAGCCAGAAATTGTTGTGTCAATTGGTCCCAGGTAGTAATGGAACCCCTTGGTAGAACATTAGCCATTGACTCGCCTTGTTCCTAAGAGAGAAAGGAAAGAGTCGCAATCTGATTGCATCATCTATCACTCCATTGTATTTGATTGTATCACATAACTGCAAGAACCTGACCAAGTGCTGATTTGGATCATCTGAAGGCAATCCACCGAACTGTACGGAGTTCTGAATCATGGAGATCAATGCTGGTTTGATCTCAAAATTATTAGCCGCCACAGTTGGTCTTATAATACTTCCTCCATACCCTTCAGTAGTGGGCATAGAGTACTCAAGCATGGTCCACTCTGCTGGGTTGGCTTGTTTGTCATGATTCCTATCAATTACTGGCCCTTCCATCCTATTTATGTCTTTTATCACAGTTGCAATATGAATTTGCTTCCTTATCCTATAAACTATTTTCTTAATTTCTGGATCAAATGCTAGATTAGGAAACTGAGAGCGAGTGAACATAAATAAGAAAAATAAACAAGTGATAAATGAAGTGAAAAATTAATTAAAAATACATAAAGAAAAATAAAAATAAAATAGTTAAATTAAAAATACAAAAATAATAAAAAAAAAAACAAAAACGAAAATAAAAAATAAAAATAAAAATAAATAGAAATATACAAAAATAAGAAAATAGAGACAAATACAAATAAAAGTGAATAAGAATAATAAAGACAAACAAAAACAGAACACTATACTAAAAACAAAATAAAAATAAATAAAGATAAACACAAATAGAACACAATAATAAAAATAGAAAAAATAAATTAAAATAAAAATTTGTCTAAATCAACTAGAATTTTACGCCTCTAATATTACCAAAATTATTCCCCGATAACGGCGCCAAAAACTTGGTGCATGCAAAAGATATACTAAGAGCAAGTACACTATATCGCCAAGTAAAATAGGACTTTTGAGTCCAAGTTATCGATCCCACGAGGAATAAGTGATAATTACTAAAATTGAAAAACTCTTATGTTATTTAGATAGTCGAAAATGTATGCAAGATCCAAATTAAAAATAGAAAACTAACGAAGAAAATAAAGAACAATTAAATAAAGAAAAGATAAACAAAGATAGAGAGGCACAAGGGCACAGGGTTCACTTTAGTCTCATTATTCGGATCTTCTTTCAATTATGATATAAGTAATTCTTTTGCCAATATTATCTTATTTTCTATTGAATCCAATGGTCATGGATGAAACAATATTCTATTTGGTCATTTAGTTGAATTAATCAAGAATGCATTAAGTTCCAATTTCAAGATATGAACTAACAACCCGTCAATTCCATTGGTAGGAGAAATTGATGTTTGGTCATTCACCAATATAATCCTAGGCTTACTATATAGATCCACTCATTGAGTGCGTATGGTCACCGGTCAAACAATGAATTAACAAATGCCACAAGTGATCAAGTTATGACAAGAATGCAAATAATATGATAAACCCACAAAGAAATTACCATAATCAATTTAGAAATCAGATCCAAATAGTTAAGAACACAAGATCCCCCATAGCCCTAGCTATGAGTTTAGCCACTCATATTCAATACAAACATACTCATAATAAGATATAGATCCATGGAAATAAAACTAAAGAAAGGAGAAAAACTAGAGAGAAAGAGAGATCAAAACCCCTTTATAGAGATCCAGATCTTCAAGCCTTCAAGAAATCCTCCATCTGAAGCCTTCCTTCCTTTAGATCTGCCTCTCCAAACCTCTCCTTATGAACTAATTAAGTAAAAATTACAAAGAAAAGTGAAAATAGATGAAAAACTGGTCTTGGAGCTCTCCTCCTTCGTTCCTTTCGTCTCCCTCTTGTTTCTGCATCTTTCCCCCTTTTTATAAACAATTTTAGTTTCTTTTGCAAGTTTGGAGGGAGACACGGCCGTGTCTATGGGAGACATGGCCGTGTCTTTGGGAAACCGCGTCAAAAGTCATCTGAAAACATATCCAAACAATAAAAATTCGTGAGTGAATAGTACTCACACTGCCGTGCCTAAATTAGACACGGTCGTGTCTCCAAGTCAGAAGCTTTAGATCAGTTAGACATGGTCGTGTGAGTTGGCAGAAGCTTTACATAAGTTATACACAGCCGTGTCTAACTCTTTATTAGCTCAAAACGTCATTTTTTGGATAAGTGTCCATCATGAAAGTTGTAGATCTTTTTCTTACCTTTCCAGGGACACCTAATTCATCTTATTTCAACCTCTGTACCTTAAGATATACTCATTTTATTGCACAGAGGTCAAAAACTCTACAAATCTTAGTCGTATAAATTCCGAGCTCAACTCCATTGCAAAGGATCCATCCAAACCTTCATAGAATCATGTCAAAACATCTATTTTGGACCTAAAAACATAAAGGAAGACTAATCATGAGATGTCAAGGATAAATAGATTAAATGTGACATAAATTGTAAAATAAATCAATCAAAGTATCACAATTTATCCAATTTAGGGCTATAAAGTATAGGTTTATCAGAAGGTCTTCTTGTTGTTACTAATGTTTTTCCTTATGGTGTAGTTGAGTTTTAAGATGTGACTACAAAGAGGAGCTTCAAGGCTAATGGGCATAGACTCTAGCACTTTTATGATGGTTCCAAGAGCATACCACGGAGGAGGTAGCCATGCTTGATGCTACTTATCCAACATGGAAGAGGGAGTTTCCTTTCCTTACTTGTTTATTTTCTGTGTCAATTTTTTTGTTATTAATTTAGTTTTCTATTTTTCTGTCTATTTATTTTTTTGTCAATTCTATTTTCTATTTTTCTATTTTTTAATTCTATTTTTGTTTTGTTTTTAAATTTTATTTTGATGTTTTTGAAAAAAAATTGTGTGCTTCTTGTTTTAAATTTTTAATTGCTTTCCTATAGCTCTTGAGATGTGTGGAAGTTGTGAATTTAGACAAATTGAGGATTAGAGGTTCATGACATAAGTGAATGAATTGTCTTTCATCTTGCACTTGAGTTGTTTGGTAATGGAAATTGAATTGGTAAATTAAGTTTGATAGACTTATACCTTGTGAGAATTTGAGGTTCACTCATGGATTTTGATCACTCTAGAACTTGCTTTGATTTTTTTTATGCTACATTTTCACATGCATGCATGAATATGATTAAGGCATTCTTTCCTTGCATTAACTACTTTAGCGAAATAGCCAACCTTACATATTTCACCTTAATTAACCCCCTTCAGCTTATTTTCTTATTCTTCGTTGTTCTTAGCTCATTACATACCCTTAGTGAAAAACCAGGTTGTCCATTTAACTTAGGGAATAGGAGAGCATTGGCGTTATCCTTGGATGAGCTCCTAATCAAGTGTGGGGGAATCTTATATTGTTATTGTTGTTTGGTCTTGCTTGAGGACAAGCAAGGTTTCAATGTGGGGGGTATGAAAATGTTGTTCTAAATTGTTATGCAAAAAAAAATGCAAGAAGGTTGTTAAAGAAAAGAGATTAAAAGAAAGAAAGAAATATGTAAAAAGAATGCACATTATATGAAATTGGGAGTAAAATTTCATGCTTGTCATTTGAGTTCCTCCCCAATGCTTTTTTATTCTCATGGGTATTTAGCTTATCATATCCATATTATTTCTTTTCCTTACCTTGACCCCATTACTGTTAGCCATGGCAACCATCACCCAAGAGAGGGGGTGAATTGAGTGATTACAAATTTTAAAACACCTTTGAGAAATTAAGCATTTTGAATAACTCAATTAATAAATGCAGCGGAATAAGTTTAACAAAGGTGCAACTATTAGAGATTTCACAAATACTACTTGGGCTATAGGATAAATAAAGTAAATAAGCTAGCTTCACTTGAATACTTTCTATCTTGGGTTGTTTATTTGTGAGTGATTTATTCGATCGCATTTATCTATTCACTTCAATTTAACAATAGCTTCAACGAAAATTTGATAAACAAGTGCTTTGCGAAAGATTTGTGAAAATAATTCATAAACTCAATTCACCCCTTCTTCTTGAGTTTGAGGCCACTTAGTAACAAGTGGTATCAGAGCTAGACTCTTGTATAAAGAGCTTAGCCACTTCAAGAGTAAATATGGCTTCAAATAGTTTTTCTAATGAGGGTTCTTCTATAAATAGGCCTCCCTTTTTCAATGGGGATGGCTATGCATATTGGAAAGAAAGGATAAGGATGAAGATTTTTATTGACGCTATTGATATAGATGTGTGGGATGCTGTTGAAAATAGTCCTTTTGTCCCCACATGTCTAGTTGATGGTGTTAGAACAAATACATCGAGAAATGAATGGACCGATGATAACAAAAAAAAGGTTCAATACAACTTGAGAGCCAAGAATATCATTAGTACTTCTTTAGGATACGATGAATTCTTTAGGATGTCAAATTCTAAGACCGCTCAAAAAATATAGGATACATTGCAAGTAACCTATGAAGGTACAAGTGAGATGAAAAGATCTAGAATAAATACACTCACCCATGAATATGAATTGTTTAGAATGAATCAAGGGGAAAGTATTCAAGATATGCAAAAACGATTCACTCATGTGGTTAATCATCTTGCTTCATTGGGAAAAACTTTTGCCAATGAAGATATTATTAACAAAGTTTTGACATGCTTGAGTAGGAGTTGGCAACCCAAAGTGACGGCTATATTAGAATTAAGAAATCTTGCCACAATGACCTTGGCCACCCTCTTTGGAAAGCTTCAAGGGCATGAGTTGGAGCTAAATCGACTAAATCAAAATGAGGAGCAAGATAAGAAGAAAAATGGGATTGATCTCAAAGCAACTTCCTCCTCAATTGAATATGAAGATGAAGATAATGGAAATGATCTTGACAATATTGAGATGAATGAAGAAAATTTCAGTCTCCTTGTGAAAAAGTTTGGAAGGTTTCTCAAGAAGAAAGGAAATAAAAAAAGACCTCCTTTTCTTCCTAAGAAGTCATATCAAAAGGGAAAAGGAACTTCATCCACTCCAACTTGCTATGAATGTGAAAAATCGAGGCACATGAAGATGGAATGTCCAGTTTATCAAAAGAAGATGGAGAAATTTGAAAAGAAGCCTTTCAAGGAAAGAAAAGGAAGGAGAGCATACATTGCATGAGAAGATAATGATATGGATTCCTCTGATGATTCGGAGGATGCGGAAGCTCATCTTTGCCTAATAGCAAATGGAGAAGAAGAAGAAGAAAGTGAAACCGAGGTAATCTCATCTAATCTTGAACTATCTCCTTCATATAGTGAATTGTAAGATGCATTTCAAGAATTGCATGATGAATCCATAAGGCTCACTAAAGTGGTTTTAACTTCCAATAAAATAATCTCCTTAATGACAAACAAAATATCTATTTTAACTAAGGAGATTGAAGAACTTAAAGTTGAAAATGAGACTCTTGGAAAACTCATTATACCTTTGTTTTCTTATTGCATAATCCAAAATTTGTTGCATAATATGGTGTTTTTGCTGTACAACTACCTTGATTTAATCAATTTTGAATCCAATACTAACTTGAGCGACGGAGGTTCCCCTTTAACTATTTTGCAGGTACTTCATCATGCCAAAGATCTCCAAGAAGCTCAAAACTTCACCAATCCATCTAAAGGGTGTAATTCTTGGTGAAAGTGATGTTTTTGCATAATATGGGTTTTGGATCATAATTTGATCAGTTTCTATGCTTGCATAATGTTTGGAATTAATTTAGAATGCTTTGGAACAAAATTGAAAGGTTTAAAATTGGTCATTTACTGTTTAACATGCAAAATTTGAGTTTTAGTAATTTGGTAATCTATTACAAGACCCTTGTAATCGATTATAAAGGCTCTGCCAAGCGTTCTAAGCTAAGTCAGAAAACAGGTAATCGATTACACCTCCAATGTAATCGATTACAACAATCCCAGAAGGCATGTAATCGATTACATTACATATGTGGTGTAATCGATTACCAAGAATCTAGAACATGTGTAATCAGTTACACAGCCATTGTAATCGATTACACAGGGTTTTAAAAGGCAAAAATACATGGGACATCCATTTTTTTTCTGCCATCAAGCTTTGTCATGATGATTCCTTATTTATATACTATATAATCCCATTTGGTAATGTATATGACTCTGAATTCTATTGGCATAAATGATAAATACTATCTAAAATTCTTTTTTTATATGCATTTGCTATTGGTATCATATATTAATGTGCTAAACTGTTTATACTCTGATATTGATCCTGCTGGGCTGACATGATTAGACAATGGAGAATTCTTATGTTGTTTTTGATAATGCCAACGGGGGAGAGATTAGTGAAATATGTTGCATGTGCACAGGAGAGCTTTGTGCTTTTACATGAAAATCATTTATCCTATCTTATGCATACATTACGGGGGAGAGTTGCGCTTAATCTCTGATAGATAAATAAATGTAAATATTTCTCTCTTTTCCATGTTTATTTTGTCATCATCAAAAAAGGAGAGAATGTGAATGCTTATGTCTTGGAGTATATCAAATAAGTTTTTGATGATAACAAAGTCAAGATGAAGACCAAGATCAAAAGAAAAGACCGACCAAAAGAAGAAGACCAAAATCAAAAGAGGTATATTAGATATAGGTCTTAGAACATCAATGTGAAATGCTCTCAAGGTATCTCAATTATATTCAAATAGTTTTTCAAAGATCTCATAAATCAACTTGTTTTTCAAAGTTCATATTTTAAAGAAATGTTGATTTCAATCTTGGATTATGTTAAACACTTGTAAATCTTGTTTAGTCCATGTTCCCCAATGTTAAAAATGGCTTGGAGACTTAATTGGGCTTGAAAAATATGTTCAAAGTGCAAAGTAATCAATTACACATGTTTGGTAATCGATTACAAGCTAAATAGAAGCCTTGTAATCGATTACATAAACCATGTAATAGATTACTAGAAAGTCAGAGGGCGTGTAATCGATTACACAAGGCTGGTAATCGATTACAACATCCCCAGAAAACCAAGAACACGTTTATACAACCATGTAATCGATTACCAAGAGTGTGTAATCGATTACCAGCATTCCGACAGTGCCCAACGACTATATTTGATACATTTAATGATGGCCATTAAAGCCCCCAATGGCTCTATTGATCTAAAAACTTATAAATACACATCTTGGGGCATCATTTGTGGCTAACCAACAATTGAGAAACATCGTTCAATCACTCTAATCTGCGAATCACCATTAAATCACTTGTGCTATGTTTTTGCGCATATTTGAAAAATTCTTGAAGAGTATTATAGGGCTTCAATTTGTGTAATCTACTCTTGTGAGAGTTTCATCTTGTAAACACTTTGATTTTTTGTAAAGGGGGTAAGGTATCCCTCTAGAGAAAAGAGAGTGAGGTATCTCTCAAAGATTGTAAAGGGTGAGGTATTCCTTGTTGTAAAGAAGGTGAGGTATCCTTCAAAGGTTATAAAAGGGGTGAGGTATCCCTCTAGTGAAAAGGGTGAGGTATCTCAGTTTTGAGGCTCAAGCATAAAGGGTGAGGTATCCCAAGGTGTAGTGAGTGCTCTATTGTGTAAAGGTTTTCAAGCACCAGTTCAAGCTTGAAGTTTAGTAGAAAATCTCGAGTGGTTTGCTTGAGGACTGGACGTAGGTCACAAGGGGTGGCTGAACTAGGGTAAATCCTTTTGTTTGTTCTTCTCAACTCTATCTCTTTATTTTGTACTTTAATTATATATGCCTGAGTTGAGTTTGATATCTAGCTTCACTTGAATACTTTCTATCTTGGGTTGTTTATTTGTGAGTGATTTATTCGATCGCATTTATCTATTCACTTCAATTAAACAATACCTTCAATGAAAATTTAATAAACAAGTGCTTTGCGAAAGATTTGCGAAAATAATTCATAAACTCAATTCACCCCCTCTCTTGAGTTTGAGGCCACTTGGTAACAATTATAACCTTGAGTAAAGACTTCTTGATTTGTGTATGCATGTATATAGAATAGTGGAGAAGTAGAAGATAAACAAGCTTATGGTAGTGTAAATTTTCATGAGTTGAGTTGAGTGAAACACTTACCTTCTAGACATTTCTAACACTAAACACTTGAGGGAGTGAGAGTATATCTTGTGAGAATCTATCATTCTTGGTTTATGCTTTTCAATTGAAATTACCTTGCTTATTGATTTGAGATGTAAAGAAATGTCACTTCACAAATATTTTGATCCCTTAAACTTCTTGGTTGCTATCCCTACTTGTAAACTTTTACATTCTTTAAGGTCATTAGAAAGTGAATCGCTTTGAGTTTTGGTTTTTGAGTTTTTGTGTTTCTTATTCCTTAGTTTGAATTTTTAGTTTGCCTGGGATGTGCAAAAGCTAAGTGTGAGGGAATTTACACGATTTTCATACATTAATTAACCATCATATTTAGTCTCTTGGACCTCTTATATCCTTAATTGATTGGTTTTGACCACATTTTATAAGTTTGGGCTCAAATTGGGCTTTATTGATTTTTTCAGCATTATTGAATTTTACATTATTTTTGTATTTCAGTCATATCTTGAGTTCTAGATATTTAAAAATTATATATCTTACCTTATAGGAAAGATAAGAGAGAGTTCTACAACTTTCATGAGAGCCCCAGAGCTGAATTGGATATCTAGTGGACCGAATTCAGCTTGGAATTCAGAACTCGGTTTCTATCAAGTAAGCTGAGTAGTGTGCACTAATTGTCCATAATTCGGGCTGTAGGTGTGATATGGATCTAAAACTGGTGGCATTCAAAGTATAAGACATACATATTCAACTCTTATGAAGACCACGAATTAAAACTACAATGTTTTAATGGAGACCTATGTGAAGTCAGCAAACAGGATTAGAGACCTGTTAAGAGTGAATTGCGCATAACTATCTCATCTAAAGCCTAAATCAAGTAATTTCGGTGGCCAAGGAAAGATAAGAGGCCAAAAATTAACTTTAACCTTGGGCCAAATTAGGATTCTTAATTTTTAAGTCTGTTATTTTGTTATAAAGAAGGGATATGAGATAGACAAAAACCCTAGCCATTTTTATTTGATTATTCTACCTATAATTTTCTCTTTTCTTTTTGTAAATTGTGTGTGGCAGCCATGGAAAGCTAATTATTTGAGATCAATACAAGGATCTTGAGGAAATTGTGGTTTGGCTATGGATTTTGTTCGTAATTTTTGATTTTGAATTGAATTCATTATCTTCTTCTTATCTTGATTTGGATTTCGAATTACATGCTTAGAGATTTCTGTTGTGTGATGTGATTTGGTTGAATCCTTAATCCTAATTAAGATTTGTGATTAAATTATGATTGGTTAATTACAATTTAGTCACATAAGTTGAAGAAAGTTAGGTTAGCAGATTTGTTAATCTAGGTTAATTAAATTTTGGTTGTTAAACTAACATAGGTTTCATGATTCTCGCGATTGCGCATTTATGAATTGTTTGTTAGTTAAATTCTAGGTGATTATCTAGTATTGAATTCTATGTGTTTGATGCAAAGATTTCAGTTAATCATAGATTAACTAATTAATTCAATTAAGATGCATGTTTAGTAATTGATGACAAACCAACTAGATTTCTGACGGTTTCTCGGATTGGTTGCTTTGCAAATTGATTTTTTTTCTTATATTTAATTATTACATTTACATTCTGCATACACAATTCCCCTTATGTGATCTTGATTTTGTTTGATTGGTATCTTGATCCTCAAGAGATGACTTAGTTCGCTACCTTGTACTACAAGTTATTGGTAGAACTAGAATTGTATTATTTGGTTGAGCTTGATACTCGAATCACTGTCCTCATCACGAGATTAGTGACTAGTTGCTAATACAATATTTCTATAAGGGACTTTTACCCATGGATAGAAGCATGGTAGATGTTGCCTCTAGAGGAGCTTTAGTGGACAAAACCCTTGTTGCAGCAAGAAATTTAATAGCGAACATGGCAACAAATGCATAACAATTTGGCACACGAGCCATTACCTCAACCAAATGAGATAAATAAAGTAAAGGCTTTTGATGCTGATCAATAGAGAATTAAGAATAGATTGGAGAAGTTGACTTCCTTGGTTAGGCAACTAGCATTAGGACAAAAACAAATTCAGTCCCCAGCAAAACTTTGTGGAATCTGCTTTTTACTATATCACCTAATATATTAGTGTCCAACACTCCAAGAAAGTAGTGAAGCAGTGGCTAGAATCTTTCCTGATAGACCATACTACCAGTAGCCAAAGTATGACCTTTATTCTAACACATATAACCTTGGATGGAGAGATCATCCTAATTTGTAGTATGACAACAATTCTGACCAACTTTAGCAATAACAACATCATACCATATATAATACAGTAGCCCCGAGCAAGTAATAATTTCAACAACTAGTGAAATAGCCAATGCAACAAAGTAGCAATTTAGAACCTAGCTTGACACACTTGGTGAAATAGTTAGCAACCAATAACCTTTAGTCTTAACAGAGAACATAGACCACCATTCAAAACTTAGAGACTCAAATTGGTCAACTTGTAGCTTCCATCAAAGAGTTGAAGACTCAAGGTTCTGGTCAATTGCCCTCCCGAACAATTAACAATCCAAGAGGCAATGTGAGTGTCATAACCTTGAGAAATGGCAAAGAAATTAGTGGTCTAACCAAACTCCAACCAGAGAATGTGCAACAGGATTGTGCAGAAAAGTTAAATCCAGCAAACTAGAATTTTGCAGAACATTCAATATAACAGAATATAGAACATGTAGAGAATTCGAAGAAAAATCAAAAGTTAATGAAATATCCTACAAAAAAATCTGCTCTCAACACTCCTAAGGATCTTAGAACATTCACCATTCCTTGCATAATAGGCAACAAGCAGTTTACTCATACAATGTTAGATTTGGGTGCCTCAATTAATGTGATGCTAAAATCAGTTTATGAATCTCTACAGATTGGAGAGTTGAAGTCTGTAACACCCCTTGATGTAGTAACCGGAGCATAATCGTCATTACACCATAGTTACTAAATCCAAGTGTGTCACAGTCATGATAACAGTAATTTGAATTCTCAAAAGTCTATATTTTTTTTTTTGACAATTTGCATAGGTAGAAGATATGAGCCTCGAATGGAATATAAATATATTCAAGCCATAATACAAACACTGAAATAAAAGTCATTTTCCATGTATATGTATATTTTATAGTCATCTTTAATACAAATCACTGGTAACATATAATATAACAATTACAGAGTCAAATAGAATACAACGGGAATAAAAACACAAAAAAAGGGAAAAAGTAGTAACCCAGGGATGGGTACTACCAGCATACAAAGCTGCAACCCCATGTGTACATGACGCTCGGCGTCCCAGTTGACACGACAGGCATCAATGCCTCCACGCAACTGCACTTGTACGTAGCCGAAGAAATCTTGTCCAAACGCCCAATCCAATCAACCAAGGTGTGGTCCCTCTTTATCTTCCTCACGTTCTTTTATCAATATAAATATAAAACAGAAATACAAAAATATAGGAAAGAGGTGAGACACTCATCCTTCATTACCATTACGACAGTAAGAAAACGACACGGCGCAAAGTGCCCACAAAGCAATATAGTTCATATATTTATTAATGGCAACAACGGAATTTATAATAAAAGTAATTCAATTGTAAGCAATGATAAGAATCAATAATAACAATGATATTTATAGTAAAGCAGAACAGCAGCAGGCAATAGCAAGATTTGACAATATCAGACAAATCACAATAATAATTCTAGAATTTAACACAACGATCAGATAATCATCATAGTAATAATTAAATCAGTCATAGTTATGGAGAAATAAATATTAACAATGACAGGGTATATCATGACTCACATGCATGCTTTCCCAAATTCCTACTCCATGGAGCTAAACCCAAACAGTCAGAGAGAAAGATCAGGAGACATGTCTGTAACTCGACTGCCGAGGCCAGTGCTATCAATAAATTTTCTCATGCGCAATCATGGCATTGTACAGACATTCTACACTAGATCACGATATAGGACAGTGTCAAGTCCGGATCGTCGGTGCGTTTGCATCGGTTTGCCCCACGGGCAAAGGAGCTACCAACTACCCATTGTGGAGGACCCGCACCCCGACGCCCCCAAGGTTGTAACAAGACCCACACTTGTCTACTCGCACCCGCACTAAGGTGTGTTCAATCTCCTAGGCAACTTGGCCTTACAACAGTCCACAAGGACAATCACAATGCATAAGATACTATGCATGAACATGTATGATCCACAATCTCATACGATTCCATAATATGCCACATTAGGCCAATATAAGCATCAATATACAAATGGCCACTCACATGGACCCATAACATCATAATACAAGGATCAAGTCAATTGATGCGTCATTAGGTTCATTATGGACCCTAGCTTAGAATTTGTTCCCTATTTCAAGGTTCATGTTCAAAATCAATTTATAAAATTAATTTAACATTCCAAGGCAATTCAATTTCCCATAACTTGCAATTTATTTAAGTTCTTGGGCCTCACACTCTCATGTTCTTCACTCAATTAGAATTACCTTAAATCTCATGATGCTTTCAATCTTAGTCCTTGAAGATTTATGAATTCTTGATTTTATTAAATTCTTCTAACTTATTAATTTCCCATTCCATTACATAGGTTCTTAATTACCTAATTCATTATGCTTCCAATTTAGCAAAATCACATACTTACACTCAAAAATACCTTAGAGGCCGTGGCCTCACAATGGTTCCAATTTCAAATCCTTTTAAGCCAACATCTTGCATGTTATTCCTTTAATTCATTTAAGGTGTTTACTTATTAAATTAGCTCACCAAGAACCCTAATTCCTTGGCCTCAAAACCGTAGCCATCACCTAGGCTTCAATTCCAAGTTTTTCTTCCACTAAATTCCATCTTGTTGCTTAATTAATCCTCATCTTATGCTTGTTACATATTAACCACAATTTATCCAATTCTTCCACCCCAAAACCGTGACCTCCCAATGGTGAATCCCAAATCACTTTCTTCCATTTCAAGTCTTCAAATCCATTCTTTCCTTCTCTTTTAGGTATTAACTTCTTGTCATTAGTTCACTTAGGTTTTTAGTTCATTAAAATCAATCCAAGTACCCAAGATTCAATGCCAAAACCGTGGCACCATGTTGAGGTAGGAAACTCCAAATTTTCCATTTAGCAACCCCAACATGATCAAGCACAATTTATATATCAAACATATTCAAGAGCATAATCAAGCATCAATCAAATTCAAGAATACTAAATCATACAAAATTTATAATTCAAGCAAGCATACAAAGAGCATACAAGGATGGATTTCTCCATCAACACACATACAAAGTCTTCTCACCACCATAAGTGGTTGAAGTGAGTAGTCTCCCTCTTACCTATGTGTAGAAAACAAGAAGAACACCAAGGAAGCTTCTTGAATTTTCGGATTGCACCTCTCCAAAAACCCTAAAAATTCAACTTTGTTAAAACAACATCAAGGCTTGAAAATTGAACCATGGATGGTCATTAAAGAGACCATAATCACGAAAATAGAAGGAGTGGGACAGTGGTATTGAAACTTACCTAAAATGCTCAAAGTTGGAGCTTGAAGAAGATGATGAAAATGGAGGATTTTCAAGAAACTCCAAGAAGAAAAAGTGTTTAGAATGTTGAGAGGATTGAGAAAATGTATTTAGTTTAAAATTTTGTGATGGATGAGTGGTTGAGGAGAGGGCTGGTCGTGGAGTTGCTAGGAAGAAGGAGGAGAGAAAGGTTGAAGAAGGAAGAAGAAGAAATGATGAGAGAGAAAGTATTTTTGGAAATTAATGAATTAAGGTGATAGTTAAATAATTAAAATGAAGCAATTTCCCTTCCCTTGGGCTGCAATCCAGCCGTGCATGGTGAGAGAAGAGAGAGTGAAAATTGGCTTCTAAGAGAAGC
Organism: Ormosia emarginata; assembly: GCA_029884605.1. Taxonomy (NCBI): domain Eukaryota; kingdom Viridiplantae; phylum Streptophyta; class Magnoliopsida; order Fabales; family Fabaceae; genus Ormosia; species Ormosia emarginata. The sequence goes on along the minus strand of JAQQTP010000079.1, from coordinate 14,481,487 downwards.
TAAGGGTATTTGAGTCAATATTTGGTCAAAGCTTTGATTTTTAAACATTAAATTTGAATTAAAGTGACTTGATTAGACATAAAGTGGATTGCATTAAGATAATGTGATAGTATTTTTATTACACACTATTATCCAATAGATAATAGTTACAGTTGACAGAAGTCAGTATTTAATTAATCTGACAGATGAATTTTTCGCTGTATTGATTTATTTTATCTGTTAAGATTTCTCGAAAATTGAAAAACCTCATAAACTGTGTCAAGTCTCGGGTTTAGTAAGATCCCCCGTCGACTTATCCATAGTTCAAGGTTCGCGGACAAAACATCGCGTTTTCCCAGCTCCGTTCAGCGCACACGCAAAACGAGGAATATACTAAAATATTCGACGTTTCCGAAAAATTCCCAGAAAATTCTCAAAAATTGGAAATATTATAAAATCACTATCCGTCATATAATTTTCTAATTTTTGAAGCATTACAGTCGTTTTCACGACTCTGCTCAATATTCACGCAAAACGAGAAATATATTAAAATATTTATCATTCTCGGATAATTCTAAAAGAATTCACATAATTTACAAATATTAGAAAATAACTATTCATAATAAAATTTTCCAACTTTGGGAGCGTTATAGTCATTTTGCCAACTCTGCCCAGTGTGCACGTAAAACGAAGAATATATTAAAATATTATGCGTTCTCAGAAAAATCCAAAAAAATTCTAGAAAATCCCAAATATTGTAAAATGATCATTTATCCTGAAATTATAAATTGTCGGGATATTACAAAGTCAATCAGAGTTATCATTCAGCTAGCAAATAGAAGTACAACTCATTCTGCAAGAGTGCTTGAGGATGTTTTAGAAAGAGTAAATAATTTAATATTTATAGCAGATTTTTATATTCTAAACATGAAATATGAATTTACATCTAGTCAACCGGCATTAATTTTAGGTAGACCCTTCTTGAAAACTACAAAAACTAAGATTGATGTGCATACTGGTACCCTTTCCATGGAATTTGGGGATAACAGAGTTCAATTTAATATCTTTGATGCTGTAACATCCCGAAAATTTATAATTTTAGGATAAATGGTCATTTTACAATATTTAGGATTTTTAGAAATTTTTCTGGATTTTTCTGGGAACGCGGAATATTTTAATGTTATTCATCATTCTGCGCACACATTGGACAGAATTGGCAGAACGATTGTAACGCTTCCAAAGTTGGAAAATTTTATTACGAATAGTCATTTTCTAATATTCGTGATTTATGTGAATTCTTTCAGAAATTTTCGGAAATGATGAATATTTTAATATATTTCTCGTTTTGCGTGCACATTGAGTCGAACTGGGAAAATGAAATATTTTTCCCGAGAACCTTGAACTATAGAAACGTCGACGGGTGATCTTACTAAACCCGAGGCTGGACACAATTTACAAGGTTTTACGTCTTTCGAGAAATTTTAACAGATGAAATAATAAAATACTGCGAAGAATTAATCTGTCAGATTTATTAATGCTGAGTTCTGCCAGCTATGATTATTGTCCAATAAATAATAACATGTAATAAAAATCTTATCACACTGTTCAAAATTTACCTTGCGTCAAGCCCCTTTAGCTTTATTTTCAAAATAAAAGTTAAATTAATTCAAAAACTTATTTGGGAAACTTCTAGGAAGCTTCCTCCCATTTCACTTTTCTCTCTCTTCCCTCCCCACTCTTCTTACACGGCAGATGGCCCTTGAAAAGCCCAATAATTACATTTCATTTTTATTTCTCCTTCTCTTCTTCTCTTCTACATTTCTTTTCTTCTTCTTCTTCTTCTCTTCTTATTCTTCCTCCTTCTCCACCGTCCACCCTCACCATTCACCATCCTCATTCTTTGCTTCACCACTTCCATATCTAGCTTCTTCCATCATTCCAATACCATTTTTCTGGTGGCCATCCTTGGTTCTTCTTCTTCTTCTTCTTCTTCTTCTTCTTCTTCTTCTTCTTCTTCTTCTTCTTCTTCTTCTTCTTCTTCTTCTTCACCTTCTTCCCCTATTTTTCACCATTGAAGCTAAAGCTTGGAGCTTTTAAGGTAAAGTCTTCAACCTTTTTCTATCTTCTTCTTCTTTTTCGTTTTATTGGTCACCTATGTGGCCAAGGAGCCATTTTTCTATGATTGGAGTGAACACATTGGGAATTTCTCACCCTAGGGTTTTTCTTGAAGGGGAAAACAAAAATCAAGAGAAAAAAGGGGGAAAGCATTCTTGTGATTGCCTTCACTTAGGTAAGAGGGAGACGATCCTCTTCAACCAATCTAGGTAGTAAGGAAATGTCTTGTGTGCAGGCGCTCTGTGCCCAGAGAAGTTTTCCATGGGCGCTAGTGCATTAACAGGGAAAACATCTCACAGTTCCCTATGCATATAGCGCCTAGGCGCTCTGTGCCCAGAGAAGTTTTCCCTGTGACGCGGCCTGGTGAGCGCTCAGGCGCTTCGTGGTCAGTGCCCAGGCGCTCAACCAGCGCCCAGGCGCTCAACCAGCGCCCAGGCGCTCAACCAGCGCCCAGGCGCTCAACCAGCGCCCAGGCGCTACAGATATGGCGCCTAGGCGCCCATAACAGAACCAGTAGGGAACTGTGAGATGAAGCCTATGTAATTGGAAATATAAATGTTAATGTTGGGATGTGAGATGGAGAGCTTTAAGGGTTATTTAACTCAATTTGAAGCCAGGATATTAGATTAAAACTATAAGGGATTGGAATGAACTTGGTGAACAAAAACTTTGGGAATCTAATGGGATATTTAACTTAAGTAAAGGATATCAAGAAATCAATGCATAAAATGGGAGAAATTGATGTTAGCAGTGGACTTTGGGAAGCCACGATTTTGATCATGGATTTTAGGAATGGGATTGACCCCATGAAGAATAAAAACTAAATGATTGGTATCGAGAGACTTGAGCATAACGCGAGATGGAAACTTACTTAGTGATGGATTCTTGTAAGAGTGGCAAATCTTGAATAAGAATGCATAATGAACCTTAAAAATGTATTACCTTATTTAATTTCAATATTATGATATTGTGGGTCCATATGAGTGACCAATGTTGTATTGATGCTTATTTGAGCCAATTGTGGCATATTATGGAATGGTATGTGATATGGACCATACATGTTCATGCATAGAGTCTTATGCATTGTGAATGTCCTGTGGACTTTTGTAAGGCCGAGTTGCCTAGAGATTGAACACACCATAGGTGCGGGTGCGAATAGACTAGTGTGGGTCGTGTTATGACCTCGGGGTGTCGGGTGCGGGTCCCTCACATGGACAGTTTAGAGCTCCTCGTGTCGTGGGGCAAACCGATGCAAACACACCGACGATCCGGACTTGACACTGTCCTATGTCGTGATCGAGCGTGGACTGTCTGTACAATGCCTGATGTGCACGTAGAAAACTGTTGAGTTTTAGCACCTTGGTCGCGGCAGCCGAGTTGCAGACACGTCTCCTGATCTTTCTCTCCGACTGTTTGAGTCTAGCTCCATGGAGTAGGAATTGGGAAAGCATGCATTGTGCATCGTTCATTATTGGTCTTATAAACTGTTGAGCATGAACACCTGTGAATGAGAAGATAACTGTTGTACTTCTGTAAATGGTTATCTGATTGTTGTGCTGATTCTTGGAAATACTATTGTAATCTGCCTGCTATTGCTTACTGTTGTTCTACTTTTACTATAAATATCACTGTTATTATTGACTCTGATTATTGCTTAGAATTGAATTGCTCTTATTATAAATTCCGTTGTTGCTATTGATGAATATATGAACTGTATTGCTCGGTGGGCGCTTTGCGCCGTGCTATTTTCTTACTGCCAGTAGTGGTAATGAAAGACGGGTGTCTCACCTCTTTCCTATATTTCTGTGTTGTTGTTTTATATTCATATTTGATAAAAGACCTGGAAGAAGATGATGAGGAATCACGCCTTGCCGAAGGGATTGGGAATTTGGACAAGATTTCTTCGATTTCGTAGGAGTGCAGCTGCGTGGAGGCATTGATGCCTACTGTGTCAACCGGGACGTTGAGTGTCATGTGCATATGGGGTTGCGGCCTTGTCTGCTGGTAGTACCCATCCCTGGGTCACTACTTCTCCCCTTTTATGTTTTTATTCCCGCTGTATTTTACTTGACTCTGTAATTATTAAATTCTATGTTATCAGTGATTCGTGTAAGTTGGCTATAAAATATATATATAAAGAATGTGATTTCATTTCAATGGTTGTATTAAGGGTTGAATACATCTATAATTCATTCATGGCTCGTATTTTCTACTTATGCATAAATGCGAAGAAATAAACTCGTTAATTTTTGAAACTACTGTTATCATGACTGTAACACGCCTGGATTTAGTAACTGTGGTGTAATGACGATTGTGCTGCAGTTGGTATATTTAGGTGCGTTACATTAGGTGGTATCAGAGCAGTTCATCCTGTTGAGCCGGGGTATGGACTTGCTATGTTTAGGCATATTAGAATTTAGTCTGTTGTGCACTTCCTTGTCTCTTGATTGAGATGATGGGAAAGGAATGCATGACTTGCCATAGGTTGAATGTTGATGGCTACTGTTATACAGTTGTATGATATTGAGGACTGGCCTACTCAATATGTAATGTTCTGTGTGTACAGGAAACTATGACTTCACCTAGGCATACTGTGTTAGGAAAATAGGAATTCTTTTGTGAGGAGATCAAAAGGTTTTGGAAAACCGATCTTCTGGAGAAAGAAATAGTAGGTGTAAACTAGATTCGAGAAGTAGTTTGGAAGTTGACGGCTTGCGAGGGATTACGCTGTGGAAGCATAACGAAGAAGTTCGAGCTAGAGATCATTCGTGAATTGAACTTGTCTTGTTTGAATTGTGTGAATTGTCTGACTCTCTGTATTTGGTTTTCATAGGGAGATAATGCTGTTTGAAGTAATTTTGTGTTTGTTGTATTTATATCCGTCTTCAGAGAAATTCAATGGCTCGCAGTAGACATGCAAGGGCGATGGCTCATGACAGAAGCATACATGTAAGCGCGAGACAAGACAATAGGGGTATGGTTGCGACTGCAGAAGAAATGTAAAGGATGGTTGAGATGACAACTTACCAAGATCAGAGGGCCACGCAACAACGAGAATTGGAAGTTGAGGTTCAGAATCTGTTGGAGGAAAGTCAGCTTTGGGGCAACCTCGGATTGCCTAGATTCCAAAAGAGGAATAATAGAAAAGTTAACCAGTTTAAGCGGAAACCATACGCACGGGTATCAGAGAAACAACAACAACAACCAACTCCTAGACAAAGTACTAGTGGTGGTGTATCCAGTCAGACCTCGACATCTTCACCAAGATGTAGGAAATGCGGAAAGAACCACTTCACGAGGGAGTGTAAAATCGAAGGGATAATCTGTTTTAAATGCGGAAAGCCTGGACACGTCTCCCGCAACTACGACCAAGTAAAGGCAAATTCTTCAATCAATGCTGTAAGAGCTGTGGAACCACAAGCAGAAGCCATAACTTATACCTTGGGTGGTGCTGAGACCTCAACATTTGGAAATCTAAACAAAGGAAGTTACGCCTCAAGTGATGACCCTGTAATCGTACTGTATAATTCTGGGGGTAACCCCTCCTTTTACCATTTGTAACCGCATGGGTCATTTGGATTCATCTATATCTTTCTTATCTTTGACTTAAGTTACTTCTATTTTTGTTACTAAGACTTGTTGTTGACACCTAAGTTGTGTAATCTATCCTACTTCTACTAAAGATCGAGTCTTTTGTTAACCTATCTTGCTTACCTTAAATCATATCTATTCGAGTTCATGATTTTAGAAAGTGATCGGTCGTTTTCTGATTATTATCTGCTAGGTCGTTCCGATAAAAACCTTAGTGATTTTTAAAACTAAGACTTTTGAATTCGTGACAACCAACAAAGTCTAAGCTTCATAAGGGAAAGGAGCTTGAGGGTATATGTTAATGTTCTCCATAGAGGACCAAGAGTAAAGGGAATATAGATGCCGCTCTTGTAGTCGAAGGGAGTCACAAGTCAAGTTACGATGTTGTTAGTTAAGGAGAAGAATGAAATTTCTCGGTGACACGAGGACCGTCACAAAATAAACAAGGCTTCAATCAAGGATGAGTGTCCTCGAGGAAAGATGAGCGATTCAATAGGCTGGTGAGGAAAGAGTCATTGTTCTCTCCAAGATCGATGTATGACCTGGTCATCGATGGATTCGTGGAAATTGAGAATGTTCCCAAAATGATTCTTTCGAGTGTGCTTTCAACATTATGGGTATCCCGTGATGTCAATCGGGGTGACAAACACTCCTATTGTATTCATGGACAACATGAATTGTATTTTCTATCCTTACCTAGAACAGGATTGTCGTTGTCATTAATGATGACATTCTGGTCTATTTCGAAGATATGGGGAGATACGTTGCACATCTCGGTATAGTTTTCCTAACTTCAAAGAAGAGAAAGTAAATGCCAAAGTATCAGAGTGTGAATTCTTGTTTAAAAAGGTTCCGTTTTGGATCATGGGATTCCAAATGGAGGAATTGTGTGGATTCACAAAAAGGTTGAAGCAGTTCTTCAAAAGGAAGGATCGGAACCCGTGAGGGAGGTTCATAGCTGGTGGAATTGGTTGGTTTTGTCGAAGAAGTATCGACAGATTCTCGAAGATAGTAGGACAACTTGCTCCGATTACAACAGGAGAATGAAAACTTTTACGGACCATCACAGGCGGAGAAAGTTTTTCAAAGATTGAGGAAATATTCCAATTTCGATACTGCCCGATCCCAATGAAACATTCGAAGTGTTTTGAGATGCTTCACATCAAGGTTTAGGATGTGTGTTCATGCCCGTGGGGCAAACCGATGTAAACGCATCGACGATCCGGACTTGACACTGTCCTATATCGTGATCGAGCGTGGACTGTCCGTACAATGCCTGATGTGCACGTGGAAAACAATTGATGTATAGCACTTTGGCCGCGGCAGCCAAGTTGCGGACACGTCTCCTGATCTTTCTCTCTGACTGTTTGAGTCTAACTCCATGGAGTAGGAATTGGGAAACCATGCATGTGCATCATGATATACTTTACTATTAATAATTACTGCCTTATGTGAACTTGAGTTGTTGGTATCATTATAGTAATGAATATTTGCCTGGAATTGTTTATCATTATTGTTGCCTGAATTTACCGTTTGAAGTGAAAAAAAGAAGGCGTTGCTATCTGGATTCTATATGTTTGTTGTCGGATTTACCGTTTAATATTTGGATATGCTGTTTCTTTCTTGTATCTCTATTACTTGCTGTATGTGTGTATACTATATTGATCGAAGACGACGGCAAGGAGGCGGAAGATCCCGAGTTTCCCGGCTTCTGGCCTGACCAAGATTAACTTCTACTGAGACGATGGAGGCACGTATGCGCGGATTTCTGGGTGACGTGCGTCTGACCTTCCTCGGAGGGCCAGAGTGCTGGCACATCAACCTGAGTTCTGATCGTTGCGTCTACATGGGTGACGTGTCGATTGCTTTGGCCTGGAGACGTCACGAGGCGCCGATTCTTACCTGCCACCTCAGCCTACGTCTGGAGTTTTATCTGCCCATTAGGGAGATGTGGGGTGACCGTTATTACACCCCACAGGAGGATTCTTTTGACTCTACTGCTCGGGCTCCCGCCCGTGGTTCCGTGGTTCCCATGGAGGTTTCCTCTGAAGAGGAGGATCCTGCTGAGGACCCGAAAATAGTTCCTCCTTCTCTGAGGGACTGACTTTCTTAGTAGTGCAACACCCCAATTTTTAGAAAAATGTCTCGAATGTTCTATTTACTGTTTTTCAAGCTTTTGTGTAAAAGACTGTTGTGTCCCTATTTTACTGTTTCTTGTTTTTCTGTATGAAATACAAATATGTTTTACAGGTTAAAATTTTATTTAGTCTTTTTACATAATTTGTTTTGAGACGGTAAAATAAAAGTTTTGTCAAGCTACTGTTTTAATTTTTCTGGGAGATATACAGACATATAATACAGTCTGTAATTTTATTTGAACGTTTTGGATGATTCTCTTCGTTGTGGGGAAAAATGGAAAAATGACCGTTACGTCCCAATTGTACTGTTTTTAATTTTTCTACCTGATACAGTGTTTATTATTACTGTCTGTGATTTTATTTGAACTTTTTGTGTGATTTGCTCTGGGACAGGAAAATAATATTTTTTCGGGCCGGGGAAATCTTATTTTTAATTATTCAGAGCTGGGGGATCTTACTAAACCCAATTCTGAATGAGACGATAAATAATCTTTTAATTTTTAGGATTTAACTGTCAAATAAAATAATTTAGTATTATTATAATATTATTTTATTAGTCAGTATAATTAGATGACAGTGGACCCGAAAATGTTTTGCAGGACCCACGTTTAGTTAAAACAGTTAACTTAATAGCTTAACTAAGCATCATTAGTAGTAGAACTTTCAAGAACAAGGTGACTAAGCTTAATGACTAGGCTAATTAGTGACTAAGCATGGTGACTAGGCTAATGACAATGCTAAAATCAACCAATGAGAGTTAAGCTTGCTAACCAAGTTTTAATCTTGACCTTTGATCCATTCTAAGGCTTGGATGAAGCCAACCTAATGGACACCTCTTGGTCCTTTGAGGTCTACGGCCAAGCCACCTTTGAAGGCCATTAATCACTTGTTTTTCATGCATTTTTTTCTCTTTTCTCTCTCTTTCAAAAACCCTAAACTCCATTGAAGCTTTCTTGAAGCTCTATTCGGCCAAACCCTATTCTACACCATCCAACCACTCAAAAATTTATCCAACCAAGTTTTCTAAACCTAAACACAAATCTAAGAACATCTCTAGTTGAGAGTTCTTGCAAAATCCTTCATTTGAAGCTTGGAAACCTACTTGGAAAATTTTACCTAGAAGGTGAAATTTCTTGTTTTCCATTTCTAAACTCTTTTTCAAAGTTCTAAGCCATGATTTGTCCATGGTTTAAGCTCTCTTTTATGGTTAGTAATTTGTAGTTTTGTTTAAGCTTGATAGATGACTTGGTGGAGTGAAACCGAAACCCTAGGAAAGGTGTGAAAGAGTGTTTGTCTTCATTTAAGGTAAGAGGAAGACTAATCTTATCATCCTTGGGTGGTGGTAAGAAGATGGAGATTGATTGTTGTGATTGTAGAATCCATAAGGATTCCTTTGTGCGTTTGTTAGTAGCTTTCCTATTTGATGTTTGTAATAATTTGTATGAAGTTGCATGTCTACAAGCTTTAATTTGCATGTCTACAAGCTTTGATAATTTGTATGTGTTAGAAATGCATGATAATTTATAGGATGTGAATAACATGCCAAGGTTTGCATGAGTGTTCCAAAGAACACATCAATGAGGCTCACGACCATTAACTAAAAATGGAGAACCAAAATGTTCTCATTATTTTCTTAAAATGTGATTTAATTAACATAGGCAAATTAACAAGATATACAATTGTTTAGATGAAGGAAAATGAATTTAGAAATCAAATGACATAAGTGTATATTTCGGCCAACATGCCAAACCAAGTATTCATGATTTCTAAAATCAATTCCAAACCATTTTCAAGTATAAAGATGCAATATATGTTAACAAGAAATTTTCTAAAATGAGTTTTGAAGAAATAAATTGATTTGAATTAGGTTTAATCAACTAAAACTAATGATTTTATTGTTAGAAAGGAAATACAGTAACTTTTGAAAATTTCTAACATATGGCTCATGCTATAATTTTGAAGCATGTTAGTGGTTTTCAAAAGGATTAAAATATACGGTTAAAAAATTAAGTAAATAGAATTTTTACGGAGAAATTAGAAAATCATTATTATAATTTTCTAAACAAAATACTGTCAATTTTTAGTAAAAATGGACAAATAAAATAGAAAAGATGTCCAAAAGATAGTATATGATATGGAAAATATTTTACGTAGTTTAAACGTATTATTTATTTTTTTTGTTTATTTAAACAGTAATTTTTAAGGGATTTGGACAAGAAAATGATTTAAAAATCTTACGCGATTGAGAAAACGTATTAAAAACTCTACGCGATTTTAAAAACAGAAAAATAAATTTACGCTATTTAAAAACGTTTGTAAAAATGACAAAATTGTGAAAACGCGATAAAATTTCTACTCGATTGACCAAAACGGTATTTTCTATATTTTTCTGCTGTCGGGCTATGAGGTGAACCTGTACAGGCTTTGGAACAGTATTTGTCCGGTGGGACTTACTGTATCGCTTATCTTTGAGGATATATTTTTATTGAGGGTATTTTAGTAATTTCTTATTTTTGGATCATATATTGAGTTTATGCCAATTTTTGGTGGATTGGTTGACGAGGTGAATCACATCGTGTTGTCGATGCAATAAACGTAGTGTGGTTCATTGTCTTTATGAACTTGGAGACGTTAGTGTATGGGATTCCATATATGGACAGTCGGTCGCTCCGCTGGGCCGTGGTAATCGATAGCACACTAATGGACTCAACACGCACTATATTTAATCGAGATTTCGTAAAGTCTAATAGTACATTGCCTGTAGTGCCACAACGTGAGACCGTGAACTATACCACGCCTTGGACAGTGGGATCCATGTGTCGTGGGGCTATAGACGCAACGTGAGACAACGCAATAGTTTGGTTGGGCAGCCGTGGTACTAATAGATTTTGCGGGTCATTCTCTCTGATATCTGTATGTGTTTAGCTCCATGGAGTAGGATCGTATCATATTGCATATGGTCATATCTTGGACATTATTTTATCTATTTATTTTTATCTGGTTATTATTAAGATAAATTGTCTATTTCGTATTTTATTTTATCTGTGATACTATTTTATCTGTGATATTATGTGTCGTTGTGACATTTAAATCTTTACACTATCCTGTTATTAATTACTGTTATAGCTTTTCATATTATATGAATTGTATATCTGTTGTTTGTCGTTTTCTTATTTGCCATGTTTGTGATGATTTTAGATTGTCTTACCTCTTTATTGTATGTGTTTTCTGTATATATTTATTTACGTGGTAAAGAGTTTGAGGAAGAGGACCAGCCTCTTGAGATTTTGTATCCTGAGGAGGAAGAAGAGCAGCAAGCCGAAGATCAGTTCGACGACTAAGAACCATCTGATCATCTATATCCATTGGACTAATTTGTTTGGGTATGGCGGTACCAGGATTTTTGGGTTTTGTACAACATGAGTTTCACAGTGGATCATTAGCTTGGCATCTGCGGGGAGATAGAGACTCAGTGACTTACATGGGACGGTTAACTGTGTCCCTACGTCATACGTTTGATGGAGAGCCAGTTATGTCGACTACTGTGTTTTTGCACTTAAAATTACCTTTATCTCTTAGGCGTTATTGGGGTGGTGTGTCCACTGAGCCTAGTGAGATGAGTATCGTATCGACTGCGCGGTCTCATTTCCGCCGAGTGTCGAGGCATCATGGATATTTATCTTCTGATGAGTTTCCTGAGAGTGATCCATCAGAGGATTAAATGTTTATGATGTGTATTTTGGGCGCGTCTGCGTATGTATATATTGACTCTTTACTGTTTTTGTTTACTGTTCCTGTTTAAATATTTGTAGATATAGTTGTAAATTATTTGTATAACTTATAACTTGGACCATATGTATATTATGAGTGATGTTGTTCTGTTGGTTTTATGTTTCTGCATTATTTTATTTAATAATATTCTGTTTAACAGGAATTATTTTACAACCCGTATTAGTATGTAACAAATGTTTTACAACTTGGGTAGATTTTATTTATCTTTCTTTTATTTTCTTTATATATGTGACATCCCCACAAGAGTGTTACATTAGTTGGTATCAGAGCCCAAGTTAGAGTCTTTTGGGGTTGTGGTTGGGTCTGTTTTTGTTTGTGCTGTGTGATTCTCTGTTATTTACTTCCGAAAGGATGTATCTAATTTTGTTTTGTTCTGTTTGAAGAAAGAAGATGTCTGGACGAGGTAGAGGACGTGCGAACGTGAATCGTGATGTGGACCCTATGATTGTGGCTGCTGAAGCTATGCAGCGGATGGCTGAAGTAATTACTTAGCAAAATCTGAGAGCAGCTCAACAGCAAGATGCTACTGCTGATGCCCTAAATTTATCTGAATTTAGGCGCCACAATTCGCCACAGTTTAGAGGTGAGGTTGATTCGGAGAAAGCAAGCCAATGGATACCAGACTTGGAGAGAATTTTTGAAGGAATGAGATGCACAGATGATAAGAAGGTGACTTATGCTGTTTTTATGCTGAGGGGAGATGGAGAACATTGGTGGAGAGGAACTCGCCGAGTTTTGCAAGCTGAAGGGACGGAAATAACATGGGAAGTATTTTCTAATGCTTTTCTGGAGAAATATTTTCCTGCGAGTGCTAGGCATGCCAAAGAAATGGAATTTCTTGGTTTGTGACAGGGAAATATGACGGTGAATGAGTATGCCACAAAGTTTGAGAGCTTGTCTCAGTTCTCAGATTATGCTCAAACCCGACAAGATGATGTGTGGAGATGTCGGAAGTTTGAATCAGGTTTAAGAGTGGAATTGAAACGAGGAGTGCTATCCTTGGGAATGACTCAGTTTCATGCTTTGGTTGATGCATGTGCGCGACTTGAGGAATTAGAACCGTCAAGAGATCAGAGGAATCGTAACTTTGGGCCGACAAGGTTTCAGAGAGGTGGAGGTAGTAATACAAATCGGTTTCAGCGCAAGCCATATTCCAGACCAACAGGGAGTCAATCTCAACGACCACCAGTTGGGGGAAGTGCAAGTGGTAGTGGAGCTGGACAGAAAGTGGCGTTTACGCCGACATGTTTTTAAGTGCGGAAAGAAAGGTCATATCTCTCTGGAGTGCACAATTAAAGGGACAGTTTGTTTTAACTGTAAACAACCTGGGCACATGTCGAAGGGTTGTACTCAGCCAGAAAGGAAACCTGCTGTTCGTTATGTTCGTGCTAATCAGCAAAAATCAGGGAGTACTCAACCGAGATCTGGAGGACGAGTATATACTATGACGGGAACTGAAATTTCTAGTTCTGATGACCTTATTCAAGGAGATGGTGACATTGGAGGTAATCTTCTGACTGTGTTATATGATTCTGGTGCTACACACTCGTTTATTGCATATGATTGTGTGGAAAGGTTGAAGTTGCCTGTGTCTTCTCTGAATGTTAAATTGAGTGTATCTACGCCAACTGCTAAACCTGTAATTGCATCAAAGATATGTTTGGATTGTCTTATTGTTGTGAAGGACCGTAAGTTTTTGGTTAATTTGATTTATTTACCTCTTGTTGAGATAGATGTAATCTTAGAGATGGACTGGTTATCTTCTAACCATATCCTTATAGACTGTGCAAGTAAATCCATAGTTTTTCCTAAGGAAGAAAAGTCTGGATTCTTGACTGCTGTTAAGGTCAAGTCTTTGTTAAGAGAGGGAGCACAGGGATATATGGTATTGTCTTCTCTAGAAGTTAAGAATGAGAAGGATGTGAATACTATTCCTGTTGTCAATGAGTTTTCAGAAGTTTTTCCTGATGATGTACCTGGTTTACCACCTGAGAGGGAGATCGAGTTTTCAATTGATTTAGTACCAGGAGCAAGTTCTATCTCAATTGCACCGTACCGTAAGTCGCCAGCAGAGTTGGAGGAGCTGAAAAAGCAATTGGTGGAACTGTTGGAGAAACAGTTTGTGCGACCTAGTGTTTCACCATGGGGTGCGCCAGTGCTTTTGGTCAAGAAGAAAGACGGAACTTCACGGCTTTGTGTGGATTATCGTCAGCTGAACAAGGTGACTATCAAGAATAAGTATCCGCTTCCTAGAATTGACGATTTGATGGATCAGTTAAGAGGAGCTGTGGTATTTTCCAAGATAGATCTGAGATTAGGCTATCACCAGATTCGTGTTAAGGGGGAAGATGTACCGAAAACCGCTTTTCGAACTCGTTATGGACATTATGAGTATCAGGTAATGCCATTCGGGGTGACGAATGCTCCTGCCATATTTATGGATTATATGAACAGGATTTTTCGTCCGTATCTAGACAGAATTGTCGTTGTCTTTATCGATGACATTCTGATTTATTCTCAATCTAAGGAAGAGCATGCTGAACATCTTGGTATTGTTCTTTAGATTTTGAGAGAAAAGCAATTGTATGCAAAGTTGGCTAAGTGTGAATTCTGGTTGAAAAAAGTTCAGTTTTTAGGTCACGTGGTTTCTAAAGAAGGTATTGCGGTGGACCCATCTAAAGTGGAGATTGTTTTACAGCAGGAAAGGCCTAAGACGGTAACAGAAGTTCAAAGTTTCGTTGGACTTGCTGGTTATTACCGGAGGTTTATCGAAGGTTTTTCGAAGATTGCTGGACCACTTACACAGCTTATGAGGAAAAGTCAAGCTTTTGAATGGACGGAAGAACGTGAAGCCAGTTTTCAAGAGTTGAAGAAGAGGTTAACAACTGCATCGGTGTTGATTCTGCCAGATTCTAAGAGATCTTTTGATGTGTATTGCAATGCTTCTTATTAAGGGTTAGGTTGCGTTTTGATGCAAGACCGGAATGTTGTGGCGTATGCTTCTCGTCAGTTGAAGGTTCATGAGAGGAATTATCCAACACATGATTTGGAATTGGCCGCGTTGGTTTTTGCTCTGAAAGTGTGGAGGCATTTTCTGTATGGAGCCCTGTTCAATGTCTTTAGTGATCACAAGAGTCTAAAGTACTTGTTTGATCAGAAAGAATTGAATATGAGGCATTGTATGGAAGACGATGTCGAATACCATTGTGTTGGTATCAAGATGGGGAAAGCATGACTATTGGACCAGATCTTGTACAACAGACTATAGAGAAGGTAAAGATGATACAAGAGAAGATGAGGACGACGCAAAACAGACAGAAAAGTTATGCAGATAAACGAAGACGACCTCTTGAATTTGAGGAGGGTGAGCATGTGTTTCTAAGAGTTACTCTTACGACCGGTGTCGGAAGAGTTATTAAGTCTAAGAAGCTTACTCCTAAGTTCATTGGACCGTATCATATTATTCGACGTATAGGTCCTGTAGCGTATCAGATCGCTTTGCCACCTTTTCTATCGAATCTGCATAATGTATTTCATGTATCTCAGTTACGGAAGTATATACTGGATCCAACGCATGTTATACAACCGGATGAAATACAGTTGAAGGAGAATTTGACTTACGAGACTTTACCTGTTAGAATAAAGGACAGAAAGGTAAAGCAGCTTCGAGGGAAGATGATCGAGCTGGTGAAGGTCATATGGAATGATGTGACGGGTGATGCTACCTGGGAGCTGGAAGATAAAATGAGGGATCAGTATCCTCATTTGTTTTGATGTGCAGCGAATTTCGAGGACGAAATTTTATTTGTTGGGGAGAGTTGTAACACCCCAATTTTTAGAAAAATGTCCCGAATGTTCTATTTGCTGTTTTTCAAGCTTTTGTGTAAAAGATCGTTGTGTCCCTATTTTACTGTTTCTTGTTTTTCTGTATGAAATACAAATATGTTTTACAGGCTAAAATTTTATTTAGTCTTCTTACGTAATTTGTTTTGAGACGGTAAAATAAAAGTTTTGTCAAGCTACTGTTTTAATTTTTCTGGGAGATATACAGACATATAATACTGTCTGTAATTTTATTTGAACGTTTTGGATGATTTGCTTCGTTGTGGGGAAAAATGAAAAAATGACCGTTATATCCCGATTGTACTGTTTTTAATTTTTCTACCTGATACAGTGTTTATTATTACTGTCTGTGATTTTATTTGAACTTTTTATGTGATTTGCTCCGGGACAGGAAAATAATATTTTTTCGGGCCGGAGAAATCTTATTTTTAATTATTCAGAGCTGGGGGATCTTACTAAACCCAATTCTGAATGAGACGATAAATAATCTTTTAATTTTTAGGATTTAACTGTCAAATAAAATAATTTTGTATTATTATAATATTATTTTATTAGTCAGTATAATTAGATGACAGTGGACCCGGAAATGTTTTGCGGGACCCACGTTTAGTTAAAACAGTTAACTTAGTAGCTTAACTAAGCATCATTAGTAGTAGAACTTTCAAGAACATGGTGACTAAGTTTAATGACTAGGCTAATTAGTGACTAAGCATGGTGACTAGGCTAATGACAATGCTAAAATCAACCAATGAGAGTTAAGCTTGCTAACCAAGTTTTAATCTTGACCTTTGATCCATTCTAAGGCTTGGATGAAGCCAACCAAATGGACACCTCTTGGTCCTTTGAGGTCTACGGCCAAGCCACCTTTGAAGGCCATTAATCACATGTCTTTCATGCATTTTTTCTCTTTTCTCTCTCTTCCAAAAATCCTAAACTCCATTGAAGCTTTCTTGAAGCTCTATTCGGCCAAACCCTATTCTATACCATCCAACCACTCAAAAATTTATCCAACCAAGTTTCCTAAACCTAAACACAAATCTAAGAACATCTCTAGTTGAGAGTTCTTGCAAAATCCTTCGTTTGAAGCTTGGAAACCTACTTGGAAAATTTTACCTAGAAGGTGAAATTTCTTGTTTTCCATTTCTAAACTCTTTTTCAAAGTTCTAAGCCATGATTTCTCCATGGTTTAAGCTCTCTTTTATGGTTAGTAATTTGTAGTTTTGTTTAAGCTTGATAGGTGACTTGGTGGAGTGAAACCGAAACCCTAGGAAAGGTGTGAAAGAGTGTTTGTCTTCATTTAAGGTAAGAGGAAGACTAATCTTATCATCCTTGGGTGGTGGTAAGAAGATGGAGATTGATTGTTGTGATTGTAGAATCCATAAGGATTCCTTTGTGCGTTTGTTAGTAGCTTTCCTATTTGATGTTTGCAATAATTTGTATGAAGTTGCATGTCTACAAGCTTTAATTTGCATGTCTACAAGCTTTGATAATTTGTATGTGTTAGAAATGCATGATAATTTATAGGATGTGAATAACATGCCAAGGTTTGCATGAGTGTTCCAAAGAACACATCAATGAGGCTCACGACCATTAACTAAAAATGGAGAACCAAAATGTTCTCATTATTTTCTTAAAATGTGATTTAATTAACATAGGCAAATTAATAAGATATACAATTGTTTAGATGAAGGAAAATGAATTTAGAAATCAAATGACATAAGTGTATATTTCGGCCAACATGCCAAACCAAGTATTCATGATTTCTAAAATCAATTCCAAACCATTTTCAAGTATAAAGATGCAATATATGTTAAAAAGAAATTTTCTAAAATGAGTTTTGAAGAAATAAATTGATTTGAATTAGGTTTAATCAACTAAAACTAATGATTTTATTGTTAGAAAGGAAATACAGTAACTTTTGAAAATTTTTAACATACGGCTCATGCTATAATTTTGAAGCATGTTAGTGGTTTTCAAAAGGATTAAAATATACAGTTAAAAAATTAAGTAAACAGAATTTTTACGGAGAAATTAGAAAATCATTATTATAATTTTCTAAATAAAATACTGTCAATTTTTAGTAAAAATGGACAAATAAGATAGAAAAGATGTCTGAAAGACAGTATACGGTATGAAAAATATTTTACGTAGTTTAAATGTATTATTTATTATTTTTGTTTATTTAAACAGTAATTTTTAAGGGATTTGGACAAGAAAATGATTTAAAAATCTTGCGCGATTGAGAAAACGTATTAAAAACTCTACGTGATTTTAAAAACAGAAAAATGAATTTACGCGACTTAAAAACGTTTGTAAAAACGACAAAATTGTGAAAACGCGATAAAATTTCTACGCGATTGACCAAAACGGTATTTTCTGTATTTTTCTACTGTCGGGCTATGAGGTGAACCCGTACAGGCTTTGGAACAGTATTTGTCCAGTGGGACTTACTGTATCTCTTATCTTTGAGGATATATTTTAATTGAGGCTATTTTGGTAATTTCTTATTTTTGGATCATATATTGAGTTTATGCCAATTTTTGGTGGATTGGTTGACGAGGTGAATCACATCGTGTTGTCGATGTGATAAACGTAGTGTGGTTCATTGTCTTTATGAACTTGGAGACGTTAGTGTACGGGATTCCATATATGGACAGTCGGTCACTCCACTGGGCCGTGGTAACCGATAGCACACTAATAGACTCGACACACACTATATTTAATCGAGATTTTGTAAAGTCTAATAGTACATTGCCTGTAGTGCCACAACGTGAGACCGTGAACTACACCATGCCTTGGACAGTGGGATCCATGTGTCGTGGGGCTATAGACGCAACGTGAGACAGCGCAATAGTTTGGTTGGGCAGCCGTGGTACTAATAGATTTTGCAGGTCATTCTCTCTGATATTTGTATGTGTTTAGCTCCATGGAGTAGGATCGTATCATATTGCATATGGTTATATCTTGGACATTATTTTATCTGTTTATTTTTATCTGGTTATTATTAAGATAAATTGTCTATTTCTTATTTTATTTTATCTGTGATACTATTTTATCTGTGATATTATGTGTTGTTGTGACATTTAAATCTTTACACTATCCTGTTATCAATTACTGTTATAGCTTTTCATATTACATGAACTGCATATCTGTTGTTTGTCATTTTCTTATTTGTCATGTTTGTGTTGATTTTAGATTGTCTTACTTCTTTATTGTATGTGTTTTCTGTATATATTTATTTACGTGGTAAAGAGTTTGAGGAAGAGGACCAGCCTCTTGAGATTTTACATCCTGAGGAGGAAGAAGAGCGAAGCCGAAGATCGGTCGACGACCAAGAACCATCTCGATCATCCATATCCATTGGGTGATTTGTTTGGGTATGGCGGTGCCGAGATTTTTGGGTTTTGTACAACTTGAGTTTCACGGTGGATCGTTAGCTTGGCATCTGCGGGGGGAGATAGAGACTCGGTGACTTACGTGGGACGGTTAGCGTGTCCCTACGTCATACGTTTGATGGAGAGCCGCTATGTCGACTATTGTGTTTTTGCACTTAGAGTTACCTTTATCTCTTAGGCGTTATTGGGGTGGTGTGTCCACTGAGCCTAGTGAGATGAGTATCGTATCGACTGCGCGGTCTCGTTTCCGCCGAGTGTCGAGGCATCCTGGATATTTATCTTCTGATGAGTTTCCTGAGAGTGATCCATCAAAGGATTAAATGTTTATGATGTGTATTTTGGGCGCGTCTGCGTATGTATATATTGACTCTTTACTGTTTTTGTTTACTGTTCCTGTTTAAATATTTGTAGATATAGTTGTAAATTATTTGTATAACTTATAACTTGGACCATATGTATATTATGAGTGATGTCGTTCTGTTGGTTTTATGTTTTCGCGTTATTTTATTTAATAATATTCTGTTTAACAGGAATTATTTTACAACCCGTATTAGTACGTAACAAATGTTTTACAACTTGGGTAGATTTTATTTATCTTTCTTTTATTTTCTTTATATATGTGACATCCCCACAAGGGTGTTACAGGTAGCTGCTGATGGCTACCAATGTTTTATTTTGGGGGCCTGATGTATTATTTTGATGGGCTGTATATTTTGATATCTCTGGGGTATATTTGTATAATCCTTTGGGCCAGGTATAGTTTTGCTTTTTGGATATTTCCAGGCTTGTATTTAAAGTACAAGAAGGTTTGAAATATATATATATATATATATATATATAAATATATATATATATATATATATTGTACATGTTATTCAAATGTGGAATTTATTTTTTGTCTTATTTTTACTGTTGTTCAAGCTTCATCACATAGCTGTATTTATTACTTAACAAAGAAAAAGAATAAAATATATATTGCCAGTTTCACTCATGTATAAAAGCAATCAAGCAAGTTAACTTTGAATTAAATAAACCGGGTCTTAATTGTTTAAAAATTTTATTTTTTGCATTTTCTTCTATTTGACAATGTAACGTTCCCTCCCAAAAAGGGGCGTTACATTTGGTGAAAAGGAAAGAGTGGCAAATTGAAAAAAAATCGAAGAAAATTGAAAACAAAACAAAGGAAATGGTTGTAAAAAAAAAAAGGGGGAAAAGAATATGTAAAGAGAATTTGCATTACAAGGAGTTGAGATAAACTTTCATGTTTGTTATTTAAACTTATCCTTAATGTTCTTTTGTTCTCTTTGGTACTTAACTTGTCATCTTCATATTATTCTCCTCCCTTACCTTGACCTCATTACAACCTTGCATAAAATTATCTTGATTTATATATGCATGTGTTTTGAGTAGTGGAGAAGTAAAAGATAAGCAAGCTTATAGTAATACAAATTTTCATGGGTTGAATTGAATGAAACACTTACCTTCTAAACACTTGAGGGATTGAGAGTGTATCTTGTGAGGGTCTATCATTCTTCATTTATGCTTTTCAATTGAAGTTACCTTGCTTGTTGATTTGAGAAGTAAATAAATGTTACTTCATTAATGTTTTAATTCCTTGAAGCTCTGGTTGCACTTCTTGCTTATAGACTTTTGCATTCTTAAACATCATTGGAATGTGAGTCTTTTAGAGTTTTTAACTTTTGAGTTTGTATTGTTGTTCCTTGTTCCCTATGTCGAATTTCTAGTTTTGCCCAGGAGTGCAAAAGCTAAGTATGAGAATATTTGATAAACACAATTTTCATATATTAGTTAACCCTCATATTTAGTTTCTTAGACCTCTTATACGCTTAATTGAATGTTTTGACCATATTTTATAAGTTTGGATTCAAATTGGGCTTCATTGTATTTTTCAGCATTATTGAAAATTTTACACTGTTTCTATATTTTGGGCATAACTTAAGTTCTAGACATCTAAAAATTTTGAATTTCATCTTGTAGTAAAGCGGAGAAAGATCTCTACAACTTTGAGGAGATGTCTAAGGCTGGATCGGATGTCTAGTGGATCAAATTTGGCAACAAAGTTAGAACAGAGATGTTGTCATTGGAATATGGTTGATGTGCAAAGATTAGGCCGTATTTTCGAATGTAGGTGTCATCTAGAGCTTAAATCGGTACCATATGAAATCTAAGACATAGATCTTCAACTCTTATGAAGAACACTTATCCAAATGATGACGTTTGTATGGTGTTTTAACCCTCTGAAGGATGAGGGCTTCATAGAGCTATTAAGAATGTTTTGGGCATAACTCTCTCATATTAATCCCAAATTATGCTAATTAGCTGTCCAATTAATGTTAAGAGGAAGAGGATTAACCCTAGGCTGAGGTAAAACTTAGATTTTTAATTTTAAAGAAAGTTATTGAAGTAGTAACAGTAACCATGAAACTTAATGCTAATTTTCTCCTAGCCGCTCTTGCTTGCACTTCCTTTCTTCATCTTTCTTCATCTTTCTTCTTCTCTTTGCTCACTTCAAGGCTAAGCAAGGTAGTAGTCAAGTTTGATGGTTATGACATCTTTATGGTGAGCCAATGAGATCTGGTCTTACTTAGTGGCCTTGACTTATTCTTGGTAACCAATAGAAACCAAGTAGTTAGCCACCCAACCAATGAGAAGCAAGCTTGTAGAAGAAGTTTAGCCACCCAACCAATAGGAAGGAAGCTTGGAGGCTAAGCTTTGACTCTCCTTGCTCCATGAAGCCCACGGCTAAGTACTCTAGGAGGAGCCAAAGATGACCACTTGATCATTCAACACATTCCCATCATCTTTCCTAAAGCCAAAGTTACCAAAATTTCTCTCTCACTTTTCTCTCCCAACCTCACGGTCAAAGCACCCAACACCACCCTCCACTCTTCAATAATTCTAGCCAACCTCACTTCTTGAATCCTTATACTATTCTAAGACACTTTGTAGTTGTGATCAATATCTAGTTCCATCATCTTCTATCTTTTCTTCAAGCTTAAAGTTTGAAGGCTTTTGAGGTGAAGTTTTTTATCTTCATTTTTAAATCTTATTTCAACGTTCTAACCATCATTTGGAGCCATGGTTATCTTAGTTTAAAACCTTGGATGTTAATATTGTATGTTTTCTTTGTTTTTAAGTTTAACTTGGTGGAGAAAGTCTACTTCAAGAAGAACAACAAGAAGCATTGGAGAATCATACAAGGTAAGAGAGAGATTTAACCTCATCAACCACTCATGGTGGTGAGGGACAAATTTGTGTGTGTTAATAATCCATGTGAGGGTTGTTAACTTGTTTGTATAAATTTAGTGCTTTGTGTTTAGTTACTTTATATGGTTTTATTGCTTTGATATTATGCATGAACTTGTTAGAATAGATTTATGATGATTGATGCATGTTATATGATGTGAATCATAATGGAAAAGAATTGATTTTGGTCTCCAATGGATCGTGAGGTTCACGGCCTCCATACCCCAACATGAGTATTCCAAGTTAAAATTATTTTGTGAATAATAAAGTTAGATGATTAGGAAGAAAGGAAATGATTTTTGGTCCCAAAGGCCTTTGAGGCTCATAGCCATCGTACTTATTTTTGGGGTAATCTAAGCAAAAAGATGTTTTATTAATCATGGAATTAAAGGATTAAGTGATAATAAATTTGATTAAGAATTTACAAAGAAAATGGAAAAAAGAAATAGATAAGGATTTTATTATTAGACACTAAGTGGATTTCGGCCATGATGAGAAAAAATAATTTTGGAAGTGAAAGGGAATTTTAAGGTATTTTTATGGAAATAAATTGAAAAGATTTTATTAAATTAAAGTAATATCGATTTTGAGAAAAAACATCAGAAAATATTAATTAGATGTGTTTTATTGAGAAAAATAGGAATGTGAAGTCCAAATTATATTTTAAACTTAGAAAGTTTCAAAATTTAATTTAAAACATCAAGAAATATTTTATATAGTGAAAAATAGTAGAAAAACCTTACACGTTTCAAAAACGTGGATTTTTGAGTTACGCGATTTAGAAAACATTTAAATACATTTATGCGATTGAGAAAACATTGAAAAAATATTTACGCAACTTGAAAATGCAACAAAATGTTGTGCGAATGTGAAAACGTGCTAAAAGTACTACTCGATTGAGAATACAGTAGGATTACTGTCGGGCCAACGTATTGGACTCGAAAATATAAGTTGTGACTTTAGCCTGTAATTGGCTTGTTTTATGCATTGAGCATGCATTGTGAAAGTCCGGTGGACTATGTTAAGGCTGGTGGCCTAGGAGTTGAATTACATTTTAGTGCAAGTGCGATAGGCATAGTGTAGGTCACTTGTTGACCTTGGGGGCGTTGGGTGTGGGTTTTCCACAATGGACAGTTGGTAGCCCCACTCTACCGTGGATTAGACCGATGCAACGCACCGATGATATGGACCGAGACACTATTCTTAATCAAGCTCTGGCGTAGACTATCTTGTATAATGCGTAATGTGCATGTTGATAAAATTATAGCACTTGGTCTGAGAGAGCCGAGATACAGATAGATCTTCTAGATCATTCTCTCTAATTTGTGTTTAGCTCCATAGAGTAGGAAACTGGTTAATTATGCATGTGCATAGTTTATCTACATACTATTGTGATGTTTTATATCTGTTAGAATTGATTTATACTGGATGCCATGACTGTATTTATTGTTTGTTATATCTGTATAATAATTACTATCATTTCTATTTCTCTACTGCTATGTTGGTATTGGTGTAAGTGATCTCATCTCTTTGTATGTTATTTTTGTGTTATATTTATGTTTAGTAAAGATGGTGAGGAAGGTGAAGAAAAGCGACTTCCATTTTGTTTGTGTTGATTTCTGAATGGCATCGGGACGAGAGCTTATTGCTTATGTTACGGTACACTTTCACGGATGTACGGATGTATGGTGCATTAGCTTGGACACTCAACATGTGGTGTACCATGGGGAGGTTTCTGTGTCTGTTAGTAGGACTGGACATGGGGTTGCTGCTTTTACTTTTAGCACTAATATACGTGTAAAGTTTAATGTGCCCATTCGAGAAATTTGGGTTGATTTCCATTTTACTCCGAGGGAGGACTCCATGGTATCCTCTGCTCAGACTCCTGTCCGTAGGGACATACACTGACCGAGGACTTTGACTGAGGAGGAGGAGGAGGAGGATCCATTTGAGGATCTTACTCTATAGGTATGGTAGACTTGGGCTAGTCTATAGTTGTTATAGCTGTATATATTTATTTTGAGAACTTCAGTTGTATGTATTAAAGTTTGTCACTAACGTATTTTATGTACACAATGTTTATTATTTAATGATACTATCTGGTATTTTGATATTTTGGTAAGTTTATATTATCAGAAAAAAGAAAATTTTACAACTCGTATAATGAATTATATATGACTTGGGTTTAATTTAATAATAATTAGTCAGAAGTGTGATTCCCTATGGTGAGTGTTACATTAGTTGGTATCAAAGCCCAAGTTAGAGTATTTTGGGTTTGTGGTTAGGTCTATCTTTTTTGTGTTGTGTGATTCTCTGTGATTGGTTTACGAAAGGAAACAATATTGTTTGAAATGATTGTATTTGACTTTCATTTTGCATTGTTTAGTTTGATTTCAGAGAAAAGTGATGGCTGGCGGTAGAGGCGGACGTGTGAATGTTGGAAATGACAGTCAGAATATGGTTGCAGCTGTAGAAGTTATGCAAAGGATGGCATATGTCATCGTTCAACAGAATCAAAGAGATGCCCAGCAGTAAGAAGAGACTGTAGAAACTCAGAATCTATCAGAGTTTCACCGTAACAACCCGCCGCAATTCAGAGGAGAATTTGATCTGGAGAAGGCAAATCTTTGGATCAAAGAATTAGAGAAGATATTCTGAGGAAGGGGTTGTACCGATGAGAGGAAGCTAACCTACGCTACCTTTATGCTTGTCGGGGATGGCGAAGACTGGTGGGCTAGAACGCAAAGACTATTGGAAGTAGAAAGAAGGGTGATCACATGGGAGGTTTTCAAGAATAAGTTCCTGGAAAAGTATTTTCTAGCCAGTGCTAGGCATGCTATGGAAATGGAATTCCTTGGCTTGAGACAAAGAGTAATGTCTTTCAGTGAGTATGTTGCAAGGTTTGAGAGTTTGTCAAAATTCTCGAGGTACTTTCAATTACAGTCAAACGAAGAATAGAAGTGCCAATAATTTGAGGAAGGTCTAAGGCACGATTTAAAGCGTGCAGTGTTGCCTCTGGGAATCGAGCAATTCTCAACTTTATTAGACAAGTGTTGCAACACCTACCGTAGGGTATCACATTTAAGACTAATCCTAATATAACTTATCCAAGTTGTAAAAGAATTAGTCTTGTAAAATATTGATTTTAAAATTTCATTTGCGGAAAAATTGAATATAAATAAAAATCATAAACATAAAATGTAACTAAAAACTAACTCACCATAATTTACATATTACAACTTTGTTTACAAATAATTTATATAACGACACTCCCAAAAGATAGTATTTACATTACACACCAAAACAGAAACTACTTAACTAGAAAAAAAAAATGAGTTTTGCTCTGCTAGGGTTTCTTCACGTGTAACCTTGGTTTTGCATGGTTTTTGAAATGTCCTCTGCCAAGCCGTTCATCCCCTGGAGTTTTCTTAACTCCGGCTCTTCTCCTGTTTCTTCCAAATCCTCTTCTCCTTTGCCTCCTCGTACGAAAACTTTTGCTCAAGCGTTGAATAATGCATGTGATATTCCTTTGAGTCAATTGCCGGTTCCATGCTTGAAGGGTGGTGATCTTGCAGTACAAATCCCTGAAGATGAATATCGTGCAGGTTTGGATTCTTGTAAAACAAATCTTCATGGGAGATTAATATTGTCCAAAGGAGATTCTCCTTTGAAATATGGTGACCTGCGTGCCAAGTTATCCAGACTTTGGAACCCAATTGGTCATTGGAGAATGATACCAATTGGAAAGGGTTTTTTTGAATTTTCTTTTTCTTCAGTTGAGGATTTGCATAAGATTTGGTCCTCTGGTTCATGGTCTCCTGATTTTAACCCTTCAATGGTTAAACAGACGAACACACAGTGCTGGATAAGGATTCATGGCCTTCCTTAAGAATATTGGAGACCAAAGATTTTGTTTGCTATTGCCAGAGCTATTGGTGTTCCTTTGTCTTTGGATGATACTGCAATTAACAAAACTCTTGGTTTTTATGCGCGTGTTTTGGTGGACATTGATCTTGCCTGTGATCTACGTGATCAAGTTCTAGTTGAGAGGCAGGGTTTTACTTTCTTCGTTGGTATTCAATATGAAAAGCTGTCGTCTTTCTATACTTCTTGCAAAATTATTTGTCACTCGTTAGACATATGGTCTAAAAATAGTAAGAAGGTGCAAGGCCAGTCCAAAGATCATCAAATTCCGAGAGGGAATAATTGTAATGGGGGTCCAAAAAATCCAACTATGAAGTTTATCCCAAAGGATAAGGGAATGGATAATCCCATTACTCCTGAGGGTTTAAATAAGATTTTTGTTGATCCTTCTACAGAGGATGTTGAGATTAATAATCTTGTTAATCAAGAAAAGGTGTTAATTCAAGAAGAATAAGCACTGGATAATGTTGCTGATGAGGGGGTGCATCCGGTTTCTATTAAGAATACTTCTCAGCAGAATTTTAATGCTATTCTTAATGATCCCAATCCTTTGTTGGGATGTACTATAGTTTTTAATCATTCTCCTGTTATAGAAGTTGATGCCAATACTAATTTGGATGCTGATCTACATGATGACCTTTCCATAAATGGCTCTAATCATGATTTTTCTATTCAGAATGATATTGATCATGTCTCGACCACCCTTCCAGTTAATGATAACAACACTGAAGTTTCAGATAAGGTGGCAGATTTGATTGAACCAAATAATTTGAAGACTCTTTTGGTTCATCCTAACCTGACCGTTAATAAAGATTTGCATACTATGAGTAAATTCTGGAGTGGAATCAATGATGATGAAATAGATGACTCTATAGAAAATCAGGAATCTTCCTGTGATTCTGGGAATAATGCTGAAGGAAATCCAAGTAAATATCTTGCTGAGGTTGAAAATCTGTTGGATAATCAAGGTTTTTCTAAAGTCTTGTCTAAGTCACAGAGAAAGAAACTTAGGAAGAAAAATTTTCAAATTCAAAAATCTAGTGGTTATGCAACCCGCTCTAGGGGAGGTATCACTCATGGTGATCAATGTTGAAAATTCTTTATTGGAATCTTAGGGGTCTTGGTAACCCTGACACAAGGTCTTTTCTTAAAAAGCTTTGTAGTATGCATAAACCTGATTTTCTTTTGGTGTCTGAACCATAGATTACTTCTGATCAGGTTCCTTACAATTTCTTTAATAGTTTGAATATGAAGATTTTTGCTGAAAACAACAAGGGTGATTTTCCATCTAATCTGTGGTGCCTTTGTACATATTCTTTTTCTCTTACCATTGTTGCCTGTTCAAAGCAACATGTTTCTTTTTCGGTTGGTGTTGATAATCAGCTGATCTATATTTCAGCTATTTATGCTGCTGTTACTTATACTACCAGGAGAGATCTCTGGACTGATTTGGAGATGTTGCAGCATTCTTATAAAGCTCCTTGGTGTTTTATAGGAGATTTTAATGCTGTCTTGGGAGCACATGAACATAGAGGTAAAAATCTGCCTTCTCGGATTTCGTGTGATGATTTTAGGAATTGGTCTGATTCTAATCATTTGATCCATCTTCCTACTCGGGGCTCTTCTTACACATGGTCTAATGGTAGAGTTGGCAGTAATTATACAGAGAGAAGGCTAGATAGATCAATTTGTAATTCTGATTGGATCAATCATTGGAGTAGTGTTGCTTGTAACACCTTAACTCGTTGTCAGTCTGACCATTTTCCTATCATGCTCAAAATGAACATGGTTAATAGGGAGCATGCCTCATCTTTCAAATTCATGAAAATGTGGTCCAAGCATCCATCTTGCATAAACATTATTAAAGATGTTTGGAAAACTACTGTTGTTGGCTGTCCAATGTTTATCTTATCCCAGAAATTAAAATTGTTGAAAGTTAAGCTTAAAGATTGGAATAAAAATGTTTTTGGGGATGTTCATCAAAATGTCAGTTATGCCTTATCTAATGTGGACAAAATTCAAGATCTGATTAATCTTAATGGTGGTTCAGATGAGTTAAAAAAATAGGAAATAGAAGCTCAATTGTTGTTGCAGCAGGCTTTAAGCTTTGAAGAAGATTTCTGGATGGAGAAATCTAGGCTTGATTGGCATTTGTAGGGTGATAGGAACACTGAATTCTTTCATAGATCTGCTAGAATCAAGTCTGTTACAAAACAAATCTCTATTTTAAAAAAGGGAGAACAGGTTTTGGACAACCCTGATGATATTGAGAAGCACATTTTGGAATATTATATGGATTTGTTTGCTTCTGGGAATGCATGTCAGCCTAATGATCTTATTCAAAGAGTCATTCCTTCTATGGTTACTCATCAAGAGAATGTTATGCTCACTAATCTTCCCTCATTGGAAGAAGTTAAAGCTGCTGTTTTTTCCTTAAATGGCAATAGTGCTCCTAGTCCAAATGGGTTTGGTGGTTTTTTCTTTCATCAATACTGGGATATCATTGCTCAAGATGTTCATAATGTTGTTCTTCAATTTTTTCAGCAAGGTTGGCTACTTCCAAATTTGAATTCAAATGTTGTTGTCTTGATTCCTAAGGTCTCTAAGGCAGACAAGATTGAGCAATATAGGCCCATTGCTTTAGCTAATTTTCACTTCAAAATTATAACCAAGGTGTTGGCTGACAGACTAGCTACAATTGCCTCTAGAATTTATTTCTAAAAACCAAAGAGGTTTTGTTAAAGGAAGACAAATTGCGGATTGTATTTGCACTGCTTCTGAAGCCATTAATTTAATTGATAAAAAATCTTTTGGTGGACAAGTTGCTATAAAGATTGATATTAAAAAAGCTTTTGATACCTTAGACTGGAATTTCCTTATTCAAGTGCTCCATTCTTTTGGTTTTGATGACAAGTTCTGTAATTGGATTAGCCAGATTTTACACTCAGCTAAACTCTCTCTTTCTATTAATGGCAAGGCTGTTGGTTTCTTCAATTGTAAGAGAGGGGTTCGACAAGGTGATCCCTTATCTCCTATTCTCTTTTGTCTTACTGAGGAAGTGTTAAGTAGAGGTATAACAAATCTGGTCTTGGAGGGTCAGTTACAACTCATGTCTGGACCCAAAGGTGTTGCGATGCCTAGTCATATATTGTATGCTGATGATGTTCTGGTCTTTTGCAGAGCTACTAAAAGGAGTCTTCTCAATTTAATGAACCTGTTCAAGGATTATGAGCAGGCTTCTGGTCAGGTTGTTAGCAATGAAAAATCCAAATTTTATTTGGGTTCATCTTCCAGATCAGATGGTATTTCTTCTATTCTTGGTTTTAATGCTGGTTGTCTTCCCTTCACTTATCTTGGGGTGCCTTTATTTAAGGGAAGACCCAAACGTGTTCACTTAATGCCTATTGCTGACAGAATTAGAAGTAAAATTTCTTCTTGGAAAGGATCCTTGCTGTCTTTTATGGGGAGAATTTTACTGGTTAAGTCAATTATTCAAGGTATGCTTTTTTACAGCTTCAGGATCTATGCTTGGCCTGCTAATCTCATTAAAATGATGGATGGTTGGATTCGAAACTTTGTTTGGTCAGGAGATATACATAATAGGAAATTGGTTACTGTTGCTTGGAGCAAAGTTTGTAAACCTGTGCTGGAGGATGGACTTAGCATAAGGTCCATTAAATCTATCAATGTTGCAGGTATGCTTAAGTTGGGCTGGGAATTCCTTTCTTCTAATGAACAATGGTCTACTCTTTTGAAAGCTAGAGCTTTCAGGAATAATAAATCAGTTACTTATCATATCTCATCTTCGATCTGGTCTGGTATTAAGTCATTTATTCATATCATTCAAGATCATTCCTTGTGGCAGCTTGGCAATGGGGCATCTATTAATTTTTGGACTGATCCCTGGTTATCTAGTCCAATTGTGGATATAATTGGAGTTCCTGCTGCTTTGCATAGCTCCCTGAAATCAAAAGTTAAGGATTTCATTGACAATGGCAGATGGTCAATTCCTATTGAACTGGTATCCAAGTTTCCTGTTTTGAAGTCAGAAATCCAATTGGTTATAATTCCTTTCCAGTCTTGTCATGATTCTCTAATCTGGACTAAATCTGACTCTGGTAAATTGAGTTTCAAGGATGCTTACTCTTTTCAAAATCCATTACAAAACGTTGTTCCTTGGGCTAAGCACATATGGAGTAAATGCATTCCTCCATCTAGATCATTTCTGCTATGGCGTATTCTTCATAATAAAATGCCTACTGATGACAAACTTTGGTCTAAAGGATGTACTGTCGTTTCTGTTTGTTGTCTTTGTGGTCATGCAGCGGAAACCACTTATCATCTGTTTCTTGAGTGCATTTTTGCAAAGCATATTTGGAGTTGGTTTGGCAGCATTATTAATATGCATATGGACTGTTCCAGCTTTCTTTATGTTCTTTCATTATGCAACAGAGGTTAGAGTTCTTAGGCCCGAGATGTTGTCCTAGCTGCCATCATTTTCACTTTTTGGGCTATTTGGTACTGCAGAAACAGAGCTAGATTCCATAACAAAAATATTTCTGTGCAATCAGCCATTGGTTTGATTGTGGCTCATGTTTCTCTTTCTGGTAATTCAAGTGATGGCTGCTTGTCCTCATCAGAAACAAAACCAATGATTCTTCAAGCCTTTAAGGTTGCTCCTCATCAGAGGAAAATGCCTGTTATTAAGGAAGTTTCTTGGTCTCCACCTTCCTGTTATGTGATAAAATGCAATGTCGATGGTGCTGCCAAAGGGTGCCCTGGTCCAGCTGGCTGCGGTGGTATTTTTAGAGACAGTACAGCTGCTTCCCTTGGCTGTTTTGCTTCTAATTTGGGTATTAAAACTGCCCTTTTTGTTGAATTATCAACAGCTATTCTAGCTATTGAAATAGCTTTCAAAAACCGTTGGCTTAACCTTTGGCTTGAATGTGACTCTCAATTGGTTGTTTATGCTTTCAGCAATATAAATATTGTTCCTTGGCAATTACAAAACAGATGGAAGAATTGCTTATTCTTATCCAAGCAAATGAGATTCTCTTGCTCTCACATTTATAGAGAGGGTAATGCTTGTGCAGACAAACTTGCTTGTCATGGCTCTTCTATTTCTGGTTTAGTTTGGTGGAATTCAATTCCTTCATTCATTGTAGAAGATTTCTTTACAAATAGGAACTATGTTTCTAGCTATAGATTTAAGAATCTGTAACTCTTTCATGGGTACGGTTTCTTGTCCCCCCATGTTTTCTTTTGTATTCTTTATTTTCCCTTTATTAATATATTTATGGTTTGCTGCAAATGATTGATATCGGCAGAGGTGCCAACTTATTTGGGATGTCTGCCTTTAGAGTGATGCTTTTGCAAACCATTTGCTTAAAAAAAAAATACAGACTAAGGATTTGGGCTCTTATTAGGATCCTCCTCCTCAGTGTTATCATCAAAGAACCTAGCGGATACAATACACGCCGGGTTGGCGTTCTGGCAGTCGACATCATAGAATCCTTACATGGAGTATAAGTATTTCTACACCAGAGCTCACGAATAGGCATAAAGAACTCTAGACGCACAGACACATGTTGTGTCATAACAGGAGTTCCATTTCTAGTACCACTCAGATTCAGAGTCAAATTCTCGGTATAAACAAACCATTCACTATCTAAATCAACCCTCCAAGTGTCAACCCTCCAAGTGTCAACCCTACCATGGAACTGAACTGTAACAAAACCTAAAACCTGGCGCCTTGCCGCCATATCAAGATAATACAGAAAAACCGTCACTGGTAGTAAAAAGAGTTATCCACTTCCTTGTCTCCTAGGTCTTCATCAAACATATACAATAAGACAAGTATAACATAACGAAGAGGTAAGATCCCCTACATCAATACCAATAAGGCAGTATAGAAAATGACAGTAAATGATACTTATATAATATTATCGCATATAGATATTATCATATCACAGATAACATATCAAATAAGCATAATTATCACATCAATATGCTGACCCACTATGCATGTGTACAACAACCCATTTCCTACTCAATGGAGCTAATCACAATTTCAGAGAGAAAGATAGGGAGTACATGTATGTATATCGTTAGCCTCAAATCATGTGCCAATATATCATATCATGGTGCGTAACATGGCCAATACAAGACACTCTCAACCAATCACGAAAAGAGTAGTAACTTCGTCGAGACCGTCGGTGTGTTTCCAAAGGATACCACGACACAGTGGTGCTATCAACTGGCCACATATGACATTCCACACCCCGACGTCTCTAAGATCACTAAAGATCGTAACTACGCAATTCTCACCCACACGAATGTGTAATTTTCATCTCCTAGGCCCATTGCCTTAATTGACATGATTTTCTATGTATGATGTATGATTCAAAACACATACAAACCATATTTCACCGTATTTCACATATACACACCATATTCTTGGCAGTATCAATTTCTAACATAACGGGGCCCACCACGACAGCCCGACAGCAAATTGCTGTAATTTCCAATCACGTAAATATTTTCAAATGTTTTTGAAATCGCGTAATATTTTTCTTACGTTTTCAAATCACATAATTATTTTTTAACATTTTCACAATCGCGTCAATATTTTCAAACGTTTTCTAAATTGCGTAGAGGTTTTTAAACATTTGCTTAATCGCGTAACAATGTTAAATCATTTTCTCAATTGCGTAGCATAAAAATCAATAGCATATCTTGAAAATAGTAATTTTTTAAATTGCGCAATAGTTTTCTAGCATTTTTCACTTGTGTAAAATATTTTCTTAGCTTTCTAAACTTATTTATAAAATTCTTTACATAATATAGACATTTTGGATTTTTTTTTAAAAAAAATATTTTCATTCTAAAAATTCTTAACGTGATATTTTCTATGATTCTTTATAAAAATTTGATTTCTTTGATTTAATTAGACCTTAAATCTCAAAATTTTCTAACGCGCTTCAAAACCCCAAAGGTGAGCTATACGTTAGCAAATTTCAAGTTTTAATTGTATTTCTCATAATGTAATTATTTCTAATTTAACACTTAATCCACTTTCTCTCTACTTCTAAAATCCATTAAAATAACTTCTTGTTACTTAATTATCTAAGTATACACTTAGAACAAAAAATTTGATTCTAAAACATCAAAACTTGGCATGTTGGCCAAAAAAAATCCAATTATGCTCTGTAAATCATATTTAATCATATAATTCCTTTTAAAAACCCTTAAACCAATTTCTTATCATTAAATCACTCAATCCATACTTAAGAAAACAATTTCGAACATTTTTGCCCTCTTTGTGATGTTGATGTTGTGAGCCTCCATAGGTTCTTTGGAACCTTCATACAATTTCCTTATCATGTAAATCACGTCCTACTTATACAATAATCATCATGCTTCCATAATCACATAAACAAGCATATAATCAAATAAACAAACATAAAATCAAAGCTATAAGGCATACCAACCAAAAATCATCACAACAAAGCAAGCTTAAAACCTCACAAGTGAATAAATCCTTATGGATTTTTCACCACAAACAAGTCATCTCCTCACCACCAACATATGGTTGATGAGGTTAATCTCCCTCTTACCTCAAGGAAGACAAAAATCCTCTTAGTTGCTTTCCTTCAAAGATTTTGTGTAGCCTCCAAAGAAAACCATAACAAGCTTAAACCAATATAAAATTATAAACTAAGCTTAAAGAAGAGAAACCATGGAGCAATCATGGCTTAGAAATTCAAGAATCAAACTTAGGAACAAAGAACAAGAATTTTACCTTGAAAGTTTAAGAACCCTAGTTTGTAGTAAAGGTAGAAGATGAATGATTTAGCTTAGGTCTTCAACATAAAAGAGTCTTAGAATGATATGTAGGCTTAGGAAATAAGATTGGATAAAATTTTAGAAGCTTGGATAATGGTATTTTGGGTGGTGGCCGAATGCTTCAAGAAAGGAGAGAAATAGAGTTTTTGACTAAGTGAAGAAGAAAGGAAATGAAGAGAATGGCTTAAGTGATAAAAGATGATAGAAATGAAATGGATATCCTACAGCTAAAGCTCCTAGCCGTGGAGTGCATGCATATGAGGGAGTTAATGCTTGATTAATCAAGATGGAAATCAAGCACATGGTTAAAGTCATCAAGTAGTTATGCTTTGGTCACCCTTGATGATTCATAAGCTCTTGAAAGTCCTAAAATCCTCTACATGGCCGTGGAACACCATTGGGAAAACCAACCAAATTTGTCTTCATTTAATTACCATTTAAACTTAAGTTAACTTAGTTAATTCATCTAGTTTAAGAACTAATTAAACAAGCCATTTTTGTTGACTTTATGCTATTGGCTAATAACATTTTAAGCCATTTATTTTGACCATTGCTAAAGACTAGTGTCACATGGCTAAAGTTACAAGAATTATTACTCAAAGAATAGAAACTATTGCTCACAAACTAATAATTATTGTATAATGAATAATAAAATCACAGTAAAAGAAAATTTCGATACTATGTCTGATTTCGAGTTTAGTAAGATCCCTCGGCCCCGCATTAACAGTACAAAATTTTATGGCTCTAAAAAATTTATTTTTCCAGGCCCACCCTGGGCCCACAAACAGCCTGAAATAATATTAAAATAATCATAATCTCAGAAAAATCCACAAAAATTCTCAAAAATTATAAAAATTATAAAACTCATATTTATGCAGAAAAAATGAAATTCG
Organism: Ormosia emarginata; assembly: GCA_029884605.1. Lineage (NCBI taxonomy): Eukaryota > Viridiplantae > Streptophyta > Magnoliopsida > Fabales > Fabaceae > Ormosia > Ormosia emarginata. Next base: position 14,446,705 of record JAQQTP010000079.1, on the reverse strand, counting down.
GGGTGTTACAAGTGTCGTCGAATTGAGGAGCTAGATCAACATCGATACATAAGAAACCGAAACTTTGGACCTGCTCAGTTCCAAAGGGGAAGGAATAGCGGTGGCAACCGTTATCAGTAGAAGTTGTACGCAAGACCACCAGGAAATCAACCACAACAACAATCACATGGGGGAGGTTCTGGTGGCAACAAGTTTGGTCAGACCAGGACATCTTCATCAAAATGCTTTAAGTGTGGGAAGGACCACTTGACAAAAGATTGCACAATCAAGGGAATTATATGTTTCAAATGTGGGAAACCTGGACATATTTCAAAGGATTGCAATCTACCTAAGGCGAAACCCTCTGTGCGCAACATACGTGCTGCAAGACCCCGGGCAAGAGGAAAAATGTATACAATGAGCGGAGAGGAAGCCTCCAAGTCTAAGGATCTGATTATGAAAGGATGTGCTATAGAAGGTAATCTTTTAACTATGTTATATGATTCAAGAGCAACTCATTCTTTCATTACCTGTGACTATGTGGATCGTTTAGGATTATCTGTGTCTACATTGCCATTTGACTTGAGTGTTTCTACTCCTACTGATAAGCCTGTAATTACTACAAAAGTTTGTTTAAATTGCCCTGTTTGTGTTAGGGATTGAATATTTTCTGTAGATTTGATTTGTTTGCCTCTTTCAAAGATAAATGTAATTTTAAGAATGGATTGGTTGTCTTCTAACCATATCCTGTTAGATTGTTCCAATAAGACTTTAGTTTTTCTCGAGACAAAGACTTCTGGATTTCTAACCGCCAATCAAGTCAAAGCTTGCTTGAAAGAAGGAGATCAAGGGTATATGTTATTATCTTCCTTGGAGGTCAAAGGTGAAGAGGATGTGAACGATATTTTTGTAGTCAATGAGTTTCCTAAAGTCTTTCCTAACGATGTACCTGGATTACCACTAAAAAGAGAAATAGAGTTCTCTATTGATCTTGTACCAGGTGTTGGACCTATATCAATGACACCATACCAAATGTCATCGTCAAAATTAGCAGAGCTCAAGAAACAGTTGGAGGAAGTATTGGAAAAGTAGTTCGTGAGACCAAGTGTGTCACTGTGGGGAGCCCCAGTACTGTTGGTCAAGAAGAAGGATGAAACTTCTCGCTTATGCGTAGACTATCGACAGTTGAATAAAATCATAATCAAGAATAAGTATCCTCTTCTGAGGATAGATGATTTAATGGATCAACTAAGGGGAGCCACTGTATTTTCCAAGATTAATTTACGTTCTGGTTACCACCATATTCAAGTGAAAGTGGAAGATATTCCCAAGATAGCGTTCCGAACGTGTTATAGGCATTATGAGTATCAAGTGATATCGATCGGAGTGACAAATGCTCCTGCAATATTCATAGATTTCATGAATAGGATATTTCGTACCTAGACAGATTTGTCGTTGTCTTTATTGACGACATTCTGATCTACTCTCAACGTCAGGAGGAACATGCTGAACATCTCAGAGTGGTTCTCCAGATTTTGAAGGAGAATAAGTTATACGCTAAGCTGTCCAAATGTGAGTTCTTGTTGAGCGAAGTTTAGTTCTTAGGTCACATAATTTCAGAGGAAGGAATTAAAGTAGATGCATCAAAAGTTGAGATAGTTCTTCAATGGGAAAGACCGAAGACTGTATCAGAGATCTGTAGTTTTATCAAATTAGCTAGTTACTATCGAAGGTTTATTGAGGGGTTTTCAAGATAGCAGGACCTCTTACCCAGCTTACACGGAAGAATTAACCTTTTACATGGACTGATGCATGCGAGGAAAGTTTTCAAGAGTTGAAAAGACGATTGACTACTTCGCCAGTGTTAATTCTGCCTGATCCCAATGAACCTTTTGAGGTGTATTGCGATGCTTCGTATCAAGGTTTAGGTTGTGTACTTATGCAAAATCGAAAGGTTGTGACATATGCTTCGAGTCAATTAAAGGGCACAAGAAGAATTATCCTACTCTTGATTTTGAGTTGGCAACTGAGGTGTTTGCATTGAAGGTCTGGAGACATTTTCTTTATAAGGGCAATGTTCAATCTTTACGGCGATCACAAGAGCCTGAAGTATCTATTTGACTAGAAAGAATTGAATATGAGGTAGAAACAATGGTTTGAATTTTGAAGGACTATGATTTTCGACTTCAGTATCATCCCGGAAAGGCGAATGTCATAGCAGATGCCTTGAGTAAGAAGATGCTTGGAGTTTCTACTATGATGGTCAAGGATAGTGAATTAATAGAGCAATTCAGGGATATGAGGTTGTTTGTGGAACTGACACCTAGAAGAATTTGTTTGAATAAGATTACTATCTCGAATAGTTTGATGGATGAAATTCGAGAGAAACAGAAAAGTGATTAATATCTGCAAGACGAGAAGGAATTAAAAGAAACAAGGTGCAGTATCAGAATTTGAGGAAGGAACAGATAGGATTTTAAGGTTCAAAGGAAGAATTTGTGTACCTAGTGATCCAAAACTCAGGAGATTGATTCTCGATGAAGCCCATAGGAGCAAGTTGAGTATGCATCCCATAACAACCAAAATGTATCAAGATTTGAAGAGGTTGCATTGGTGGCAAGGAATGAAGAGAGATATTGCTACGTATGTATCATCTTGTTTGATTTGTCAGAAAGCTAAGGTTTAACATCAACGACCTTCTGAAATGTTGCAACCCTTGGCTATTCCCGAATGGAAATGGGATGACATTGCAATGGATTTTGTTGTGGGATTGCCAAAAACTAAAAGGGGTTAATCGTTAATCGACTTATGAAGTCAGCACACTTCTTACCAATTAACATCATGTATTCAATGGAAAGGTTGACCCAAGTGTACATTAGAGAGATTGTTAGACTTCATGGTGTACCCTCCAATATAATTTAGGATCGAGATCCGAGATTTATGTCAAGGTTTTGGAAAAGTTTACAAGAAGCAATGGGAACAAAACTTCTTCTAAGTTCTACTTATCATCCACAATTGTTAAGGGCATGTGTGCTAGAATAGTCTGAAAGTTGGGATGAATTTTTACCTTTGATAGAATTCACCTACAACAATAGTTTTCATTCAAGTATAGGGATGGCACCCTATGAGGCATTGTATGGACGACGATGCAGAACACCATTCTGTTGGTATCAAGATGGAGAAAGTTTTGCTATAGGACCGAAGATTGTACAACAAACCACAGAAAAGTAAAGATGATTCAAGATAAGATGAGAATAACACAAAGTTAGAAGAAGAGCTATTCTGATAAAAAACAGAAGACCACTCAAGTTTGAGGAAGGTGAGCATGTGTTTTTAAGGGTTACACCCACGACCGGAGTTGGATGGGTTATTGAGTTTAGAAAGCTCACTCTAAAATTTATCGGGTCATATCAGATTCTTCGTCGAATAGGTTCGATAGCTTACCAAATAGCAATACCTCCTTTTCTTTCAAATCTTCACAATATTTTTCATATGTCGCAATTGTGAAAGTACATTCCTGATCCAACTCATGTAATAGAACCAGATACAGTACAATTGAAAAAAAAATTTACCTATAAAACACTTCCTATCAAGATCGAGAATCGGAGGACAAAGCAACTTAGAGGTAAAGAGATTTCATTGGTCAAAGTAATATAGAAGACAAGATGAAGGAACAGTTTCCGCATTTGTTTTAAAGTATGATGAAATTCAAGGACGAAATTCTTTTTAGAGGGGGAGAGTTTTAACACCCCAAATTTTGTTTCTTCTGAATATATGTGAGTTTTATAATTTTTATGATTTTTGTGAATTTTTGATTATTTTAATATTATTTCGAGCTAATTGTGGACCCAGGACGAGTATGAAAATATAAAAAAATTTTGGAGCCAGAAAATTAACCAAAAACAGTTTTTAAAATTTTCCTTTACAGTGATTTTGTGTTGTTTTATTATCCATTGGACAATAGACACTGATTTTACAAGCAGTAGCTATTATCCATTGGTTAATATCTACCGAAAATATCTTGTTTGCACCAATAGGAAGAAAACTTCAAGGCTAAGCAAGGTAGTAGTCAAGTTTGATGGTTATGACATCTTTATGGTGAGCCAATGAGATCTAGTCTTACTTAGTGGCCTTGACTTATTCTTGGTAACTAATTGAAACCAAGAAGTTAGCCACCCAATCAATGAGAAGCAAGCTTGTAGAAGAAGTTTAGCCACCCAACCAATAAGAAGGAAGCCTGGAGGCTAAGCTTTGACCCTCCTTGTAACACCCTTATGGGGATGTCACATTTATAAAGAAAATAAAATAAAGATAAATAAAATCTACCCAAGTTGTAAAACGTTTATTTTATACTAATGCGGGTTGTAAAATTTTTCCGGTTAAACAGAATATTACGAGATAAAATAACACGGAACATAAAATAAGCACACTATTATCACACAAAATATACATATGGTTCTATCATAGGTTATACAAATAATGTACAACTACAAATATTTAAAAATCAAAATAGTAAACAAAGCAGTAAAAGGTCAATATATACAAACGCAGACGAGCCGAAGTACACATCTTAAATATCTAACCCTCTAAAGGATCACTCTCAGATGAAACTTCAGATGATAGATATCCAGGATGCCTCGACCCTCTATGGACACGAGTCCGTGCAGTCGATACGCTGCTGATCTCGCTAGGCGCATCAAACATACCACCCCAATGACGCTTAAGAGATAACGACAACTCCACATGTAAATACAACAAAGTAGAAAAGATCGGCACTCCATCAAACTCCATACGTATGGTCACAGTCAGACGCCCTACGTACGTCACCGAGTCTCTATCCTCTCGCAGATGCCAGGCTTCAGAGCCTCTGTGAAACTCAATTGCACGAATCCAAAGAATCCTGGTAGTGTCATACTAACACAATCAATCCAATGGATATGGATGATCGGATGGTTCTTGCTCGTAGAACTGATCTTCGGCTTGCTGCTCTTCCTCCTCCTCTGGATACTCACACTCAAGAGGTCGTTCTCTTCCTCAAACTCTTTATCACATAATTTAAAATATACAGATAACATATACAAGAAAGAGGTAAGACAATCTATATCACCACAAACATGGTAAAATAAGAAAACGACAATACAACAAGTATAACAGTTCATATAATATAGCATACTATAATAGCATAAATAAAAATACAAGATAACATAGATGTAATATAACACAGAACTCAACGTAACAATAACATATAGTGGTACAGATAGATAAAATGTTATAGATAAATAGCATTAAAATGTATGACATAAAAGTATATGAAATGTGACTCAACCCTACTCCATGGAGCTAAAAACACAGACATCAGAGAGAATGACCCGCAAAATTTATTAGTATCATCGACCGCCAAGCTATTCCGCTGTCTCACGTTGCGTCTATAGCCCACTGTCATAACGTCATGGTATAGCACACTGTCAAAATGTCGTGTCACTATAGGCTTGTACTAAATAGATTTCATAAGATCTTGATTAAGTATAGTGCGTGTCGAGTCCATTAGTGTGTTGTCAGTTACCACGGCCCAGAGGAGTGAACAACTGTCCACAAATAGAATAATCTGCACACTAATGTCTCCAAGTTCATTCAGGTTGAACCACACTACGCTTATCACACCAACAACACGATGTAATTCACCTCGTCAATCAATCCACCAATTATCAACCAAATTGGCACAACTCAATGCATGATAAAAATTACCAGAATACCCTCAATGGTATAAATATGCGTATTTACGCAAATGCCCTCAATGGCAAAAATCTCAGATATGCCCTCAATGGCAAAAATTCCAAATATATACAGTATGTCCCACCTGACAATACTGTTCCACAATCTGTCCGGGTCCACCACTTTGGCCCAAAGATAAAATCTATTTGTTTTTCATCAATCGCGTAGAAATTTTATCGCATTTTCAAAATTTTATCATTTTTACAAACGTTTTTAAATCGCGTAAATATATTTTACTGTTTTTGAAATCGCGTACTTTTTTTCAAACGTTTTCTCAATCGTGTAAGATTTTAAATAATTTTCTTGTCTGAATTCCTTAAAAATCACTATTAAAATAATATTTAATATGTTTGAACTACGTAGAATATTTTTCATATTGTATATAATATAATAGATATCTTTTCTCTCTTATTTGTCTGTTTTTAGCAAAAATTGATGGTATTTTGCTTAGAAAATGTATAACAATGGTTTTCTAAGTTTTTTGTAAAACTTCCTTTTATTTATATTATAACCAATTAATTATACTTTTGAAAACTACTAACGTGCTTCAAAATATAAAATGAGCTCTACGTTAGAAATTTTACGAAAGCTACTGTATTTTCTTTTAAATGGTAAAACTCTTAGATTTAGTTCCTTAAACTTAATCTAATCATTTTTATTCCTGGAAATTCATTGTGATAAAATTTCTTTTAGCATTATTACCTAACCTTTGTTGAAAAACAATTTTAGAAATAAAAACATTCACATTTGGCATGTTGGCCGAAATATATAAAATTGACATTTAATCTTTAAATTTGTTTTTTTCTTGTTCTAAAACAATTTATATCTTATCCATTCCCCTAAGTTAATTAAATCACACTTTTGAAAAATTGATGAGAACATTTTGGTTCTCCTTTGATGTTGAGGCCGTGAGCCTTCATTGGTGTTCTTTGGAACACTCATACAATCCTTGACATGTTATTCACATCCTACTAATTATACATGCATTTCTAACACATACAATATATTTAAAGCTTGTAGACATGCAATTTAATACAATTCACAAATAGGAAAGCTAATAACAAATAATACAAAAGAATCCTTATGGATTCTACAACCACAACCAATTCTATTTTCTTATCACCACCCAAGGATGATAAGATTCAAGTCTTCCTCTTACCTTAAGTGAAGACAAACACTCTTTCACTCCTTTCTAGGGTTTCGATTTTCACCCCTCCAAGACACCTATCAAGCTCAAACAAATTTCTACAAGTTATTAACATGAAAGAAAGCTTAAATCATGGATCAATCATGGCTTAGAACTTTGAAAAAGAATTTGGAAAGGAAAAACAAGGATTTTCACCTTCTAGGTAGAATCTCTCAAGTAGTTTTTCAAGCTCAAGATGATGGATTTTGCAAGAACTCTCAACTAGAGATGTTCTTAGAATTGTGTTTAGGTTTAGAAAAGTAGGTGAGATAAAATTTTGGGTGGTTGGATGGTGAACTAGGGTTCTTGGCCGAATGGACCTTCAAGGTAGCATCAATGGTGGTTGGTGTTTTTGGAAGAGAGAGAAGAGAGAGTGTTAGAGAATGAAGTGATTCTTGGCTCTCCAAGGGCACTTGGCCATAGACATCATGCAAGGGAGGTGTCCCCTTGGTTGGCTCCATCCAAGCCTTAGAAATGATCAATGGTGAGGATTAAAACTTGATCACCATGCTTAGCTCTCATTGGCTAATCCAAGCCTTCTCATTAAGCCTAGTCATTAAGCCTTGTCACTAATTAAGCCTAGTCATTAAGCTACTACTCCAAAACGTTAACTGTTTCGCTAAACGTGGGTCCCGTAAAATATTTCTGGGTCTATTACTGCTTATTTGTACTGACTAATAAAATAATATTATAATAATATAAAATTATTTTATTGCACAGTTAAATCCTAAAAATTAAAAGATTATTAACCGTATCATTCAGAATTGGGTTTAGTAAGATCCCCCAGCTTTGAATAATTAAAATAAGATTTCCCCGGCCCAGAAAATATTATTTTCCTGTCCCGGAGCAAATCATACAAAAAGTTCAAATAAAATCACAGACAGTAAAATAAAATAGTATTTCATACAGAAAAACAACAAACAGTACAAAAAGGACATAACAGTCATTTATCTTAAAGTTAAAAAACAGAAAACAGTACATTCGGGATACAACGGTAATTCACCCAAAAGTTTAGGGTGTTACAACTCTCCCCAACAAACAAAAATTTTGTCCTCGAAATTCGTTATTCCTCAGAACAAATGTGGATATTGTTCCCTCATCTTGTCTTCCAACTCCCAGGTAACATCACCTGTCACATCGTTCCATATGACCTTCACCAGCTCGATCTTTTTCCCTCAAAGCTGCTTTACTTTTTTGTCCTCTATTCTAACAGGTAAAGTCTCGTAAGTCATATTCTCCTTCAGCTGTACTTCATCTGGTTGTATAACATGCATCGGATCCGGAACATACTTCCTTAACTGGGATACATGAAATACATCATGCAGATTGGATAGAGAAGGCGGTAAAGCAATCTGATATGCTATAGGACCTATTCGTTGGATAATCTGATACGGTCCAATGAACTTAGGAGTAAGCTTCTTAGATTTAATAACTTTTCCGACATCGGTCGTAGGAGTCACTCTTAGAAATACATGCTCAACCTTCTCAAATTCAAGAGGTCTTCTTCGCTTATCAGCATAACTCTTTTGTCTGCTTTGCGTCGTCTTCATCTTCTCTTGTATCATCTTTACCTTCTTCGTAGTCTGTTGTACAAGATCTGGTCCAATAGTCATACTTTCCCCATCTTGATACCAACTCAATGGTGTTCGACAACGCCTTCCATACAACGCCTCATAAGGTGTCATCCATATGCTTGAGTGGAAACTATTGTTGTAGGTGAATTCTATCAAAGATAAAAATTCATCCCAACTTCCTCGTTGCTCCAAAACACAAGCTCGCAACAGATCTTCCAAAGACTGTATAGTTCTCTCTGTTTGACCATCAGTTTGCGGATGATAAGCTGAACTCAACTGCAACTTAGTTCCCATGGCTTCTTGTAAACTTCGCCAAAACCTCGATGTAAACCTTGGATCTCTGTCAGAAATTATACATGTAGGCACACCATGCAGTCTAACAATCTCATTGATGTATAACTGGGTTAATCTTTCCAATGAATATTTAATATTAATTGGCAAGAAATGAGCCGACTTCATAAGCCTATCGACTATAACCCATATTGAATCATGACCTTTCCTCGTCTTCGGCAATCCAGTAACGAAATCCATTGAGATACTATCCCACTTCCACTCTAGAATAGCTAACGGTTGCAACATACTAGTTGGTTTCTGATGTTCCACTTTCACCTTCTGACAAACCAGACAAGACTCCACACGTTCCGCTACGTCTTTTTTCATCCTTGGCCACCAAAACAACTTCTTTAAGTCTTGATACATCTTGGTCATTCCTGGATGCAAACTCAAATCACTAGTATGAGCTTCATCTAGGATCCCCTTCTTCAGTTCAGAATCATCAGGCATACAGATTCTTCCTTTGAACCTTAAAATTCTGTCTGCTCCTTCCTCTACCATCGACTTATGACCTTGCTTTAACAATTCCCTCTTATTTTGTAAAAACGGGTCCTCCTTCTGTTTATCTCGGACTATATCAAGAAATTCATTTATGATCACGACCTTACATAGGTGAACTCTTCCAGGTAGAAACTCCACTGACAACCATAGATCTCGGAATTTGTTAATCAATTCTTCCTCCTTTATCATCATTGCCGAAACACTAAGCACCTTCCTACTTAAGGCATCAGCTACCACATTAGCTTTTCCTGGATGGTACTGGAGTTGAAAATCATAATCCTTTAAGAATTTCAACCATCGCCTTTGCCTCATATTCAATTCTTTCTGATCAAACAAGTACTTTAGACTCTTGTGATCACTAAAGACATTGAATATCGCTCCATACAGAAAATGCTTCCACACCTTTAGAGCAAAAACCACTGCGGCCAATTCTAAATCATGTGTTGGATAGTTCCTCTCATGAACCTTCAACTGTCGAGAAGCATACGCCACAACATTCCGATTTTGCATCAAAACGCATCCTAACCCTTGGTAAGAAGCGTCACAATACACATCAAAAGTTCCCTTAGAATCCGGTAAAATTAACACTGGTGCAGTTGTTAACTTCTTCTTTAATTCTTGGAAACTGGCTTCACGTTCTTCCGTCCACTCAAAAGCTTGACTTTTCCTCGTGAGCTGCGTAAGCGGTCCAGCAATCTTAGAAAAACCCTCGATAAACCTCCGGTAATATCCAGCAAGTCCAACAAAACTTCGAACTTCCGTCACCGTCTTAGGTCTTTCCCACTGTAAAACAGTCTCCACTTTCGATGGGTCTACCGCAATACCTTCTTTGGAAATCACATGACCTAGAAATTGGACTTCCTCCAACCAGAACTCACACTTTGCCAATTTCGCATACAACTTCTTTTCCTTCAAAATCTGAAGAATAATACCGAGATGTTCAGCATGCTCTTCCTTAGACTGAGAATAGATCAGAATGTCATCGATAAAAACAATGATAAATTTGTCTAGATACGGACAAAAAATCCTATTCATATAGTCCATGAATATGGCAGGAGCATTCGTCACCCTGAATGGCATTACCTGATACTCATAATGTCCATAACGAGTTCGAAAAGCTGTTTTGGGTACATCCTCCCCCTTAACACGAATCTGATGATAACCCGATCTCAGATCTATTTTAGAAAATACCACTGCTCCCTTCAACTGATCCATCAAATCATCAATTCTTGGAAGCGGATATTTATTCTTGATAGTCATCTTGTTTAACTGACGAAAATCCACACAAAGTCGAGAAGTTCCGTTTTTCTTCTTGACCAAAAGTACTGGCGCTCCCCATGGTGAAACACTAGGTCGCACAAACTGTTTCTCCAACAAATCCACTAATTGTTGTTTCAGCTCCACCAACTCTGCTGGCGACATTCGATATGGCGCAATTGAGATAGGACCTGCTCCTGGTACTAAATCAATTGAAAACTCGATCTCCCTCTCAGGTGGCAAACCAGGTACGTCATCAGGAAAAATTTCTGGAAACTCATTGACAATAGGAATAGTATTCACATCTTTCTCGTTCTTGACTTCTAGAGAAGACAATAACATATATCCCTGTGCTCCCTCCCTTAATAATGACTTGACTTTAACAGCAGTCAAGAATCCAGACTTTTCTTCCTTAGGAAAAACTATAGTTTTGCTTACACGGTCTATAAGGATATGGTTAGAAGATAACCAATCCATACCTAATATCACATCTATCTCTACAAGAGGCAAACAAATCAAGTTGATCGAAAACACACGGTCCTTTATAACAACAAGACAATCTAAACATATCTTAGACGTAATTACAGGTTTAGCAGTCGGTGTAGAAACACTCAATTTAACATTCAGAGAAGACACAGGCAACTTCAATCTTTCCACACAATCATATGCAATAAATGAATGTGTTGCACCAAAATCATATAACACAGTCAGAAGATTACCTCCAATGGCACCTTCTCCCTGAATAAGGTCATCAGACTGAGAAATTTCTGTTCCAGTCATTATATATACTCGCCCTCCTGACCTCGATTGAGTACTTCTTGACCTTGGCTGAGTAGTACGAACATTTCTCATAGCTGGCTTCCTCTCTAGCTGAGTACAATCCCTAGATATGTGCCCAGGCTGTTTGCAATTAAAACAAACTGTTCCTCTGATAGAGCATTCAGTAGAAAGATGACCCTTCTTTCCACACTTAAAACATGTTGGCATGAACGTCACCCCCGGTCCAGCTCTATTACCACTAGCACTTCCCCCGACTGACGGTCGTTGAGGTTGATTCCCTGGTGGTCTAGAATACGGCTTGCGCTGAAATCGACTATTATTACTGCTACCACCCCTCTGAAACCTTGTTGGTCGAAAGTTACGATTCCTCTGACCTCGTGACGGCTCCAATTCCTCGAGTCGTGCACACGCATCAACTAAAGCATGAAACTGATTCATTCTCAAGGATAGCACTCCTCGCTTCAGTTCCACTCTCAACCCCGACTCAAACTTCTGACATCTCCACGCATCATCTGGTCGAGTTTGAGTATAATCTGAGAACTGAGACAAGCTCTCAAATTTAGTAGCATACTCATTCACCGTCATATTACCCTGACGTAAACCAAGAAATTCCATCTCCTTGGCATGTCTAGCACTCGCAGGAAAATACTTTTCCAGAAATGCATTAGAAAATACCTCCCATGTAATTTCTGTTCCTTCAGTCTGCAATAATCGACGAGTTCCTCTCCACTAATGTTCTCCGTCTCCCTTTAACATAAAGGCTGCATACGTTACCTTATTCTCATCGGAGCATCTCATTCCTTCAAAAATTCTCTCCGAGTCTTATATCCATTGACTCGCTTTCTTAGGATCAACCTCGCCTCTAAACTGCGGCGGATTGTTACGCCTAAATTCAGATAAATTTAGGACATCAGCAGTAGCATCTTGTTGTTGAGTTGCTCTCAGGTTCTGCTGAGTAATTACTTCGGCCATTCGCTGTATAGCTTCAGCAGTCGCAATCATTGGATCCACTGCACGATTTACGTTCGCACGTCCTCCTATTCAGCCAGACATCTTCTTTCTTCAATCATAACAAAACAAAGTTAGATACGTCCTTTCGGAAGTAGATCACAGAGAATCACACAACACAAATAAAAACAGACCCAACCACAACCCCAAAAGACTCTAACTTGGGCTCTGATACCAACTAATGTAACACCCTTATGGGGATGCCACATTTATAAAGAAAATAAAATAAAGATAAATAAAATCTACCCAAGTTGTAAAATGTTTATTATATACTAATGCGGGTTATAAAATTTTTCCGGTTAAACAGAATATTACGAGATAAAATAACACGGAACATAAAATAAGCACACTATTATCGCACATAATATACATATGGTTCCATCATAGGTTATACAAATAATGTACAACTACAAATATTTAAAAACCAAAATAGTAAACAAAGCAGTAAAAGGTCAATATATACAAACGCAGATGCGCCCAAGTACACATCTTCAATATCTAACCCTCTGAAGGATCACTCTCAGATGAAACTTCAGGTGATAGATATCCAGGATGTCTCGACCCTCTACGGACACGAGTCCGTGCAGTCGATACGCTGCTGATCTCACTAGGCACATCAAACATACCACCCCAATGACGCCTAAGAGATAGCGACAACTCTACATGTAAATACAACAAAGTAGAAAAGATCGGCACTCCATCAAACTCCGTACATATGGTCACAGTCAGACTCCCTACATACGTCACCGAGTCTCTATCCTCTCGCAGATGCCAGGCTTCAGAGCCTCCGTGAAACTCAAGTTACACGAATCCAAAGAATCCTGGTAGTGTCATACTCACACAATCAATCCAATGGATATGGATGATCGGATGGTTCTTGCTCGTAGAACTAATCTTCGGCTTACTGCTCTTCCTCCTCCTCTGGATACTCACACTCAAGAGGCTGTTCCTCTTCCTCAAACTCTTTATCACATAATTTAAATATACATATAACACATACAAGAAAGAGGTAAGACAATCTATATCACCACAAACATGGTAAAATAAGAAAACGACAATACAACAAGTATAACAGTTCATATAATATAGCATACTATAATAGCATAAATAAAAATACAAGATAACATAGATGTAATATAACACAGAACTCAACGTAACAATAACATATAGTGGTACAGATAGATAAAATGTTATAGATAAATAGCATTAAAATGTATGACATAAAAGTATATGAAATGTGACTCAACCCTACTCCATGGAGCTAAAAACACAGACATCAGAGGGAATGACCCGCAAAATCTATTAGTACCATCGACCGCCAAGCTATTCCGCTGTCTCACGTTGTGTCTATAGCCCACTGTCATAACGTCATGGTATAGCACACTGTCCAAACGTCGATAGGCTTGTACTAAATAGATTTCATAAGATCTTGATTAAGTATAGTGCGTGTCGAGTCCATTAGTGTGTTGTCAGTTACCACGGCCCAGAGGAGCGACCAACTGTCCACAAATGGAATAATCCGCACACTAATGTCTCCAAGTTCATTCAGGTTGAACCACACTACGCTTATCACACCGACAACACGATGTAATTCACCTCGTCAATCAATCCACCAATTATCAACCAAATTGGCACAACTCAATGCATGATAAAAATTACCAGAATACCCTCAATGGTATAAATATGCGTATTTACGCAAATGCCCTCAATGGCAAAAATCTCAGATATGCCTTCAATGGCAAAAATTCCAAATATGCCGTCAATGGCAAAAATTCCAAATATATACAGTATGTCCCACCTGACAATATTGTTCCACAATCTGTCCGGGTCCACCACTTTGGCCCGACAGTAAAATCTGCTGTTTTCGTCAATCGCGTAGAAATTTTATCACATTTTCAACATTTTGTCGTTTTTACAAATGTTTTTAAATCGCGTAAATATATTTTACTGTTTTTGAAATCGCGTACTTTTTTTCAAACGTTTTCTCAATCAGGTAAGATTTTTAAATAATTTTCTTGTTCGAATTCCTTAAAAATCACTATTAAAATAATATTTAATATGTTTGAACTACATAGAATATTTTTCATACTGTATATAATATAATAGATATCTTTTCTCTCTTATTTGTCTGTTTTTAGCAAAAATTAATGGTATTTTGCTTAGAAAATGTATAACAATGGTTTTCTAAGTTTTCTGTAAAACTTCCTTTTACTTATATTATAACCAATTAATTATACTTTTGAAAACTACTAACGTGCTTCAAAATATAAAATGAGCTCTACGTTAAAATTTTACAAAAGCTACTGTATTTTCTTTTAAATGGTAAAACTCTTAGATTTAGTTCCTTAAACTTAATCTAATCATTTTTATTCCTTGAAATTCATTGTGATAAAATTTCTTTTAGCATTATTACCTAACCTTTGTTGAAAAACAATTTTAGAAATAAAAGCATTCACATTTGGCATGTTGGCCGAAATATATAAAATTGACATTTAATCTTTAAATTTGTTTTTTTCTTGTTCTAAAACAATTTATATCTTGTCCATTCCCCTAAGTTAGTTAAATCACACTTTTGGAAAATTGATGAGAACATTTTGGTTCTCCTTTGATGTTGAGGCCGTGAGCCTTCATTGGTGTTCTTTGGAACACTCATACTGTAACATCCCGAAAATTTATAATTTCAGGATAAATGATCATTTTACAATATTTGGAATTTTTAGGAATTTTTCTGGATTTTTCTGAGAACGCGAAATATTTTAATATTATTCCTCATTCTGCGCGCACATTGGGCAGAATTGGCAAAAATGACTGTAACACTCCCAAAGTTGAAAAATTTTATTACGAATAGTCATTTTCTAATATTTGTAATTTATGAGAATTCTTTCAGAATTTTTTGGAAACGACGAATATTTGAATATATTCCTCGTTTTGCATGCACACTGAGTCGAACCGAGAAAATGAAATATTTTTCCCGAGAACCTTGAACTATGGAAACGTCAACGGGAGATCTTACTAAACCTGAGGCCAGACACAGTTTACAAGGTTTCACATTTTTTTTTGAGAAATTTTAACAGAT
This sequence comes from Ormosia emarginata, assembly GCA_029884605.1. Taxonomy (NCBI): domain Eukaryota; kingdom Viridiplantae; phylum Streptophyta; class Magnoliopsida; order Fabales; family Fabaceae; genus Ormosia; species Ormosia emarginata. The sequence goes on along the minus strand of JAQQTP010000079.1, from coordinate 14,431,239 downwards.
AAAATTATAATCGCTGTATAAATTTTATCTGTCAGGTAAATTAATACTAACTTCGGTCAACTGTAACGATTGTTCGCTGAATAATAAAATGTAATAAAAATCTTATTACACTGTTCAAAATTTACCTGGTGTCAAGCCCCTTTTGCTTTATTTTCAAAATAAAAGTTAAATTAATTCAAAAGCTTATTTGGGAAACTTCTAGGAAACTTCCTCCCATTTCACATTTTCTCTCTCTCCCCTCTCCACTCTTCTTACACGGCAGATGGCCCTTGAAAGCCCATAACCACATTTTCATTTTTATCTCTTCTTCTCCTCTTTCTCTTCTTCTCTTCTACGTTTCTTTTTCTTTTTCTTCTTCTTCTTTTTCTTCTTCCACTCCACCGTCCACCCTCACCATTCACCATCTTCATGATTTGCTAAATCAAACCCATATCTAGCTTCTTCCATCATTCCAAGACCATTTTCCTTGTGGCCTTCCTTGATTCTTCTTCTTCTTCTTCCTCCATTTTTCACCATTGAAGCTAAAGCTTGGAGCTTTTGAGGTAAAGTCTTCAGCTTTCTTCTATCTTCTTCTCATTTTCGTTTTATTGGTCACCTATGTGGCCAAGGAGTCATTTTTCTATGATTGGAGTGAACACATTGGGAATTTCTCACCCTAGGGTTTTTCTTGAAGGGGAAAACAAAAATCAAGAGCAAAAAGGGGAAAGCATTCTTGTGATTGTCTTCATTTAGGTAAGAGGGAGATAATCCTCTTCAACCAATCTTGGTAGTAAGGGAATGTCTTGTGTGTTGTTGTTGATGAGAGAATCCATGTTGGATTTCAATCTTTGTTATATTGGGTTATTTCCATGATGTTGTAGTTGTTTGATTTGCATGGATGTATGGATGTACATTGTGTGATTTGATGATTATGAACTCATATGTTGCTATTTTGTAATTATATGTCATGTATCACATTTTGGAATGGTTGAAAATGAATGAGGGATTTTGGATAGCGAATGGGCCAGGGCTCTGCAAAAACGAATTCTGCAGAACCCCTGTTAATGCACTAGCGCCCAGGCGTTGTGCATAGAGCGCCTAGGCGCTCTGTGCCCAGGAAGTTTTCTCCGTGACGCGGCCTGGTGAGCGCTCAGGCGCTTCGTGGTCAGCGCCCAGGCGCTCCAGATGTGGCACCTAGGCGCCCATAGCAGAACCAGTTAGGTAACTGCGAGATGCAGCTATGTAATTGGAGATTTGAAGGTTAAGGTTGGGATTTGAGATGGAAAGTTTTAAGGGTTTATTAACTCAACTTGAAGCCATGGTTTTAGATTGGGACTACAAGGAATTAGAATGAACTTGGTGAACTAAAGTTTAAGTAAAAGAATATCAAGAAATCGATATATAAAATGGGAGAAATTGATGTTAGTAGTGGACTTTGGGAAGCCATGGTTTTGATCAAGGATTTTAGGAAGTTTGGCCGATTTAGGGTAAAATAGAAGTTAAGTAATTTTGAACATAGAGGAAGAACAAGAGAGTTGTGAGACTTATAAAACCTGCGAGTGAATTTTAAGTGAGCATAATTGACTAGGTTAAGGGACTTGATCAACCCTAAGGAATGAAGCTTGGATAAGGACTTCAAGAGAAGTTTCTCTAGAAAATGAATTTATAAGGGATGATAACTTGAGTAAGACTTTATGATAATCCCATAAGACTTATTAATGGATGAATTGACCTAATTGTGGCATATTATGGAAGACTGTGTATTGTGAAATATTTGTGAACATGTTTATGCACGAAGTCAACATGCATTAGATGTTTGCTCAGTCAATGACTATTAAAGGGCTGAATGAGCCTAGGATCATGCATTGAGTCAGTATGTATTTTATAAACTGATCAGTCAAGGACTGTTAAAAGGCTGGATGAGCCTCTGATTTTGAATTAAGTTAACGTATTGAACAATTTGCTCAGTCTATGACTGTTAAAAGGCTAGATGAGCCTATGATTATGCATTTAACCAGCATGCATTGAACAAATTGCTCAGTCGGTGACTGTTAAAGGGCTGTATGGGCCTATGAGTGCAAACCGAATGATGTGGTCGACGATGGACCTATGGGGGGTGTAAGGCGCGGTGTATGCCGATTGCACGCATTACGGGCCCGACAAATCATCATTCTTTACGCAGTGAATTAATGAGAATTGAATGGTGAGGTCTGTGATGGATCTTAGAGGGGCGTAAGGCGCGGTGTATGCCGATTGCACGCATTACGAGCCTGACAAATCACTATTCTTTTTATGGTAAATGAACGAGGATTGGATAGTGTGGTCTATGATGGATCTCTGGGTGCGTCAGGGTGCGGTGATCCTTTTGGTGATGATGATATCACATTGTGAAATACCTCTGGCCGGAAAGCCGATTGCAACGCACTGACGAGGAACCGACAAGCACTATTCTTTTCGTGGTCCGGTATAGACTGTTTAGGGGGGCAGAGACTACCGGAACGTTCATGTTTTAAAATGGAAAATCTTGGTACCAAGTGCACAAGCATTGTGAGTCAGCATTGTGAGTTGGCATTGTGAGTCAGCATTGTGAGTTGGCATTGAGAGTCAGCATTGTGAGTCCACATGTCATGTGTCACTTTTTTATATGATGAATAAACTATTGGGATCCTGATACTATGATTACCTGAAGTGTTTTAACTGTTCAGTATCTGAGACCTTGTTGACTGCCTAGAGTATTGTTATTATTGATTCTTATTATTGTTTGTAACTTGACTGCTTGTGTTGTAAATTCCATGGCTGTTGTTGATGAATCTATGAACTGCATTTCTTCGTGGGCGCTTTGCGCCATGTTATTTTCTTACTGCCATAGTGGTAATGAAAGACGGGTGTCTCACCTCTTTCCTATATTTTTGTATTGTTGTTTTATATTCATACTTGTTAAGAGACCTGGACGAAGATGATATGGAACCACGCCTTGTCGATAGGGTTAGGAATCTGGACAAGATTCCTTTGATTTCGCAGGAGTGCAGCAGCGTGGGGGCATTGATGCCGCTGTGTCAACTGGGACGCTGAGTGTCATGTGCATATGGGGTTGCGGCCTTGTCTGCTGGTAGTACCCATCCCTGGGTTACTACTTCTCCCCTTTTATGTTTTATTTCCCGCTGTATCTTATTTGACTCTGTAATCATTATATTTTATGTTGTTAGTGATTCGTGTAAATTGGCTATGAGATATATATAAGGAATGTGATTTTATTTCAATGGTTGTATTAAGGGTTGAATATATTTATATTTCATTCATGGCTCGTATTTTCTACTTATGCATAAATGCGAAAAACAAAAATAAACTCGTTAATTTTCAAACTACTGTTATCATGACTGTGACACGCCTGGATTTAGCAACTGTGGTGTAGTGACGATTGTGCTGCAGTTGGTATATTTAGGTGCATTACACATACAATTCTTGACATGTTATTCACATCCTACTAATTATACATGCATTACTAACACATACAATATATTTAAAGCTTGTAGACATGCAATTTAATACAATTCACAAATAGGAAAGCTAATAACAAATAACACAAAAGAATCCTTATGGATTCTACAACCACAACCAATTCCATTTTCTTATCACCACCCAAGGATGATAAGATTCAAGTCTTCCTCTTACCTTAAGTGAAGACAAACACTCTTTCACTCCTTTCTAGGGTTTTGGTTTTCACCCCTCCAAGACACCTATCAAGCTCAAACAAATTTCTACAAGTTATTAACATGAAAGAAAGCTTAAACCATGGATCAATCATGGCTTAGAACTTTGAAAAAGAATTTAGAAAGGAAAAACAAGGATTTTCGCCTTCTAGGTAGAATCTCTCAAGTAGTTTTTCGAGCTCAAGATGATGGATTTTGCAAGAACTCTCAACTAGAGATGTTCTTAGAATTGTGTTTAGGTTTAGAAAAGTAGGTGGGATAAAATTTTGGGTGGTTGGATGGTGAACTAGGGTTCTTGGCTGAATGGACCTTCAAGGTAGCATCAATGGTGGTTAGTGTTTTTGGAAGAGAGAGAAGAGAGAAAGTGTTAGAGAATGAAGTGATTCTTGGCTCTCCAAGGGCACTTGGCCGTAGACATCATGCAAGGGAGGTGCCCCCTTAGTTGGCTCCATCCAAGCCTTAGAAATGATCAATGGTGAGGATTAAAACTTGATCACCAAGCTTAGCTCTCATTGGCTAATCCAAGCCTAGTCATTAAGCCTTGTCACTAATTAAGCCTAGTCATTAAGCCTAGTCATTAAGCTACTACTCCAAAACGTTAACTGTTTCGCTAAACATGGGTCCCGCAAAACATTTTCGGGTCCATTACCGCTTATTTGTACTGACTAATAAAATAATATTATAATAATATAAAATTATTTTATTGCACAGTTAAATCCTAAAAATTAAAAGATTACTAACCGTATCATTCAGAATTGGGTTTAGTAAGATCCCCCAATCCGAATAATTAAAATAAGATTTCTCCTACTGGAAAATATTATTTTCCTGTCCCGGAGCAAATCCCACAAAAGGTTCAAATAAAATCACAGACAGTAAAATAAAATAGTATTTCATACAGAAAAATAACAAATAGTACAAAAAGGACATAACGGTTGCAACACCCTCCTAGAGGATGTCACATTTATCAAAAACAATAATTAAAATATAAACCCTTACCCAAGTTATAAATCATTTCGTAATAAATATTTTTTTTTGTCTGAAACATTATATTATAAAATACACGGAACATAAAATAAAACAACTATTACATACACACCATAATTATACATATGATTATGTTTTTAATAGGTACAAATAATTCACATAATATAAAATATTTAATAAAATCAAGAACCATGCGGTTTAAAGCAAACCATAAACTAGCCCAAGCATAACACTAAAAGTTTTGATTCTCCAAAGGATCTTCCTCGGAAAAATCATTATAATACGAAAACCTCGGTCAATGTTATCCCACGTCGAAATCAATCCATATAATATGGGTGATCTCGAGGCTCACCCTCCTCAAACCGCTTTCGTTCGGTTGTTGCTCTCCTTCGTCTCGAAAATCCAGCGGTTGTTCCTCTTCTACTTTCTCAACTATTTTACGAGAACATAAATAATAACACAAAAATATACACAAAAGAGGTGAGACAATCTACATCATTACCAAGGTATGGCAGAAAGAAAACGACAATACAAACAGATAAGAAACACAAACAGATATAACAATTAATATAACAATTCATATTATCGGATCATACATAATATCAAACATAAATAAACTCAATCATGTTATAATGCGAGACTACATATGCAAATACACACAGACACATACCTACTCCATGGAGCTAAACATAACCATAACATCAACATTGACATCAACATCTGAGAGAATAATCCTGATAGACATGTCTGCACATCAAAAACAATGGCTGCCTCAACCAACTGTTACACAGTCAAATACGTCGTGTAAACAGCACACAATCAAATACGTCGTGTAGATGGTACACAGTCAAATACGTCGTGTACGACCCAGGCAATGCGCACCAGACAGGTCCAGGATTCGATTAAGATGAGTATTTGTCGAGATCATCGGTGTGTGATCGCTTACCACGGCCCAGAGGAGCTACCATCATCGTCACATGTGGAATATACGCACACTAATGCCTCCAAGTTCAAACACATGAACAACTCCGCTTATCACACCGTAACACAAAGTGTCATTCATCTCATCACCAAATGCCTTTTGCAACCAAATTGGCATGTTCAAAAATACGTAATGAACCAAAATCTCCAAAATACGTTCATATCCACCATAACTCATAATTACAAAAATACCCTTGGTATTGATAATTTCCAAATACAGTACGTTTTCACTTGACAGTACCATTTCTCAATACGTCCGGGTCCACCACTTTGGCTTGACAGTAAAATCTCGTTGTTTTCATAAATCACATAAATAATTTATCATTTTTTTCATAAATATGTTACCTTTTACAAACGTTTTTCAATCGCATAAATATTTTCAAACGTTTTCTCAATTGCGTATTTCAAAAATTACTGTTTTAAATACGTGTAAGTTATTTCTACTATTTTTCACTGTATAAAATTCATTTGTTTGGTTATATCCATAAAATACCCTTCAAAAATTATGAACATACTTTATAACTCAAAAGTAAATATTTTTCAAGAGTCAAAAATTCATTTCTTTTATATACTAGACTTCTACAAAAATTCATTTACTTACTTGATTCTTGAAAATTTATTAAAAATTGAATTCTTTTTAGGTTAACAAAGTCATTTACACTTAGAAAACAATTTTTGAATCAATTAAACTCCAAAAATTCTATAATGGTCGAAAATCACCTTTCCTTAAAAATCATTATTCAAATTATTTTTCATCTATAAAATCATTGTAAAATCCTTTAACTTAATTAGATAAATTAGGTCATCCTTTAAAAAAAAAAGATTGAGAACACATTGGTTCTCTTTTTCATAATAAAACCATAAACTCATCATCTTGTGTTCTTTGGAACATTTTTACAAATCTCAACATAATATTCATATCCAACCAATTATCATAAACTCATAAACACATACATATATTTATGAACACATACCATATAATAAAGAAATAGACATACTTGCAATAAACAAGAGAATAAACATACACACAAAATTAATCACAAATAAAAAGACATCAAGCAATCAAATGGATGAATCCTTATGGATTCTTCACCATAAACAAATTCCATTCTCCCACCACCACACATGGTTGATGAGATTAAATCTCCCTCTTACCGATTTAGATGACAAAATCTCCTTGAACTCCTCCTTAGAAATTCTTGTGTAGCTTCAACAAAAATCCTAATAAGCTTAAACAAACTTTAAAGTTATGAACTATGGATGAAAAAGATAAACCATGGATCAATCATGGTTTAGAACATCAAAAATCAAATTAGAAACAAGAAAGAAGAATTTTCACCTTATAGGAAAGAAACTTCAAAGTGATTTTCCAAGCTCCAAATAGATGATTTTGCAAAAACTCACAACTAGAGATGTTCTTAGAATATGGTTTAGGTTTAGAAAAGTAGGTTGGATAAATTTTTTGATGGGTGGAAGTAGGATTGGTGGTGCTTGGCTGAATGGGTGGTTTTTTGTGAACTTAGGAAATTTTCTTTGGTTTCTTGTTAGGAAGAGAGAAGAATGAAAGTTTAGAGTGATAGAATCATTGATTTAGGAGTGAATGATAGCCTTAAGACTTAAATAGCTCTCCTTCCAAGTGCAGCCCCCATTTTTTATGTTTTTGTTCCATTATGGGTTTGGTAATTTGCATGATACATTAGTTAAGTAATAAAACATCTATTGATTGCTTAATGGTTTGCATAAGCATGCATTATGGCCATAGAATACTAATGAAAAGAATCCCTCCTTTTGACATTTCTCTTAGTGCTAATTTAGTGGATGCATAATAAAATATATATAGTTTAGTGCTTAATTAATGGATGCATAATAATAATAATAATAATAATAATAACCTAGTGCTAAATTTAGTATGCATAAATAAATATATAATAGTTTAGTGCTTAATTAATGGATGCATAATAATAATAATAATAACCTAGTGCTAAATTTAGTGGATGCATAATAATATATAATAGTTTAGTGCTTAATTAATGGATGCATAATAATAATAATAATAACCTAGTGCTAAATTTAGTGGATGCATAATAATATTAATAATAACCTAGTGCTAAATTTAGTGGATGCATAATAATATTAATAGTTTAGTGCAATTAATGGATGCTAATAATAATCTAATAACCTAAGTGCTAAATTTAGTGGATGCATAATAATATTAATAATAACCTAGTGCTAAATTAGGACAAAATAGGACAAAAATGCTATAGGAAATCTATTAAGTTAAAAAAATAATAATTAATGCATTAGGACAAAATTGCTATAGGAAAATCCATTAAGTAAAAAAAATAATAATTAATGCATTAGGACAAAATTGCTATAGGGAAAATCCATTAAGTAAAAATAATAATTAATGCATTAGAACAAAATTGCTATAGGGAAAATCCATTAAGTAAAAATAATAATTAATGCATTAGAACAAAATTGCTATAGGAAATCCATTAAGTAAAAATAATAATTAATTGATTAGATAATTTAGAAATTTACAAGTATTTTTACGTTGGTAAACTTTTCCTAAAAGTGGGTCCCACAAAACAAAAGTGGGTCCCACAAGACAAACGTGGGTCCCACAAAACAAAAGTGGGTCCCACAAGACAAACGTGGGTCCCACAGATTTTCCGGTATGGTAAATATTTTATTACACCGAAAAATCCGCAAAAATAAAAGATTGATATACGCATTATTCGGATTGGGTTTAGTAAGATCGCCCAGCTCCAAATAATTCAAACAAGGTTTTCCCCGGCCCGAAAATTATTATTTTCTTGGCCCGGAGCAAATCACACAAAATAATCAAATACAGTCACAGAACAGTCAAATTCATTGCATAACACACAGAAAACAGAAAAATAGCGCAATAAGGGCAAAATCGTAATTAGTCAAAAATTGGGGTGTTACAACGGTTATTTATCCTAAAGTTAAAAAACAGAAAACAATACATTCGGGACACAATGGTAATTCACCCAAAAGTTTAGGGTGATACATTCCTTGCTCCATGAAGCCCCCGCCCAAGTACTATAGGAGGAGCCAAAGATGACCACTTGATTATTCAACACATTCCCATCATCTTTCCTAAAGCCAAAGTTACCAAAATTTCTCTCTCACTTTTCTCTCCCAACCTCACGGCCAAAGCACCCAACACCACCCTTCACTCTTCAATAATTCCAACCAACCTCACTTCTTGAATCCTTATACTATTCTAAGACACTTTGTAGTTGTGATCAATATATGGTTCCATCATCATCTATCTTTTCTTCAAGCTTAAAGTTTGAAGGTTTTTGAGGTGAAGTTTTTTATCTTCATTTTTTAATCTTGTTTCAAAGTTCTAACCATGATTTTGAGCCATGGTTATCTTAGTTTAAAACCTTGGATGTTAATATTGTATGTTTTCTTTGTTTTTAAGTTCAACTTGGTGGTGAAAGTCTACTTCAAGAAGAACAACAAGGAGCTTTGGAGAATCATCCAAGGTAAGAGGAAGATTTAACCTCATCAACCATTCTTGGTGGTGAGGAATGAATTTGTGTGTGTGAATAATCCATGTGAGGGTTGTTCACTTGTTTGTATAAATTTTAGTGCTTTGTGTTTAGTTACTTTATATGGTTTTATTGCTTTGATATTATGCATGAACTTGTTAGAATAGATTTATGATGATTGATGCATGTTATATGATGTGAATCATGTTGGAAAGGAATTGATTTTGGTCTCCAATGGATCATAAGGTTCACGGCCTCCATACCCCAACATGGGTATTCCAAGTTAAAATTATTTTGTAAATAATAAAGTTTGATAATTAGGAAGAAAGGAATTGATTTTTGGCCCCAAAGACCTTTGAGGCTCACGGCCATCATACTTATTTTTGGGGTAATCTAAGCAAAAAAATGTTTTATTAATCATGGAATTAGAGAATTAGGTGATAACAAACTTGATTAAGAATTTACAAAGAAAATAGAAAGAAGAAATGGATAAGGATTTTATTATTAGACACTAAGTGGATTTCGGCCATGATGAGGAAAAATAATTTTGGAAGTGAAAAGGAATTTTAAGGTGTTTTTATGGAAATAAGTGGAAAAGATTTTATTAAATTGAAGTGATATCGATTTTGAGAAAAATGTCAGAAAATATTAATTAGATGTGTTTTATTAAGAAAAATAGGAATGTGAAGTCTAAATTATATTTTAAACTTAGAAAGTTTCAAATTTTAATTTAGAACGTCAAGAAATATTTTATATAGTGAAAAATAGTAGAAAAACCTTACGCATTTCAAAAACGTGGATTTTTGAGCAACACGATTTAGAAAACATTTAAATATTTTTATGCGATTGAGAAAATGTTGAAAAAGTATTTACGCAACTTGAAAACGAGACAAAAATGTTGTACGATTGTGAAAACGTGATAAAAGTACTACACGATTGAGAATACAGTAGGATTACTATCGGGCCAACGTATTGGAGCCAGAAATATAAGTTGTGACTTTAGCCTGTAATTGGCTTGTTTTATGCATTGAACATGCATTGTGAAAGTCCGATGGACTATGTTAAGGCTAGTGGCCTAGGAGTTGAATTACACCTTAGTACAGGTGCGATAGGCATAGTGTAGGTCACTTGTTGACCTTGGGGGTGTCAGGGTGCAGGTTTTCCATAATGGATAGTTGGTAACCTCACTGTGCCGTGGATCAGACTGATGAAATGCATCGACGATCCAAACCGAGACACTATTCTTAATCAAGATCTGGCGTAGACTGTCTTATATAATGCCTGATGTGCATGCTGATAAAATTATAGCACTTGGTCTGAGGCAACCGAGATACAGATAAATCTTCTAGATAATTCTCTCCGATTTGTGTTTAGCTTCATGGAGTAGGAAACTGGTTAATTGTGCATGTGCATAGTTTATCTTCATACTATTGTGATATTTTATATCTGTTAGACTTGATTTATACTGGATGCCATGAGTGTATTTATTGTTTGTTATATCTATATGATAATTACTATCATTTCTATTTCTCTACTGCTATGTTGGTATTGGTGTAGGTGATCTCATCTCTCTGTATGTTATTTCTATGTTATATTTATGTTTGGTAAAGACGGTGAGGAAGGTGAAGAAGAGCGACTTCCATTTTGTCTGTGTTGATTTCTGAATGGCATCAGGATGAGAGCTTATTGCTTATATTACAGTACATTTTCACAGATGTATGGATGTGTGGCGCATTAGTTGGGACACTAAACGCGTGGTGTACCATGGGGAGGTTACTGTGTCTGTTAGTAGGACCCGACATGGGGTTGCTGCTTTTACTTTTAGCGCTAATATACGTGTACAGTTTAATATGCTCGTTAGAGAAATTTGGGCTGATTTCCATTTTACTCCGAGGGAGGACTCCGTGGTATCTTCTGCCTGGACTCCTGTCCGTAGGGACATACCTTGACCGGGGTTCTTGACTAAGGAGGAGGAGGAGAAGGATACATATGAGGATCTTACTCTATAGATATGGTAGACTTGGGCTAGTCTATAGTTGTTATAGTTGTATATATATATTTTTTAGAACTTTAGTCGTATGCATTAAAGTTTGTCACTAACGTATTTTATGTACACAATGTTTATTATTTAATGATATTGTCTAGTATTTTGATATTTTGGTAAGTTTATATTATCAGCAAAAAGAAAATTTTATAACTCGTATAATGAATTATTTATGACTTGGGTTTAATTTAATAATAATTAGTTAGAAGTGTGATACCCTATGATGGGTGTTACATTGTTTACTTAGTTTATGGGCTCATAAACCTATTTCATTCAGTTATAGTCTCATGGGCCTTCATTAACTCATAAACCCATTTCATTCAGTTATAGTCTCATGGGCCTTCATTAAGTTTAAGTCTCAAAGGCGTATTAGACTTAGTCTCAGGCTCAAAGGTCCATTTTTATTTTTTACAGGTTCAAAGGCCATTTTCATTTTGTTTTAGGCTTAGTGGCTTAATTCATTCAAGTATTGGATTATTTACGTATTTCATTTATTTTTAGGCTCAGAGGGCCATTTTACTTAGTTTACTAGGTTATTAACCTATTTTAAAATGTTATAGGCTCATAAACCCATTTCATTTAGTTTCAGGCTCACAAGTTCACTTCATTCAGTTTTAGACTCAAATGCTATTTTCATTCATTTTTAGACTCATAGGCCCATTTAAATTAATTTTAAGGACAAAGTCCATTTCATTGAGTCTTAGGCTCAAAGTCACATTTCACTCAGTTATAGACATGTACGCCCATTTTATTTAGTTTCAGGCTCATAGGCCAATTTCAATTAGTCTCGAGCTCATTGGCCCAAATCATATTGTTTCAAGTACATAGGCGTATTTCATTTAATTTCAGGCGTAGAGGCCCATTTCATTTATTTTTTGGCTCAGGACCCCTAGTAATTCAGTTTCAGTCTCATAAGCCCATTTCATTTTGTCTTAGGTTCAAAGGGTCATTTCATTCAATAAAAGGCTCAAATGCCCATTTCTTTCAGTTATAGGCCTAGTGGCCTTTTTCATTTAGTTTTAGGCTCAAAGACCCATGTCATTCAGTTTTAGGTTCATAGGCCCATTTTAATTTGTCTTAGGCTCATAGACCCTTTCCATTCAGTTATAGGCTCAAATGTTCATTCCATTCAATTATAGGCTAAGGCCCATTGTATTCGATTATAGGCTTATAGGCCAATTTCATCTAATTTTAGGCTCATAGCCAAATTCCAATAAATTATAGGCTCATACACCTATTTCATTTTGTTTTAGGCTCTAAGGCACATTTACAAAGTTTGCAGCTCATAAGCCCACAGGCGAAGTTCATTTAGTTTTAGGCTCATTCCATTCCATTTATTTTCTAGTGCAGAGGTCCATTTCATTCAGTTTCAAGCTTATAGAACAATTTCCATCAATTTTTGACTCATAAACCCATTTTATTAATTTTCATACTTACTTGTCCATTTCATTTAGTCTTAGGCTAATAGACCCATTTCATTTAATTATTGGCTCGTAGGCCAATTTAACTCACTTCTAGGTTCATAGGCCCATTTCATTTTGTTTCAAGCTCATAAATGATTTTGCATTGTCTCAAACTCATAAGCCCAATTAGCTTATTTTCAAGTTCTAGTGCTGATTTCATTTAATTTTTAGTCTCATAGACCTATTTTTTTTTTAACACTTAGAGGGCTATTTCATTTAGTCTTAGGCTCAGAAATCCATTTCATTCGATTATAGACTCAGAGGCCCATTTCTTTCAATTATAGACCTAGAGGCATTTTTCATTTAGTTTTAGGCTCTGAGGCCTAGGTTATTTAGTTTTAGGCTTATTATTGGCCTATTTCATTTTTTCATAAACTCATTAACCCATTTCATTCAGTTGTAGGCTCAGAGGTCCATTTCTTTCAATTGTAGTCCTAAAGGCCTATTTCATTTAATTTTAGGCTCATAGGCCCATTTCATTTAGTTTTCGGCTTAAAGGCTAAGGTCATTCAGTTTCAGGCTCATTATAAGCCTATTTCATTTTTTCATAGACTCATTAACCCATTTCTTTTAGTTATAGGCTCAAAGGCCAATTCCATTCAGTTATAGGCTTAGACACCTGTTCCATTTAATTTTAGGTTTATAGGTCATTTTCATTTAGTTATACGCTCATAGGCCTGTTTCATTTAATTTTATGCTCAGAGTTCCCTTTTACTTAGTTTACAAGCTTGTTGGCCTACTTTATTCAGTTATAGGCCCATGTGCCTATTTCATTTCATTTTAGGCTTACAGGCCCATTTACTTAATTTATGGGCTCATAAGCCCATTTCATTTAGCTATTGTTTCATAGGCTCATTTCATTAGGTTTAAGTCTCAAAGCCCCATTAGATTTAGTCTCAAGCTCAAAGGCCCATTTTTTTATTCACAAGTTCATAGGCCCATTTCATTTTGATTTAGGCTCTGTAGCCCAATTCATTCAATTATAGGATCATAGACCCATTTCATTTAGTTTTAGGCTTAAATGACTATTTTACTAAGTTTACAGGCTTATTGACCCATTTTAATATGTTATAGGCTCATAGGCCCATTGTAACACCCCGAAAATTTATAATTTCATGATAAATAGTCGTTTTATAATATTTGTAATTTTTGTGAATTTTTTTGAAAGCGTGAAATATTTTAATGTTATTCCTCGTTTTGCATGTGCGCTGAGCGGAGCCGGGGAAATGAGATATTTTTTCCGAGAACCTTGAACTGTGAAAACGTCGACAGAGGATCTTACTAAACTCAAGACCAGACACAGTTTACGAGGTTTCACATTTTTCAAGATTTTTATTTGATAAATAAAAATCTTTGTGTATTTTATTATTCGCTAGATAATTAATACTGACTTCTGTCAACTATGACAGTTGTCCATTGGATAATAGCTTATAGTAAAAATCCTTATCACCTTATCTAAAATATACTTTATGTCACATCCATTAGCTTTATTTCAAAAGAAAGATTAATTTAATCAAAATCTTATTAAGGGAAGCTTCCTAGAAATTTCCCTAATGTTACACATTTTTTTCTCTCTTTTCCCTCCCCACACTCCCCACGGTAGAGGCAATTTTGATAGCCAAAATTTGCTTCTCACATTCTCACTTTATCACTTCACTCCCAAATTTCTAAACACCCAAAAACACCTATCACCTTTTTATTTTCTTTTCTCTCCTCTCATTCTTCTTCAAGCCATTCTCTCTTCCCCTCTTCTTCTGCCTCCACGGCACCACCCACCATTAGAGACCATCTCCATTTATTTGCTACACACATCACATTTCTAGCTTCCTCCCATCATTCCAAGGCTCTTCTCTTTAGTGGTCATCTTCTAGTTCTTCCTCTTCCATTTTCCACCATTGAAGCTAAAGCTTGGAGCTTTTGAGGTAAAGTCCTCAACTTTCCTCTCTTTTCTTCTCATTTTCATTCTTCTTGGTCACTTATGTGACCAAGAACTCATCTTTCCATGGTTTAAGTGAACCTTTTTGAAAGTTGCGCACCCTAAGATTTTCTTGAAGGTGGAAAACAAAAATCAAGAACAAGAGGGACTTGCATCCTTTGTTGTCTTCAATAAGTAAGAGGGAGATAATACTCTTCAACCAATCTTGGTAGTAAGGAGATATCTTGTGTATTGTTGTTGATGAGGGAATCCATGTGGGATTACTCTCTTTGTTATATTGTATTATTTTCATGATTTTGTGGTTATTTGATTTGTATGAATCTATGGTCTTGCATTGTGTGTTCTGATGACTATGTATCTATTGATTGTTATTTTGTATCTTAATGACCATGAACCATGTTTTGGATTGTTGGAAAATGAATGAGAAGCTTTTAAAATGAATGGACCAAGGTTCTGCAGAAATGAATTCTGCAGAATCCTTGCTAATACACGAGCGCTTCGGCATTGTGCTATGAGCGCCTAGGCGCTCAATCAGTGCTCAAGCGCTGGAGCTTGGACGCTTAAGTGTAACGCCCCTTTTTCTTAATACCGCAAAGAAGGAGCGTCACACCATAATAATAAGAAACGAAATAAATTGTGAAAAATATAGTTACAATGATTAATTAAGACCCGGTTCATTGTTAACACATGATTAAATAATTAGCGTTCTTGGATTGCAAAGTGATCAAATATCGAATTATGTGTACAATTTTTTTTATTAAATAACGGTAAAAGATAGCAATAATTACAAATGCAATAAAATCAACACAGTATTGAACATCATACATTCATAATATAAATATATATTTTATATGCATCAGCCTGTTTAATTATAATATAAATTATACAAAAAAAGCAAAATATGTACCCACCCAAAGAGATACAAATATACACCCATCTAAAACGACAAAACATCAGGCTTCCCCAAAAAGATAAATGGTTAGCCATCAGTAGCCACCGACAGTATCAACCCCTACGACTGATGAAAAGGTACCGTAGCCAAGTCCTCCTCCGGGTTCTCTTCATCCGATGAGATTGCCATCAGAGCAACCGAATTTCAGGTGGAAGCCTGAGCAGTGGAGAGGAAAGAATCCTCTTGAGGGGTGTAGAACATATCAGTCCACATATCTCTCACGGGTAGGTGAAACTCCAAAATAACAAAAGCAAAAAAATCAAAGACAGGGGCGTCATAACGACCCCAAGATAAGGACATTGTCAGCTCCCCACAGTAGACACATCAATCTGTCTCCACATGTAAGTGCCAGTAGTCTGGTCCTCCATGGAAGGTCAACTTCACGTATCCCAAGAAACAGCATGGATGTGATGACATCCTCAGCAACTCTAATCATAATGCGGCCAAAAACCCAGAAACTCAGGTGTTTCCTTGTCTTTCTCATGAACGTCTTCTCAGAAGTACACAATCCAATAGAAATATAGAAAATATAGAAAGAGATAAGACACCCAGCTTTCAGTACCAAAATGGCAGCAAGAAAATAGAACGACACTGGACGCCCACATATAAACATAGTGATAATTAAAATTAACAGTAAAAGTAGATAATATTAAACAGCAGAAGAATTATCAACAGTAACCGAGTCAAATAATTTTTATAGTAATGAGAACAGATATTATTCCACAGTTAAAAATGTTTATGCTCAATGAATTATGAGACTGACAGTTCACAATGCAAATGCTACCAAGATTCCTATTCCATGGAGCTAGACATAAATATTTTCGGAGTTAATGATCAAGGAGTAATGCCAGTATACCGTCGGCCTTGTGCTCATCACATAAAAAAAATAATATTTGTGCAAAAATGACTCATACATGACACCTCAACAATTGATCACGATATAGGACAGCGTCTCAGTCCAAATCATCTATGTGTTTGCATCGGTCTATTCCACAGACTCAGTGGAGCTACCACTGTCCATTGTGAGACACCCGTACCCTGACGCCCCCAGGGCCAACCACTATGACCCTATGCTAGTCTATTCGCACCTGCACATAGGTGTTATTCAAACTCCTAGGCAACATGACCTTTCCAACAATGTCCAACGGATAACACATATGCATGACGACACCATATACATCACACATGTTTATCAATGATGCATTCATCATGAGCATACCACAATGGCAAATATATAATCATTTCTCAAGTACACAGTCAACAAGTACTTAGCCTACATAGGGTCCACAATAACATCAAATCAATTCCCCACATCAATTTATATCCATGGTTCATCAATTACCATAAGTCCATATTATGGATCCTCACATTTCAAAGTCTTAAGCTTTGGTCAATTATGAAAGTTTTAGGTTAAACAACCCTTCAAAACTGTGGTCCTCTTAAGTGTTATTATCCAATTTAATTCTTCCACTTGATTATGAGTTATGCATGTCTCTAAAATCTTAAATTTCTAAAGAAGCATCAAAGCATCATTTTACCTCAAAATTTTCTCTCTAAAACCGTAGCCTCCCTAAGCCACCAAGGTTCCTATTTCTTTCCATTTTATACCTTAACCAATCAATATCTAATCACTTAAATTCTATTTTATACAAAACCAATCCAATCCCCCAATTTCAATGTCAAAACCATAACCCCACATTGGATTAGAAATCCCTCAAATTTCCATTCATTGATTTCAATATTATCATTCAACCTTTAATTACATAAGCCTTATTTCATTGTGTAGAAAAAAACCAATTTGAACCCCTAAATCCTAGTCAAAACTGTGGCATCATATTAGGGTAGGAAACTCCAAATTTTCCATTTAATAACTCTAACATGAACAAGCATTTCCAATACATTCAATACATTCAAGATCATCCATTAAGCATAAATCAAATTTCAAGAATACATAAACACACAAAATCACAAAACAAAGTGAGCAAACAAGGGTTTCCTCACCACCAAAATGGTTGAAGTGAGTAGTCTCCCTCTTACCTAAAGGAAGAATACAAAAAGGATCTCCTCCTTGCTTCTTGGTAGTTTTGGTTTTGAGCTTCCAAAATCCTAGGAATTTCAAGACAATGAATCAACATGAAGAGTTGAAAAAGAAGAGATCCATGGTCATCAAAGAGACCGTGAGCACGAAAATGAAGAGAAAGAAGAAGAAAAATAAAAACTTTACCTCCAAGCTTGAAGCTTGTCTTGGATGACAATGGAGGTGAAGATGGAAAATGAAGAAACTTTCTAAATAGAGAAGGTAGAGAAGATGGAGGTGAGTAGAGAAATGGTCTTGGTGAAGAGAAAAATCAAAGAAAATGGATGCTCAAGGGGGCTACAAAACTGTATGGAGAAGGAAGAAGAAAAGGGAAGGAAGAGAGAAAATGAAGAAAAACTAGAGAGAGAAGTGGGTAGATGAAAAGAAATGTTTTTGAGTGAAAATGAATAAGTGTGGAGGCAAGGGCGTGGTAGCCGCGGCAATGGAGAGAGAGAAGATGGGAGATTTTGGGTTCCCCAACAAGCCAAGGGCATCATGGTCATTAGTTAGTCAAAGCTTCTCAAAGAAGTTTTGATTATAATACTATAAATTTGATTAAAGTAGGTTTGATTAGACTTACAGCAGATTGCATTAGGATAATGTGATAGGATTTTTATTACATGTTATTAATTAAGAGACAATGGTTACTGTTGACAGAAGTCAGTATTAATTAATCTGACAAATAAAATTTACACAACATTTTATTATTTTATCTGTTAAAATTTCTCAAAAAACATGAAACCTCGTAAACTGTGTCTAGCCTTGGGTTTAGTAAGATCCCTCATCAACGTTTCCACAGATCAAGGTTCTCGGAAAAAATATCTCATTTTCTCGGCTCCGCTCAGTTTGAATGCAAAATGAAGAATAATATTAAAATATTCCACATTTTCAAAAAAATCCAAAAAAGTTCCCAAAAATCACAAATATTGGAAAATGAATATTTATAAAGAAATAATTAAATTTCGGGGTGTTACATCAAGCGCCTAACGTCCAGAATGATGTCCAGAAACGTAGCTCAGTTAGCGCTCAGGCACTGCGTGTTGAGCGCTCAGGTGCTCAACCAGCGCTCAGGTGCTGGAGACCTGGCGCTCAGGCGCTCAAGGCAGAATTGGCCAAAATATTGTGAGAAGATAAATATAACTCCAATAACTAATACGTTATAATTAAACTGAAGTAAATAACTAGATTTATTAAGTGAATTCCTATAAAGAGAGAGATTGTATAAGAATCATCAAACTAAAGTGAAATTCCATAAATGAAACGTAAGGAGTGTTTTATCACTTTTGAGAACTTGAAACTATGCTATTATGGGTCCATGTTTGGGACTAAAATTCTATTGATGTTTAACTTAGCCTAGTTGTGGCATGCTTTGGAAAATGTATCATCATTGTTGAATATATATGACTATGCATTAAGTAACATGCATTGAACAATTGCTCAATCTATGACTATTAAAAGGCTGTATGAGCCTATGATTATGCATTGAGTTAACATGCATTGAATATTTGCTCACTCGATGATTGTTGAGTGGCTATATGGGCCTATGAATGAGAATTGGATAGTGTGATCCAATGGAAGGATCTATGGAGGGTGTAAGGCACGGTGTAAACCGAATGCACACATTATGAGCCCGATAATTCACTACTCTTTTCGCAGTGAATGAACGAGAATTGAATAGTGTGATCCATGATGGATCTATGGGGGGCGTAAGGCGTGGTGGTTTATTTCGTGATGATGTTATCACATTATATACCCCTGGCCATGATAAACCAATTGCAATGCATTACGAGCCCGACAAATTACTATTCTCTTTGTGGTCCGGCGTAGACTGTCATTGAGGGTGATAGATCTTCTGGAACGTTCATCATTGATATTGATATATCTCCATGGAGTAGAACTTCTTGGTACCAAGTGCACATGCATTGTGAGTCGGCATTGTGAGTTGACATATCATCTAGCATTATGCATTTATCCATTGCATGATGATGAAACAATTGTTCATTTATCCGTAAGGCACGATGAAAGCCGATTGCATGTATTACGGGCCCGATAAATCACTATTCTTTAAGCAGTGAATTAATAAGAATTGAATAGTGTGATTTGTGATGGATCTATAGGGGGCGTAAGGCGTGGTGAAAGCTGATTGCACGCATTACGGGCTTGACAAATCACTATTCTTTTTGTGGTGAATGAACGAGAATTGGATAGTGCGATCTATGATGGATCTATGGGGGGCGTAAGGCGCGGTGGTTCATTTCGTGATGATGTTATCACATTATATACCCCTGGCCATGATAAATCGATTACAATGCAATACGGGCCCGACAAAGCACTATTCTCTTCGTGGTCCCTAGACTATCATTGAGAGGGACAGATCTTCTGGAACGTTCATCTTTGATATTGATATATCTCCATGGAGTAGAAATTCTTGGTACCAAGTACACATGCATTGTGAGTCGGCATAGTGGGTCAGCATATCATTTGGCACTCAATTATATCATATCATTTAGCACTCATTATAGGATGATTGAACTATTGCTTTAAATGATGTTATGATTATTTAAACTATTTTATTGTTTATTATATGAGACTCTGTGCTGTTTCTTTTTTCGTATGAGATTACTGCTATTTAATATTATTGCTCTGCTATGTGGGCGTACTGCGCCGTTATGTTTCTTTACTGCCATAATTGATAATGTAAGTAGGATGTCTCACCTCTTTCCTATATCCCTGTACTTTTGTTTTATATTTATATTTGACAAAAGATCGTGAAGAAGAAGAAGAGGGACCACACCCTCACTGATTAGATTAGGTTGATTCATTACTTTCGATATGACGTTTGGACGAGATTTCTCTTGTTACGGGTGCAACTTTATGGGGGCATCGATGCCTAACGTGTCGACTGGGACACTGAGTGTCACTTATTTTGGGGGGTGCATCTTCATCTGCTAGTAGTACCTATCCCAGGGTTACTACTTTCCCTTTTAGTGCTTTTGTAATCGCCATATTTTATTTGAATATGTAAGTTTTATGTTTTGAGTTACCAATGCTTTTGTCAATGATGAATATATTTATATATGGAATATGTTTTTCCTTTAGTGGTTGTATTTTAAAATGGTTGGGTACTAAATATCCTTCATTCGGGGCTCATATTTTCTATCTATGTATAATGGAAATTTCTGAAAAGATTGTTGTTGAGACTGTGACACGCTTGGATTTAGTGACCGTGGTATTAATGACGATTGTGATGTAGTTATTAGATCTAGGGGTGTTACACCCATTTCATTTAGTTTTAGGCTTAGAGACCCATATTATTTTGTTTCAGGCTCACAAGTTCATTTCATCTAGTTTTAGACTCAAATGCCCATTTCATTCATTTTTAGACTCATAGGCCTATTTTATTTAATTTCAACCACAAAAGCCCATTTCATAGAATCTTAGCATAGACACATTTCATTCAGTTATAGGCATGCATGCTTACCCATTTCATTTAGTTTTTGGCTCATGAGCCCATTTCGCTTAATATCAGGCTTATAGGCCCAATTCTCATAGTTTTAGGTTCATAGGCCTATGTCATTTAATTTTAGGCTCAGAGGCCCATTTCATTTATTTTTTGCTTCAAAGGCCCATGACATTCAATTTCAGGCTCATAAGCCCATCTCATTTAGTCATAGATTTGGAGGCCCATTTCATTAAGTAAGGCTCAAATGTCCATTTCTTTCAGTTATAGGCCTAGAGGCCTATTTCATTTAGTTTTAGGCTCAAAGGCCCATGTCATTCAGTTTCAAGTTCATAGGCTTATTTCATTTTGTCTTAGGCTCATAGACTCATTTCATTCATTTATAGGCTCAGATTCCCATTCCATTTAATTATAGGCTCAAAGGCCCATTGTATTCAGTTATAGGCTCATACGCCAATTTCATCTAATTTTAGGCTCATAGGCAAATTCCATTCAGTTATAGGCTCGTACGCCCATTTCGTTTCATTTTAGGCTTGGAGGCCCATTTACAAAGTTTGTAGGGTCAATTGTCCAGTTTATTCACTTATAGGCCCACAAGCCAAGTTCATTTAGTTTTAGGCTCTTTCCATTTCATTTAGTTTTAGGCACAAAGGCCCATTTCATTCAATTTCAGACTCACTAGCCCATTTCCTTTAGTTTTTGACTTATAGGCTCATTTTATTTATTTCCAGACTTATTTGCACGTTTCATTTAGTCTTAGGCTCTTAGACCTTTTTCATTCAGTTATAGGGTCGTAGGCCCATTTCATTCCCTTCTAGGCTTATAGGCCTATTTCATTTAGTTTCAGGCCTGTAACGCACCTAGATCTAGCCACCGTAGCACAATCGTCATTATACCACAGTCACTAGGTCCAGGCGTGCCACAGTGTCAAATATCCAGTATTTTTAAATTTAGATTTATAAAATAATTAGAGATATTTTTCATTATGCATAAATAGAAAATACGAGCCACAATATGAAATATAATTATATTGTCTCGCAACATAAAATACAACATTAGCTTAATACAGAGTACACATCCATCATCCTTACATAAATTAACGTACAATAATATAAATTATAGGTTTTACATAGCATAACATAACTACCATATAAAAGTTTGACCTTCCTCGAAGTCTAACAAATGTAAGGAATGGTCCTGCACCTGATCTTCTTCAGTGTTTCCGATAGGGAATATTTGCCCTTGCAACACTTCCATATGGATGGGAGCACAAACATGCATTATAATCGAAACCTGTCTAGGGAAGAGATGGCAGTTATCCCACATCTCCCCAATGGGTATAGGAAACTCCACATGTATAGGAACATAAGATATGTTCGTACCAGCTCCAAGTTCATTACCGCAATGAATTAGGGTCACATCCCCAATGTAAGTAACACGCTCCGCTTCACGGTCAAAATGCCAGGCTTCCAAGCCACTATGAAACTGTATCCACATGCGAAACAGAGGAGGTTGTGCAGATGCCATCACAAGGAAACAGAAGTCGATCCTTAAAACCTAACTAATCGAACTCAATTCGCGCTTTTTACTGTCTTTATCCAATACGACATAAAATAGGGTAATACAGTAAAGAGGTGTGACACCCAACTTTCATTACCATTATAGTAGTAAGAAGACAACACGGCACAAAGCGCCCACATAGCAACACAGTCCACATATTCATTAACAATAATAGTAGAATTTATAGCAAAGTAGCACAATTATAAGCAATAATATCTCAAGCAATCAACACAATATCCAGATAATTATTACAGAAATAAAACAGATATTTTCACAGTCACAAGTGTTCATGCTCAACAATTTATGAGACCGATAATGAACTGTGCATAATGCATTATGGTACCAAAATCCTACTCCATGGAGCTAGACATCAACATTTTTGGAGTGAATGATTAAGGATTAATGCCAGTATATCGTTAGCCTTAAAAATAATGTGCTTCATCTCATAAAAATATTTGCGCAACAATGGCTTATACATGGCACCTCAACAGTTGATCGCGATATAGGACAGCGTCTCAGTTCGGATCGTCGGTGTGTTTGCATCGGTCTACCCCATGGCACAGAGGAGCTCATAACTGTCCATGTGAGGCACCCGCACCCTGACACCCCCAAGGACAACCACTATGACCCTATGCTTAGTCTATTCATACCCGCACATAGGTGTTATTCAAACTCCTAGGCATACACTGCCTTTACAACAATGTCCAATGGACAACACATATGCATGATGACGTAATGTCCAATCATGTATGTTTATCAATGATACATTTATCATAAGAATATCACAATGGCATATACATTCATTCTCAATATCAGTAAATCATATCAATGATACATTTATCATATGCAATGCCACAATGGTATATAATCATTCTCAATGTCAATATTTCATAATCTCTTCAAGAAATTCATCAACAAATACTTAGCTCCACATAGGGTCTTACAACAACATAGAACTACTTCTCAACATCAATGTATATTTACGGTCCAACATTTATCACCATTCCACATTAAGGGTCCAACGCTTCCAATAACTTAAGTCTTGATCAATTATGAAATTCCCTCGGTTAAATAACCCTTAAAACCGTGGCCCCACAAGCCTTCAAGGTTCTAAATTTCTTTCTATTTTATACACTAGTCTCTTGATACCTAATTACTTTGCTTTTATTTTACATGGGATCAATTCACTTTCTTAAGGTTCAAGCCCAATCGTGGCCTCACATTAGGGTGGGAAACCCCCAAAATTTCCATTTTATGTCTTACTCATTTCATAACTAATCACATGGATTTCATCTTACCCAATTCAATTCCAACCTTAAAGATTTCAAGCCAAGACTGAGGCCTCATAAGTGTTATCATCCAATTCAATTCTCCCATCTCATTATAGATTATGTTTGTCTGTAAATCCTTAAATTCCAAGGATACACGAAAGCATTATTTGAACTCCAATTTTTCTCACAAAACCGTGACCTCTCAAGTCTTCAAAGTTTCAATTTATTTTCTTTTTATGCACTAATTTCTTGATATATAATTACTCAAATTTTAGTTCACACAAAATCATTCCTATTTCTCTAAATTCCAAGCCAAAATCGTAGCCTTACATTAGGTTAGGAAACCCTTAAAATCTCCTTCCATTAATTCCAGCATTATCATTTAACCTTTAATCACATAACCTTCATTTTATTTGTATCTAAAAACCAATTTTCATCCCAAAACCCTAGTCAAAACCGTAGCCTCACATTAGGGTAGGAAACTCCAAATTTTCCATTTAACAACCCTAACATGATCAAGCATTTTCAACACATCAAACACATTCAAGATCATTATACAAGTATCAATCTCAATTAAGAATGCTTAAACATGAAAAATCACTCAACAAAGTAAGCATACAAAGATGGATCTCTCCATCAACAACCACACAAAAGTCTCCTCACCACCAATAATAGTTGAAGTGAGTAAATCTCCCTCTTACCTAAAGGAAGAACACGAAAATGGGCTCCTACTTGCTTCTTGAAGATTTCGGTTTTGAGCTTCCAAAACCCTAGAAATTTCAAGACAAGGAATCAACATCATAGGTTGAAAAAGAAGAGATCCATGGTCACCAAAGAGACCATGGAACACGAAAATGAAGAAAAGAAGGAAGAAAAATGCAACCTTTACCTTAAAGCTTGAAGCTTTGTCTTGGATGACAATGGAGGAAAAAGTTAGTTTTTGAGGAAAACCCTCCAAATAGGAAGTGTAGAGGAGGTTGAGGGGAGTGTAGAAATGGTGTTTATGAAGAGAAAAGTGAAGAGAAATGGTTGGTAGTGGGGTTGCAATTTCATGGTTGAGAGGGAAGAAGAAGAGAGAAGGAGGAGGAAAATGAAGAAGAAAAGGTTAGAGAGAAAAAGTGTTTGGAAAAGTGAAGATATTTTTAAGTGTATTAGGTTAAGTGGGGAGGCAAAATTTTTGCCTCCCAAGGGCAAAAGTGCCACGGCAAAGGAGGGAGAGAAGGAGGGGGAGAGGCTTCTCCAACAAGCCAAGCGTAGCTTGGTCATTTGGTGGCTAAAGCTTCTCAAAGAAGCTTTGGTTAAAGTATACCAAATTTGAATTAAAGTGGATTTGATTAGACATAAAGTGAATTGCATTAGGATAAGGTGATAGGGTTTCTAATACATGCTACTATCCAATGGACAATTGTTACAGTTGACAGAAGTCAGTATTAATTATCCAGCGGATAAAATTACACAACGATTTATTAGTCTGTCAGATAATTTTTTTTAAAAAACGTAAAATCTCGTAAATCATGTCTAGTCTCAAGTTTAGTAAGATCTCTTGTCGATGTTTTTACAGTTCAAGGTTCTCAGGAAAAATATCTCATTTTCCTGGCTTCTTTCAGTTTGCACGCAAAATGAAAAATAATATTAAAATATTTCACGTTCTCAGAAAAATCCAAAAAAATTCACAAAAATCACAAATATTATAAAATGACTATTTATAATAAATTTATTAATTTTCAGGATGTTACAAGGCTCAAAGCCCATTTCACATAGTCTCGAGCTCATAGGCCCAATTAACCTAGTTTCAAGTTTTTAGGCTGATGTCATTTATTTTTTAGCTTCATAGACCTATTTCTTTCAATTTCATGTTCAGAGGATGATTTCATTTAGTTTTAGGCTTAGGCCTATTTCATTCAGTCATAGACTCAGTTGCCCATTTCTTTTAATTATAGGCATAGAGGCCTATTTCATTTAGTTTTAAGCGCATAGGCCCTTTTCATTTTGTTATAGGCTCTAAGGCCCAAGTTATTCAGTTTCAAGCTTATTATAGGCCCTTTTCATTTTTTCGTAGGCTAATAAACCTATTCCATTCAATTATAGGCTTTGAGGCCTATTTCTTTCAATTATAGGCCTAGAGGTCTATTTCATTTAGTTTTAGGCTCAAAGATCCAGGTCATTCAATTTCATGCTTATTATAGCCCTATGTCATTTTTTCATAGGCTCACAAACCTGTAACGCACCTAAATATACCAACTGCAGCGCAATCATCATTACACCACAGTTACTAAATCCAAGTGTGTCACAGTCATGATAACAGTAGTTTCCAAATTGACGAGTTTATTTTTCTGAGTTTATGCATAAGTAGAAAATACGAGCCATGAATGAAATATAAATGTATTCAACCCTTAATACAACCATTGGAATGAAATCACGTTCCTTATATATATATAGTTTATAGCCAATTTACACGAATCACTGATAACATAGAATATAATAATTACAGAGTCAAATAAAATACAGCGGGAATAAAAGCAATTAAAGGGGAGGAGTAGTAACCCAGGGATGGGTACTACCAGCAGACAAGGCCGCAACCCCATATGCACGTGACACACGGTGTCCCAGTTGACACGACAGGCATCAATGCCACCCCGCGGCGGCACTCTTACGTAGTCAATGAAATCTTGTCCAGATGCTCAAGTCAATCAACCAAGGTATAGTCCCTCTTTATCTTCCTCACGATCTTTTATCAAATATAAATGTAAAACAGAAATGCACAAATATAGGAAAGAGGTGAGATTCCCAACTTTTAGTACCAACATGGCAAAGAAGAAAATAAACGACATCGAACGCCCACAGAAGACACAGTTAATACATACAAGTGCAGTAATACCCGAAAGCAATTAACGAGAGTAAAGCAGCAAAGAACAATAGTTAACATTATCCATAGCCAGCTAGCAACATTAGCATTACCAAGAGTCAAATAAATATCGCAGTCATAATAGTAAACACATTATCCAATTATAAATGCTCAATGGACCATGTAACTGACAACTCACAATACAACAAAGATACCAAAGTTCCTACTCCATGGAGCTAGACATAAATATTTTCGTAGTGAATGATCAAGGAGTAATACCAGTGTATCAGTAGCCTTAAAAATACAGTGTGCTTTCTTTCATAAAATTGTTTGCGCAATGGGTCACACATGGTACCTCAACAGTTGATCGCGATATAGGACAGCGTCTCAGGCAGGTTCGTTGGTGTGTTGCATTGGTCTATCCCACGCCTCAGCGGAGCTACCACTGTCTATTGTGAGACACCCACACCCCAACGCCCCCAGGGTCAACAACATATGACACCTACGCTTAGTCTACTCGCACCCGCACAAAGGTGTTATTCAAACTCCTAGGCAACATAGCCTTCTCAACAATGCCTAACGGACAACACGCATGCATGATGACACAATGTCCAATCATGTATGTTCATCAATGATGCATTCAACATAAGCATTGCCTCAATGGCACATAAGCATTATTCAATGTCCAACATGACATATCAACAATACATTCATCAAAAAAACATTGCCTCAATGGCATATCATCATTCTTATCTCATTGAGTACTAAATCAATAAGTACATAACCCACATAGGGAATCACACTTGCATCAATAATTCTCAGCATCAATATATGTTCCTTATTACACACATGTCACAATTTCCATGTGATGGATCCAAGAATTCCATTTTCAAAATCATTTCTTCTCTATCGGTATGAATACATATTCCTATCGCATTTAAGTAAAGTAAAATCCTTGAATCTAGGGTTTTTAGGTTATGTTTGAGTTACAAAGGACAAAGAACCATAATTTCAATCATTTCCAGCTCAAAAATCTCATTTTTGGGTCTTGGTAATCGATTACATCACCCTGGTAATCAATTACCAGCGTAACAAAATCTCTGTAATCGATTACAATCTCATTGTAATTGATTACATGATTCCCAGAACCACGATTCGTAACTTCAAGGACCTCGGTAATCGACATACAAACCCCGTAATCGATTACAATTAGACGGAAACCTCCGTAATCGATTACCCATAAGTTGTAATCGATTACGTGATTCCTAGAAATACCATTTCATGACATCAGAGGCTTGGTAATCGATTACACCATTCTTGTAATCGATTACAAGCTAGAAAGAATCTCGGTAATCGATTACACACAAGACGTAATCGATTACCAGATTTCCAGAATCACGATTTCATACCCTTAAGAGCTTGGTAATCGATTACAAGCCTCGTGTAATCGATTACCACGCGTAATCTTGCAGAAAACAGAGTTCTCCAGGTCCTTTAACTCAAACCAAACCAATCATTATCATATTTAATCAACAAGTTACTCAAATATATCTTCAAATCATGTAGGAGGCATCAATAAATCATACAAATCCAACAAAATGCACTATCATGAAGAACAACATAAAAATGAGAGAACTTTATACATGGATTCAGAAATCAATAACAACACATATACAAGACATTCCCTTACTACCAAGATTGGTTGAAGAGGATCATCTCCCTCTTACCTATTTGGAAGACAACACAATATGCCACTTCTTCTTGCCCTAGATTTTCGTTTTCCCCCTTCAAGAAAACTCCAATGTGAGTGATCACCACAATGTCCACTTAAACCATGAAAAATAGGTTCTTGGTCACCAAGGTGGCCAAGAGAAACAAAAATAGCAAGAAAAATGGAAGAAAGTTGAAGGCTTTACCTTAAAGCTTCAATCTTTAGCTTCAATGGTGGAAGAAAAATGGAAGAAGAAGAAGAACCAAAAGATGGCAACAAAAGAGGACTTGGAATGGTGTAAGAAAGCAAGAATCCTTGATGATGAAGTAAGAAATGGTAAATGTCTCCAGAAATGGGTGCATGGTAGAGAAAAGAAGAGAAGAGGAGAAGAAAGGGTGTTTGAAGAGAATGAGAAGAGAGAAAATATTAGGAAGATGAAAGTGAATATTGGGTTCCAATATTACCTCTGCCGTGGAGAAGAGTGAGGAGGGAAGAGAGAGAAAAATGTGTCCACAAGGAAACTTCTTGGAAGCTTCCTACAATGGGCTTTTAATTAACTCTATTTTTATTTTGAAAATAAGGCTAAAGGGGTTTGACACAAGGTAATTTTTTGGATAATGTGATAAGATTTTTATTACATGTTATTATTTATTGGACAATAGTTACAGTTGGCAGAAGTCAGCATTAACAAATCTGACAGGTAGTTTCTTCGCAATGTTTTATTATTTTATCTGTTAAAAATTTCTCGAAAAATGTAAAACCTTGTAAACTGTGTTCGGTCTCAAGTTTAGTAAGATCCCCCGTCGACGTTTCCATAGTTCAAGGCTTTCGGAGAAAATATCTCATTTCTCCGGTTCCGCTCAGTACATACGTAAAACGAGAAATATATTAAAATATTCTGCGTTCTCAGAAAATTCTAGAAAAATTCCAAAATATCACAAATATTTTAGAATGAATTCTGATAGTAGAAAAGTAAATTTTGGGGTGTTACAACTCTCCCCAACAAATAGAAATTTCGTCCTCGAAATTTTCATTCCTTAGGATAAATATCGACGTTGTTTCTTCACCTTATCTTTTGACCTCCATATCGCGCTTGTAATCACGTCAATTCAAATTGTTATTACCAATGTGATCTCGCTGCCTCCATGTGGTTTTGCTCTCCTACTCTTGATCTTACAGGAAGCATTCCATGGGTCAGACTCTCTTTCAACCGTACTGTGTCCTGTTCGATGATATGGCTGGGTCCAGGGATAAACTTTCATGATCATGACATACAAAAGACATCATGAAAGATTTAAAAAGAAAGGATAGCAAAGATTAGTTATGGATACTGAACTAGTCCGAGAAAAAAGAAAAAAAAAATTAGGATGGTCCGTAGAATTTAAGAGTGAGTTTGCTAGTAACTTAGACAAGATGACACACATTTAGCAACGTCTTTCTTTATCCCTTGTTACCATCACTTCTGTTTTAGATTTTGACATACCTTGATCACTCTGGTGTGTAAACTCGGTTTACTCTGGTGAGTTTCATTGGGAATAAACTCCTTAAGTTCTGAATCCTCTGGTATTGCAACCTTCACTTGTGAACATTAAGATTCCATCGAGTTCCTTCCTCACATTTTGACACCATGCTTTGTCTTAATAACTTCTTCTTTTCTTGTAGAAATTGATCACTATTCTACTTCTCTTGAATCCTTCCCAACAGATCATTCGAGATAGTGACTATATCTAGACATACCTCATCCAGTGTCATTTCTAATGGCAGCCATCTGTCCTCGAATTACTCTACTAATTCCTTCTTCTCGACCATCATAATGAAGGTATTAGGCAGTTTCCAATTCAAAGCGTCCGCCATGGCATTTTCTTTTCCGAGATGACTCTAAAGTTAGAGATCATGTTCCTTCAAAATCTTTAGTCACTTTCTCTGTCTTATATTTGGTTCCTTCTCATCGAATAAATGCTTCAGGTTCTTGTGACAGCGAAGGGCATTGAATATTTCTCCATATAGAAAGTGTCTCTATATTCTCAGAGCAGATACGACAGCGGTTAATTACAAGTCATGGATCGGATACTCTCCTCAGGCACCCTCAACTACCGTAAGGCGCAAGCCACAACTCTCCAGCTTTTCATGAGCGCGCATCCCAAACCTTGATGTGAAGCATCACAAAACGCTTTGAAGATTTCATTGAGATCGGGCAGTATCAAAATCGGAATATTTCCTCAATCTTTGAAAACTTTCTCCGCCTGTGATGGTCCGTAAAAGTTTTGATTCTCCTTTTGTAATCGGAGCAAGTTGTCCTACTATCTTCGAGAATCTGTCGACACTCCCTCGATAAAACCAACTAATCCCACTAGCTATGAATCCCCCTTCTTTAAAGTCAGGAAAATTACATTGAGATGTCCAACGTATCTCCCCATATCTTCGTGAATAGGTCAGAATGTCATCATTAATGACAACGACGGTTCTGTTCTAGGTAAGGATAGAAAATACAATTCATGTTGTCCAAGAATACAACATGAGCGTTTGTCACTCCGGTTAACATCACGGGATACCCATAATGTCGAAAGCACACTCAAAAAATCATCTTGGGGACATTCTCTATTTCCACGAATCCATCGGTGACCAGGACATACATCTATCTTGAAGAGAACAACGATTTCCTTCTCGCTGATCCATCAAATCATTTACCTTCCTCCGAGAATACTCATCTTTGATCATAATCTTGTTTAACTGGCGATAGTCCTTGTATCACCGAGAAATTTTTATTCTTCTCCTTAACCGACAACATCTTAGCTCAACATGCGGAACTCTTTGGCTATTAAAGTGGCATTTATATTCCCTTTACTCTTGGTCCTCTACGGAGAACATTACATGTACCCTCAGGCTCCTTTCTTTTATGAGGCTTAGACCATGTTGGCCGTTACGAATTCAAAATCCTTAATTTCAAAAACTACCAAGGTGTTGATCAGAACGCTCTAGCAGATACTAACCAGAAAATGACTGATCAATTTCTAAAATCATAAACTCTAACTGGTACGATTTTAGGTAGGAAGGATAGATCAACAAAAGATTCAATCTTTGGTAGAAAGAGGATAGATTAAACAAACTTAGGCATCAACGACAGGTCTTAACAACAGAAATGGAAATAACTAAATCGAACATAATAAAGATAAGGATGAATCCAAGTGATCCATACAGTCACAAATTGTAAAAGGAGGGGTTACCCCCAGAATTATACAGCACGATTATGGGATCATCATTTGAGGTATAACTTCCACGGTTTAGATCTCTGAATTTTGAAGTCTCAGCACCTCCCAGGGTATAAGTTCTGGCTTCTGCTTGTGGTTCTACAAACCACTTACAAAGATTGGTCAAGAATTTGCCTTTGCTTGGTCGCAGTTGCGGGAGACGTGTCCAGGCTTTCCACATTTAAAATAGATTATCCCTTTGATCTTACACTCCCTCATGAAGTGTTCCTTTCCGCATTTCATACATCTTGGCGAGGATGTCGGGGTCTGACTGGATACACCACCACTAGTACTTTGTCCAGGAGTTAGTTGTTGTTGTTTTCCTGATACCCGTGCATATGGTTTCCGCTTAAACTGGTTAACTTTTCTATTATTCCTCTTTTGGAATCTAGGCAGTCCAAGGTTGCCCTAAAGCCAACTATCCTCCAACAGATTCTGAACCTCAACTTCCAATTCTCGTTGTTGCGTGGCCCTCTGATCCTGGTAAGTTGTCACCGCAGCTATCATTTGCCTTTCTTCGGCAGTCGCAACCATACTCCTATTGTCTTGTCCCGCGCTCACATGTATACGTCTGTCACGAGCCATCGCCCTTGCATGTCTACTGCGAGCCATTGAATCTCTCTGAAGACGGACATAGATACAATAAACACAAAATTACTTCAAACAACGTTATCTCCCTATGAAAACCAAATACAAAGAGTCATACAATTCATACAATTCAAGCAAGACAAGTTCAATTCCATACATCCTAACAATCCCCAGCTCGAACTTCTTCATTCTGCTTTTACAGTGTAATCCCTCGTAAGTCGTCAACTTCCAAACTGCTTCTCGAATCTAGTTTACACCAACTATTTCTTTCTCCAGAAGATCGGTTTTCCAAAACCTTTTGATCTCCTCACAAAATAAATCTTATTTTCCTAACACTGTACGCCTAGGTGAAGTCATAGTTTCCTGTACACACAGAACATTACATATTGAGTAGGCCAGTCCTCAATATCATGCAACTGTATAACAGTAGCCATCAACATTCAACCTACGGCAAGTCATGCATTCCTTTCCCATCATCTCAATCAAGAGACAAGGAAGTGCACAATAGACCAAATTCTAACATGCCTAAACATAGCAAGTCCATACCCCGGCTCAACAGGATGAACTGCTCTGCTACCACCTAATGTAACGCACATAAATATACCAACTGTAGCGCAATCGTCATTACACCACAATTACTAAATCCAGGTGTGTCACAGTCATGATAACCGTAGTTTCCAAATTGACGAGTTTATTTTTCTGAGTTTATGCATAAGTAGAAAATACGAGCCATGAATGAAATATAAATGTATTCAACCCTTAATACAACCATTGGAATGAAATCACGTTCCTTATATATATATAGTTTATAGCCAATTTAACGAATCGATGATAACATAGAATATAATAATTACATAGTCAAATAAAATACAGCGGGAATAAAAGTAATTAAAGGGGAGGAGTAGTAACCCAGGGATGGGTACTACCAGCAGACAAGGCCGCAACCCCATATGCACGTGACACACGGCGTCCCAGTTGACACGACAGGCATCAATGCCACCCCGCGACTGCACTCTTACGTAGTCGATGAAATCTTGTCCAGATGCTCAAGTCAATCAACCAAGGTATAGTCCCTCTTTATCTTCATCATGATCTTTTATCAAATATAAATGTAAAACAGAAATGCACAAATATAGGAAAGAGGTGAGATTCCTAGCTTTCAGTAGCAACATGGCAGCAAGAAAATAAACGGCGTCGAACGCCCACAGAAGACACAGTTAATACATACAAGTGTAGTAATACCTAAAAGCAATTAATGAGAGTAAAGCAGCAAAGAACAATAGTTAACATTATCCATAGCCAGCTAGCAACATTAGCATTACTAAGAGTCAAATAAATGTCGCAGTCATAATAGTAAACACATTATCCAATTATAAATGCTCAATGGACCATGTAACTGACAACTCACAATGCAACAAGGGTACCAAAGTTCCTACTCCATGGAGCTAGACATAAATATTTTCGGAGTGAATGATCAAGGAGTAATACCAGTGTATCAGTAGCCTTAAAAATACAGTGTGCTTTCTTTCATAAAATTATTTACGCAATGGGTCACACATGGTACCTCAACAGTTGATTGCGATATAGGACAGCGTCTCAGGCATGTTCGTTCGTGTGTTGCATTGGTCTATCCCACGGCCCCAGCGGAGCTACCACTGTCTATTGTGAGACACCCACACCTCAACGCCCCCAGGGTCAACAACATACGACACCTACGCTTAGTCTACTCGCACCCGCACAAAGGTGTTATTCAAACTCCTAGGCAACATAGCCTTCTCAACAATGTCCAACGGACAACACGCATGCATGATGACACAATGTCCAATCATGTATGTTCATCAATGATGCATTCAACATAAGCATTGCCTCAATGGCACATAAGCATTATTCAATGTCCAACATGACATATCAACAATACATTCATCAAAAAAAAATTGCCTCAATGGCATATCATCATTCTTATCTCATTGAGTACTAAATCAATAAGTACATAACCCACATAGGGAATCACACTTGCATCAATAATTCTCAGCATCAATATATGTTCCTTATTACACACATGCCACAATTTCCATGTGATGGATCCAAGAATTCTATTTTCAAAATCATTTCTTCTCTATCGGTATGAATACATATTCCTATCGCATTTAAGTAAAGTAAAATCCTTGAATCTAGGGTTTTTAGGTTATGTTTGAGTTACAAAGGACAAAGAACCATAATTTTAATCATTTCCAGCTCAAAAATCTCATTGTTGGGTCTTGGTAATCGATTACATCACCCTGTAATCGACACAACGTAATAATCTCAGTCGATTACAATCTCATTGTAATCGATTACATGATTCCCGCAGAACCACGATTCGTAACTTCATGGACCTGTAATCGATTACACAACCCAGTAATCGATTACAATTGACAAACCTCCGTGTCGATTACCCATAAGTTGTAATCGATTACGTGATTCCCGTAAGTACCATTTCATGACATCGAGGCTTGGTAATCAATTACACCATTCTTGTAATCGATTACATAGCTAGAAAGAATCTCGTGTCGATTACACACAAGACGTAATCGATTGCCAGATTTCCAGAATCACGATTTCATACCCTTAAGAGCTTGGTAATCGATTACAAGCCTCATGTAATCGATTACCACGCGTAATCTTGCAGAAAACAAAGTTCTCTAGGTCCTTTAACTCAAACCAAACCAATCATTATCATATTTAATCAACAAGTTACTCAAATATATCTTCAAATCATGCAGGAGGCATCAATAAATCATACAAACCCAACAAAATGCACTATCATGAAGAACAACATAAAAATGAGAGAACTTTATACATGGATTTAGAAATCAATAACAACACATATACAAGATGTAATACCCTTAAGTACATGTTAGACTGGTAAATGGTTATCGAAGGTAGCATTTGACTGGTTTAGCATGTCAGTAAAGTTTTGTGACAATCTGAGTTCATTTAGGCACTTAGTTGCAACATAGAAGTTGTAAAGTGGCTTAAAATGACTCAGATAATAGCATGAGTTGCTAAGTTAAGAGAAATAAACATAGAGAGTTTATTTCTAGGTCACAAATAAGCCAAGTAAGATGTGGTAAAAGTTTTAAGAGAATCGGAGTCAGTTTCGTATTTTTAGGCATACAGGGTTTGCTTTTAATGCCAGATTGATCCCTAGCAGATATAGAAAATGATGAGAATTGTGAAACAACAATTTAGATGAATCTTATGATTTATTCTAAAGTTGTTAGAAGCAGGGAAACTCGAATTAGCACAATTCGGGTGTCCATAGCAGATATAAGTTTCAGTGTAGAAACTTAAGTTAATCTTTTCCGTAATTCCTTTCACGTCCCAGTCCTATTTCTATCTTCTCTCGAGAGAGAAGGAGAAACCAAAACAGAAAGAGAGAAAGGGGAGAAGGGAGAAAGGGGAAGAAGGAAGAAGGGAGAAGGAAGAGGAAGATCAAGCTTCAAGGTTCAAGGCTTCAAGTCTTCAAGAGGTAGGGGTTTAGAGCTTTTATTCATCTCTTTTCTCTATGTATGCATATAGATACATAATATGCTAATTTGAGTTTTAGAGATGTTAGATGAGTTTAGCTTGCATAGAAGTGTTTCTTGGGTCAATTATGACTTGTCTATAGCATCGCTTTAAGTAAGAAGACCCTTGAATCACAAAGTGAGCCTTAAGTTAAAGAATGAAGAATTTTAGCCATAATCCAAATTAAGAGATTTAAGAGAGTAATTGATGTTCCTAAATGTTAAAGAACTGATTAGGGACTTAGAATTACTTAGAATTTGGATTGAAATGGCTTGGAATCAGCAAAAATGACCAATAGAACAGTAAACCCGTAGTTGCTCGTAGGGTGCAGAGAACCGGGTTCTGGCGATGGCGCCGCGGCGTGGAGATAGTCACGCCGCAAGAGTTTTTCGTTGGGAATGCCGCGGCGTAGAAGATGCATGCTGCGGCGTGAGGCTAAAAATTAGCCCAGCAAGAGCCCTCGAGAGAAGGAGCCGCGGCGTGCAAATCCGTGTCCGCGGCGTGAGACCACGAAGCTCCAAAATGATGTTTTTGGATGTTTTGAGGTGCTATAGTTAATGTTATCATTAAGACATGTTTCCTAAGTGTGTTAAGGCACAAGTTGGGATATTTTCAAGTGGAAAATATCTATCCATCAAGTATGAGAAAGCATAGGCTTTTAAGCATCCTAAAGGAAAGGTTTGCTTTAAGTAATGACATTGCACTTTAGGCAACTTAATGTTGCAATTGATATCACTTAAGATGTGATGAGATAGTGCAATAGAGATGAATAATAGTATTCACTCTAGTAGAGAATAATGAGAAAGGTATGAACCTTAGGAAATCCAAGAATAGTGGATTACCTTAGGAAGGTACCTAGAAGCTTAGGCAACAAAGAGTTGCAAGTAAGAACCACTCTTGAGTTAGATTACATGAGTGGAGACAAGATTGTGTATTAGTTCCACGGAGGAATGTTTAGGTACTTAGTCTCAAGTTAAGTGAGACTTAGTACATTGCTAAATACACAATAAGAGGAATTGTGACTAAGAAGATGTCATAAGCGAAAGTAGAATAGAAATGTACAATAACTCAAGTATAAGCTAAGATGAGTTAGAAGTACAAGATAAAGAGAAGTTACTTCCTTAGATACGAGCAAAGCATGGAAGTTGAGTTTAGAATAAGCATGTTAGCACACAAGTATAGTATACGCTACTACCAGAAGTGTGATAGAAAAGGAAAGTTAGATGCATGAATTACTTTCTTTAGATAAAGTTGAGTTAATTATGCAAAGTTTTAGAGAAATGCCCTCAGTTCCTTAAGCAAGGTTAGATGAGGCATTAGTTAAGATGGACTCTTTCACTAGGATGAGTTGAGTCTATAGAAAAGAGTAAGATGGTGTTATGTAAGAGATAAACATAACACTAAGCTTTTCACACACTAGAAAGTTAAGGCTAGTGTGAAGATGAAGAGAAAGGACCTTAGGGCAACCAAGATTAGTGGTTTGCCAAAGGTAAGTACCTAACACCTCAGCAACCTAAGGTTGCATTAGAAATCACTTAAGAGAAATGAGTGATGAGGTGGAGTTTAGGTACAAGTAAGAGACATAGTTTAGTGATGTTTACCTAAGAATGTAACGTTATATGATGTGAGGTCATTTAGCCGAAAGGTAAGGAATCGAGAAAGTTCCTAAGGGAACAAGTATTCCTAACCAAGTGCTAAGGTTACATGTAGTATGAGGTTACAGATTCTCCTCATTACAAAGGGTAAACATAAGAAGAGTAGAATATGCTTAGCTCTTAGAGGAACTAAGTATATAAGTATGTACGAAAGTCTATGAATTAGTCAAGTAGGATCGATCTAGTGAGTATCTTTTGATGTTAATCATGAAGGCAAAAGGGGATAGATGGGTGTCCGAAGGACTTTTGAGAAGGACATAACCCTGATGTCTCGATGTGCCAAGGCCAAAGGAGATAAGTGGGAAATCCAGAGACGCTTTTTGAGCAAGGATGAAGCCCGAACTTCTCAATGTGCCAGGATACGTGTAAGGTGAGGATGAGGTTTTCCTCTATTTACCACTGGATGATATACTGACTAGTTCCTAGCAAACTCCTTTGCTTCAAAACAAAACTCTGCATTTGCATTTCATTCACATGCTCTTAGGATTCCTTAGGCATATTCATTACATATCATTATCATTGCATTTACTTTACAGTTGTATGGGCATTGTCCGTCACCGTTGGTATGTACATGTATGTATCGTATATATTAACAAGTGTGTTGACTCTTAAATGGTATCACACTATTAGAAAGTGTATAAGTTATGAGAAAAGAGGAGGAAACTCCTAAGTTACGAGAATAGAGGAGGAAACTCCTAAGTTATAAGAAAAGAGGAGGAAACTCCTAAGTTAGGAGAATAGAGGAGGAAACTCCTAAGTTATGAGAAAAGGGGACAAAGCTCCTAAATTAGAATTATAGCATTTGTTATATATTTTGTTATATACAATGTTATAGAGGACTGTATTGGAATTGCTTTTACCGAGAATGTTAATTCTCACCCCGATTGTTATTCCATGTAAATCCGATGCGAGTTCGGATGCGGGTTCGGAATGCAGAGCACGTATGTATGCAGGCAAAGGTACAGGTACAGAGGTACAAACCCTGCTAAGGATGAGAAGATAAAGCATGAAGACTAGAGTAGTTTTTATTGCTTTAAGTAGACAGAACTTATGTAATAGGTTTATGTTTGTTCTGTAAGTTTTATGTTATATGTATTACAAGTAGTCCTCAGGTGGCTAAGTTTGTATATGTATATGTATGAGTTTAAGTTTTTCCGCAATCTCTCAAGGCTTTCTATAATTACTCAGTTGTGATTATAGATATATGTTAGTATGTAGTATAGAAGTGACGTCTCTAGTACTAGTTATCTTTATATATCTCTGTCTATCTAGGATATATCTGGATATCTGTATTAGGGTGTTACACAAGACATTCCCTTACTACCAAGATTGGTTGAAGAGGATCATCTCCCTCTTACCTATTTGGAAGACAACACAATGTGCCACTCCTTCTTGCCCTAGATTTTCGTTTTCCCCCTTCAAGAAAACTCCAATGTGAGTGATCACCACAATGTCCACTCAAACCATGAAAAATAGGTTCTTGGTCACCAAGGTGGCCAAGAGAAACGAAAATAGCAAGAAAAATGGAAGAAAGTTGAAGGCTTTACCTTAAAGCTTCAAGCTTTAGCTTCAATTGTGGAAGAAAAATGGAAAAAGAAGAAGAACTAAAAGACGGCAACAAAAGAGGACTTGGAATGGTGTAAGAAAGCAAGAATCCTTGATGATGAAGTAAGAAATGGTGAATGTCTCCAGAAATGGGTGCACGGTGGAGAAAAGAAGAGAAGAGGAGAAGAAATGGTGTTTGAAGAGAATGAGAAGAGAGAAAATATTAGGAAGATGAAAGTGAATATTGGGTTCCAATATTACCTCTGCCGTGGAGAAGAGTGAGGAGGGAAGAGAGAGAAAAATGTGTCCACAAGGAAACTTCTTGGAAGCTTCCTACAATGGGCTTTTAATTAACTCTATTTTTATTTTGAAAATAAGCTAAAGGGGTTTGACACAAGGTAATTTTTTGGATAATGTGATAAGATTTTTATTACATGTTATTATTTATTAGACAATAGTTACAGTTGGCAGAAGTCAACATTAAAAAATCTGACAGGTAGTTTCTTCGCAATGTTTTATTATTTTATCTGTTAAAAATTTCTCGAAAAATATAAAACCTTGTAAACTGTATTCGGCCTCGGGGTTAGTAAGATCCCCCGTCGACGTTTCCATAGTTCAAGGCTTTCGGAGAAAATATCTCATTTCTCCGGTTCCGCTCAGTACATACGTAAAACGAGAAATATATTAAAATATTCTGCGTTCTCAGAAAATTCCAAAAAAATTCTAGAAAATCAGAATTATTTTAGAATGAATTCTGATAGTAGAAAAGTAAATTTTGGAGTGTTACAAAACCCATTTCTTAGTTATAGGCTCAGAGGCCGACTTCATTCAATTATAAGCTCATATGCCTATTTTATTCAATTTTAGGCTCATAAGCCATTTTCATTTAGTTATACGCTCATAGACCCGTTTCATTTAAGTTTAGGCTCAAAGGCCCTTTTTATGTAGTTTACAGGCTCAAAGGCCCTTTTTATGTAGTTTACAGGCTCGTAGGCCCACTTTTTTCTGTTATAAGCCCATGGCCCTATTTCATTTCATTTTAGGATTATAGGCCCTTTTATTTTAATTTTTGGTACTGAGGCTCATTTTATTTAGTTTTAGGCTTAGTGTCCTAATTAATTCGATTATTAGAACATAGGTCCATTTCATTTAGTTGTAGGCTCAAAGACCCATTTTATTTAGTTTATGGGCTCTTAAGCCCATTTCATTTAGTTATAATCTCATAAGCACATTTCTTTAAGTTTAAGTCTTGGAGGCCCATTAGACTTACTCTCAGGCTCAAAGGCCCATTTTTTTATTTACAGGTTCATATGCTCATTTTATTTTGTTTTAGGCCCAGTGACCCAATTCATTCAATTATTGGATTAAAGGCCCATTTCATTTAGTTTTAGGCTCAGAGGACCATTTTACTTAGTTTACAGACTTATTAACCCATTTTAATATGTTATAGGCTTATAGGCCCATTTCATTTAGTTTTAAACTTAGAGGTCCATCTCATTCAGTTTTAGGATCACAAGTCCATTTCATTCAGTTTTAGACTCAAATGTCCATTTCATTCATTTTTAGACTCATAAGCCTTATGAAATGAATCTTAATGCCTAAAATGAAAGTGGCATAAAAAACCTTATTAAAATGTGTTATCAACATCTACTCAGTCTCATACATAAAATCAATATCATCACCA
Source organism: Ormosia emarginata (assembly GCA_029884605.1). Taxonomy (NCBI): domain Eukaryota; kingdom Viridiplantae; phylum Streptophyta; class Magnoliopsida; order Fabales; family Fabaceae; genus Ormosia; species Ormosia emarginata. The sequence continues at coordinate 14,390,473 of JAQQTP010000079.1, read as the reverse complement.
ACCTAAAGTACTCCATCAATACATATAAGACAAGAATGAATTCGCTCCCACTATTCATGAACTTTTGAACTAGCTATGGCCTCTTGATTGAAATAGGATCAGATTCCTAATATAAAGAAACTTTTAAATTACTAAAGTGAACAAGTGGCTATAACTATCTATAATAGAAACTTAAACCAAATTCTTTCTTATAGAGGATACATAAACAATGTTCTCTTAAAATTAAATAATGTTCAGTTCATAACCTCAAAGAAATAACTCTTTTATGCTTTCCTTTGACACTAACTCTATTTCTTACTTTGATCATCAACTCTCTTTCACTCGGTCTCATCTTGCTTCTAAACTCCTTTCTTCTTCTCAAGCCAACTCTTAAACCTCAAACAATCAACTCATCAATACTCCACTCCTTTTCTAAGCATGGTAAAAAGTCCTCAAAATATCAAAATTAGTCAGAAGTATTCAAAGACTAGGCATGTAAGAAGATCCTTCCCTAACTCTACTTTCATGGACTTCAACTTGTACTTGTTCACAAGTTTCATGGCATGTTTGCAAACACTAGTCTCCCCCTTTATACTTAATCATTTGTCAATAGAGAGAGGTAATATGTCTTTTCAGACTTATTAAACTTCTTGATTTTATTGCCAACTGATTTGAGAAATTCTTAACATTACTAGTTTCAAGAATAGTCTCTTTAATAGTTTTTATCCATGCTATACTTCTTTGTCATCAAGCAAACTTTATTGGAGTGAGTCCATCTTTCGTGTTTTGTCCTTTTCGCTGCGAATGATGTATTAGTGGGCCTCGGAGGCTTTTCCTTATATGAGAGCAATTTTAGCATTAGAGACAACCAAAATCAGTTTCATAGACTCTACCATGTTCTTATAATTAGTCCCATCCAATTTTAACATAGTATTCATTTGTATAGGTAAAACTGAAAATCGATACATTAAAGGGAGATTTTTCTTTAAGCACATCGTTATTACAAAATTGAGTAAATAACCACAATGGAGTTCTCCCGTGTAATTGTAATCATGCCTAAGAGTATTAGATTACAACATACGAGCAGACTCCCACTGACTTTAATATCATGTCCCTAACGCTAGTATCAAGAGGATAATAAAAATCCTAAGGACACAATATTTAATGCCTTTAACTAATGACTAGAAATTATATTAAAAAATATGTCCCTAAAGCTAGTATCGAGAGTATGTTGAAAACTCTAAGTAATCCTGTTAACAAATTACTAGGAATTATATCAATGAAGATAAACTGATAAGGTAAATGCATCATTAACATAATCCCCAATGCAACATTATGGCAACATTATTGATAAAATGACACCTCAACATAATTGGTCACGCGAAAACGAGCTTACAATCATGCAAACTGTCCCAAAATAGTATAACAATCTTTACAACATAAACTCTCATAATTAAATTGCATAAATAAATAAAAAGATATGATAATATACAACATATTATGCAACATTTTTTGTGCAAAAGGCACTAAAATTATTTAAGTGATCAAACAGTACTAAGTTTGAAAGTACAAAATTTAAAACATATCAAAATATTATCACAATCATGCACAAAAAATTTCAGATCAAAACTCAAGAGTAGCATATAATTTTCAATATTATTGTTGCTCGTTTAGCTTGACAACGCAAGTGTACGTGTCGACAAGTAATATAAGTGAGTATTCAAGTATTGTTCCATGAGGATTGTATTAAAACCTATGCCATGTATTAACCAATTATAACTTGTTCTCTATTCTAGGCAATCGAATTGAATTGAGTGATTAAAAACTAAAACGAATTAAAATAACAATTCCAAAATAGAATAAAAATAAGTAGAGAAGAAACAATGGTTTGGAAATATAGGGTTTAACGTCACTTATTATTTCATTTGATTTCATTTAATCCTTTCATTACTCTTGATTAATAAATTGGTTATGTTAGCCAACGTGTTCAAGCATTTACAAACCTCTTTCAATGGCCTTGTAGACCTATGGGCCTTAATCAAAACACTATATTTCTATGTGAATTGACAAAATTCCATGCATTGAGAACAAATATCAAACACTTGTTATGCATGACCAATAGGTATACTTCTATCCTATTGGCTAATCAATTCATCCATACAATTGAATATAATTGAACATGCAATTCCTAATCCCATGGTCCAACATCCAAATCCATATGTCTAGTTCAATGGGTTCACCAAGACAACACAAATAATGGCCAATCAATTGTGAGCATTAAGCATAAAATTAGGAATTCATAACCAAAATTATCATAAGAGCATAAAAGGATTACAATTATTTCAACTTACATAATAAGGTCCATTAGAAAATCATGGTTTCAATGCAAATAAACTCAAGAGAGAGTAACAAAGACATCATGAAAATAAAGAAAAGATGAAAGATGACACTATGTGTTATGATGGATCAATGGAGGGTTGTCAAGCTTCTCTAATTCTTCATCAACCTTTGCTTCCTTTCTCCAAGGTCACTCTCCAAGAGCTGAGTCCAATCTCCTCCCCAAGCCTCCAAAGAATTAGGTTTTTTTTAGAAAAAATGAGAAGTCCCCATCACTTTGCATCTAGTTATGTTTAAATACATAACAATTCACTTAACCAGGAGTGCCATGGCACTCAGTAAATTTTGTGCCACGACACTTAATTCTCTGCTAGCATCAGGGGACCCAACCAAGAGTCAGTGCCATGGCACTCCTCCAATATATGTCACAACACTTCTTTAAACACAAGCCATTCTGATTTCCAAAATGCCTCAGCTGCTTTGACCTCCACCTTGCTTCTTTGTTAGCTCATACTTTTCACCCTTCTTGCTCTCTTAAGCTCCCTTACCACTTCACAAGCTCTTGGGAGTAGCAAAAACCAAATTAGTCAATTATTTACTAAAAGAGCAAGTGTATGTGTTTCAATTTATCCTGATGTATGAACAAACACTCTTAAACACTTTTTATCAAGGATTGAATGAAAACATGGTAAAACTCAAGGATCTAGCCTATAAATGCATCAAAAAATGCTTGCATAATAACTCTATTTCACAGCGTTATCACACCCCCAAACCTACGATTTTGCTAGTCCCAAGCAAAACAAAACAAGAATGTCTTAACTTCTTATTCTCATCATCAAACATCTATACATTCACATTCAAGTCCTAACAATTCTGATTCTCAAAATTCTCAAGATAATGTGGCATCATGTTAGATCTCATATTTAATGATTCAAAGTTGATTCAAAGTTAAGCATACATACCATCTAATCTCTAGTTCATGTTATCATGCTTTAATTTTTATGTAAAATATTTCCCAAAAGATGATTAAGGAACCCTTTCCTAACTCTAGCATGCACATCCAGGAAAACTCATGATGATACCCAAGCAACTCCAACTCAGATTTCCTAAAAAATGTCTTTCATCTCTCCCTCCTAATGTAGGACCAAGCATGATTAATGATCAAGAGAATCTTTCAGGCTTGTAATGTAAGGCCAGGGTAATGGGTAAAGAAATGAAATGAAAGATAGAACAAACATTGGAACATATAAACTTGCAAGAGACTTAAATGAGCAAAACAACCATTACACACACAAGGTACATTTTCTAGCACAAGAACCCAAAAGCTTATTTTCAAGAACAAAGAACCATTAGCATAAGGAACCCTTTTTATTATTATTATTATTATCACAAATTTCCATCATTTCAATTCATTTTTCCTTTTTTTAAATCATTTTCTTTGGTTCTAAAACATGCCTATAGTAGTGCACCATTGTTTCATTTTACTCAAATAAACATTTGCAAGATATGTTCCCAACACGGACAATGGTGGATAAACTATAAGTGAGGGCTAAAAGGTAAGGATGATGTGGGTAAAGAACAAAACATAAAGGCCAACACATTCACAAGGCTCAACATAGGTACTAGGGATATTCATGCATACATGGGTAGGCTTGAAAGGCTCAACCAATCCAAAGAATACCCTAATCATTTCATCAAACAAGCTCAGCCTAGAATTTCACTTTAAGAGAGAGTCATATAATCTGTCAAAAATTAAGTCTTTGTCACAACAGGGCAAACCACATCCTTCTATAGATGTGCATAATTATCTTTATTCCAAGATTTTAAATCATGTAAAGGGAAATGCATTTACATATCATAGAAACACTAAAGCTCAATTAAATTTTAAATGACATGCATCCTTTCCCAGAATCAACAGTTAATCCAACATTTAACATTTATTACACATTGAAATATATGCAGCAGAGATATATCAATTCTCTCAATAAAACATACTAAACATGCACTGATATGCAACAACCAAACCCCCTCAAACCTAAACACAACATTGTCCCTAATGTTGGATACAATTGAAATTAAATATAGGACAAAGATAAAAACAACCTTAAAGATGAACATCAAGTAGTCGTATCCTCAAGACTGGCATCATCTGGCGGAGGCATGTAAATTAGAAGCTAATCCATAGGTGCTTCGTTGTGCTCAGCCTGAAAGCGCATTATTAACACTGTATAATCAAATTGGGCTTGCATGGTTGAAGATAAATGCAAGCTGCTGCTCGAGGCGGTCAAAACGCTCTGATGTAGACTGAGGTGCACGTCTTGGGGGACGCGGCTGAGAAGGTTGGGGCGGGGCCATATCTGGCTTAGTTAACTAACGCAGAACTGCCAAGGTTAGGTCTGCCTTGGGGTGAATCAAGTCCTCAATTGAGGACCATATGACACCAGCCTTCTTGCATAGAGCAGTGATCAAGGAAGGGAACCATAAACCCTACTGGCTTAAAGTGGCAGCGTAGGAACATGTGAGAAATAAGTGGTGGGGAAGAGGTGACAGGTCAGAAAGTGATACCAAGCTTTAGCATCAAGGCGCAAAGATGAACAACGTACTAAGATATAATTATCCCCTGTCATTTGTCATCGCATACCCGGCACATAGAGTCGGTGGTCAACACCTCCATATCAATATTGCCACCGAGAAAATGCTGAAAGTCACACACTGCTAGAGGTTCACGCAACTTATAGATTTCACTAATAGTCGCCAACACAAATGACACTGGTTTCCATGGACTTTTACAATTTTATTCACATGAAACTTGGCATTAGCATAAAACCCCCTAACTAATGGAATTATGCCAGCTTCAAGGTGAGAAGCAAATTCCCCCCAGCTGTGTTGGGCAATAATAGCATGGAATTCATGGGCTCGCGGGGGCAGGGCAAATCCCTGCTCCAGAATTAGAGTCTTCTTAACCAAAGACTTTTTATGACGTTTTTGAGTTTCTACTGATACAAATCGGTGATGATCATAAGAGGATTGCCCTTGGGAACTTTTGCGCTTTGGTGCCATTAAACCTGCCAATGAAGATCAAAAGAATAATAAGAATTTAAACATAAAAAAGTAATTGTAGGGATGGTGAAATGCAGTCATCTGATCATAGCACTTGCATGAATAAGTCATAAACATGAAAATAGTTAAATATACCACTATGCAAATGGAAAATGCATGCTAACATCAACATCAAATAAAATTGATCTTTTCTTTTTTTAAACATGAAAGACAAAACAAAAACATATTTACAGCGGCTAAGTGTTCTACTAGAACGAATTTGGACATCAAAGCAAACCCCCAATCCAAAATTTTCACAATCAGTCATAAATGACTAACTCAAAATTAGCATAATCAACATCCAAGCTAACAAATCACAGGCTTGCATCAACGTATATGGTTGCAATCAAATTAAATCAACTAAAGCTACGCACAAATTCAAGGCACTAGCATTATTTTTTTTAAATAGAAAATCTGAACAAATAAAACGAAAGCAAAGCAGAGCACCATGATGCGTAGGTGAGAAAACCACAGAGGAAGACATATTTTTTTTTTCAAAAACTAAACAAAGCCTTTTATGAAGAACAACCAAGAAAAAAGGATGAAGCCTTACTAGGATCTACAGGAATGGAAGATGAGTGGTAGCATGAAAGAAAGAAAATAGAGGAAATGGGAGCCATGATTTGTCAGGTAAAGGGAAGAAAATGAAGGATTTGGGGGAGATAGAGAATGAGAAGTTCTAGAAACTAGAGAAAGATAAAAGATGAGAATAAAGAGAAAATATGGCAATAGGGAGTGGGGCCACGACTGAGATGCAAATTCAGATTTCAAATGAAAAAAAATTAATTTTTTTTGGGCCAAAACTCAATTTGAATTTGAAATCTGAAGTTGGAAGCACTATTCACACAACACTCAGTTTTGTGATGCTGCAGCACCGCGGCACAAAATTTTTTGGTGCCACGGCCTCTCACTCTCTGGTCTTTCAATGACCATGGCCTATAAGAAGGGGGCCACAACACTTGTTTATAAGAGCCACAACACTTCTGTTGCTCCTTAAAATTTTTATGTGAATAGCATTTTACTGATATAAGGTATGCAACCATCATCATAGAACACACTCTAACCAAAAAGAACTTAAACTTAGACTATGAAAAGAAAAATTAACTACTCAACAAAATCAAAAGCAGATAGATAATTATACTATGAATATAAAAACAAAATGAGCTAAATAAAGAGAGGGTAAAGGACTTAGGTTACCTACCAAGAAGTGCCTCGTTTATAGTCTTGGGCTGGACTTTCTCTGAATCTTCACGGTTCAGCCAAGGTGATGGAGGACTTATGTCGACTTTTCCTCCCCAATAATGATTTAGTATTTATCCATTCACCTTGAAACTTGATGAAGAATTTGGTGGACCAATCTCAATAGCTCCATGAGGGAGCACTTTAATCACCATGAACGGGCTTGACCATATGGATTTCAACTTTCACGGAAATAATTTGAGCCTTGAATTGTACAGCAAGACTTGTTGACCTGAGTCAAACCCTTTTTCAACAATATGTCCATCATGTCATCTTTTGACTTTTTCCTTGTAAATCTTGGCATTCTCATAAGCTTGAAGATGAAATTTGTCCAACTCATTCAACTGTAGAAGCCATTTTTCACATGCTGCTTGAAGATCTAAATTGAGCTTTTTGATAGCCCAATAAGCATGGTGTTCCAACTCTGCCGACAAGTGACAAGCTTTATACGAAGACATGCCAATAGTTATTTTGAAAGCAGTGCGATAAGCCCACAAAGCATCCCCAACCTCTTAGACTATTCCTTTCTGGAAGGACACATAGTTTTTTCTAAGATTCTCTTAATTTCCCGATTAGAAACTTCAGGTGTCCACTTGTTTGTGGGTGGTAGGTTATGGCAATCCTGTGAGTGACTCTATACTTTCCCAGGAGCTCTTGAATTATTGCAAAAATGAGAACCTTCATCACTAATAATAGCTCTTGGGGTTCCAAAGCGAGTAAAAATGTGCTTCTTCAGAAAATGTACTACCACTTTAGAGTCATTCATAGGCAAGGCTACTGCTTCAACCCATTTAGACACGTAATCAACCGCCACCATGATATATAATTGACTAAAGGACAGTACAAATGGCCCCATAAAATCTATCCCCCATACATCAAACAACTCAACTTCAAACATGATGTTCAATGACATTTCGTTTCTTTTAGAGATGTTACCTATTCTTTGGCATCTGTCACATCTGGTCACAAAAGAAACAACATCTTTATACAATGAAGGCCAATAAAACCCTGCTTGCAATACCTTAGCAGTTGTCCTTTCTCCACTAAAATGATCACCATAGGGAGAGGCATGAAACTGCTCAAGGATATCTTTAGTTTCCTCCAATGGCACACATCTTCTAACTATATGATCAGCACACTGCCTGAAGAGATAAGGCTCATCCCACAAGTAGAACTTAACATCATACAAGAACTTTTTCTTTTGTTGGTGGTTAAGATCAGGTGGTAAAACACCACTCACAATATAGTTAACAAAATCAGCATACTAGGGAATCTCATGATGATTCACAAGAAAGAGTTGCTCATCAGGAAATGACTCATTGATCACCGTTGAATTACCTTGGTTTAACTCGCCTTCCAATCTTGATAAGTGATCCGCTATCCGCCCCTTTTCTATCATGAATTTCTAAGTCAAATTCTTGAAGCAAGAGTATCCATCTAATCAATATGGGTTTTGCATCTTTCTTGCTAATAAGATACTTAATGGTAGAGTGATCAGTGTAAACAACAACCTTTGTACCAACAAGATATGGACGAAACTTATCAAATGCATAAACCACTGCTAATAATTCCTTCTCGGTGGTTGTGTAATTCAATTGTGCATCTGAGAGAGTCTTACTAGCATAATAGATAACATGGAAAAACTTCTCTTTCTTTTGACCCAAGACAGCTCTAACTGCATAATCAGTAGTGTCACACATGAATACAAAAGGAAGATTCCAATTTGAGGAGACAATAATGGGGGAAGAGATCAATCTCTTTTTCAATTCAAGAAATGCTTGCATACAATCATCATCAAATTTAAATTGTACCTCTTTTTTGAGAAGATTGCAAAGAGACTTCGAGATCTTGGAGAAATCTTTGATGAAGCTCCAATAGAATTCAGCATGACCAAGTGTAACACCCCAAAATTTGCTATTTTATAGTAAATGCCTAATTGTACTGTTTTGTGATTTCTGTGTGTTATAAATTTATTTTAATTGTTTTGTGACTGTTTTTTATCGTTGTGTGTAATTTACTCCAAGCCAGGAAAATAATAATTTTTGGGCCGAAAAAAATCTTTGCTGATTTATTCGGAGCCAGGGGAGCTTACTAAACCCGAATCCGAGAGATATGTGTCTCGATCTTTTAATTTTTAGAATTTATCTGTGAAATAAAAATATTTCATATTTTATTATCTGTTGGACAGTACCTACTGACTTGTGAGTAGTAGCTTCTGCCCATTAGACAATAGACTTGGAAAAGTCTTTGTGACTCACAAAGTGGTGAACCAATAAGATTAAGTCAATATAAATGGCTTGAATTTCTAAGCCAGTGAGATGTAGTCAACAATAATGGCTAGTCTAGGTAGCCATGCAACTAAGTAATCTAACTAAGTTAGCCTAAAGCCTATGTAGTAACTAAATGGAGCAAACTTAGTTTGATACTCATTAGGGCTCCACAGTTTTATGGAGGTTATAGTACCTTCTAGAATGTATGATTCACACCTAAGTAACTAAATGCTTAGCAATGGAGCTAAGTAATCTAACTAAGTTAGCTTAAGTTAGTTAGGAACTAATTGAATCAAAAACCTAGTTACCTTTTGTCCATGAGTCACACAGCCACCTTGGTGTTCTAGGAGGTTCATGAACAAATTAATCATCTAATGTGACCATTGCATAACAACTTCTTGGCATAAACCATGTGCATTTGTTTCTATCTTGTTTAACAAGCTTAACTCTCCTATCCATGCACCTACACGTCCAAGCACATGTTTAGAAGGATATTCACTTAAGTTTATCACTTTTATGTCATAAACATTTCTATCCATTCTCATTTCTTCATAACTTAGCCAAAACTCCATTTCTCCCCACCTTTGAAGCTCTTGGCCTCCACATCCAACACCAACATCCAATCTTCCATAATTTCATCCAACACCATTTTCTTAACCTAGACAAGATTCTAAACACCTTTTATCTTGTAAGTTTCACCTAGTTCATCCATCTAGTACTTAGAAATCAAGCTTGAGTTTTCAACTGTTAAAGGTAAGAGCCTTATTTCTTGATTCAAAGTTTAGTTCTTGAGTTTCTAAGCCATGATTGATCCATGGTTTCTTTTTTTCAAGCTTAGTTTTTGACTTTGTGTTGGTTTAAGCTTGTTAGGGTTTTCTTTGGAGGCTACACGAAATTTTTGGAGAAAGCAACTTGTAGGATTTTGTCTTCCTTGAGGTAAGAGAGTGATTAACCTCATCAACCAAGTGTTGGTGGTGAGGGAATGACTTGTTTGTGGTGAAAAATCGATAAGGATTTATTCACTTGTATGGTTTAAGCTTGCTTTGTTTGTGATGATTTTTGGTTGGTATGCTTTATTGGCTTTGATTATATGCTTAAGTATGTGAATATGGAAGCATGTTGATTCTTGATTATGGCATGATATGAATCATATAATGAGAATGAGTACGAAGATTCCAATGAATCCATAGAGGTTCACGGCCTCAATACCACAAAGAGAGCAAAATATTCTAAATTATTTTCCTAATCATGTATTAAGTGATTTAATGATGAGAAATTGGATTAAGGGTTTTTACAAAGAATTATGTGATAGAAAATAATTAAATATGATTTATGAAGCATAGAGGGGATTTTGGCCAACATACTTATTTTTTATGTACTAGATCCAAAATTATTTTACTAAGTATAGATTTAGGTATTTAATTAACAAGAAATTAATTTAATAGGTTTTTTACATAAAAAGGAAGTAAACTAAATTTTAGAATAAGTTTAGTAAAATTTTGTGAGAAATAATGGAAAATACTACTTAAAGAATTTTTAGTACTAGAATATGGTAAATAAAGCCAAAAATATTTACTTTATGTGAAAAGTTTCAAAAATAAGTTTAGAAAACTAAGAAATATTCTACGCGGTTGAAAAATATTAGAAAAACCTTACACATTTTCAAAATAGTGATTTTTAAGTTATCTGATTGAGAAAATGATTTAAAATCGCTACGTGATTGAGAAAATGTTTAAAAATCTCGACACGATTTAGAAAATGTTTGAAAATAATTTTGCGATTGCAAAAACGTTAGAAAATACTTACGCGATTTGAAAACATAAGAAGAATGCTCCGCGATTGTGAAAATACGATAAAATAATTACGCGATTGGAGATAACAGTAGTTTGCTGTCGGGCGATTATGGTGGGCCTAATTGTCTTGGAAAGTGTAACACCCCTTTTTCTCTTTTCATGAAGAAGGAACGTCACACCATAACAAAATTAAAACGAAAATGCAGAAAATAATAAATACATTGATTGTTAAAGACCCGGTTCATTTTTAACATGTAATTAAATAATTTGCATCTTAGATTGTATAGTATTCGAGTATTGAAAACGCGTGTGCATGTACATTTTTTTTTTTGAAGTAAAGAGATAATAATAATTGTAGATACAATGGAAATCGACACGGAATTGAAAGTCATATATTCACATTTTATATATAATATTATATGCATCTAGCCTATTTAGTTACATCATCAAAATATACAAAAAGTAATAGGCTCTACCTACATAAGATGATTACAAATTTACACCCTATCAAATTAGCAAAACATCAGGCTTCCCAAAAAAAATAAATGGTTAGCCATCAGTAGCCACCGACCGTATCAGCCCTTAAGACTGACGAGAAGGGACCGTAGCAAGGTCTTCCTCATGGTCCTCCTCATCTGATGATATCGCCATTGGAGTGACCGACTTTTGGGCAAAAGCTCAAGCAGTGGAGAGGAAAAAGTCCTCTTGTGGGGTATAATAAAGGTCATCTCACAAATCTCTAGCAGGCAGGTAAAACTCCAAATGAACAAAAGCTGTAAAATCAAAGACAAGCGGGTCATAGCGACCCCAGGCTAAAGACATAGTCAGCTCCCCGTGATAGATGCAATGGTCCATGCTCAAGTTTATGTGCCAACAGTTAGATCCTCCATGAAAGGTCATCTTAGCATACCCCAAAAATTGGCGCGGATGCAAAGACATCTTCAATCAACACTAGTCATAATCGGGCCAGAAGCCAGGAAACTCAGGCGCCTCTTTTTCTTCCTCGTGAACGTCTTCTCAGAAGCACACAATTTAAAATAGAAGTACAGATATACATAAAAGAGGCGAGACACCCAACATTCAATACCAATACGGTAGCAAGAAAACAGAACGGCGTTGGATGCTCACATAGCATTACAACACATATATTTATCAATAGTAATAAATAAAAATACTAGTAATAATCAAGTAAGAAGTAAAAGAGAAATAACAACAGAATCTCAGGCAGTTAACAATTTATTGAATCAGATAATTATATTGACAGTAAGAGCAAATAATTCAATAGTCATAAGTACTCATGCTCAATGAAATATGAAACTGACAATGGACAGTGCACAATGCATTATGGTACCAAAAATCCTACTCCATAGAGCTAGACATAAACATTTCAAAGAGAATGATCAAGGAGTCATGTCAGTATCTCGTCAGCCTTAAAAATAATGTGCTTCATCTCATAAAAATATTTGAGCAATGTGGCTTATACATGACACCTTAATAGTTGATCGCGATATAGGATAGCGTCTCGGTCCAAATCGTCGATGTGTTTGCATCAGTCTATCCCACGGCCCCAGTGCAGTTACCACTGTCTATTGTGAGACACTCGTACCCCGACATCCCCAAGGTCAACCACTATGACCCTACGCTTAGTCTACTCGCATCCGCACTTAGGTGTTATTCAATCTCCTAGGCATACATCGCCTTTCTTAATAAAGTCTAATGGACATCACATATGCATGACGACTCAATTTACATCATGTATGTGTATCAATGATATGTTCCTCATAAACAATGCATCACATGCATATTCATCAACAAGCATTTCTCATGGAGCATATTATAATGGCATATAAACAATTCTCAATAATATCATGCCATAATTTCATCAAGTACAATTCACAAATACTTAGTTCCACACATGAACTCACAATAGCTTAAAACCAATCCTCAATATCAACATGTATATATATATGGTTTAACACCTACCACAATTTCCCATTAGGAATCCAACATTCTCAATGTACTAAGTCTTGATCAATTATGAATTATATATTTATCTAAGTCCTTAATTTCTAAAGATGCATCAAGGCATCACTTGAATTCCAAAATTTCCCCTAGAGGTCGTGGCCTCCCTAGTCATCAAGGCTCCAAACCTTGTTCCATTTCATGCATTAATCTTTTAATACACAATTACCTAAGTCTTATTTCACACAAAAATCAATTCCAAGTCTTAAATTTCATGGCCAAAATCGTGGCCTCCCAATAGGGTTGTAAACCCTCAATTCTTTCATTTCTTAAATCAAACTTCATCAAGCATTCCAAAACCATAAATCATTCACTAATCTTAATCAAGAACACATAGCCATGAAAAACCATCAAATAAAGTAAGCATTCAAATATGGATTTCTCCATCAACAACCACACAAGGTCTCCTCATCACCAATAATGGTTGAAGTGAGTAAATGTCCCTCTTACCTAAAGGAAGAACACGAAAATGGCCTCCTTGGTGCTTCTTGGTGGATTCGGTTTTGGCTTTCCAAAATCCTAGAAATTCAAACACAAAGAATCAACAACCAAGTCTTGAAAAATATGTATCCTTGGTCACCAATCTGAGCAAGGAAAATGAAAATGAAGAGAAGGAAAAGGAAAAATGGAAGCTTTACCTTAAAACTTCAAGCTTTGTTCTTGGAAGGCAATATTGAAGATGATGGATTTTGAATAAGCTCTTCAAATAGGAAATGTAGAGGATGATGAGAGGAATGTAGAAATGGTGTTGGTGAAGTTGGAAGATGAAAAGAAATGGTCACCTTTGGGGCTGCAAAACTGTGAGGGAAGAAGGAAGAAGAAGAGAGAAGTTGGAGAGAAAAAGAAGATGAAAGTTAGAGAGAGAAAGTGATAGTAGGAAATGTGATAATTTGGGTGAAATGTGTTAAGTGTGGGAGCAAAATTTTGCTCACCCAAAGGCTATAGATGCCACGGCAAAGAGAGAGGAGAGAAGGGGTTGAGTGGCTTCTTCATCAAGTTTGGGGCATTTTGGTCATTTGTGGGCCAAAGCTTCTCAAAGAAGCTTTGATTAATGATGAGCGCCGAACTCAATCAAAATTAAAACCGAAGTTATTACCTAAGCTTGTAGCACAGTGACAACACCGGATCATCTCCACGAGGATTGTAGATGCAATTTAATCAAATCAAGTGAAAGTTAGCAAAGGGGGGTTTGACAGTTTAAGATCGCACTTAACAAAATTAAAGGAAGAAATAACAATTAAAGAGCAGTCAATTTAGAAACCTATCCAAGATTGGGTGAATTCAATCATAGACCCTTCATAGAACACTTGAAGCGCAATTGAATTGTTAATTTGGATCTAACCGAGATCTCTGCATCAAATCCAGAATTCATACTAGACGATCGTCTAAAATTTAATTAACAAGAGATAAACACAAATCCTCAATCACACCATTCATGAAGATCTATGTTAATTTCAAGTACCAAATTCAATTAACTTAGGCACAAATCAGTAACCTAACCTTTTCAATTCCGTAATTAATTTAGATCAATCAGTTCTAAGTTTCATCACAAATCTCAATCTTCAAGTTTAGTTTAGATCAATCACAAGTTTCTCACAAATCTTCTTAAACTAAGATCAAATTAGATCAACATAAATAGAATCACCATTCATGCATTCAAGATCAAGAAGAAGAAAAAAAAAAGAAGAAGAAAAGAGGAATTCAATTACAAATCAAATACAATACATAACCAAGGTCTCAAGAATCCAAACCACAATCTCTTCAAGAGTTCTAAATTGACCGAAAGTAGCTTAGCCCTCCATTACCATGAAGGGGAGCATCAAAATATACAAAAGCTATGAGAAACTATGAAGAAACAAGAAGAAACTATGAGAGAAATGAAAGAGAATACAACTTGTTATTCATGATAACCAATGGTCCCTGTTGGGAATTTGCGGATCAAAAGTCTCGCAGCGGAATAACAGAATTCCCTCACAGGATCCATGCGAAAAATCCATAATCCGAGTTCTTAAATTTTTTACCTTTTGAAGCGTGATAGACACAAGCGAAGTGAATCACCAACACCGTAATAGCGACGATGTTTCTGCGGTATCCACACGAACAGACTTGCAAAAGGAGTCACGCCTCTGTTTTCGTAGTGCTAGCTGCGAAGAGAGGAGAAGGAGACCTCACTATCTCCCACTCACTTTCTGTAGGTGCGGCTAGGGTTGTGATGTAACCTAGTAGCAGCCCCTTTAGCAAGATTATTTATAACAAAGGCTGCCTTAAGTGAGTGTGAGCGAGCAAGGTAAGTGGTGCAACCCTAAACCCATCCGTCATGAGTTAGGCCCACAGTTGAATCCGAGTCCAACTTGGATTCGATTACTCCAATTTAGTCCGTTCTAAGTATGCGACCTGCAGTTCTCATGACGTTGGTAGTAATATTAAAATCTCATTTTAATATTACAAACAAGAGCGGTATCTAGCAACACATCACTGCTACCCAAGTAATGAGAATGTCAGTGATTTGACATAACCTATCTGTGACCAATGTTTCCGTGTAGTTTAGTCCCTTTGTCCAGATATCCAGATTGAACACAAGGCATGGAATGTGTCACCCTTGTTTAGTTCAATCTTCAGTTTCCTGATTCCCGAGTAGACATAGTAATAGCAAATAAGATCAATATCTCATATTGACTTATTTGAGCATGATCATGCATTTCGTAGTTTCACTCAATCAGGGGGCCCGAAGATATCGCTCCTGTTATGTAGGAGGGACAAATCCCATCTAGGTCACTCACATTCCTCCACATGTATTGCGGCATGTCTAATAATCAACGTTATAATCATCTTGTTACAGATGACGTTTGATGGCATTAAAACACACAACTCCTCATGTAGGAATCGTAGTGATTTCAGGTCAAAGGACCACATACACCATTATCACTATGAGAATCGCTTATGACACTCACGTAACGATCCACGTAGCGTTCTCATGGCGGGTCTGTCTAATACATCATTACTCTAATATGTATCCATGTGTAGACTTGATATCTCATATCCATGACCCGTGAGATGTGGTCATCGATCTACGCACATACTAGCCTCAATGTATTATTGTTGTCCTAATTAACAATAATACTTGACTAGGGACATTTAAGAATAGTATTTTATCCAATAGGATCTCATGATCAAGTCATCCACTTGATGTCCTATGGTATCAAACTTACTATTCTAAGGACTTTATTATGTCTACCAAAAAGAACACAATAAATGAAATGCCTCATATAAAATAACATAATATAATGTATGTAAATACAAACAAAATGTATTGGCCACTAGGGCATACACCAACAGTCCCTTTTATAGAAGTCTAGGGTAACAAAATGACAAAGGGGAGTGGGTGAATGAGTGGGGTGGTTGAGTGAAGTGGTTGAGTGGAGTGGTTGAGTGGATGGATTAGTGGATGAGTGGGTGGATTAGTGGATGAGTGGATGAGTGGATTAGTGGATGGATGAGTGGGTGGTTGAGGATGAAAATTTCTTGTCTGACTTGGAAGCCAAAAATGACTAACTATACTTCAGATCCATGAAAAGTACTCTTCATGAAAGTTGTAGATCTTTGTCTTGGCTATAACATGCATATCTGGATCGTCCAATTTGGCTTATTACAGCCCAAGATATGACCTAAATACCGCAGGTTGCTCAAACCCAACTTCAGCACCTCTGTTCCGACTTGCAAGCTCAAACTGACCCAATAGACTTCATTTTTTCAAAAAAGTATTCTTCATGAAAGTTGTTTATTTGGATCTTAACTATCAACTATCCAAATTTCAGCCCATCTCCATTATTACAGCTTGAGATATGATTTTATGAGTGCACACCGTTCGGATTCTAGTGACAAAACCCGTATTCTGACTTCCATGTAAACTTAGGTCCCTTAGACATCTGTTTAGGACTTCGAGCTCTGCATCAAAGTTGTAGAGCTTCCTCCTAGCTTTCCTACAAGGTAAAATTCATGATTATCAGATATCAGGAACTCAAGTTATGGCTAAAATACAAAAACAGTATCAAATCTCAATAATGCTGAAAATATTCAATTAGGACCAATTTGAGCTCAAACTCACAAAATCATACCAAACTCAATCAATTAAGAAAATGGAGAGTGTAAATGACTAAACATAAGGGTTTCTTAATGAATAAAATATGTGATTATCAAATTCCCCCACACTTAGCTTTTTGCACTCCTGGGCAAAACTCAAGACCAAAACAAGGACATAAGAGATTAACAAAAATTTAAATTTCAATGACATTCAAGAGCCCAAAATTTTACAATCAAGAAGAACAACCAAAGGTTCAAGGGATCAAAACATTCATGAGTTAACAATTTTCCACATCTCAAACCAACAAGCAAGGTATCTTCAACATGAATCGAGAATGATAGATCTTCACAAGATTCCCTCTCAATCTCTCAAGTGTTTAAAAGGTAGGTATTTCACTCAATTCAACCCATGAAAATTGCACTACCATAAGCTTGCTTATCTTCTACTTCTCCATTACTCAAAACACATGCACACACAAATCATGAGGACTTTATTCAAGGTTGTAGTGAGGTCAAGGTAAAAGAAGAGGATAAAATGGATATGAGAAGATAAATACCAAAGAGAATAAAAGCAAATGAGAGCTGAAAATAAGCATAAAAGTTCATCCCAACTCTAATGTATATCCCTTTACATATTCATTTCCCAATCTTTTTTTTTATATATATAAACATAACTATATACATACATTTTTCCCCCCTTTTTTTTAGGCACTCTTTCCTTTTTCAACAACCATTTTGTACACACACCCCCACACTTGTTCAAAAACTCATCCATTGACCAAGCTAATGTTCTTTTATTCCCTAAGGTAAAGTAAGAACACTATTTTTCATTTAAGGCACATAATGAGCTAGAAACAAGGAATGGTCAAATAAGCTCAAAGGGGTTAGGTAAAGGAAAATATACAAGGTTGGCAGGAATCAGAGAATTTTCAAGAAGTCAAAAGAGTGCTTGATATCATATTGAAAACAAGGTTGGCTATTCGGTTAAACTAGCTAATTAAGAAAGAGGGCCTCAATCATGTTCATGCATGCAAGTGAAATGTAGCCTCAAAAAGAATCAAAGCAAGTTCTAGAGTGGTCATTAACATGAGTGAAAATCATACAAGAAAGAAGAGAATGACATAAATGTTGAATCCATCCATTAGGCTCAAAATCTCACAAGGTATGCATCCATCAAACTCAATTCATCAATTCAATCATCCATCACCAAGCATATCAGTTCAAGAAGGGAGAAAAGTTATTCAATCATGCAATGAACCTTTTTTTTTTAATTTTTTTGAATTTTTTTTAACAAAAATCCGAAAAAGAAACATGCTAAAATCTCTCCCCCACACTTAATATAACATTGCCCTCAATGTGAAAGAGAGATATAGACTTTAGTGCCGCATCAGACCCTGAAAAGAAATCAAACAATAAAACTTTAGTACTTTCACAATTTAATACTAATTAATTACTACCTAAAAAACTCCTTACTCTGCCACCAATTAAGATGCATCTCAAGAGTAAAATTACTCCTTACTCTACCATCACTAATTAGTTTAATAAGTCCATGACAATCATATCATACTTTCCAAACAAAACAACAACAAAAATTTTTTTTTGGGTCAACTATCCTTCCCCCCCAACTAGATCACAACATTGTCCTCAATGTTAAAATATAGATGAGTAAAGGATAGAAGATATTACCTGTTGGAGAAAGCTGACACAAATTTAAACAGAAATAAAGTACAATAAAATCAAACCCATTAAAGATAAAGTTTCAGATCTGGCTTTTTTTTTCTTGTTACTTCCTTCGCTGCTTCCTGTTGACCAATCTATCTGAGCTAATACCTTATCAGGTACATACTCAAAAGCTTCTAATTTATCAATGAGCTCATCAATAGTGGAGGTAGAGATAAGAAGTTGTCTTCCTGAAGGAGTGATAAATTTATGTTCCACAAACTTTGTCAAGAAAAGATAACAAAAGATCAAAGAATTATTAACATTCAACAAACCAATGGGTCTATGGTGGATGTTCAGTCGTCGACCCAGAGACAATTTGAAAAATTTCTTCCAAAGTACCAAAACCACCAGTAAGACAAGAAATGCATCGAATTGTCAACCATTGTTTTCATTCGTCCATGCATAGATGTTACCCGAATTTCTTCTCCAACTGTCTTTCCAGTGATGTTATTTTCAGCTAAAGGTTTAGGAATAACACCTAAAACCTGACTGCCTCCTATAAAGGCAGCAAGTGATACAGCCCCCATTAACCCACGACAACCTCCCCCATATACAAGATGAATATTCCTCGCAACAAGTGATCGACCAAGAGTGCTAGTTGCGTTTACAAACTCTAATCCCTTCTCATAACTCGACCCACAAAAAACACAGACATTTTTGAGGTTACGAATAGAAGGCCTCATTCTATACTCTTCCTCCCTTTGAGTGTTTTTGAGTTGAAAGAAAATGGAGAAAATAGAGTGTTTAAATAAGAAAAAGAATGGAAAGGGGAATAATTGCACCTATAAGGGTAGGTTGGCTGTTGTCAGAAAAGGTTGAAATTAAGAGACATAGAATCTTTTTTTTTTTTGACTTCAAGAAAACCATCAAGGTAAAGAAGTCTAGAAACCCCTGAAGGACCCTGCTCAAAGGATCGTCTGTACAAAAATCAAAATACAACAAAATGATACAAAGATAAAAGAAATAGAAAATGATGTCATACTTGTATGTACAGTTTCCATGGCATATTTTTATACTGCGCGTCATGAGTGCAGTAGACATCACGTCCGTTTTTTTTTTGAATTTTTTTTTTTGAAATTGTTTGAAAAACTTGATGAAAGATGAGTGTATACTTACTTAAGATTAGGATGGAGGTAGTCTGCTCTTTCGGCTTTGTGCCAAAGCATTGTTGACCAATATTCGACCCATTCAAGACCAGCGCAACATAGGGCTCCCAAAAGGGACAAGTGGCTATAATGCGACTGGCTGCCTCACATGTGGGATACAATCTACCTTCTTTGTTTTTCAATTAAGAAGGCTGGATCAGGATGCATGCATTTCCTCATTCACGGTTTGTGTTACCAAAGCCAACCTTAAGACGTATAAATAATTTTTTTTTGTTTGAAAGATGACATGAAGAAGAAGAAGAGGATGATATGTACAGACTGTTTGTGGATATGGCTCACATCTGCCTCTGGTTTAACGTCCAGTAACGAATTAAACGTCTTCTATGAGTCGAGGATAAGCTTCCTATCCAATTTTCTTATAAATTGGCAAACAGGGTCTTTTAGAGTCAAATTCCCAAGACTATAGCGTTTTTATTCATCCTTGAAGAGATTCCACAATTAAAGAATTTCACGATGCACCAATCCACAAGAATGCGTCTCAAGAGTCAATAAGATATCATCTAATGACTCCTTACTCAGTCCATTCTTAATGAAGAAAATTTTATCTTCTCTATTTGCGGAAACCATCCCCAAAGTACGACATTGCTTGTTACAGTTTTATCGTCCACATTTGTGACAGACTTGTAACCTTTTTGCTCTTCTCCTTTTAGAATATGAACTTCTTCCAAGACCAGGCATATATGAGTCAAATGAAATTGAGGACTCACCTGCTAATCGGACCTTTGCTTCAATTATCCGTATAACAGTACATCTTCTGGCATACCTTTGTGCATTAACGGTCTCAATCTTTCACATCGAACTTTGTAGATTTTTCTCAAAGCATTTTGAGGAAGAGAAGGAAAATGTTTTCTCGGGTTTGAAAGAATGACATCCATTTTGAAGGAGAAGAAGGGTTCGATTATTTTGGGAAACTGAAAAATAAATCGACTTGAGAGTCACGGAGTACCGTATCCGCCACTTAACCGGCAACACAAAGAACTCAAGAACTTGGTTTTCCAAGAATGGTTGAGTCTCTGTCCATTAACTTTGAGCGCATTACCAATCCTAGGATCCTCAATATCTACGGCCCTAGAGGATACACGTGTTTGACAACAAAAGAACCGCGCCACCTAGATCTCAATTTTCCAAGGAGTAGGTGCAGATGATAATCTCAAAGCAGAACTTTTTTGACCAATTTCTGCAGCTTTTGTAAAAGGTGTAACAGACCTTGAATAAAGTAAGCCAATAAAATCCATACTGCAAGATTTTCACAGTTGTTGTCGCTGAAGAAAAAAATGACCTCCACATGCTTCCGAGTGATAAAATTTTATGGCACTACCTATCTTATTGTTGGGCACACAACTATTTTTTTTCTCTTTTTTTTTATTCATAATGCGGATGGAGAAGGTTCATCACCTCCATTTCTGCATTCTCTGGAAGTTCATGATACTGTTTGAGGCGGTGTCCATTTATGATGAAAGCTTTGGCAGTGACCTCACTTTTAATCTGAACAGCACCAGAAGGAAAAACCTTAGTAACAATAAATGGTCCATCCCATCTAGACCTTAATTTGCCAGGCATGAGTCGGAGGCGGGAGTTATAGAGGAGAACTTTTTGACCAATCTCAAATGTTTTCCTCATAATCAACTTATCATGGAAGGCTTTGGTCTTCTCCTTATAAAGTTTGGAACTTTCATAAGCCTCCAAGCGGATCTCCTCCAATTGCTGCAGCTACAGCTTCCTCTCCATACCTGCTTGATCTAGGTCCAAGTTGCACCTTTTCACCGCCAGAATGCATGATGCTTAATTTCCACCGGTAGGTGGCAGGCTTTTCCAAAAACAATCCGATACGGAGACATCCCGATTGGTGTCTTATAAGCAGTCCGGTAAGCCCATAAAGCATCCTCAAGCCTCTTGCTCCAGTCCTTTCATTAGGTTGAACGTATTCCTGGAGTATCTGCTGATCTCCTGTTGGAAGCTTGCCCATTAGTTTGGGGATGGTAAGGTGTAGAAACTCATGCAAAACCCCATACTTTTTCATCAAAGCTTCCATGCTTCGATTACAAAAATGTGAACCACGATCACGATGATGGCCTTGAGAACTCCAAACTGTAGAAAATCGTGATCTAACAAAATCCACAACAACTTTGGAATCATCGGTCCGAGTAGCTTTCGCCTCCACCCACTTGGATACATAATCAACAGCTAGCAAAATGTAAACAAAACCAAAAGAAACAGGAAAGGGTCCCATAAAATCAATACCCTATACATCAAAAATCTCACAGAACAATAAGGATTTTTGGGGCATCTCATTCCTTCGAGAAGTATTTCCTGTTCTTTGGCATTGATCACAAGATTTATAAAACACATATGCATCATGAAATAGAGTGGGCCAATATAATCCAGATTCCAAAACTTTCCTAGCAGTCCTTTGGGGACCAAAATGACCGCCACATGCAAGTGTATGACAAAAGCTAAGAATAGAATGGAATTCATTATCAGGCACGCATCTCCTAATGACTTGGTCACTACAAAATTTCCACAGCTAAGGGTCGTCCCACACATAATATTTTGACTCACTCTTCAATTTATCAATCTGAGCCCTAATAAAATGTGCAGGGAAAACACCAGCAACTAAGAAATTTATCAAATCAGCAAACCAAGGAGTGTTACCTTGTAGCTTGAAAAGCTGCTCATCAGGGAAGATATCATAGATAGGAAAAGTATCTGTCTCCCTTTCAATTCAGCTTAGGTGATCAGCCACTAAATTCTCCACTCCACTTTTATCACAGATTTCAATATCGAACTCTTGGAGGAGTAAAATCCACCTAATCAACCTAGGCTTTGCATCAAGCTTCTTCAGGAGAAACTTCACAGCTGTATGATCTGAAAACACAACCACTCTAGAACTAAGCAAATATGATCGAAATTTGTCTAAAGCAAAAACAATTGCTAAAAGTTCCTTTTCAGTGGTGGTGTAGTTGACTTGTGCAGGATCTAAAGTTCTTGAAGCATAGGAGATGACATGAGATATTTTGCCGACCCTTTGTGCAAGAACAGCTCCCAAAGCATAATTAGAGGCATCACACATGAGCTCAAATGGGAGTGTCCAATCTGGTGGCTGGATGATAGGTGTACTGGTCAATGCTTGCTTCAAGTGATTGAAGGCATCCTTGCATTTCTGGTAAAAATGGAACTCCACTTCTTTTTGTAGCAAGTTGGATAGTGGAAGATCAATTTTGCTGAAATCTTTTATGAATCGTCTATAGAAACCTGCATGACCAAGGAAAGAACGAACCTCCCGCACGCATGTGGGGTAAGATAGGCATGAAATAACATCTATTTTCGCAGGATCTACCTCAATACCCTTGCTAGATATTATATGCCCTAAAACTATGCCTTGCTCCACCATGAAATGACATTTCTCAAAATTCAGAACAAGGTTAGCCTTAATGCATTTATGCAAAACCTGAGTCAAACTATCCAAACATGCATCAAAGGAAGAGCCATAGACAGTAAAGTCATCCATGAATACATCCATGCAATTTTCTAAAAGGTCAGAAAATATACTTACCATACACCTTTGAAAGGTGCCTGGAGCGTTAGGCAGACCAAAAGGCATCCTTCTGTATGCAAATGTGCCAAATGGGCAAGTGAAAGTAGTTTTATCTTGGTATTCTGGGGCTATATGGATCTGAAAATAACCCGAATATCCATCCAAGAAACAGTAATGCAACTTGCCAGCTAGTCTCTCTAACATCTGATCAATGAAAGGTAATGGGAAATGATCTTTCCTGGTGGCTTGGTTAAGTCGTCTGTAATCAATGCAAACCCGCCAGCTGTTTTGAATTCTTGTGGGTAGTAGCTCATTGTTCTGATTTTCAACTACTGTGACCCCAGATTTCTTTGGAACAACCTGCACGGGGCTCACCCATTTACTATCAGATATGGGATAAATAATGCCAGCTTGCAGTAGCTTGGTAACTTCCTTCTTTACCACATCCAGTCGGGGGTTCGGTCTTCTTTGGGGCGCCGTATTGGTTTAGTATCTTCCTCCAACAAAATCCTATGCATGCATGTGGAGGGACTGATACCAGGAAGATCTGCAAGTGTCCATCCGATGGCTTGTTTATTCTGCCTCAAAACTTGCAGTAATTTTTCTTCTTGATCAGGTTGCAAATTTTTAGCAACAATCACAGGCAGCTTCTCACCATCTTCCAAATATGCATATTTAAGATGGTCCGGCAAAATCTTTAATTCTAAGGATGGAGGCTGTACAATGGAGGGTAGCAAGCTGTTTGAAATAACTAAACATTAAATTCAACATACCTCTGACTCTTATTTTCACATGCTGCATCATTCAAGTCAGCAGCTACATCATCACTCATAACTGCATAAATCTCAGCACATGCAGCACATGGTACAATATCACAGCCAGCACATGTTTCACAAGTAACAGAATCCAGAAAATCAGCAATATCAGGAAATTCAGCATAAATATCAGCATAAGCATCGTCAACTAGCATATCAATCACATCAACATGGAAAATAGAATGCTCCTCTAGGGGATGTCTCATGGCCTCAAAAATGTTAAATTGTACCACATCGTCGCCAAATTCCATGGAAAGGGTGCCAGCATGCACATCTATCTTGGTCTTGGCTGTCTTGAGGAAAGGTCTGCCTAGGATCAATGGAGCATGGTTTGTTGAAGACTCATCTTCCATGTTCAGAATATAGAAGTCCGCTGGAAAAATTAGCTCATTCACCCAAACTAACACATCTTCTAGCACTCCTGCAGGATGAGCAGTGGTCCTATTTGCCAATTGAATCACTATACCAGTAGGTTGTAAAGTGCCAATGTTCAAGGACTGATATATTGACATAGGCATGATATTAATCGAAGCACCCAAGTCTATCATTGCATGTTCAAATTTGGAGTTACCTATCGTGCAAGGAATTGTGAAAGTTCCAGGATCTTTGCATTTTTGTGGCATGCTTGGTAGAATCATTGCAGAAACATTTCTGCTCATGCTTATTTTCTCAGTACCCTTAAGTCTTCTTTTGTGAGTACATAACTCTTTGAAGAATTTGGCATACTTGAGAATCTGCTTGATTGCATCAAGGAGGGGAATATTGATTTCCACCTTCCTGAATATGTCCATGACTTCTCTTTCTATTTCTGTTTGCGCAGTATACGTGGACTGTGTGACTCTGTTTGGAAAAGGTAGTGGAATGGCCAGATTTGAATTCTGTGCACATTTCTTCTGTGTCACAGATTTTTGGACTGAGCTATCCACCTTCTTCTATTTCTGGTCACCTTCTGGTTGCTGCACTTGTAGTTCAGGTTGTGGTGGAGTAGGACCGTCAACTTCTCTGCCACTTCTCAAGCTAATGGCACTTACATTGCCTCTTGGGTTGTTGACTATTTGTGAAGGCAATTGGTTCGACCCTTGACTTTTCAGCTCACTCAGAGTGGTTGCCATCTGCCCAATTTGAGTTTGTAAATTCTGGATGGTGGCATTGACATTCTACTGAAACTGTTTCATCAAGTCTTCGAAAGGTGGCTCAGCCAGAGTGGTCTGTGGAGCAATGTAGTTGGAGGAGGGGCTCTTTGCATGGGTGGCGGCGCAGGTTGTGCTTGCCTAAATGCAGGTGGTTGGTACTTGTTGCTAGGGCCTGTAGCTTGGTATCTAAACTGCGGTTGCTGCTGTTGGTAGGGCTGTTGTTGTTGTTGACCAGAATTTCCATATCTCAGGTTGGGATGGTCCCTCCAGCCAGGGTTATAGGTATTAGAAAATGGATCATATCTAGGCTGCTGCTGTGATTGCTGATATTGGGATCTACTAGGAAAAATACCAGCTGCTGCAACAGATTGCTCTGGAAAAATAGAACCACCATCCTAAAGTGTGGGGCATGCATCAGTAGGATGAGATGAGCAAGAGCAAATGCCACACACAGTTGCAGCCATCTGCATTGGTGCTTGTTGTCCCACTGCTAACTGCCTCACCAAAGAAGTTAATTCATCAAGTCTGTGTTCCATTCTCTGTTGGTCTACATGAGATGATTGAATCTCATTGACTCCTCTGGTTGAGGTAATAATTCCTGTGCCAAATTATTGGGTATTGGCTGCCATGTTTGCTATCAAATCTCTCGGCATGCTGAGGATCTTGTCTACTAAGGCTCCTCCAGGGCATCCACCATGCTTCTGTCATTTGGCAGCAAGCCTTCATAGAAATATTGAATTAAGAGTTGATCGGTGATTTGGTGGTGGGGACAGCTCGAGCACAGCTTCTTGAATCTTTCCCAATATTCATGCAAGGTCTCTCCTGTCATTTGTCTTATGCCACATATATCTTTTCTAATGGCAACAGCTCTAGAGGTAGGGAAAAATTTCTCTAAGAATAACCGCTTCATGTCAGTCCAACTTGTTACTGAACCTGGTGAAAGATAAAATAACCAATCCTTGGTTGTATCAGCAAGTGAGAAAGGAAATGCCCTCAGCTTGATGTGCTCTTCTGAGATCCAATATGGCTTCATGGTTGAACAAACCACATGAAACTCCTTTAGATGCTTATGGGGATCCTCACCTGCAAAACCATGAAACTTGGGCAACAAATGTATCAATCCAGATTTTAACTCAAAATCAGCATCAAGATCTGGGTATTGAATACACAAAGACTAGTTAGTTATATCAGGAGTAGCAAGTTCCTTAAGAGTTCTATTCTGCATGTTATCAGCCATGGTTTCAGAATTATTCAAGATCTCAAGTTCACTCCCAATATTAAGATCAAGTTCAGAAGCAATTCTTGCACTTAGCCTACGAGCTCTAATCAACCTATGCAAGGTTCTATCAATCTCAGGATCAAAGTCAACCAAGTTATCAGGCTCGGACCTAGTCATGCATCACACAAAAACAAATAATTAAGCAAAATACACTAAACAATGGATAAAAATGTTAGAAAAGTTAATAAAAAGCAAAAGTTAGTAAAAACACTTAAAATGAAAAGATTACAATTACTAATCCCCGGCAACGACGCCAAAATTTTGACGAGCGCCGAACTCAGTCAAAATTATAACTGAAGTTATTACCTAAGCTTGTAGCACAGTGACAACACCGGATCATCTCCACGAGGATTGTAGATGCAATTTAATCAAATCAAGTGAAAGTTAGCAAAGGGGGGTTTGACAGTTTAAGATCGCACTTAACAAAATTAAAGGAAGAAATAATAATTAAAGAGCAGTCACTTTAGAAACCTATCCAAGATTGGGTGGATTCAATCATAGACCTTTCATAGAACACTTGAAGCGCAATTGAATTGTTAATTTGGATCTAACCGAGATCTCTGCATCAAATCCAGAATTCATACTAGACGATCGTCTAGAATTTAATTAACAAGAGATAAACACAAATCCTCAATCACACCATTCATGAAGATCTATGTTAATTTCAAGTACCGAATTCAATTAACTTAGGTACAAATCAGTAACCTAACCTTTTCAATTCTGTGATTAATTTAGATCAATCAGTTCTAAGTTTCATCACAAATCTCAATCTTCATTTATGTGATTAGTTTAGATCAATCAGTTCTAAGTTTCATCACAAATCTCAATCTTAAACTAAGATCAAATCAGATCAACATAAATAGAATCACCATTCATGCATTCAAGATCAAGAAGAAGAAAAAAAAAGAAGAAAAGAAGAATTCAATTACAAATCAAATACAATACATAACCAAGGTCTCAAGAATCCAAACCACAATCTCTTCAAGAGTTCTAAATTGACCGAAAGTAGCTTAGCCCTCCATTATCATGAAGGGGAGCATCAAAATATACAAAAGCTATGAGAAACTATGAAGAAACAAGAAGAAACTATGAGAGAAATGAAGGAGAATACAACTTGTTATTCATGATAACCAATGGTGCCTTTTATAGAAGTCTAGGGTAACAAAATGACAAAGGGGAGTGGGTGGATGAGTGGGGTGGATGAGTGGGGTGGTTGAGTGAAGTGGTTGAGTGGAGTGGTTGAGTGGATGGATTAGTGGATGAGTGGGTGGATTAGTGGATGAGTGGATGAGTGGATTAGTGGATTAGTGGATGGATGAGTGGGTGGTTGAGGACGAAAATTTCTTATCTGACTTGGAAGCCAAAACGACTAACTATACTTCAGATCCATGAAAAGTACTCTTCATGAAAGTTGTAGATCTTTGTCTTGGCAATAACATGTATATCTAGATCGTCCAATTTGGCTTCTTACAGCCCAAGATATGACCCAAATACCGCAGGTTGCTTAAACCCAACTTCAGCACCTCTGTTCCGACTTGCAAGCTCAAACTGACCCATTAGACTTCATTTTTTTCAAAAAAGTGTTCTTCATGAAAGTTGTTTATTTGGATCTTAACTATCAACTATCCAAATTTCAGTCCATCTCCATTATTACAGCTTGAGATATGATTTTATGAGTGCACACCGTTCGGATTCTAGTGACAAAACCCGTATTCTGACTTCCATGTAAACTTAGGTCCCTTATACATCTGTTTAGGACTTCAAGCTCTTCATCAAAGTTGTAGAGCTTCCTCCTAGCTTTCCTACAAGGTAAAATTCATGATTATTTGATATCAGGAACTCAAGTTATGGCCAAAATACAGAAATAGTATCAAATCTCAATAATGCTGAAAATATTCAATTAGGACCAATTTGAGCTCAAACTCACAAATCATACCAAACTCAATTAATTAAGAAAATGGAGAGTGTAAATGACTAAACATAAGGGTTTCTTAATGAATAAAATATGTGATTATCAATTAAAATACTATATTTTTGAATTAAAATAGATTTGATTAGACATAAAGTAGATTACATTAGGATGATGTGATAGGATTTTTAATATATGCTATTATCCAATGGACAATTGTTAAAGTTGACAGAAGTCAGTATTAATTGTCCGACGGATAATAAATTACACAACGATTATTATTTTATCTGATTAAGTTCTCGAAAAATATGAAACTTCGTAAACCCTGTCCAGCCTCGAGTTTAGTAAGATCCTCCGTCGACGTTTCCACAGATCAAGGTTCTTGGGAAAAATATTATATTTCCCCGGCTTCGCTTAGTTTGCATGCAAAACGAGGAATATTATTAAAATATTCCACGTTATTAGAAAAATCCCAAAAAAATTCACAAAATTCACAAATATTAGAAAATGACTATTTATCATAAAATTATAATTTTTCAGGGTGTTACAACTCTTCTCTTCAAATAGAAATTTTGTCATCAAAATTTTCGTACCTTAAAACAACTGTGGGTATTGTTCCTTCATCTTGTCTTCCAGTTCCCATGTTGCATCTTCGATTACATCGTTTTAGATCACTTTTACTATTGGAATATCTTTTCCTCTGAGTTGCTTCATTCTCTTATCGTCAATCCTTACAGGTGACGTTTCATAAGTCAAGTTTTCCTTTAATTGTACTGAGTCAGGTGCTATGACATGGTCAGGGTTAGGAATGTATTTTTGAAGTTGTGACACATGAAAGACATTGTGGAGATTTGAAAGAAAAGGTGGTAAAGCTATCTGATAAGCAACTAGACCTATTCGACAAAGGATTTGATAAGGTCCAAGGAATTTTGGAGTAAGTTTTCTAGACTTGAGGACTCGACCGACCCTAGTCGTAGGCGTGACTTTCAAAAACACATGCTCTCCTTCCTCAAATTTAAGAGGTTTTCTCATTTTGTCCGCATAGCTTTTTTGTCGACTTTGAGTCGTTCTCATCTTCTCCTGAATCATCTTGACTTTGTCAGTCGTTTGTTGTATGAGATCAGGTCTTGTAATTGGCTAGCTATCATGAGCAATAGTTTTGATGATAACAAACGTGAAGACAAACATGAAGATGATGAGAAGACCAAGTCCAAGATCTTCAAGAATAAGCTTTAGGACTTAGGATCCTTGTAAAAGCCTCATTGGATATCTCATTAATTGGCATTGCAAAGAAATGTTTTCAAAATTGTTTTTCCAAAATTAAACAACCATTTTCTGGTCATTTGAAAGCATTTAAAACTGGTTTTATAACAGAGGTATTCGAATACCCTGATAGGTATTCGAATAGAGTGTTTTCAAGCTTACACGTTTTCTGTTTTCAAAGTGGTATTCGAATACCCATCTATGGTATTCGAATAACTGTTCAAACTGATATTTCTGCTGTGCCAAAACAGAGGCATTCGAATACCCCATATGGTATTCGAATACCCTAGATTCAGAATGAACCTTTTTAAATGAGGCATTCGAATACCCTTAACTGGTATTCGAATAACCCAGTCTTAATCGTTTTTTTAAGAGAGTTTTGGCAGAGGCATTCGAATACCTCATAAGGTATTCGAATACCGTCTCGCAAAATTGATTTTCACGAAACGTTCAAAAATGGCAAAGAACGGCCATATTTGCTTTTAATGGTTTCTTAATTGGCACCCAACGGCTAGTTGCTTTCTTTGCTCTATAAATACGGACCTTGGGTCTCTTCCAAAACCCCCAACCACTTGAATTATTTTTTGCTTGGCTGAAAACGAATTTTACATTATTTTCTCTCTTTTCTCGGTTTCTCTTTTGCCAAAACCTTGAGATACCCTTTAGAGAGCTTATTAGCACTTCAACTTGTAATATCTGCTCTAAGTGAGAGTTTATTTTTCATCTATTCTCTGCTTCTGTAAAAGGGTGAGGTATCCCTCTAGTAAAAGGGTGAGGTATCCCTTGTTGTAAAGAAGGTGAGGTATCCTTCAAAAGGGGTGAGGTATCCCTCTAGTAAATAGGGTGAGGTATTCCTGTTATGTAAAGGTTGCAAGCACCTATTTTAAGCTTGTGTTGAATAGTGAAAAATCTCGAACTGTGTTTCGGGGACTGGACGTAGGCCACAAGTGGTTGGTGGTCGAACCAGGATAAATATCGTGCCTGCTTTTCTACCCTTAATCTTTTATCTTTATGCACTTTATTTATTCTTGCAATTTAATTATTAATTGTTCTTCTTATCTTTATCTCATTCACGACTTTTAATAATTAAATTCAGTATAATTTATTTGTTTAAGGCTTTTGCGAAAAATCCTTAATTACTCAATTCACCCCCCCTCTTGAGTACTGAAGCCACTTGGGTAACAAGTGGTATCAGAGCTAGACTCTTGTATAAAGAGCTTAGCCGCTTCAAGAGTACATGGCTTCATCAAATGTTTTATCAGAAGCAACTTCCATAAATCGACCACCCTTTTTCAATGGGGATGGTTATGCATATTGGAAGGAAAGACTGAAAATCTTTATAGAGGCTATTGATCTAGATGTGTGGGATGCTGTCGAAAATGGCGCATTTATACCTACACGCGTTGTCAATGGTGTAAAAACCGAGACACCTAGAAGTGATTGGTCTAAAGATGATAAAAGAAAAGTTCAAAATAACTTAGTAGCCAAAAACATCATTACCTCAGCTTTGGGGCATGATGAATTTTTTAGAATTTCAAATTGCAAAACTGCTAAAGAAATGTGGGACACTTTACAAGTTACCCATGAGGGTACTAGTGAAGTTAAGAGGTCGAGAATCAATTCTCTAACTCGAGAATATGAATTGTTTAGAATGAACCAAGGAGAAAACATTCAAGAAATGCAAAAGAGGTTCACCCACATTGTTAATCATCTTGCATCATTAGGAAAGAATTTTACTAACGAAGATTTGATTAACAAAGTGTTGAGATGTCTTAGCAGGATTTGGCAACCAAAAGTAACAACAATTTCAGAATCGAGGGACTTGTCAACAATGTCTCTGGCTACCCTCTTTGGAAAGCTTTATGAGCACGAATTGGAACTAAACAGACTAAGTCAAAGTGAAGAAAATGACAAGAAGAAAAAAGGAATTGCACTCAAAGCCACCACCTCCACTATCAATAATAAAGATGAAGACGATAGAGATGACGTGGACAACATAGAATTAAATGAAGAAAACCTCAACCTTTTGCTAAGAAAATTTGGTAAATTTCTCAGGAAAAAGAGAACTCAAAGAAGACTGTCTGTTCCCCCAAAGAAAATTGAAAAGAAATCCTCCAAGGAAAGAAGAGTCTACATAGCATGGGATGACAACGACATGGACTCCACTGATAGCTCAGATAGCAAAGAAGCCCATCTATGTTTTATGGCCAAAGGAGAAGAAAAAGAAGAAAGCGACAACGAGGTAAATTCTAACTTATCTCCTTCTTATGATGAATTACAAGATGCCTTTGAAGAATTGCATGACGAATCAATAAGGCTCACAAAATTGATTTCTTCATCTAAGAAAACTATCTCTTCTTTGGAAAATCAAATTCTAATTTTAAACAAAGAGAATGAAGAATTAAAAATTGAAAATGAAACTTTGGGAATTATTGATGCATGCTCATATCATTCTTCACATGCTTCTACCTCTTCGTCCTGTTCTTCATGTCATATACTTGAAAATGAAATTGAAGATTTAAAGAACACCCTTGCCAAATTCACATGTGGAAGAGATAATTTAAATATTTTATTAGGAAAACAAAGGGTTGTTTTTCAAAAGGCTGGAATAGGATATAACCCGAATAATCAACACAAATCCTATAAAAATTTCTTTGTTAATTCTAGCATTTCATGTAGCCCATTTATTAAATGTTTCTATTGTGGGAAGAAGGGTCACAGTGCTTCAACATGCAATGCAAGAAAGAATGTTAACACAAAAATTGGGACAAAAATAGTTTGGGTTCCAAAGGGTACATTGCCCAAAACTGACACTCAAGGACCCAAGAAAATTTGGGTACCAAAAACAAAAAATTAAATTGTGTTGCAGGTGTGCTTGAAAGCCTAGAACTGACTTCGGCATTTTTGAAAGTGGTTGCTGCAAGCACAAGACTATAATAAATTCCAAGCTCTCCTTCTTGTCTCTATTAGGCTTGGACTTGCATTCATATGAGTATTTCCATCAAAAGGTAAGCTTTCTTATCTCAAATATGCCTTCTGGATGCAAAATATATGCTTTTATGTTTGAGTTATTCGAATACCTCCCTGTGGTATTCGAATACCATTGCATCTGTACGTGAAAATCCATGTTTTTCTGATAGGTCTATTCGAATACCCTCCCATGGTATTCGAATACCATACATCGATCTGAGTTCTTGTGGTTTTATTAGTTTGGGGCATTCGAATACCCAAATGTGTATTCGAATAACCCGAAAAATCTTCATCGGTACTTGTTACATGCTATTCTGAGTATTCGAATACCTTACAAGGCATTCGAATACTTACTCCTTCTGGAGTTTATAAAATGTGATGGGTATTCGAATACAGCAAGAGGTATTCGAATACCACAAGGCTGAAAGCAAGTTGTTCATCGTGATCTCTGTTTTGTTTCTCTCTTTTTTTCTTGCATATGCAATGCAAATAACATGCTTTTAATCTTATTTCATCAAGCCTTCATTTATGCCTTATATGAAAATCACATGATGTTCTTAAATGCATATTTCTTGGCTTGTTCTTGCCCTTTTATTTTTTTAAAAAAATATGCTCAATGTAATTGGCTATTGTTTTGATATACGAACAAGTGCAATAAGTGGTATATGAAATATTTAATATCTATGTTTTTATTGACATATGTTAGATTTATAAGAAATTGATAACAAGTGGTAAATGCTTTACTTTTTTGACAACAAGTGGTATCACGCAAAGTGGTATGAACGTAATAACAAGTAATAACAAATGATAACAAATGATATCAAACAAGTGATTTCTTGGCCAAATTAATCGATAAATATATTTTTGCCCTTGAGAATCATTTGCTGCCTTTGCCTCATTGTTTTAAATGCTTATTGGCTTATGAGTTTGACTAACCCCTATGGATCCAACATTAATGGATACCAATGAAAGCACTCTGAATTTTGTTGTAGGGAGAACACTACCTCAAGCATAAATTTAAATGGACAAAATTCATTCAACTTGAAGACATGCATATATTGTTCGATATGATAAAATAGGAGAGAAAAATACTTGCCCCATCTTTTTGATCATGACAAAAGGGGAGAATGGTATCAAATGTACAAAAGGGGGAACAAGTTTAAATGTCTTTGTTTGAGAAAAGTCGTGGAGAAAAAGTCAAAACAAAAATAGAAATTGAATTCCAAAAGTAAGGGGAGTCTCACAGATATCTCTCGATGAAAATCACCTCTTATGAAAAGAGGGGGAGTAAGTATCTCTAAACTAACTTTGTGAATTCCAATTTATATGAACTAATATTTTTCTCAAATGTTAGTTTGTCATCATCAAAAAGGGGGAGAATGTAATTGGCTAGCTATCATGAGCAATAGTTTTGATGATAACA
Organism: Ormosia emarginata; assembly: GCA_029884605.1. Lineage (NCBI taxonomy): Eukaryota > Viridiplantae > Streptophyta > Magnoliopsida > Fabales > Fabaceae > Ormosia > Ormosia emarginata. The sequence continues at coordinate 14,356,439 of JAQQTP010000079.1, read as the reverse complement.
ACACGTGAAGACAAACATGAAGATGATGAGAAGACCAAGTCCAAGATCTTCAAGAATAAGCTTTAGGACTTAGGATCCTTGTAAAAGCCTCATTGGATATCTCATTAATTGGCATTGCAAAGAAATGTTTTCAAAATTGTTTTTCCAAAATTAAACAACCATTTTCCGGTCATTTGAAAGCATTTAAAACTGGTTTTATATCAGAGGTATTCGAATACCCCGATAGGTATTCGAATAGAGTGTTTTCAAGCTTACATGTTTTCTGTTTTTCAAAGTGGTATTCGAATACCCATCTATGGTATTCGAATAACCTGTTTCAAACCGATATTTCTGTCATGTGCCAAAGCAGAGGCATTCGAATACCCCATATGGTATTCGAATACCTAGATTCGTCGAATGAACCTTTTTAAATGAGGCATTCGAATACCCTTAACTGTATTCGAATAACCCAAACTTTTAATCGCTTTTTTAAGAGAGTTTTGGCAAGAGGCATTCGAATACCTCATAAGGTATTCGAATACCGTCTCGCAAAATTGATTTTCACGAAACGTTCAAAAATGACAAAGAACGGCCATATTTGCTTTTAATGGTTTCTTAATTGGCACCCAACGGCTAGTTGCTTTCTTTGCTCTATAAATACAGACCTTGGGTCTCTTCTGAAAACCCCCAACCACTTGAATTATTTTTTGCTTGGCTGAAAACGAATTTTACATTATTTTCTCTCTTTTCTGTGCTCTCTTTGCCAAAACCTTGAGATACCCTTTAGAGAGCTTATTAGCACTTCAACTTGTAATATCTGCTCTAAGTGAGAGTTTATTTTTTCATCTATTCTCTGCTTCTGTAAAAGGGTGAGGTATCCCTCTAGTAAAAGGGTGAGGTATCCCTTGTTGTAAAGAAGGTGAGGTATCCTTCAAAGGGGGTGAGGTATCCCTCTAGTAAATAGGGTGAGGTATCCTTGTTATGTAAAAGTTGCAAGCACCTGTTTTAAGCTTGTGTTGAATAGTGAAAAATCTCGAACTGTGTTTCGGGGACTGGACGTAGGCCACAAGTGGTTGGTGGTCGAACCAGGATAAATATCGTGCCTGCTTTTCTACCCTTAATCTTTTATCTTTATGCACTTTATTTATTCTTGCAATTTAATTATTAATTGTTCTTCTTATCTTTATCTCATTCACGACTTTTAATAATTAAATTCAGTATAATTTATTTGTTTAAGGCTTTTGCGAAAAATCCTTAATTACTCAATTCACCCCCCCTCTTGAGTACTGAAGCCACTTGGGTAACAGGTCTGACGATAAGTCGCTCTCCGTCTTGATACCAACATAAAGGTGTTCTGCACCTTCGTCCATATAGAGCTTCATAGGGAGCCATCCCTATGCTCGAATGATAACTGTTATTGTAGGTGAACTCTACCAATGGAAAAGCTTCATCCCAACATCTAGTTTGCTCCAAAGCATAAGCTCTAAGCAAATCTTCCAAGGATTGAATTGTTCTTTCTGATTGCCCATCGGTCTGCAGATGATATGCAAAACTTAAGCGTAACTTTGTTCCCATTGCTTCTTGAAGACTTTGCCAAAACTTTGATGTAAATCTTGGATCTCTATCAGAAACAATACTTGTAGGTACACCATGTAGTCTGACAATTTCACCAATGTACAACTGAGTTAACTTCTCCAATGAATACCTTATGTTGATCGGTAAGAAATGTGCCGACTTTGTGAGTCGATCTACAATTACCCATATCAAATCATGACCCCCTTTTTGTCCTCGGCAATCCAACAACAAAGTCCATTGCAAAATTATCCCACTTCCATTCAGGAATAGTTAAGGGTTGTAACATTCTAGATGGTCTTTGATGTTCAATCTTTGTTTTCTAACAAACCAAACAAGAAGATACACATATAGCAATATCTCTTTTCATTCCATGCCACCAAAATAACTTCTTCAAATCTTGGAACATTTTAGTCATTTTAGGTTGTATACTTAACTGACTCGTGTGAGCATGTTCGAGAATGTACTTCCTAAGCTCTTGATCTTTAGGCACACAAACTTTACCTTGAAATCTCAAGATTCTATCGTTTCCTTCCTCTAATGTTGATACACCGTCCTGCTTCATCAGCTCCCTTTCTTCTTGTAAGAACTTGTCAACTTTCTGCTTTTCTTGGATGTCATCCATTAACTCATTTGAGATTGTGACCATGTTCATGTGGATTTTGCCCGGCATCAATTCCACAAAAGACCATACGTCTCTGAATTGTTCTATCAAATCCCTTTCTCTGTTCATCATGGCAGAAACGTTGATCGTCTTTCTACTTAAGGCATCAGCCACGACATTGGCCTTCCCAGGGTGATACTGAAGTTGGAAATCGTAGTCCTTTAGGAATTCCAACCACCTCGCTATCTCATGTTTAACTCTTTTTGACCGTATAGATACTTCAAGCTCTTACGATCACTAAAGACATTGAATGTTGCTCCACAAAGAAAATGTCTTCATATCTTCAAAGCAAATACGACAGCAGCTAACTCTAGGTCGTGTGTTAGGTAGTTCTTCTCATGCACTCGCAATTGTCTCGAGGCATAAGCTACCACTATTCTACCTTGCATAAGGACACACCCTAGTCCTTGGTATGAAGCATCACAGTATACTTCGAATGGTTCGCTTGGGTCAGGTAGAACTAACACTGGTTAAGTAGTTAGTTTCCTTTTAGCTATTGAAAACTTTCTTCGCAAGCATCCATCCACTCAAAAGCTTGGTTCTTCCTTGTGAGTTGAGTGAGAGGTCTGGCAATCTTAGAGAACCCTTCAATGAATCTCTGGTAATATCTAGTCAGTCCGACAAAGCTTCGAATTTCTATTACCGTCTTTGGCCTTTCCCATTGTAGAATAACTTCTACCTTTGACGGGTCTACAACAATTCATTCCTTTGAGATCACATGGCCTAAAAACTTGATCTTATCCAGCCACAATTCATATTTAGATAACTTGGCATATAACTTTTTCTCTTTCAAAATATGAAGGACTAAGCTGAGGTTTTCAACATGATCTTCTTGATTTCGAGAGTAGATCAAGATATCGTCAATGAAGACAACAACAAACCTATCCAAATAAGGGCGAAAGATTCTGTTCATATAGTCCATGAATATGGCAGGTGCATTCGTTACGCCAAATGGCATCACCAAGTACTCGTAGTGTCCATAACGAGTACGAAAAGCTGTTTTGGGAATGTCTTCCACTTTTACTCTGATTTGATGGTAACTCGATCATAAATCAATCTTAGAAAACACTACTGCTCCCTTCAACTAATCCATTAGATCATCTATCCTTGGCAGTGGATACTTGTTCTTGATTGTGACTTTATTCAGCTGATGGTAGTCCACACACAATCGTGAAGTACCATCCTTCTTCTTAACTAGCACTACCGACGCTCCTCAAGGTGATATGCTAGGTCTAATAAATTGCTTTTCCAAAAGCTCCTCCAATTGCTCCTTGAGTTCAACTAGTTCCACTAGTGACATTCTGTAGGGTGCTATGGAAATAGATCTAGCTCCAGGCACAAGGTCAATAGTAAACTCGATCTCCCGCTCCGATGGTAAACCAGGTACATCTTCAGGAAAGACTTCAGGAAACTCTCGAACCACAGGAAGTGTGTTCACATCTACCTCTTTCTCGACTTTTAAAGAAGACAATAGCATGTATCCTTGAGCTCTTTCTTTCAAGAAAGGAAGAACTTGGTTGGCTGTCAAAAATCTAGAATTCTCATCCAAAGGAAAAACTATGGTTTTTCTAGAACAATCTAACAGGACATGGTTAGAAGATAACTAATCCATTCCTAAGATTACATCTAACTGGGAAAGTAGTAAACAGATCAATCAACAGAAAAGATTCGACCTTCAACAATCAATGGACAATCTAAACAGACTTTGGTGGTCACAACAGGTGTAGCAGTAGGAGTTGAAATAGTTAAGTCAAAAGGCAAAGAAGACACAGGCAAACCAAGTTGTTTCACATAGTCATAGGAAATAAAAGAATGGGTTGCACCAGAGTCATACAGTTCAGTTAAAAGATTACCCTCTATGAGACCTTCTCCTTGTATAAGATCTTCAGATTGAGAGGCTTCAGTACTATTCAAGGTATAAACTCTACCTTCAGCCTGCGGTTTCGCAGTTCTTACAGCATTAACCGAAGGTTTAGCCTTTGCCTAATTGCAGTCGTGAGAAACATGCCTGGCCTTCCCGCATCTAAAACAAATGATCCCTTTGATTGTGCAATCCCTCGTGTAGTGATCCTTCCCGCACTTCATGCATCTTGGCAAGAAAGCTGTAGTTTGATCAATTCTACTCGGACTTCCTCTAGGACTTCCACTTTGTGGTCTTTGTTGCTAATTTCCAAATGGTCTGGAATAAGGCTTTTTCGGGTAATGATTGACTACTGCTTCCTCCTCTTTGGGACCAAAAATGTCCAAAGTTGCAGTTTCTCGTGTCTCGCGCTTGGTCTAAGTCTTCCACCTGATGACACGTGTCAAACAATTCTGAAAACTGATTGATCTTCAATGTTATAATAGCTCTTTTCACATCATGCCTTAAACCTTCCTCAAACTTCTGACACTTCCATGCTTTGTTTGGTTGATGTTGGAAATAAGTTGAGAACCTCGACAAGCTCTCAAATTTTGTAGCATACTCACTTACAGTTGTAATTGGCTAGCTGACATGAATAGTTATTTTGATGATAACAAACACGAAGATGATGGCAAGACCAAGTCCAAAACCTTCAAGAATAGTTTAGGACTTAGGATCTTTGTAAGAGAGCTTTTATTAGATATCTCATTGGTTAAATTTAAAAGATTTAAAAATCTGTTCCTTAAAATCAAACTGAGGTTTTCAAAGTGGTTTTGAAAGAACAAAGGTTTTAGAGATTGGAAATGGTTTTTCGAAGCAATTACAAATGGTTTCTTAACTATTTTTGACTGAGGTATTCAAATTCCCCTCCATGGTATTCGAATAACATGCATCATTTACATACGTTTCTGTTTTCCAAATCAGAGGTATTCGAATACCCTTCATGGCATTCGAATACAATGCTTCTTAAAAACCTGTTTTAAGTGATAGGTATTCAAATAACCCTTATGGTATTCGAATAACCTGATTTCAAAAAATACCTTTTAAACTGAGGTATTCGAATACCCTTAACTGGTATTCGAATAACCCCCCTTTGATCTGTTTTTAAAAATACCTTTTATCAGAGGTATTCAAATACCCCCTGATGGTATTCGAATAACCCACGAGACTTTCCTCTGGTTTTTGAAAATGGCAGCCAATGTTCTTGCATTTAATATGATTTTAATGGCACCCAACGACTCTTTTCTTCATTGCTTTATAAATAGAGACCTTGGGTCTCTTGTGAAGGTTGCCTAGCGACTTGAACTATTTTTGCTTGTGCTAAAAACGTGATTCTCTATTTTCTCATATTCTCTATGCTCTTTTCGCCAAAACCTTGAGATATCCTTAGAGAGCTCTATAGTGCTTCAAGTTGTATCGTTTACTCTTTGTGAGAGTTTTCTATTTCATCTATTTTCTGCTTTTGTAAAGGGTGAGGTATCCCTTAGTGATTTTGTGAGGGTGAGGTATCCCTCAGTAAAAGGGTGAGGTGTAACACCCCTTTTTGGAGAGGGAACGTCACATTATTCAACATAAAAGAAAATGACAAATAGAAGAAAATGCGGAAAATAAATTTTTAAACAATCAAGACCCGGTTCATTTAGCTCAAAATTAACTTGCTTAGTACTTTAATACGTGAGTAAAATTGGCAGTATATTTTTTTTTTGTTAATTTAACAATGCGGAATATGAATAACGGTAAGGAACAAAACAGTAAACAGAAACCCACATCTAAATAACATACACATACATATATATTTAGATGCCAAATATATTTTAGATACAGCCTAGAAATTTCCAAAAAGCAAAACTATACCTGCCCCATAGGATTAAACATATATACCCCAGAGATATCAAAATATACAGCCCACCAAAAATAATACATTAGGCCCCCAAAATAAAACACTGGTAGCCATCAGCAGCTACCAGTAAAAATCAGTCCCTCAAAGGAGGAGGGACCGTGTCCAGGTCCTCAGCAGGATCCTCCTCTTTAGAGGAAACCTCCATGGGAACCACGGAACCACAGGTAGGAGCCCGAGTAGTAGAATCAAAAGAGTCCTCCCAAGGGGTGTAGTAACGATCACCCCACATCTCTCGGATGGGTAGGTAGAACTCCAGCCACAGGCTGACATGGCAGGTGAGGACCGGTGCCGCATGACGTCTCCAGGCTAGGGCAATCGACACATCTCCCAGATAGATGCAACGATCGGAGTTCAAGTTGATATGCCAGCACTCTGGCCCTCCGAGGAAGGTCAGACGCACATCACCTAGAAATCCGCATATACGTGCCGCCATCGCCTCAGTAGATGCTAGTCTTGTTCGGGCCAGAAGCCAGGAAAATCGAGATCTTCCGCCTACTTGCCGTCATCTTCGATCAACACAGGGTACACACAGGCAGCAAATAATAGAAACACAAGAAAGAGGTAAGACATCCTACCATCATTACCAATTATAGCAGCCAGAAACAAAATGGCGCAACTCGCCCAGGTAGCAGTTCAGAAACAACATATCCAAGTAATAGGCAGTAAATTCAATAATAAGTAGATAAACAGTTCCAAGCAGTCATTTATTGCAACATTAAACAAACAGTTCAAATTCACAAAGTAGTAATTATCAGATGATTTCATATTCCATAATGCATGTACACACGGTACTCAGAATCCTACTCCATGGAGCTAGACACAAACAGTCGGAGACATGTCTGTAACTCGGCTGCCACGGCCAAAGTGCTATACATCAATGATTTCCATGTGCACATCAGGCATTGTATAGACAGTCCACGCTAGATCACGATATAGGATAGTGTCTCGGTCCGGATCGTCGGTGCGTTTGCATCGATTTGCCCCAATGATTTCCACTATGGACTCGCACCCCGACGCCCCCAAGGTCAAACATGACCTACACTAGTCTATTCGCACCCACACTAAGGTGTGTTCAATCTCCTAGGCAACTTGGCCTTACAATAGTCCACAGGACATTCACAATACATAAGACTCTATGCATGAATATGTATGATTCACAATTTCATACAATGCCATAATATGCCACAATTGGCCAAGATAAACATCAACACATAAATGGTCACTCACATAGACCCATAATGTCATAATATTGAAAGCAATTGAGGTAATACATTTCTAAGGTCCATTATGCATTCTTATTCAAGATTTGCCATTGTTACAAGAATCCGTCACTAAATAAGTTTCCATAGTCAATTAAATTTTTCTAAAGTAATTTATTCTCATTCACTTAGAATGGTCATTCTATGGTCTCAAAACTTCACACTCTCTTGTTCTTGCTCTTTTGAGTTTACCCTAAGTCTTATGAAAATCTCATTCTTGGTTCTTTAAAATTTATGAAGTTTCCAATTATTTTCAATTCTTTCATTTGGTAATTTTCTAGTTCATTATCTAAGAGTTAGCCACTTGATTGCTTAAATTTTAAAGTTACCAAAAGTTACATAATTAAGCCTCAATGGCCTTAGAGGCCGTGGCCTCACAAGGGATCAAATTCCCAATCTTTTCAATGCATCAATTGTAAATTATACCTTTAATTTACTTAGTCCTTCACTTGCTGTATTGGTTCACCAAAAACCTCAAATTTGTGGGCTCAAAACAGTGGCCACCCTAGGAGTTCTAATTCCAAGTTTTTCCTTCCATTGATTTCATTTTATCACTTGATTAATTTAAGTCTTATGCTTATTACAACTTGTCCACAATTTACCCAAAATTTGGCCCAAAAACCGTGGCCTCCCTAAGGTGATTCTCAATTGTTTTTCTTCCATTTTCAACCATCTAATCCAATCCAATATATTATTATACAAGATCAATCAATCCAATGTCATGAATATCTTAAAATCAACATGTAAACATAATAGTCATCAAATTAAAGAATAACCCTCATTAGGTTTTTTCTTACAAACAACAAAATCAAGGTTCCTAGATGCTAATAGAGGTTGAGGAGGAGTGTCTTCTTCTTACCCAAGTGTAGAAATCAATAGAAACTCCAAGAAACCTCCTTGAAATTTCGGATTGCACTCTCCAAAAACCCTAGAAATTTTGACTTAGTTAGAATGGCATAAGGACTTGAAAAATGTGATGTAAATGGCCATTAGAAGGCTCTTGAAACAGAAAATGAAGAGAAGAGAAGAGAGGTCTTGAAACTTACCCAAAAGCTCAAAGCTTGAAGCTTGAAGAAAGTGATGAAGATGATGGATTTTCAAGAAGCTCCAAGCAAGAAAAGTGTTTAGGAGGAGGAGAGGATTGAGAAAATGTGGTTGGTTTAAATTTTTGTGATGGATGAGTAGGGAAGAAGAGGGGCTGCCGTAGCTATGGTAGAGAGAAGGAGGAGAAGAAGAAAATGGAGAAAGAAGAAGAAAGGTAGAGAGAGAAAGTGTTTTGGTAATTATGAATTTGTGTGGTAAATTGAATTAATGAAAGCAAAGCATTTTCCTTCCCCAAAGGGGCTACTGCCGTGCTTGAGAGAGAGAAGAGGGAGAGTGTGCCTTGGCTTCCCTTGGAAGCTAAGGGCATTTGGGTCATTGTTTGGTCAAAACTTCTCGCAGAAGCTTTGATTTTTTAACATTAAATTTGAATTAAAGTGGATGGATTAGACATAAAGTAGATTGTATTTGGATAATGTGATAAGATTTTTATTACATGCTATTATCCAATGGATAATAGTTATAGTTGACAGAAGTCAGTATTTAATTAATCTGACAGATAAATTTTTCGCAGTATTGTTTTGTTTTATCTGTTATAATTTCTAGAAAAACGTGGAATCTCGTAAACTGTGTCTAGCCTCGGATTTAGTAAGATCCCCCGTCGACATGTCCATAGTTCAAGGTTCTCGGAGGAAACATCGCGTTTCTCCGATTCTGCTCAGTGCACACACAAAATGAAGAATATATTAAAATATTCGACGTTTCCGAAAAAATCCCAGAAAATTCTCAAAAATTGAAAATATTATAAAACGACTATTCATCATATAATTTTCCAATTTTTGAAGCATTACAGCCATTTTCTCGACTCTGCTAAATGTTTGCGCAAAACGAGGAATATATTAAAATATTCGTCGTTTCTAAAAAATTCCCAAAGAATTCACATAAATCACAAATATTAGAAAATGACTATTTGTGGTGAAATAAATAATTTCCGGAGCGTTACACTGACCTCAGCAATTCTTAGTTCAATGTGCACGTAAAACGAGAAATATATTAAAATATTTATTATTTCCGAAAAATTCCAGAAAAATTCCTAAAAATCAAGAATATTGTGAAATGATTATTTATGATTAAATAGATACTTTTTGGGACATTACATGAGGTATCCCTTGTTGTAAAGAAGGTGAGGTATCGTTTAAAAGGGGTGAGGTATCCCTATTGTGTAAAGATTGCAAGCACCTGTTTTAAGCTTGTATTGAATAGTAAAAAATCTCAAACTGTGTTTCGGGGACTGGACGTAGGCCACAAGTGGTTGGTGGTCGAACCAGGATAAATATCGTGCCTGCTTTTCCTTCTCTTTATCTCTTTATTTATCATAATTTATTTATTATTACTTAATTGTTTATTTACTGTTCTTAAGGTATTTTATCAATATATATATTCATTATATTGCTTCAAGAAATTTGTGTTAAAAAGGGTTTGCGAAAAAGTTCTTAATTACTCAATTCACCTCCCCTCTTGAGTACTGAAGCCACTTGGGTAACAAGTGGTATCAAAGCTAGATCTTATATAAAGAGCTTAGCCACTTCAAGAGTACATGGCTTCATCAAATGATTTTTCAGAAGCAACTTCCATAAATCGACCACCCTTTTTCAATGGGGATGGTTATGCATATTGGAAGGAAAGAATGAAAATCTTTATCGAGGCTATTGATCTAGATGTGTGGGATGCGGTCGAAAATGGCGCATTTATACCTACACGAGTTGTTGATGGTGTAAAAACCGAGACACCTAGAAATGATTGGTCTAAAGATGATAAAAGAAAAGTTCAAAATAACTTGGTAGCCAAAAACATCATTACCGCAGCTTTGGGGCATGATGAATTTTTTAGAATTTCAAATTGCAAAACTGCTAAAGAAATGTGGGACACTTTACAAGTTACCCATGAGGGTACTAGTGAAGTTAAGAGGTCGAGAATTAATTCTCTAACTCGTGAATATGAATTATTTAGAATGAACCATGCTGAAAGCATTCAGGAAATGTAAAAGAGGTTCACCCACATAATAAATCATCTTGCATCATTAGGAAAGAATTTTTCTAACGAAGATTTAATTAACAAAGTGCTGAGATGTTTAAGCAGGATTTGGTAACCAAAGGTAACAGCAATTTCAGAAACAAGGGACTTGACAACCATGTCCTTAGCTACCCTATTTGGCATACTTCAAAAGCACGAATTAGAACTCAGTAGGCTTGACCAAAGTGAGGAACACGATAAGAAAAATAAAGGGATTGCACTTAAAGCCACCACCTCTACTATCAATAATGAAGATGAAGATGATGGAGATGACGTGGACAATGTTGAGCTAAATGAACAAAACCTCAGTCTTCTAGTAAAGAAATTCGAAAGGTTTCTCAAAAAGAAAGGAACTCAAAGAAGACCGCCTCTTTCCCCAAAGAAATTTGAAAAGAAGCCCTCAAAGGAAAGAAAAGGAAGAAGAGTCTACATAGCTTGGGATGACAACGACATGGACTCATCTGACAGCTCAGATAGTGAGGAAGCCCATCTATGCTTTATGGCCAAAGGAGAAGAAGAAGAAGAAAGCGACACTGAGGTAATTTCTAATTATGAATTATCTCATTCTTATGATGAATTACAAGACGCTTTTGAATAGCTGCATGAGGAATCTCTTAAGCTCACTAAAATAATTTCTTCATCTAAGAAAACTATTTCTTCTTTGGAAAATCAAATTCTTATTTTAAATGAAGAAATTAAAGAATTAAAAATTAAAAATGAGACATTAGGATTAATTGATGCATGCTCAACCTGCATTTCACAAGCTTCTAAATCTTTGTCTTGTTCTTCATGTCATATACTCGAAAAAGAAATTGAAGACTTAAAGAACACCCTTGCAAAATTCACCTGTGGAAGAGATAATTTAAATATCATATTAGGGAAACAAAGGGTTGTTTTTGAAAAAGCTGGAATTGGTTATAACCCGAAAAATCAGCATAAATCGTATAAAAATTTCTTTATTTATTCAAGTACTTCTAGTAGCCCATTTACTAAATGTTTTTATTGTGGGAAAAAGGGTCATAGTGCATCAATATACAATGTAAGGAAAAACATTAATACAAAAATTAGAACTAAAATGGTATGGGTTCCCAAGGGTACTATACCCAAAACTGACATTCAAGGACCCAAGAAAATTTGGGTACCAAAAGCCAAAAATTGAAATGTGTTGCAGGTGTGCCTGAAGGGCAAGAGTTGACTTTGGCATTTTGAAAATAGTTGCTACAAGCACAAGACTGGAAATAATTTCAAGCTCTCCTCCTTGTCTCTATCAAGCGAGGACTTGCATTTCTTTTCATATATAAGTGTTTCCATCAAAAGGTAAGCTTTCATATCTCAAATATACCTTTCTGGACATAAAATATGTGTTTTTATGTTTAAGTTATTCGAATACCTTCCTATGGTATTCGAATACCATTGCTTCATACATGTAAAATTTGTTCTTTTCTGATAGGTCCATTTGAATACCTTCCTATGGTATTCGAATACCATACATTAGTATAGTATTCTTATAGCTAGAGTATTCGAATAACTAATATAGCTATTCGAATACCCAGAAACTTATCATATCAGTGTTTCCCACATGCCTCTGGAGCATTCGAATACCTTCTAAGGCATTCGAATACTTGCACTTGCCTTATGTAGAACCCCTTTTTGGAGAGGGAACGTCACATTGTCAAACATAAATGAAAATGCAGAAAATAAAATTTTGAACAATTAAGACCCGATTCATTTAATTTAAAGTTAACTTGTTCGATACTTCAATACGTGGGTAAAATAACAATATATATTTTTTTGTTAATTAACAAACTAAATGGCGAAGCTTATACAGCAGCAAAGAATGAGAAGGAAACTAAAATTCACACCTGAATGACATACATATGTATATATATATATTTAAACATCAACTGTACTTTAGATACAAGCCTGGAAATTCCTAAAAAGCAAAACTATACCTGCCTAAGGATTTTACATATGCATCCCCCAGAATATCAAAATATACAGCCCACCAAAAATAATACATCAGGCCCCCAAAATAAAACACTGGCATCCATCAGCTACCGGTAAAAATAAGTCCTGGAGGATCAGATCCGGTCCTCGCAGGGTCCTCCTCTTCAGAGGAAACCTCCATGGGAACCACAGAACCACGGGCAAGAGCCCGAGCAGTGGAATCAAAAGAGTCCTCCCAAGGGGTGTAGTAACGATCACCCCACATCTCTCAGATGAGTAAGTAGAATTTCAGTCACAGGCTGACATGGCAGGTGAGGACCGGCGCCTTATGACGTCTCCAGGCTAGGGCAATCGACACGTCCCCTAGGTAGACGCAGCGATCGGAATTCAAGTTGATATGCCAGCACTCTGGCCCTCCGAGGAAGGTCAAACGCACATCACCTAGAAATCCATGCATGCGTGCCGCTATCGCCTCAGTTGATGCTAATCCCGTTCGGGCCAGAAACTAAGAAAATCGGGATTTTCCGCCTCCTTACCGTCATCTTCGATCAACACAGTGTACACACAGGCAGCAAATAATAGAAACACAGGAAAGAGGTAAGACATCCTACCATCATTACCAATTATAGCAGCTAGAAACAAAACGGCGCAACGCGCCCAAATAGCAATGTAGAACATCATTTCCAAATAATAAGCAGTAAGTCCAACAGTTACATATTGCATAGTTACAAGTTTTTAATTGCATAATTACTTATACTTCCAAGTTACCAAAGTTACATATTTACACCTAAAAGGCCTTAGAGGCCGTGGCCTCTCTAGGGATTCAATTCCCAAATCTTTTCAATTTATCATATCATAGGTTACACCCTTAATTCACTTAATCCTTTACTTGTTACATTGGTTCATCAATAACCCCAATTTTGGGCTCAAAACCGTGGCCTCCCTAGGAGTTCTAATTCCAAGTTTTTTTTTTCCTTCCATCGATTTCATTTTATCACTTGATTAATTTAAGTCTTATACTTGTTACAAATTTTCCACAAATTACCAAATACTAAGTCCAAAAACTGTGGCCTCCCTAGATTGGTTCTCAATTGTTTTTCTTCCATTTTCAAGTCATACCATCCATTCCAAGACATCAATATACACCACCAACCAATCCATTATCATAAACATCATAAAATCAACATCCAACATATAAATTATCTAATTTAAAGAATACCCCACATTAGGGTTTTCTCACAAACAAGTATGACCAAGGTTCCTAGATGCTAATAGAGGTTGAGGAGGAGTGTCTTCCTCTTACCCAAGTGAAGAAATTAATAGAAACTCCAAGAAATCTCCTTGAAATTTCAGATTGCACCTCGAAAAACCCTAAAAATTTTGACTTAATTAGAATAGCATATGGACATGAAAAATGGAATGTAAATGGCCATTAGAAGACTCTTGAAACCGAAAATGAAGAGAAGGGAAGAAGAGTCTTGAAACTTACACAAAAAGACTCCAAGCTTGAAGCTTGAGGAAAGTGATGAAGATGGTGGAATCTCAAGATGCTCCAAGCAAGAAAGATGTTTAGAAGGATGAGAGGATTCATAAAATGTGGTTGGAAGAAAATTTTGTGAAGGTTGAGGTGAGGGAGAGGGGCTGGCCGTAGCACATGTAGAGAGAAGGAGGAGGAGAAGAAAATGGAGAAAGAAGAAGAAAGGTAGAGAGAGAAAGGCTTTTGGTTAAAATGAATTTATGTAATGTAAAATTAGTTAAGTGAAACTAATTTCCTTCCCCCAAAATCGAGGTTGCTGCCGTGCTTGAGAGAGAGAAGAGGGAGAGTGTGTTGGCTTCCTTTGGAAGCTAAGGGTTCTTTAGTCATTAATTGGTCAAAGCTTCTCAAAGAAGCTTTGATTATTTTGCATTAAATTTGAATTAAAGTGAATTGATTAGACATAAAGTAGATTGCATTTGGATAATGTGATAGGATTTTTATTACATGCTATTATCCAATGGATAATAGTTATAGTTGACAGAAGTTAGTATTTAATTAATCTGACAGATAAATTTTTTGCAGTATTGTTTTGTTTTATCTGTTAAAATTTTACGAAAATCGTAAAACCTCGTAAACTGTGTCCAGCCTCGGGTTTAGTAAGATCCCCCATCGACATGTCCATAGTTCAAGGTTCACGGAGGAAACATCGCGTTTCTCCTGTTCCGCTCAGTGCATAAGCAAAACGAGAAATATACTAAAATATTCGACGTTTCCGGAAAATTTCCAGAAAATTCTCAAAAATTGAAAATATTATAAAACGACTATTCGTCATATAATTTTCTAATTTTTGAAGCATTACAGTCGTTTTTCCCAACTCTGCTCAAGTTTTACGTAAAACGAAGAATATATTAAAATATTCATCATTTCTGAAAAATTCCGAAAGAATTCATATAAATTACAAATATTAGAAAATAACTATTTGTGGTAAAATAAGTAATTTCTGGAGTGTTACACTGACCTCAGCAATTCTCAGCTCAGTGTGCACGCAAAATGAGGAATATATTAAAATATTCATCGTTTTCGAAAAATTTCAAAAAATTTCCTAAAAATCAAGCATATTGTGAAATGATTATTTATGATTAAACAGATACTTTTTGGGACGTTACAACACTCCCCTACTAAAAAGGAATTTCGTTCTCGAAATTTACGTACCTCAAAACAGTTCTGGATGTTGCTCCTTCATCTTGTCTTCCAGTTCCCAAGTTGCATCACTAGTCGTCTCATTCCAGATCACCTTTACTAATGGAATCTCCTTGCCTCTAAGTTGCTTTATCCGTCGATCCTCGATTCTCACAGGAGGTGCCTCATAGGTCAAGTTCTCTTTTAATTGTACTGTGTCTGGTACTATGACATGACTTGGGTCAGGTAAATACTTACGCAGTTGTGGCACATGGACGACATTGTGTATATTAGAAAGAAAAGGGGGTAAGGCTATCTGGTAAGCTACTAGACCTATCCGGCGAAGAATTTGGTAAGGTCCAAGGAATTTTAGAGTGAGTTTTCTAGATTTCAAAGCCCGGCTGACCCCAGTCATGGGTGTGACTTTCAAGAACACATGCTCACCTTCTTCAAACTCAAGAGGCTTTCTCCTTTTGTATGCATAACTCTTATGCCGACTCTGAGCGGTTTTCATCTTCTCTTGAATCATCTTGACCTTTTCAGTTGTCTGTTGAATGATATCTGGTCCAATCGTAAGACGCTCACTGTCTTGGTACCAACACAAGGGTGTCCGACATCGTCATCCATATAGAGCTTCATAGGGTGCCATCCCTATACTTGAATGGTAACTGTTGTTGTAGGTGAATTCTATCATGGGTAAGATTTCATCCCAACTTCCAGTCTGTTCTATAGTACAAGCTCTAAGCAAATCTTCTAGAGATTGGATTGTCCTTTCAGATTAACCATCGGTTTGTGGGTGGTTCGCCGAACTTAGACGTAATTTTGTTCCCAACGATGCCTGTAAACTCTGCCAAAACTTTGAAGTAAACCTTGGATCCCTATCCGAAACAATACTCGTAGGCACACCATGCAGCCTAACGATCTCTCCAATATATAGCTGGGTCAACTTCTCCAGACTGTACCTTATATTGATCGGAAGGAAATGAGCTGACTTTGTGAGTCGATCAACTATTACCCAAATCGAATTGTGTCCTATTCTTGTTCTTGGCGAACCCACTACAAAATCCATTGCAACGCTGTCCCATTTCCATTCAGGAATAGACAACAGTTGTAGCAATCCTGCAGGTCTTTGATGTTCCACTTTGGCTTTTTGACAAACTAGACAAGTCGATACGCATCTAGTGACGTCGCTTTTCATTCCATGCCACCAGAACAACTTCTTCAAGTCTTGGTACATCTTCGTTATGCCCGGGTGCATATTCAGCTTGCTGGTGTGAGCATGATCTACAATATATCTTTTAAGCTCTTGGTCACGGGGAATACAGACTCTACCCCGGAATCTCAGAATTCCATCTGTTCCTTCCTTAAATTCCGTTTCTTTACCTTGCCTCTTCAGTTCTCTCACTTCTTGCAAGAATTCATCGACCTTCTGCTTTTCCTATATATCATCCATTAGTTCATTTGAAATGGTGACCATGTTCATAAATCTTTCCGGGTTCCAACTTAACGAATGACCAAACATCTCTAAACTGTTCGATGAGCTCTCTTTCCTTGATCATCAGGGCGGAAACACTGACGGTCTTCCTACTCAAGGCATCAGCCACGACATTCGCCTTGCCAGGGTGGTACAACAGTTGAAAGTCGTAGTCCTTGAGGAATTCCAACCATCTTCGCTGCCTCATGTTCAGTTCCTTCTGGTCATATAAGTATTTCAAGCTCTTGTGATCACTGAAGATGTTGAATGTTGCTCTATAGAGGAAATGCCTCCATATCTTCAAAGCAAAAACTACAGCTGCTAACTCCAAATCATGCGTTGGGTAGTTCTTCTCGTGCACTCGCAACTGTCGTGAAGCATAGGCCACCACTCTTCTGTGTTGCATAAGAACAGATCCCAATCCTTGGTATGAAGTGTCACAGTACACTTCGAATGGCTCATTCGGATCAGGTAGCACCAATACTGGTGAGGTAGTCAGCTGTTTCTTCAACTCTTGGAAACTCTACTCGCAGCTATCAGTCCACTCAAAAGCCTTGTCCTTCTTTGTCAGTTGAGTGAGCGGTCTAGCAATTTTGGAAAATCCTTCTATGAATCTTCTATAGTATCCGACTAACCCTACAAAGCTACGAACCTCCGTCACTGACTTCGGTTGTTCCCACTATAGCACTACCTTTACTTTTGACGGATCCACTGCAATCCCTTCCTTTAAGATCACATGGCCTAAAAACTTCACCTCATCAAGCCAAAACTCACACTTCAACAGTTTGGCATACAGTTCTTTCTCCTTCAAAATCTGGAGAACTATGCTGAGGTGTTCAGCATGATCCTCTCGGTTCGGGGAATATATCAAGATATCGTCAATGAAGATGACAACGATCTTGTCCAAGTATGGACGAAAGATTCTGTTCATGTAATCCATGAAGATAGCAGGTGCATTCGTCACACCAAACGGCATCACAAGGTATTTGTAATGACCGTATCAGGTAAGAAAAGCAGTCTTGGGTATATCCTCCGTTTTCACTCTTACCTGATGATACCCAGATCTCAGATCAATCTTCGAAAATACCGTTGCTCCCCTTAGTTGGTCCATCAAGTCGTCGATTCTTGGGAGTGGATACTTGTTCTTGATTGTTAGTCTGTTTAACAGTCTATAGTCCACACATAGCCTCGAGGTACCGTCCTTCTTTCGAACCAACAACACTGGCGCTCCCAGGGTGATACACTCGGCCTGACGAACTGTTTCTCCAAAAGCTCCTCTAGCTGTTTCTTAAGTTCTGCCAATTTCGTTGGCGACATCCGGTAAGGTGCTATAGACACGGGACCAGCTCCCGGTACAAGGTCAATAGCAAACTCTATCTCATGCGTCGGTGGTAAACCAGGTACATCTTCGGGGAAGATCTCAGGAAACTCCTTCACCAAAGGAATAGTGCTCAGATCAGCCTTGCTCTCGACTTTCAAAGAAGATAGTAACATGTATCCTTGAGCTCCTTCTTTCAAGAAAGCTCGCACTTGGTTAGCCGTCAAGTATCTAGAATCCTCATCCACAGGAAAGACTATGGTTTTTCTAGAGCAATCTAACAGAACATGGTTGGAAGACAACCAGTCCATCCCTAGGATTATGTCTAATTGTGACAAAGGTAGACATATTAAATCGACAGAAAAGATTCGACCTTCAACAATTAGGGGACACTTCAAGCAGACATTGGTAGTAACTACTTGGTTTGTCGGTAGGGGTTGAAACAGATCAAGTCAAAGGGTAGTTCGGACACAGGTAAGCCAAGTCGTAGCACACAGTCATATGATATGAAAGAATGGGTTGCCCCAGAGTCATATAGTACTTTTAAAAGATTACCTTCTATGGCGCCTTCTCCTTGAATCAAGTCTTCGGATTCGGAGGCTTCAGCTTCGCTCATGGTGTAAACTCGACCTCTGGCTTGCGGTTTCTTGGCTCGAGTTATATTGACTGAAGGTTCAGCCTTTGCTTGATTGCAGTCTCTGGACACATGGCCCGGTTTGCCACATCTGAAGCAGATGATTCCCTTGATCGTGCAGTCTCTCGTGAGATGATCTTTCCCACACTTTAGGCATTTGGAAGGATATGTCACATTTTGACCAGTCCGGTTCCTAGAAGAACCTCCACCAAAACTTCCACCGGCTTGTTGCTGACCTCCAGTTGGTCAAGAATAGGGCTTCTTTTGGAAGCGTTTTGAACCACTGCCTCCACCTCTTTGGAACCTCGCAGGCCTAAAGTTCTTGCTCCTCGAGTCTCTAGCCTATTCCAAGGCCTCAACTTCACAGCATGTGTCCAACAGTTCCGAAAACACCTTCATTTTCAGGGTGATCACGGCCTTCTTCACTTCATACCTCAGTCCCTCAGTAAACTTCCAACATTTCCAGGCTTCATTGGTTTGGTGTTGGTAGTGCATTGAGAACTTCTCCAGGTTCTCAAATTTGGCCGCATATTCACTAACGGTCATGTTCCCCTACCTCAGGTTAAGGAATTCCATCTTTTTCGCATATCTTGCATTTGCAGGAAAATATTTGTCCAAGAACTTATTCTTGAACACGTCCCATGTGATGTCAGTTCCTTCGGCTTCCAGTGCTCTCTGAGCTCCGTTCCACCAGTCTTCGGCATTGCCGATAAGCATGAAGGTAACATAGTTCACCTTCTTGTCCTCGGCGTAGTTCATGCCACGAAAGACTTTCTCCAGCTCTTTGATCCATAAACTAGCCTTGTCCGAATCAAATTCTCCCTTAAACTGTGGAGGGTTGTGGCGACGAAATTCTGCTAAGTTCTGTGCATCGGCAGTCGCCTCGAGCTGTTGAGTAGCTCTCTCTTGTTGTTGAGCAGCACGCTCATTTTACTGCGTGATGACTTCCACCATCCGCTGCATCGCTTCTACAGCAGCTGCCATATCACCGCTTCTCGCCATCTTACTTTCTCTTGAATCAAATTAGCTGAAAAACACAGGAAAGGTCAGAGAGATCCATTCAAAACACCAATCACAGAGATCCACACAATACAAACAAGACAGACTCACACACAAGACCCAAAGTAACATAAACCGGAGCTCTGATACTAACTTAATGTAATGCCCCTTTTTGGAGAGGGAACGTCACATTGTCAAACATAAATGAAAAAGTGGAAAATAAAATTTTGAACAATTAAGACCCGATTCATTTAATTTAAAGTTAACTTGTTCGATACTTTAATACGTGGGTAAAATAATAGTATATTTTTTTTTGTTAATTAACAAACTAAATGGCGAAGCTTATACAGCAGCAAAGAATGAGAAGGAAACTAAAATTCACACCTGAATAACATACATATGTATATATATATTTAAACATCAACTGTACTTTAGATACAAGCCTGGAAATTCCTAAAAAGCAAAACTATACCTGCCTAAGGATTTTACATATGCATCCCCCAGAATATCAAAATATACAGCCCACCAAAAATAATACATCAGGCCCCCAAAATAAAACACTGGCATCCATTAGCAGCTACCAGTAAAATCAGTCCCTCAGATGAGGAGGGACCGTATCCGGGTCCTCAGTAGAGTCCTCCTCTTCAGAGGAAACCCCCATGGGAACCACGGAACCACGGGCAGGAGCTCGAGCAGTAGAATCAAAAGAGTCCTCCCAAGGGGTGTAGTAACGATCACCCCACATCTCTCGGATGGGCAAGTAGAATTCCAATCACAAGCTGACATGGCAGGTGAGGACCGGCGCCTCATGACGTCTCCAGGCTAGGGCAATCGACACGTCCCCTAGGTAGACGCAGCGATCGGAATTCAAGTTGATATGCCAGCACTCTAGCCCTCCGAGGAAGGTCAGACGCACATCACCTAGAAATCCGCGCATGCGTGCCGCCATCGCCTCAGTTGATGCTAATCCCGTTCGGGCCAGAAACTAGGAAAATCGGGATTTTTCGCCTTCTTACCGTCGTCTTCGATCAACACAGTGTACACATAGGCAGCAAATTATAGAAACACAGGAAAGAGGTAAGACATCCTACCATCATTACCAATTATAGCAGCCAGAAACAAAATGGCGTAACGCGCCCAAATAGCAATTCAGAACATCATTTCCAAATAACAAGCAGTAAGTCCAATAGTAAGCAATTAAACACTTCTAGGCAGACATTCATTACAGTAATGTTCAGACAATTCACCGTTACGAAAAATAATGATTTACGATGACAGATTATTTCATGATACACATGCATGCTTTCCCAAATTCCTACTCCATGGAGCTAGATACAAACAGTCGGAGAGAAAGATCAGGAGACATGTCTGTAACTCGGTTGCCGCGGCCAAAGTGCTATACATCAATAATTTCCATATGCACATCAGGCATTGTACAGACAATCCACGCTAGATCACGATATAGGACAGTGTCTCGGTTTGGATTGTCGGTGCGTTTACATCGGTTTGCCCCACGGGTAGAAGAGCTACCAACCACCCATTGTGAAGGACCCGCACCCCAACGCCCCCAAGGTCAAACATGACCTACACTAGTCTACTCGCACCCGCACTAAGGTGTGTTCAATCTCCTAGGCAACTTGGCCTTACAACAGTCCACAGGACATTCACAATGCATAAGACTCTATGCATGAACATGTATGATTCACAATTTCACACAATTCCATAATATGCCACAATTGGCCAAGACAAGCATCAAAATACAAATGGTCACTCACATGGACCCATAACATTATAATATAAAGATCAAATCAATTGGTACATTCTTAGGTCCATTATGAATCCTAACTTAGAATTTGTTTCCCCTTTCAAGGTTCATGTTCAATTCAACTCTTACAATTAGTTTAATCCTCCAAGGTAATTTAATCTTATGCAGTTTGTAAATTATTCAAGTTCTTAGGCCTCACACTCTTTTGTTCTTCACTCACTTGTAATTATCTTAAATCTTATGACAATCTCACTCTTAGTCCTTTAAAATTTATGTAAT
The DNA here is from genome assembly GCA_029884605.1 of Ormosia emarginata. Classification (NCBI taxonomy): domain Eukaryota; kingdom Viridiplantae; phylum Streptophyta; class Magnoliopsida; order Fabales; family Fabaceae; genus Ormosia; species Ormosia emarginata. Next base: position 14,334,979 of record JAQQTP010000079.1, on the reverse strand, counting down.
CTTTGATTATATTAAATTCTTCCAATTTATTAATTATCTACCTCATTACATAGGTTTTTAATTGCATAATTACTTATACTTCCAAGTTACCAAAGTTACATATTTACACCTAAAAGGCCTTAGAGGCCGTGGCCTCTCTAGGGATTCAATTCCCAAATCTTTTCAATTTATCATATCATAGGTTACACCCTTAATTCACTTAATCCTTTACTTGTTACATTGGTTCATCAATAACCCCAATTTTGGGCTCAAAACCGTGGCCTCCCCAGGAGTTCCAATTCCACGTTTTTTTTTTTTCCTTCCATTGATTTCATTTTATCACTTGATTAATTTAAGTCTTATACTTGTTACAAATTTTCCACAAATTACCAAATACTAAGTCCAAAAACTGTGGCCTCCCTAGAGTGGTTCTCAATTGTTTTTCTTCCATTTTCAAGTCATACCATCCATTCCACGACATCAATATACACAACCAACCAATCCATTATCATAAACATCATAAAATCAACATGCAACATATAAATCATCTAATTTAAAGAATACCCCACATTAGGGTTTTCTCACAAACAAGTATGACCAAGGTTCCTAGATGCTAATAGAGGTTGAGGAGGAGTGTCTTCCTCTTACCCAAGTGAAGAAATCAATAGAAACTCCAAGAAATCTCCTTGAAATTTCGGATTGCACCTCCAAAAACCATAAAAAATTTGACTTGATTAGAATAGCATATGGACATGAAAAATGGAATGTGAATGGCCATTAGAAGACTCTTGTAACCGAAAATGAAAAGAAGGGAAGAAGAGTCTTGAAACTTACACAAAAAAACTCCAAGCTTGATGCTTGAGGAAAGTGATGAAGATGGTGGAATCTCAAGATGCTCCAAGCAAGAAAGATGTTTAGAAGGATGAGAGGATTAAGAATATGTGGTTTGAAGAAAATTTTGTGAAGGTTGAGGTGAGGGAGAGGGACTGGCCGTAGCACATGTAGAGAGAAGGAGGAGGAGAAGAAAATGGAGAAAGAAGAAGAAAGGTAGAGAGAGAAAGGCTTTAGGTTAAAATGAATTTGTGTAATGTAAAATTAGTTAAGTGAAACTAATTTCCTTCCCCCAAAATGGAGGCTGCTGGCGTGCTTGAGAGAGAGAAGAGGGAGAGTGTGTTGGCTTCCTTTGGAAGCTATGGGCTATTTTGTCATTAATTGGTCAAAGCTTCTCAAAGAAGCTTTGATTATTTTACATTAAATTTGAATTAAAGTGAATTGATTAGACATAAAGTAGATTTTATTTGGATAATGTGATAGGATTTTTATTACACGCTATTATCTAATGGATAATAGTTACAGTTGACAGAAGTCAGTATTTAATTAATCTGATAGATAAATTTTTCGCAGTATTGTTTTGTTTTATCTGTTAAAATTTCATGAAAATCGTGAAACCTCGTATGTCCAGCCTCGGGTTTAGTAAGATCCCCCATCGACATGTCCATAGTTCAAGGTTCACGGAGAAAACATCGCGTTTCTCCCGTTCCGCTCAGTGCGCATCCAAAATGAGGAATATACTAAAATATTCGACGTTTCCGAAAAATTCCCAGAAAATTCTCAAAAATTTCAAATATTATAAAACGACTATTCGTCATTTAATTTTCCAATTTTTGAAGTGTTATAGTCATTTTTCCCGACTCTGCTCAAGTTTTGCGCAAAACGAAGAATATATTAAAATATTCGTCGTTTCTGGAAAATTCCGAAAGAATTCACATAAATCACAAATATTAGAAAATGACTATTTGTGGTAAAATAAGTAATTTCTGGAGCGTTACACTGACCTCAGCAATTCTCATCTCAGTGTGCACGTAAAACGAGAAATATATTAAAATATTCATCGTTTCTAAAAAATTCCAGAAAAATTCCAAAAAATCAAGAATATTGTGAAATGATTATTTATGATTAAACAGATACTTTTCGGGACATTACACCTTGTCTTCTTTTCTGTGGTGGGTATTCGAATACAGCAAGAGGTATTCGAATACCACATGGCTGAAAATCAAATTTACGTCGTGATCTCTGTTCTATTTCTATTCTTCATTTATGCAAATGCAATGTAAAAATATTTGACTCTCTGGATGACATGCTTTTGATGAAATACATCTCATTTTTTTTAACCTAGATTTATGCCTTAAATGAAAATTACATGATGTTCTTAAATGCATATTTCTTAGCTTGTTCTTGTACCTTCTTTTTCTCAAGAATATGTTGCACATATTTAAATACTTTGTAAGGTAAATGCTTAATGTAATTGGCTACTGTTTTAATAAATATATGAACAAGTGCAACAAGTGGTATCAAACAAAGTGGTATGAACGTAATAACAGGTGGTAACAAGTGGTAACAAACAAGTGGTTAATTGGCCAAATTAATCAATACAATATCTTTTGCCCTTGTGAACTCATTTGTTATTTTGCCTTATTAATTTGATTGATTATTTACTTATGAGTTTGGCTAACCTTTATGGATCCAAAAATTAATGGATACCAAAGAAAATACTTTGAATTGTTTTGTAGGGTTATAACTACCTAAAGCAAAGTCTTAAATGGCAAAGATTATTCAACTTGAGGGAAATGAATGAAGAGGACATGAGGGGACTTTCTTCAAGTACATTGAAAAGAAATACTCAATGGAAGAAAGCTCAAGACTATCTTAAATGTCTACATATTTTTTTCTTACATGAGTAACATGCTTAGCATTGACAAAAGTACCAAATTGGATATTATCTTGCTAATGTTGTCATTGCATATAGGGTAAATAATGTTAATTCTATACAATACTCTGATCCCTATAGCATATTTCATCAAGGTAAAATATTTAATATCTACGATTCTCTTGATATATGGCAAATTCATAAGAAATTGACAACAAGTGGTTATATTTGATAACAAGTGGTAAATGTTTTACATTTTGATAACAAGTGGTATCAAATATAAGTAATTCTTATGGAAAATGTAATGATTGTTTTGATGATAATTCAATGCAATTAGTTGTTCTATGAATGAATATATCTTTGCTCAAGTGCTGAATATTGTGCTTATATAGCTAAATTTATAAAATTAAACTCTGTTGCTATTCTTGTATGCTATGAATGAACATATCTTGTTGGACTGGAATATACTCTGTTTAGCCTTATGCTTTATCTTGCCCCATCTTTTTGATCACAACAAAAGGGGGAGAAAAAGTTTGAATTCCTTGTTTGAGAAAAGTCAGGGGGAGAAAAAGTAAAAAGTTCGGTAAGACAAAAATGGAAATTGGATTCCAAAAGTAAGGGGGAGCTGCTGTGCATATCTATGATATAAATCACCTCTTATGAAAAAGAAGGGGAGTAAGTATCTCTAAACAACTTTGTGAATTCCAATTTTTATGAACTGATGCTTTTCTCAATGATAGTTTGTCATCATCAAAAAGGGGGAGAATGTAATTGGCTAGCTGACATGGATAGTTGTTTTGATGATAACAAACACGAAGATGATGGCGAGACCAAGTCCAAGACCTTCAAGAATAGTTTAGGACTTAGGATCTTTGTAAGAGAGCTTGTATTGGATATCTCATTGGTTAAATTTAAAAGATTTAAAAATTTGTTCCTTAAAATCAAACTAAGGTTTTCAAAGTGGTTTTGAAAGAACAAAGGTTTTAGAGATTGGAAATGGTTTTTCGAAGCAATTACAAATGGTTTCTTAATTGTTTTTGACTGAGGTATTCGAATACCCCTCCATGGTATTCGAATAACATGCATCATTTACATACATTTCTGTTTTCCAAATCAGAGGTATTCGAATACCCTTCATGGCATTTGAATATAGTGCTTCTTAAAAACCAGTTTTAAGTGATAGGTATTCGAATAACCCTTGTCGTATTCGAATAACCTGATTTCAGAAAATACCTTTTAAACTGAGGTATTCAAATACCCTTAACTGGTATTCGAATAACCCCCCTTTGATCTGTTTTTAAAAATACCTTTTATCAGAGGTATTCGAATACTGCCTGATGGTATTCGAATAACGCACGAGACTCTGCTCTGGTTTTTGAAAATGGCAGCCAACGTTCTTGCATTTAATATGATTTTAATGGCACCCAACGGCTCTTTTCTTCATTGCTCTATAAATAGAGACCTTGGGTCTCTTCTGAAGGTTGCCTAACCACTTGAACTATTTTTGCTTGTGCCAAAAACATGATTCTCTATTTTCTCATATTCTCTATGCTCTTTTCGCCAAAACTTGAGATATCCTTAGAGAGCTCTATAGTGCTTCAAGTTGTATCATTTACTCTTTGTGAGAGTTTTCTATTTCATCTATTTTCTACTTTTGTAAAGGGTGAGGTATCCCTTAGTGATTTTGTGAGGGTGAGGAATCCCTCAGTAAAAGGGTGAGGTATCCCTTTGTTATAAAGAAGGTGAGGTATCCTTCAAAGGGGGTGAGGTATCCCTCTAGTAAATAAAATGAGGTATCCCTGTTGTGTAAAGGTTGCAAGCACATGTTTTAAGCTTGTATTGAATAGTAAAAAATATCGAACTGTGTTTCGGGGACTGGACGTAGGCCACAAGTGGTTGGTGGTCGAACCAGGATAAATATCGTGCCTGCTTTTCCTTCTCTTTATCTCTTTATTTATCATAATTTATTTATTATTGCTTAATTGTTTATTTACTGTTCTTAAGGTATTTTATCATCTTTATATATATTCATTATATTGCTTCAAGAAATTTGTGTTAAAAAGGATTTGCAAAAAGGTTCTTAATTACTTAATTCACTCCCCCTCTTAAGTACTGAAGCCACTTGGGTAACAAGAATTATATTTCCTTGCCGTAAACTAAGGAACTCTATCTCCTTAACATGTCTGGCACTTTCTGGGAAATATTTATTCAAGAACTTCTCCTTGAATACTGCCCAAGTAATTTCTCGACCTTCTGAATCCAGCAACCTCTGTTCTCCAGTCCACCAATCCTCTGCATCTCTAACAAGCATAAATGCAACATAAGTCACCTTCTTATTGTTAACACAGTTCATACCTGTGAATATCTTTTCCAGCTCCTTGATCCACAGAGTAGCCTTCTCAGGATCAAATTCTCCTTTAAATTGTGGAGGGTTAGTGTGACGAAATTCTGCCAAGTTTTGGGCATTAGCAGTGGCTTCAAGCTATTGTGCAGTCCTCTCTTGCTGTTGAGCCGTCTGCTGGTTTTGTTGCAGCATGGCCTCAGCTATCTTTTGAATTGCCTCAATCGCTGCAGTCATGTCTCTTCTCCGAGCCATAATTCTCTCTCAAGTCAAACTATACAAAACACAAGGAAAAGTCAGATGTATCCTTTCGGAATACCAAACACAAAGAATCACACAGCACAAACAAGACAGTCCAAAACCACAAGACCCAAAAGAAAACTTAAACCGGGGCTCTGATACCAAGATAGTGCAACGCCCCATTTTCTCTTTTCACGAAGAAGGAACGTCACACAATAACAAAATTAAAACAAAAATGCAGAAAATAATAAATACATTGATTGTTAAATACCCTGTTCATTTTTAACATGTAATTAAATAATTTGCATCCTAGATTGTATAGTATTCGAGTATTGAAAACATGTGTGCAAGTACATTTTTTTTAAGTAAAGAGATAATAATAATTGTAGATACAATGGAAATCAACATGGAATTGAAAGTCATACATTCACATTTTATATATAATATTATATGCATCTAGCCTATTTAGTTACATCATCAAAATATACAAAAAGTAAGAGGCTATACCCACCCAAGATGATTACAAATTTATATCCCATCAAATTAGCAAAACGTTAGGCTTCCAAAAAAGAAAATAAACGGTTAGCCATCAGTAGCCCCTGACCGTATTAGCCCCTAAGACTGACGAGAAGGGACCGTAATAGTGTCCTCCTCATCTGATGATATCGCCATTGGAGCGACTAAATTTCGGGCAGAAGCCCAAGCAGTGGAGATGAAAGAGTCCTTTTGTGGGGTATAATAAAGGTCATCCCACAAATCTCTAACAGGTAGGTAAAACTCTAAATGAACAAAAGTTATAAAATCAAAGACAGGCAGGTCATAGCGACCCTAGGCTAGAAACACAGTCAGCTCCCTGTGATAGATGCAACAGTCCGTGCTTAAGTTTATGTGCCAATAGCCAGGTCCTCCATGAAAGGTCATCCTAGCATACCCCAAAAATTGGCGAGGACGCGAAGACATCCTCAATCAGCACTAGTCGTAATCGGGCTAGAAGCCAGGAAACTCAGGTGCCTCATTTTCTTCCTCATGAACATCTTCTCAGAAGCACACAATTTAAAATAGAAGTACAGATATACAGAAAAGAGATAAGACACCCAGCATTCAATACCAATACGGTAGCAAGAAAATAGAACGGTGCTGGACGCCCACATAGCATTACAACACATATATTTATCAACAGTAATAAATAAAAATACCAGTAATAATCAAGTAAGCAATAAAAGAGAAATAACAACAGAATCTCAGGCAGTGAACAATTTATTGAATCAGATAATTATATTGACAGTAAGAGCAGATAATTCAACAGTCATAAGTACTCATGCTTAATGAAATATGAGACTGACGAGGGACAGTGCACAATACATTATGGTACCAAAAATCCTACTCCATGGAGGTAGACATAAACATTTCGGAGAGAATGATTAAGGAGTCATGCTAGTATCTCATCAGCCTTAAAAATAATGTACTTCATCTCATAAAAATATTTGCGCAATATGATTTATACATGGCACCTCAACAGTTGATCGTGATATAGGATAACATCTCGGTCCAGATCATCGGTGTGTTTGCATCGGTCTATCCCACGGCCCCAGTGGAGCTACTATTGTCTATTGTGAGACACCCACACCCCGACGCCCCAAGGGCAACCACTATGACCCTTCGCTTAGTCTACTCACAACCACTATGACCCTTCGCTTAGTCTACTCACAACCACTATCGTCTTTCTCAATAAAGCCCAATGGACATCACATATGCATGACGACTCAATTTACATCATGTATGTGTATCAATGATATGTTCTTCATAAACAATGCATCACATGCATATTCATCAACAAGCATGCATATTGAAAAATATGTATCCTTGGTCACCAATCTGACCAAGGAACATGAAAATGAAGAAAAGGAAAAGGAAAAATGGAAGCTTTACTTTAAAGCTTCAAGCTTTGCTCTTGGAAGGCAATGGTGAAGATGATGGATTTTGAAGAAGCTCTTCAAATAGGAAGTGTAGAGGATGATGAGAGGAATGTAGAAATGGTGTTGGTGAAGTTGGAAGATGAAAAGAAATGGTCACCTTTGGGGCTACAAAACCTTGAGGGAAGAAGGAAGAAGAAGAAAGAAGTTGGAGAGAAAATGAAGATGAAAGTTAGAGAGAGAAAGTGATAGTGGGAAATGTGATAATTTAGGTGAAATGTCTTAAGTGTGGGAGCAAAATTTTGCTCCCCCAAGGGCTATAGATGCCACAGCAAAGAGAGAGGAGAGAAGGGGTTGAGTGGCTTCTTCAACAAGTTTGGGGTAATTTGGTCAGTTGTGGGTTAAAGCTTCTCAAAGAAGCTTTGATTAAAATACTATATTTTTGAATTAAAGTGGATTTGATTAGACATAAAGTGGATTACATTAGAATAATGTAATAAGATTTTTAATACATGTTATTATCCAATGGACAATTGTTAAAGTTGACAGAAGTCAGTATTAATTGTCTGACAGATAATAAATTACACAGCAATTATTATTTTATCTGATAAAGTTCTCAAAAAATATGAACCTTGTAAATCTTGTCCGACCTCGGGTTTAGTAAGATCCACCGTCGATGTTTCCACAGATCAAGGTTCTCGGGAAAAATGTTGCATTTCCCTGGCTCCGCTTAGTTTGCACGCAAAATAAAAAATATTATTAAAATATTTTGCATTCTCAAAAAAATCCCAAAAAAATCACAAAAATCACAAATATTGAAAAATGACTATTTATTATAAAATTATAATTTTTTAGGGTGTTACAGAAATTGATATCACTAAGAGATGGCGTGTGTCTGTGATAAATTATGAGAATGTTGTTTATACTTGTTTTTGGATCATACATCATACATTGAAAAGCATGTTAGCTTATTTGGTTAAGGCAATATGCCTAGGAGATTGAATTTACACCTTCGTGCGGGTGAGAATTGCGTAGTTATGATCTTCAATGATCTTGGAGACGTCGAGGTGTGGAATGTCATATGTGGCTAGTTGGTAGCACCTTAGTGCCGTGGTATCCTATGCAAACACATCGATTATCTTGACGGAGTTACTGCTCTTTTCGTGATTGGTTGAGAGTGTCTTGTATGATCCATGTTGCGCACATTAATATGATTTAGTGGCACATGATTTGAGGCTGATAATATACAAACATGAACTCTTTATCTTTCTCTCTGAAATTTTGATTAGTTCCATGGAGTAGGATTTGGCCTTTGTGCACATGCATAGTGGGTCAACATATTGATATGATAATTATACTTATCTGATATATTATCTGTGATGTGATAATATGACTGTATATGATAATATTGTATCTGTACTAATTACTGTCATTTTCTATACTGCTATACTAGTATTGTGTTGGTTGTGGCTTCCTAATACTCAAGAAGGGGGGGCTGAATTGAGTATGATAACCTTTCGAAACTTTTTTCCCTTTTTGCAAAAACTTATTCTTTTCTTTAACTATGAAATAGATTTTGTCAACCAACAAACCAAAATATGTTTTTGCAAGATGTATTTCTATCAAGACTTGAAACTTAAAAAGAAATATTAATAGTGAGATTGATTTCAGATATTAACAAGATCATAAACTAATCAAATCATGCAGGAATCCCTAACATATTGCTTAATTCATACATTTAACAATAAAGCAAATAATGAGTTAAGGGATAGATAAAATTGTAAACTGAGTTTATCCTGGTTCAGCTACCTCCTCTGGTAACCTACATCTAGTCCCCACATCACTGTGAGTTTCGTCCACTATCAAAGATCAATTTACAAGATTCTTTACACAAGCTTCACTCCTAGGTTCCTTCTACCCAAATGACAGCTTTTCAAGTTAAAGCATTCTTGCAATTCCCACAAGAATTCCTTCTATTCTTGCATAGCATCAAGAGTTCCTTCTACTCTTGATTTAATCAGCGAGAAAACCTTCTCTCTTATCTCTCTTTTACAACATGAAAAGATTGAATCAGATTCTAAGAAATCATATATTACAACTTGACGTTCTACAGAAAAATACTCAATTTTCTTTCAATGAAAAAGCTCTCTTTGTATTTGTGTGTTTGATCTCAAGATTTGAATTGAATTGTTAGTAAGAAAGTGTTTGCCAATGTCTTTATATAGGTATATCTCAAAATAGATCCGTTGGATACACTTTACAAGTCAGTTAAGATCAAAGCAAACTTATCTAAAAAATTTTGTTATCAGTCAATTAATTAGTACACAGATGTATTAAACAAAATTTCACTCTTACAACGTGTGTACATCGATTGCCTAATCAATTGTGTTCTTGGATGTTCTTGATCTTAAGTGATACACACATGAGTACATCGATGTTCTTGAAAAACATTTGCATTGACAGCCCAGAAGTTTATACATCGATTACCTAATCGATTGTATAGTTATTTCAAAAAGTCCTTGCTTCTGTTTTGACTTATACATAGATGTATCAATCGATGTATAGATGCAAAGATGCATAGTGATAAAGTAAATTTAGAATCAATCGATGTATACATAGATGTATAACACTTATATATAGATGTAAACTGAGATTTTCATTAAAAGTTAGTTAATTAACTGAAAGTACATCAAAGTACACATAGATGTACAGACTTATTAATTAACCTTTTTCATGCTTAGTCCATTTTTAACTTTTGAAAACCATTTTTACTTATTTTAGAGAGCTTAATCAAAGAATTATACTAAGTCTTTTCTTTACAAAAAGGTTCCTAATGATCTTTCTTGAATTCCTTCATCATGATGCTCCTCCTTCAAGTTTTCCTTCATGATCCTTGCATTGAAATGTTTTGCTCCATGATCCTCTGCATTCACCTTTCTTGCTCCATTAAATCTTATTGAAAAAGTCAAGCTTGGCAAGTAGTTAGTGAATCAAAGTAATAATCATGTTAAGTTTAGTCATTAATCAAAACATACTAGGGTCATTTATCCACAAACTCCCCCTTTTTGATTGATGATAAACTTACCATACATAACATGTTTAACATTCAATATATCTTTGGAATTAATTAAAAATATCAGAATAATAAAATGCATACCATTTACTGCCCCTGTCTAATTGACAGTTCTTATCATTTGAACGTGTATAGGATCATTGCATCATTATTTTAGATCATTAGTTCTAGTTGTTTTGTTTAGTATGGTACCCATTCTCCCCCTTTGTCATTATAAAAAATAACAAGTGTGGGAGATTCAAAGTATAAAAGCATGTAAAACAAGGTACATACTAGAAATTCAGCCATTCATTCATATCAGCATAATCAAAATAAGTTTTATAGTCATTTAAATTCATCTTTGTTTAAAGAAAAAATAAAATTGTAAATAGTATAACAAAAAAAAATGCTAACATCATTATAGACACACTTAAGACACCCTAAGATCTAAATATCTTCATTGGTCCTTGGTTCTTCAGTGTGCTGTGAAGCTTGGGTTGCTTGTTCTTTAGGATTTCCTTCCTCTTCAGGTGCAGCAGCATCTCTAGCTATGTTCACAACATCTTCAGAAGTGGGATGAACTTCTAGAGGTGCAGTGATGGAAATGCCTAGATGTTGATGCAAAGTGGCCATTTGGCCTTCCAATGTGTTGAGTCTGATATTCAGATAATCAATAGACTGTTTCAACACTAGATGATGTTTGGTTTGCCTAGCCTCAAAATTCTGAAACATTTGGAGCAGCTTGTCTATCTTGCTACTCAGCTCTAAGTTGTCCATAGCAGCTCTTGGTTCTTCACCAACTATCCTAACCCACTCTTTATCCACTTTAGCAATCTTTATTTTGCTAATTGTTCCTTCACCAAATTTGTGAGTGATCTCCCTAGTTTGAAATTTTTCTTCATTATCTAGAGAGACTTTAAAATGCTCCAGCAAACTCACCGCTAATACAGGATAGCGTAAGGTAGCTCCACTGATTTTGCAGTCCAGCCTATGCCTGATAATTATGAAGCTCTAACTAAACTGTTTCTTCTGTATCATTGCCAAGAGCATTAGAATATCATTGTTCTGCAACACAGCATGATTTCCAGATCTTGGTAAAAGCATCTTGCTCAGTACATATTGCAGGAGTCTATGCTGAATGTGCATAGAGCTTATGTTTATCAGTCTTCCTTCTGGTGCATTCTCAACTAGAAGCACCTTCTTTGCTTTTTCCTTGTCAAAATTCTTTATCCATACACTGTCAGGTCAAGTGCCAGCAAGATTACTTCCTTTGTAATCAAGTCCAGTAAAGTGAGCAAACTCGTCAAAAGTCATCTCAATTCGTGTGTTCTTCACCTCAGCAGAAAATCCTTCATTGTCCATCTTAAATGTGCAATAAAATGCTTTAATCAATGTAGGGTAAATATCACTTTTAATTTGCATAAATTTGCCTAGTTTATACTCTTCTAAAATCTTGTGAAAAGTAAACTCTTTGGCCTCAAAGTAGTTGAAATCTACAGTCCTAGCTTCGTGAATATCCCTATTTTTAAAATCATTCTAGTAAAGCATAATGTACTCCTCATCAGAAAAGTACCTCTTGAGAAGGTCAGTCTCAATGACTTCTTCATCATCTTCTTCTTCTTCCTCTGTTTTTTTTCTCTTCTTTTGAACAGTCTTCTTTTTGGGTGTTTCCTTCACCACTTTCTTCTTCTTTTCTTGTTTCTTAGGTGCTGGTTTTGAAGATTCAGCTACCTTCTTGCCTTTGTCTTGTGTCTTCTTTAAGCTTTTGACTGGAAGCTTATCAATCCTTTAAGAAGCCTGGGTTTTCTCAGTTGCTCTTCTTTTAGGGTGTGTAGGGGTTGTTATGGGTGAAACTTGTTAAGGTATGGAAGATTGAGTTGAGGAGGAAGATGTGGAGTTAGAGGGAACAGGTGTAAAGGGTTGAGGTTGCTTCACACGAGCCATTGGAGATTGTTTCAAGCTCTGCTAGGAAATTTGGATTGGAAAGGTGAAAGATTTGGAGGGAAGGGTTTAACTTTATAAACCCAGATCAGTCAATCGATTACCCAATCGATGTACTAAAGAGTTTTTCATCCAGTACACATGTGCTTATCGATGTACTTAGGATCATGATTTTGATTTTAAACTAGGTACATCGATGTATCAATCGATGTATAAGCTAAGTTAGAGTACCAAGTTCTGAAAATTTGAACTCAATCGATGTGTGCATCGATGTATAAGCAGTGTCAGAGAGTCCAACAATTGCAGCATGCATCTAATCGATGTACTAATCGATGTATAGTGTAAGTCAGTGAGTCCTAAATTTTGGAACTTTTACTCAATTGTTGTTATTATCGATGTATACACAGGGTCAATGTTTTCAAACCATTGCTAATCAATGTATACACTTACAACAAGTAGTGTATCTGAGATTTATGATTCAATCGATGTACTAATCAATTTATAGCTGATCAAATTTGAATTTTCAAGTTTTCATAGTAGGTTAATCAATGTGTCAGTCGATGTACATGATTTCATGTACCTTTTTAATTAAAGAAATCGATTGTTCAATCGATGTATAATGATTTCCAGAAAGTCATGCTTTCTGATTTTTGAAGTCAATCGATGTACAATATTGATGTTCTAATCATTTTAAGTCTATATTACTCGTATCAATCGATTATATAATCGATGTAAGGGCACTTAAAACAGATTTCCAAGTTTGTACATAGATTATATAATCTGTGTACCAGCTTTTAGATTAGAGATTTTGCCTAGACAAATCAATTGTTTAATCAATGTACAGATATCGAACATCAAATTATCGTGCATTCTACATTCAAAACATCAAGCATAGGTAGGATCAATTATTCTTAATTCTCTTCTTATGTAGAAAAAGCTTTCTTTAGTCAATGGTTTAGTGAAAATATCAGCTAATTGCTTAGTTGTATCAACATATTCAATGATTATATCTCCACTTTGAATATGATCCCTTATGAAATGATGTCTTATCTCAATGTGTTTAGTTCTTGAATGCATTATAGGATTCTTAGAGAGATTTATAGCACTAGTATTATCACATCTGATTGGTACTTTCTCTAAGAGAACACTGTAACGCCCCTTTTTCTCACTTGTATCATAACGAGTGAGAAGAAGGAATGTCGCACTATAGTGAAACAACACAAAAATGGCTACGGAAAATTTAAGCATTTTTTTTCTTTTAAAATATTTCCGGTCCAAAACTTCCATCAATATACGTATACACCTGTTTGTAAATATATCGCGTGATTGAGTTAAAATTAAAAGTTCCTCCTTCATATAAAACTTCTTATCAAAAACGTCAAAGAGAAATCAACTTGTAATGAAACACACAACCATATACAATATAGATAGTTACATCCTTTGTACCATAATTACAAGTCTGTTTAAATTACATTTCCAAAAAAAGATATACAAAAAGCAAAATGTGTACCTACCCCAAGAGATACAAATATATCTACCCACAATCCAATAGTACGTCAGGCTCCCTCAAAATAAACGGATAGCCATCAGTAGCCATCAATTTAAAAAAAACCAACCCTAAGACTGCCTGGAATGAGAAGGAACCGTAGATGGATCCTCCTCAGGGTCCTCGTCGTCCGACGAGACATCCATCGGGACGACAGAACAGCGAGAGGAGCTCGGGCAGTAGACAAGAAAGAGTCGTCACGTGGGGTATAGTACATATCCGCCCACATACCTCTTACAGGCATATAAAATTCCAACCACACAAAAGCATGAAAATAAAAAATAGAAGCAGTGTAGCGTCCCCATTATAAAGATACCGTCAATTCGCCGTGGTACACACATCGATCCGTCTGCACGTTGATATGCCAGCAATCCGGACCACCATGAAAGTTGATCCGCACGTAACCAAAAAAATCCACGGGGGCGAAAAGACATTCTCAACGACTTCAGTCTTAATCAAGATAAGGCCAGAAACCTTGAAACTTAGTAGCTTCCTTGTTCTCCTCACGAGTGTCTTCTAGAGAGCATACGATTCAACCAAAATGCAAAATAAAGAAAAGTACCGAAAGAGGTGAGATTCCCAGCTTTCAGTACCAGCAAGGCAACAAGAGAATAAACGGCATCATAAGCCCACATAAGACACAGTTAACACATACAGGTATAGTAACATATGAAAGTAATTAATAAGAGTAAAACAGCAAGGAACAGTGATTAACATCATCCATAGCCAACTAGCAATATTAGCATTACCAAGAATCGAATAAATGTCACAATCATAATAGTAAACACATCATCCAATCATGAATGCTCAATGGACCATGCGACTGACAACTCATAATGCAACAAGGGTACCAAAGTTCCTACTCCATAGAGCTAGACATAAACATTTTCGGAGTGAATGATCAAGGAGTAATGCTAGTGTATCGTTAGCCTTAAAAATATAGTGTGCTCATCACATAAAAACATTTGCGCAAAATGGCTCACCCATGGCACCTCAACAATTAATTGCGACATAGGACAACGTCATAGTCAGGATCGTCAGTGTGTTACATTGGTTTATCCCACGGCCCCAGTGGAGCTACCACTGCCCATTGTGAGACACCCACACCCCGACGCCCTCGGGGTCAACAATATATGACACCTACGCTTAGTCTATTCGCACCCGCACATAGGTGTTATTCAAACTCCTAGGCAACATAGCCTTCTCAACAATGTCCCACGGACAATACGCATGCATGACGACACAATGTCCAATCATGTATGTTCATCTATGATGCATTCAAAGATAAGCCTTTCCTCAATGGCACATAAGCATTATTCAATGTCCAACATGACATATCAACAATACATTTATTTAAAACATTGCCTCAATGGCACATCATCATCCTTATCTCATTGAGTACTACATCAATAATTCTCAGCATCAACGTGCATTCTTCATTACACACATACCACAATTTCCATATCATGGATCCAAGGATTTTATATTCAAAAATCATTTCTTCCCTATTGGGGTGAATGCACATTTCTATCACAATTTAGTAAAGTAAAATCCTTGAATCCAGGGTTTTTAGGTTATGTTTGAGTTACAAAGGATAAAGAACCATAATCTCAATCATTTTCAGCTCAAAAATCTCATTCTTGGTCTTGGTAATCGATTACAACACCCTTATAATCGATTACCTGAGAAACAGAACCTCTGTAATCGATTACAATCTCATTGTAATCGATTACGTGATTCCCAGAATCACGTTTCGTAACTTCAAGGCACTGGTAATCGATTACACCACCGTGGTAATCGATTACCAATTGGACAGAACCTCCGTAATCAATTACCCCCAAGTTGTAATCGATTACGTGATTCCCAGCAGCACCATTTCGTGACATCAGAGGCTTGGTAATTGATTACACTCCCCTTGTAATCGATTACAAGCTAAACAGATCTCAGTGTCGATTACACATCAGATGTAATCGATTACAGATTTCCGAATCATAATTTTGTATCTTTAAGAGCTTGGTAATCGATTACAAGCCTCGTGTAATCGATTACCACACGTAAGTTTGCGAAAAAAGAGTTCTCATGTCCTCTAACTCAAACCAAACCATTCCTCATCATATTAAATCAACAAAATACTCAAATATACCTTCAAATCATGCAAGAGACATCAATGAATCATACAAATCCAACAAAATATACTATCATCAAAATCAACATAAAAATGAGAGAACTTTATACATGGATTCAAAAATCAACAACAATACACATACAAGACATTCCCTTACTACCAAAATTGGTTGAAGAGGATCATCTCCCTCTTACCTATTTAGAAAACAACACAATGTGCCACTCCTTCTTGTCCTAGATTTTCGTTTTCCCTCGTTCAAGAAAAACTCCAATGTGAGTGATCATCACAATGTTCACTCAAACCATGAAAAATAGGTTCTTGATCCCCAAGGTGGCCAAGAGAAAACGAAAATAACAAGGAAATGGAAGAAAGTTGAAGACTTTACCTTAAAGCTCCAAGCTTTAGCTTTAATGGTGGAAGAGAAATGAAAGAAGAAGAAGAAGAGGAACCAAAAGACAACCAACAAGGAGAATAGTCTTGGAATGGTGGAAGAAACAAGAAAATGTGATTTGTTTGGCAAATGAGGAAGTTGGTCTCCAATGTGATAGTGTGTGTGTGTGGACGGTGGAGAGGAAGAAGAAGAGAGAAAAAAAGAAATGGGTATTTGGGTGTAGAGAAATGAGAGTGAAATATGAAGACAATGGAAGGGAAATATTTGGGCTTCCCTTTGTAGCTTCTCCGTAGAAGAGTGGAAAAAGGGAGAGAGAAAAATGTGTTGCAAGGGAAATTGCTAGGAAGCTTCCCATAACAAGCTTGGATTAAATTTAATCTCTCTCTTGAAATTAAAACTAATAGGTGTGATACAAAAATTAGATTTTGAATAATGTGATAATATTTTGAATACATGTTATTATTTATTGGACAATAGTTATAGTTGGTAGAAGTTAGTATTAACGAATCTAACAGATAAATTTCTCACAGTATTTTATTATCTCATCTGTTAAGATTTCTCGAAAAATGTAAAACCTTGTAAACTGTGTCCGGCCTCGGGTTTAGTAAGATCCCCCGTCGACGTTTCCATAGTTCAAGGTTCTAGGAAAAAATGTCTCATTTCTCCGGTTCCGCTCAGTACACACGTAAAACGAGAAATATATTAAAATATTCCGCGTTCTCAGAAAATTCCATAAAATCATAAATATTTTTAGAATGAATTCTGATAGTAGAAAAGTAAATTTTGGGGTGTTACAAACACCATAATCAATAAGTTATTGTTTCATCTAAAGAATTTATGCACAACAACTTCCTGCTGCAACATATTCTACTTTAGCAGTTGATAAAGCCACACTTGTTTGTTTCTTACTAAACTAAGAAACTAATGAGTTTCCTAGAAGGTGGCAAGTTCCACTAGTACTTTTCCTATCTAACTTGCATCCAGCAAAGTCATAATCAAAATATCCTACTAAGTTACATGTTGATCCTTTAGCATACCATAGTCCCATTTCTTTAGTTCCTAATAAGTATTTCATGATTCTTTTTAAAGTAGTTAAATGTGATTCCTTATGATTAGATTGGTATCTAGCACACATACAAACACTGAACATTATATCAGGTCTACTTGCAATTAGATAGAGTAAGGAACCAATTATACTTCTGTACTTGGAAACATCTACTGATTTACCTTTCTCATCTTTGTCCAAGTAGCATGATGGACTCAATGGAGTAGCCATTTCCTTTGTATTCTCCATTCCAAACTTCTTCAACAGTTCTTTGCAGTATTTAGTTTGGCTTATGAAAGTCCCATCATTACATTGTTTGATTTGTAGTCCAAGGAAGAATGTAAGTTCTCCTATCATAGACATTTCAAACTCGTTTTGCATTAGTTTGGCAAATTCCTTACATAAAGATTCATTAGTAGCACCAAATATAATATCATCAACATAAATTTGAACAAGTAGAATGTTTTGTGCTTTTCTTTTAGTGAATAGTATTGTGTCAACTTTTCCTCTTGTAAATCCCTTTTGAAGTAAGAAATTACTTAGCCTTTCATACCAAGCTCTTGGAGCTTGTTTAAGTCCATACAAAGCTTTAGTGGGTTTATACACATGATTAGGAAATTCGTTTATTTCAAATCCAGGGGGTTAACTAACATACACTTCTTCTTGTATATATCCATTTAGGAATGCACTCTTAACATCCATTTGATACAATTTAAAATCCATGATACATGCATATGCTAACAATATTCTAATAGCTTCTAATCTAGCTACAGGTGCATATGTCTCATCATAGTCAATTCCTTCTTCTTGATTATAGCCTTTGGTTACTAATCTAGCTTTATTCCTTACTATGATACCATTTTCATCAAGCTTATTCCTAAACACCCATTTTGTACTAATTATTTGTTTATCCTTGGGTTTTGAACAAGTTTCCAAATTTTATTTCTTTCAAATTGATTAAGTTCTTCTTGCATTGCCATAATCCAGTTTTCATCAATAATTGCTTTATTTATAGTTTTAGGTTCAACTTGTGATACAAAAGCCATATTATTGCATGCACTTCTTAAGGAATATCTAGTGGTTACCCCTTTGGATATTTCACCAATTATGTTATCTAGAGGGTGATTCCTTGCAGTTTTCCATTCTTTAGGTCGATCTTCATGTTGAGCCTCTCCTGGATTTTCCACTTTGCCATTGTCTTGCTTTTCCTCAAGTTGAAACTCTTCCAAAGTTTCTGCAACATGATCAACGAATTCCTTTCCCAACCTCTTGGGGTTAGTTTCATCAAATGTAACATGTACAAATTCTTCAATTGTTTGTGTTCTTTTATTGAAGATTCTAAATGCTTTACTAGATGATGAATAGCCTAGAAAGATTCCTTCATCAGCTTTAGGATCAAACTTTCCTATATTGTCCTTTCCATTATTTAATACAAAACAATTACAACCAAAGACATGGAAATGTGAAACATTTGGTTTTCTACCTTTATAGAGTTCATATGGAGTCTTTTTCAAAATTGGTCTAATCAAGACTCTATTCATTAAATAGCAAGCAGTGTTCACAACATCTGCCCAAAAATATTTTGGCATGTTTAAGTCATTCAACATAGTTTTTGCTATTTCTTCTAAAGATCTATTTTTTCTTTCCATAACTCTATTTTGTTGTGGAGTTCTTGGAGCAGAGAAATTATGTTGAATTCCAAACTCTTCACAGAAATTATCAAATTCTTCATTTTGAAATTCTCCACCATGATCACTCCTTATAGAAGATATTTTCATGTCTTTTTCATTTTGTACTACCTTAGCCATTTTCTTAAAGGCTGTAAAAGCTTCATTCTTATGTGCTAAGAAGAAGGTCCATGTAAATCTAGAGAAATCATTAACTATAACTAATGCATACAAATTTCATCCAAAACTTTTGGTCCTGGAGGGTCCAAATAAGTCCATGTGCAGTAGTTGTAAAGGTCTTTCAGTTGAAACTATGTTCTTAGCCTTAAAAGATACTTTAGTTTGCTTGCCCTTTTGGCATGCATCACATAAACCATCTTTTGAGAACTTGGTTTTAGGAAGTCCAACTACTAATTCTTTAGAAATGAGTTTGTTTAGATGATCCATATGAATATGTCCTATTCTTCTATGCCATAGCAAATTCTCCTCTTCCTTAGATATCAAACAACATACATCACTAGCAGAAATACTCTCTAAATCTATCTTGTATATGTTATTCAATCGATTACCTATCAACTTTGCATTACTATCATGTTTGTTTTCTATAATGCAACTACTAGAGTTAAAGAATACCTTATAACCTTTATCACATAGTTGGCTTATGTTTAGTAGATTGTGCTTGAGCCCTTCCACATATAGTACACCTTCTATCTTGGTAGATGTGCTTCTTCCAATTGTTCCAACTCCTAAGATCCTTCCTTTGTTGTTATCACCATAGGTGACACTTCTACCTTGTTTAGGAGTGAAGGATGAGAACTTTGTGATATCTCCAGTCATATGTTTGGAGCAGCCACTATCAAGATACCATTTGTACTTTTGGCTTTCAAACACACCTTCAATAACATATTTTAAGCATTTGTCTTAGGTACCCAAATTTTGTTGGGTCCTTTGGTGTTAGTCATAATATATGTACCCTTGGGAATCCAAATTTGTTTAACACTAATCCTTGCAGGATTTCTAAAATAGCATGTAGAAGCTATATGTCCTTTTCTAGCATAATAGAAACATTTAACAAAAGGACTAGTAGAGGATTTAAGTGCAACAAAGAGTTTCTTAAAAGCTTTTTCATGTAATGCTGGTTTATAACCTATTCTAGCTTTGTCATATGCTCCTTTTTGCTGTCCTAATATGGCATTTAGGTTATCTCTTCCCATTATAAATTTAGATAGAGTGGTTTTTAGTTTTTCCACTTCTTTTTCCAGAATATTGCAATTAGAACATGTAAAACTAGATGCAATTAGCTTATTGCTTTTAGCTTCTAACTCTTTAATCTTAATTTGAAGAGATGCATAATCACTACATTGTTTAGCAATGACTTTCCTAGATGACATTAATTGCTTAGCAATTTTCAGATATTCACTATTTAATTCATCAAAAGCATCTTGTAGTTCATCAAAGGTAGGGGGGATCTCATTTACCTCATCTTCATTGTCACTTTGAAGGTTAGTCATGAGATAAAGATTAGCATCTTCTTCCTCAGAATCTTCAGAGGAATCCATATCATTCTCCTCCCAAGCTATATATGTTCTTCTTGGCTTTATATTCTTCTTGTCCTTGGACTCATGATTGTCATGCTTGTCCTTCTTTTGAAGTTTAGGGCATTTATTCTTGTAATGTCTAGGTTTGCCACATTTATAATGTAACGCCCTTTTTTCTTTCCTCACGAAGAAGGAATGGTCCAAGTCTTCCACCCGGTGACATGTATCAAGTAGTTCTAAAAACTGAATAATCTTCAAAGTTATGACGGCTCTCTTCACATCGTGTCTCAGACCTTCTTTGAACTTCTGACATTTCCATGCTTCGTTTGGTTGGTGTTGAAAGTAGGTTAAGAATTTGGACAAACTCTTAAATTTGGCAGCATATTCACTTACTATCATATTTCCTTGCCTCAAGCTAAGAAATTCCATTTCCTTAGCATGCCTAACACTTTCTGGGAAATATTTATTTAAGAATCTCCCTTTGAACACCTCCCAATTAATTGCTCGATTCTCAGCCTCCAATAACCTCTGCTCTCCGGTCCACTAATCCTCTGCATCCCTAATCAGCATGAATGCAGCATAAGTCACCTTCTTGTCATTGGCACAGTTCATGCCCGTGAAGATCTTTTCCAATTCCTTGATCCACAGAGTAACCTTCTCAGGATCATATTCTCCCTTAAATTATGGAGGGTTAGTGCAATGAATTTTGCCAGATTTTGGGCTTCAGCAGTAGCCTCCAATTGTTGTGCACTCCTTTCTTGTTGTTGAGCCATTTGCTAGTTTTGTTGCAGCATAGCTTCAACCATCTTCTGAATTGCCTCAATTGCAATAGTCATGTCTCCTCTATGAGCTATAATCCTCCTTTAAGTTAAGCTATACAAAACATAGAGAAAATCAGATGTATTCTTTCAGAATACCAAACATAGAGAATCACACAGCACAAACAAGATAGTCCAAAACCACAAGACCTAAAAGAAAACTTAAACCAGGTCTCTGATACCAAGACAGTGTAACGTCCCTTTTTTCTTTCCTCACGAAGAAGGAACGTCACACCATAATATAGAGTAACGAAATAAATTTTGGAAAATAAGAAGTACATTGATTTATTAAGACCCAGTTCATTTTCAACACGTGATTAAATAATTTGCACTCTTGAATGATAAAATAATCGAGTATTGAAATATGTGTACATATCTTTCTTTCCTTTTTTTCTTTTTCTTTTTCTTACTTAAACCAATAATAAAGATAGAATAATAATTACAGATATAATAAAATCGACACAGAATTAAAAATCATACATTCACAATATATATATTATATGCATCAACCTGTTTAATTACATCATAAATTATACAAAAAGAAAAAGATGTACCCACCCAAATTGAACAAATATACACCCATTAAATACAGCAAAATATTAAGCTTCCCCAAAAAGATAAAATGTTAGCCATCAATAGCCACCGACAGTATCAGCTCCTAAGACTGACAAGAAGGGACCGTAGCTAGGTCCTCCTCAGGGTCTTCCTCGTCCAATGAAATTATCATCGGAATGACCGAATTTCAGGCAAAAGCCTGAGCAGTGGAGAGGAAAGAGTCCTCTTGTGGGGTGTAGTACATATTAGCCCACATATCCCTAATGGGTAGCTAAAACTCCAAAATGACAAAAGCAGTGAAATCGAAAACTGGGGGGTCATGGCGACCCCAAGCTAAAGACATCGTCAGCTCCCTGCGGTAAACACATCGGTCCATCTGCACATATATGTGCCAGCAATCGGGCCCTCCATGGAAGGTCATCCTGACGTACCCCAAAAATCAGCGTGAGCGTGACGATATCCTCAGCAAGCTCTATAACACCCTAAACTTCCTAAATAGTTGACAGTAATTTTGACAATTAACAGAATTTTACTGTTTAGTAATTTCTGTGTACTGTAAAATTATTTTGAGTATTCCGTCAGCATATGTGATCGTTTTGAGTGATTTACTCTGTGTCAAGAAAATAATAATTTTCAGACTGGGGAAAATCTTTAAGTATTTATTTCTCTTGACTGTTAATTATTTTTAACAATTTGATTTGATTTTCATACGTTTTCTAATATTTGTGATTTTTGTGGATGATTATAAATTTTTATGGTTATCTGATTGTTTTTGGGCTGTTTGTGGGTCCCAGTGGTCCTATGTGGGCCCGGGGTGAGTCCCAAAATATGAAAATTTTTCTGCAAATAGAAAAGTTTGTACTGTTTAGACAAAGACGGGGGATCTTACTAAACCTAAATCCGAAATAGTTTTAAAAAATTTATTGTACTGTGTTTTGTACTATATTTAATTATCGGGCAATAAAAATACAGTAAATATATTCTTTCGTGGGATTTTAGCAGATAAAAATAGAAATTATATTGTTTAAGTCAACAATAGTGGTTATGACAACTTTTGACGGACCAATAGGAAGCGAGTCTAATATTGAAGACTTTGATATCAACCGTCGATTTAATCAACGGTGTAAGATTAGTCTAATAAAATGGCTATGACCATTTACAACCATTGGATGAAGAATTAATCAAGGGTAAAGATTTGATCTTATAAAGTGACTAGGACCATTTGTGACCGTTGGATTTGGATTAAATCAATGGTGGGGATGGATCATTTGTGACCATTGGATTTGAATTTGATCAATGGTGGAGATTTGGTCTTCTAAAATGGCTATGACTAATTATGACCCTTGGATTAAAAGTAAGAAGGATTAATCTTGACCCTTTATTTTTGGAGATGGATCTAATGGCTAAGATTTCAAGGAGAAAGATTTAATGGCCTAGATTAAGTCTTCTAATCAAAAGTCTACCTTAATCCTAACCATTGATCTAATCAATGGCCTAAAATGCTCTAAATGGTGGCTTGAAAAAGATGACAATATTATTGAATGCATAATGC
This sequence comes from Ormosia emarginata, assembly GCA_029884605.1. Taxonomy (NCBI): domain Eukaryota; kingdom Viridiplantae; phylum Streptophyta; class Magnoliopsida; order Fabales; family Fabaceae; genus Ormosia; species Ormosia emarginata. The sequence continues at coordinate 14,311,569 of JAQQTP010000079.1, read as the reverse complement.
AAGGGGGGACGGTTTTTGGTGATTGTTTTGGAGCTAAAGGAAGTTTGATGACTATTATTAGGTGTCTTAGTCAATTATGCACCATAATTGAATTATTTGCACTCTTAGGAGAATGCATGGAGGGGGGGACGGTTTTGGTGAGTGCTTAAGAGCATAGAATGGTTTCAAGACCATTATTACTCCATTTTGATCATTATTGATCAAATTCAAGAAGCTAAGTTATCAAAGCTTTCTCTCCATTTCTCTTCTCCTCTAGTTTCGGCCAAAGCACCTAAGATTACCCTCCATCACTCAAAAATTTTATCCAACCTAGTTTCTTGAATCCTTACCTTATTCTAAGAACATCTCTAGTTATGAGTTTTCACTAAATCCTTCATCTTGAGTTTCAAATCCAAGCTTCAAGTTTCTATCAAAAAGGGGATTTTCCAAAGAGCTCCACGAAATTGATAGGAAGGGAAACCAAGTGTTTTCACTTCATTCTTTACCTTAACCAAGTCTAAGAAGCCTTTCCCTCACAAAAATAAAAAATTCCGTCTTTGTTCTTCAAGAAGAACCATTCAGCCAAGATACCCAAAACCACTTTCCAAGCTCTTTTAATTTCATCTAACCATAGATCTTAAATCTACATAATATTCTAAGCAACTTTCATGTTGGAGATTTTCTCTAAATCATTCATCTTCAACCTTATTCTTCAAGCTAAAGATTGGAGCTTTATTGCCCTTGGTGGTGAAGGACTTGGAAAGAGAAGCAAAACAAGGAGCTTTTGAGGATCTTCAAGAGGTAAGAGGGAGATTCATCTCACCAACCAAGTATGGTGGTGGGAGATGGTTTTGTATTTGATGGATGGTGAATCCATGTGAGGATTCATATCCATGGTCATGTAATAATTTGTAGGTGTTTATGTTGTTTATATGTTTTGATTATTTGCCTATGCTTGATATGCTTTGCATGATTTTATCGCTTATATGGTATGCTTATAACATGCATGATGATAATATGGTATGCTTATAATATGCATGATGAGAATACGTTGAAATTATGTATATGTATGTCATGATGTGATGGTGGAAAGGAAATCAATTTTTGGCTCAAATGGCCAAGGAGGAGTGGTCACGGTTTTGATACTCATGATTTGAGTTTATTTTGAAATTTTTCAAGAACAAGGAAAATAATTTTTGATCCCTGGAACATGGTGAATTTCGGCCAAAACACCTCAAGATAGGTGTCACAAATTAATATTTTCATGAATGATGAAATGAGATGGTTAGAAAAAGAAGGAAAATAAACAAAGGGTTTATCTTTCAATGAGTATATGAACACGGTTTTAGAAGGATTTTTATTAATTTATTTTGTGTAAAAAGTTTCTAAATGTTTTACTAATCATCAGTTTTAGATGAAAGGAGCAATGTTGATTTTAAGGATTTGCAAAGAAAGTGAAAAATGAAATGAACAAATGATTTGATTTTAAAGACTATGAGTCTCACTGTTTTTGTAAAGAATTTTTAATGGTTTTGTTTGTGTAAAATCATATCAATTTAGAAGGAAAAATATTTGATGACCATTTGAAAACAAGTACCACGGTTTTGAAGGTTTGGGAATACCTTGATTTTATAAAGGAAAAGTATATGATGGCTTCAATGGCCAAAGACTTCACGGTGTTTTGAGAGATTGGAATAGTTTTGGTTTTATAAAACAAAGTGATTTTAAAGTGGAAACAAAATGTTTGAACAAAATGAATTAGTACAAGGAATTCGGAAAGGGAATCAGAGTATTTTATCACTTGAGAAATGAATTTCAGTATGTAAATGAAAAAGAGAGGTTCAAACACCTCAATTTATTTTGAAGAGAATTGATTTGAGAAAAATGGAGAATATAATAGTAATTTAATATTTTCTAACGTGTAACTCATTCTTTGGGTTTTGGAGAGCGTTAGTAAAATTTTAAGATTTGAAACATTGATTTATATTAATCGAAAAAGTGATTTTGTGGATTATATTTTGGAAAAGGATTTCTTTTGTGGATTATATTATGGAAAAAGATTTCTTGAGTAAAGAAATGTAGAAAAAGATTTTTCTTGAGTAAGAGAATATGGAAGAGGAAGTACAATGTCATAATATTTTGAGAAAAGTGGAAATGGAATTTTTGAAGGTTGAGAAATATTTTTCATAATGGGAAAATGATGTTAGAAATGATATTGATTCGTTTGAAAGTCCAAAATAATGTTTGGAATATTGAAGAATATTTTACGTGGTTGTAAAATGGTGAAAAATGTATTACATACCTTAAAAACGTGATTTTTATGCTACGCGATTTGAAAAATGTTGAAATATTTCTACACAATTTGGAAAGCGTTTAAATATTTTGAAAATGATGGAAAATGGTTTACGCGACTTAAAAAAATGATTTTTAAGTTACGCGATTGTGAAAATGGTGGAAAATCGCTACACGGTTTGAGTAACGTGTAAATGATTTTACATGATTGAGAAAACATTGAAAAACCACTACGTGATTTGAAAACGCAACAAAAACATTGCAAAATTGTGAAAACATAACAGAGATGTTACACGATTGTGAAAACACGTTGAAAGTGTTTTATGACTATGAAAACCCAATAATATGATTTCGCTGTTAAAAATACTGTATGATTACTGTTAGGCCAGTGTGTGGACCCTGATTTTGAGATTATGAAATTAAACTGAGAATGGGCCAATGTGTGGACCCTGAATGTGAAATAGTGAATTTTGCCTGTGATTGGCATTGGTGCATTTTATATGCATGAATTAGTGTATGAAAATTGTATGAGAAAATGATAAATTTTGCCTATGATTGGCATTGATGCATTCAACATGCATTGGAAAGGTCTGAGGGATTGTATGAGGCTATTTGCCTAGGAGAGACGTACACCTCTTGAGTGGGTGCGATATGCGTAGTGTAAGTCACTTGTTGACCTTGGGGGCATCGGGGTGCGGGTTGCTTACACGGGTGGTTAGTTGCGCTTCTTCCCGTAGGTTAGACCGATGCAACACACCGATGATCCTGACCGTGACACTATTCTTAATCATGATCTCATAAAGACTGTCGTGTATATGCTAGATGTGCAAAAATCAAAATGAGGATTATAGCACTTGGTCTGAGGCATTTTGGTATAGACAGATCTTTCGGATCGACTTCTCCGAACTGAGTATTAGCTCCATGGAGTAGGACATTGAGTCTATGTACGCATGCATAAATCTGAGCATTTATTTCTGTATAATATATTAATTGAGGAATATTAGCTATGACAATTGTTTTGAATACTTGGATGATGATGATGATAAATATTGTTGATGCCATTATTGTTATTATCGTATGATTTGAACTGATAAATATTTGAATAATGATAGTTGATTAATGTTGAGTGCATTATTGGAATTATGGTATGACATATCTGTATGGTATGCTGTTTGTGTTATCTCTATGCTACCATGTTGGTATTGGCGTAGGTGATCTCACCTCTTTATTATATTGTGTGGTTGGACTTGGTGTTGTAAAAACTATAATAGATGGAACGAGTTGTCTTTGACATAACGGGTGATAAATACCTCTGCGTTTGGAGACAACATCAGAGAATGACCTTTCCAGATTGGATAGCGTGCAATGTTGACATAGAACAGATGTCTGATGCATACAGATGGATACAAGAAGGAATAAGTATGTTAAGTTTTCACGTTAGTGTTGTACCGTGCTATTAAGAAGGACCCGTCATAGGGTTTGCTACTGTTAAAAAGAGAGAGTTTTTTATTAGTTTTATATTTCTCTTTAAATTGTTAAATATTAATTAGTGTCAATATTGTATATTAAATATACTTTCAGTAATACTTATGGATATCAGTAAGATTATGTTTCCGTCCTTGATGACAAGAATTTTTAAAACCTATCTTTTATAACTCAAACCTTTTATGAAATCAATTTAAGATTGGGAGTTGGTAGTCAGAAATGTGATGCCCTGAAGAGGGTGTTACAAGCTCTAGTCGTAGTGCGGCCAAAAATCCAAAAACTCAGGTGTTTCCTTCTCTTTCTCACGAACGTCTTCTCAGTAGTACACAGACCGACAGAAATACAGAAAATACAAAAAGATGTGAGACACCCAGCTTTCATTACCAATATGGTAGCGAGAAAACAAAACGGCGCTGGACGCCCACATATCAACACAGTTCAAATATCCAATCACAATGATAATTAAAACTTACAGTAGAAGAAGAACAATAATAAATAACAGTAAGGATCCGCAATATCAGGCAGACAACATCAATATTTTCAACAATCAACAGTTCAAGTAGTCAGAATGTTATTGCAGTAATAAGAACAAATATTTTTCCACAGTTATAAATGCTCATGCTTAATGAATTATGAGATTGACAGTTCACAATGCAAATGGTACCAAGTTCCTACTCCATGGAGCTAGATATAAACATTCTCAGAGTGAATGATCAAGGAATTATATCAGTATCTCGTTAGCCTTAAAAATAGTGGGCTCATCTCATAAAAATATTTGCGCAATATGGCTTATACATGGCACCTCAACAGTTGATCGCAATATAGGACAGTGTCTCAGTCCGGAACGTCGGTGTGTTTGCATCAGTCTATCCCACAACCCCAATGGAGTTACCACTGTCCATTGTGAGACACCCGCACCCCGACACCCCCAGGGCCAACCACTATGACCCTACGCTTAGTCTACTCGCACTCGTACATAGGTGTTATTCAAACTCCTAGGCATACATCGCCTTTCCAACAATGTCCAACGAACAACACATATGCATAACGACACAATGTATATCATGTATGTTTATCAATGATACACTTATCATAAAATATATCACAATGGCATATATTTATTTCTCAATATTAACATGTCGTGATTTCATCGAATACTTAGTTCCACATAGGAACTCACAACAACATATAACCAATTCTCAACATCAACATTTATACATATATGGTTCATCAATTATTACAAGTCCATATTATGGATTTACATTTCCAAAGTCTTAAGCTTTGATCAATTATGAAAAATTTAGGTCAAATAGCCCTAAAAAAACCATAGCCTTCCTAGGTCACTAAGGTTCCATTTTTTCTTCACATTATGCATTAGTTACTTGAAACCTAATCACTTAAATTTTATTTCACCCAAAATCAATCCAATCCCTTAAATTCCAAGCTAAAACCGTGACCTCACCTTAGTGTAGAAAACCCTCAAATTTTCCATTCATTCATTCTAACATTTCCAAACATTCCAACACTACCAATGCATTCAAAATCATTATTAAATCATCAACATCAATTAAGAACACATACTCATGTAAAATCATCAATTAAAGTAAGCATACAATTATGGATTTCTCCATCAAACAATCACACAAAGTCTCCATGTAACACCCCAACTTTTAGATAAATGACGATATTGTCCTAAATGTACTGTTTTATATTTTCTGTAAGTTATAAATTGAATTTGACTATTTCGTTATTGTATTTGATCATTGGGTGTGATTTGCTCCGAGTCAAAGAAATAATAATTTTCTGACCGAAAAAATCTTATTTTAATTATTCTGAGTGGGATCTTACTAAACCCAATTATGAGTGATATGTATATTAATCTTTTAATTTTTAGGATTTAACTATGCAATAAAATAATTTTATATTATTATAATATTATTTTATTTGACAGATTCCTCTCAATTGTCTCAAAAATAGTAGAAATCTGCTCCAAAATAACCATGGACCCAGAAAAGTCTGTGGGACCCACATTTAGAGAGCTAGTCAACGTTTCTGGCTTGATTAAATCCTAAGCCTATAGGAACTAGTCAACAATAGTGGCTTGAAAATTCTAGACCAATAGAAATTAAGTCCACAAAAGTGGTTGGACTTGTTAAGATGAAACTAGAAAACTTAACCAAGTTAGCTTAAACCTAACTAAGTTAGTATAAGAAGCTTATGTAGTAACTAAGTGAAGTAAACCTAGTTAGCTATCAATTTAAGTACTAGTTAGAGAAAGTTCTAGAAGGATCAAGAAAATGGTTAGTCATCCTAGCTAACTAAATGGCTAAGTAAGTAACTAAGTAAACTAACTAAATGCACCTAAGTGTAACTAGATTACATGAAGAAGCACAAACTTGGTTTGCTCTCCATTAGGGCCATTCGGCCAAGAATTTTCAAGAAGGCCTAGTCATTGATGACTTGGTTTTTCTACACCAATTAGGAACAAGCTTGGAGCCAAAGCCTTGAATATTAACTCTAGATTACATCTAAGGCCATTAGGTGTTAGGAGGAGTCAACAAAGGAGGCCACCTCCTTGGATGAGGTTCACGGCCAAGTAGAGGATAGGAGAGCATTTTACTTAGCCATTTTCATTTCAACCTTCTCCAAAAACAAGAACACCAAGAACAACTCTCTTGCTTCCTTCTTTGAGCCATTCGGCCAACACCATTTCCCACACCTATACTCATCTAAATTTTCATCTAACTCAACTTCTCAAATCCAAACAACATTCTAAGAACATCTCTAGTTGAGAGTTCTTCCAAAAAAAATTCATCTTGAGCTTGGAAAATCACTTTGGAGATTTTTCCTACAAGGTGAAACTTCTTATTTCTTACTTCTAACATGATTTTTGAGGTTCTAAGACATGATTGATCCATAGTTTATGTTTTTCTCCTATAGTTATGACTCTTTAAATTTTGTTTAAGATTTTTAGGTTTCTCTTGGAGGTCATACGAAAACCATAGGAGGAGAGTTAGAAGGAGTTGTCTTCCTTTAAGGTAAGAGGGAGATTTAATCTCATCAACCTTGTGTGGTGATGAGAAAATGGATTGTATGTGTGGTGAAGAATCCATAAGGGTTCATTTGTTTGGTTGTTTAATGCTTTCTTATTTGTGTTTGAATATGTTTGCATGTATGTTTATAGCTTTAAAATATATTGCATGTGTTTATAGATGTATGATAATTAATATAGGATGTGAATAACATGTAAGGATTGCATGAGTGTTCCAAAGAACACAAAAGAAGCTCACGACTTCTCCAAGAAAAAGAGAACCAAAATGTTCTCAACCATTTTCTAAAAGAAGGATTTAATGGATTTAGGTAAATGAATGAATTCCAAAAGGATTTAGAAGATGGAAAATGATTTAAAGATCAAATGCAAAGATTTTGTTGAATTCGGCCAACATACCATATAATGTATATTTGATTTCTAAAATTATTTTCCAAGGTAGATTAAGTAGTTAATTACAAAAGAATTTAATTTCAATGAATCTTTGGGGAAGAAATGAATGAACTTAGTTTTAGAAACTAAAATGAGAGGATTTTACTATAAATGAGAAATACAGTAAATACTTGAAAAATGCTAACGTAGGGCTCACTCTGGGTTTTGAAGCACATTAGTGAGTTTCAAAGTGTAAATAATGGTTATAATTAAAGCAAGTTAATTTAAAAAAAATGTTGAAAATACCTTTTTAATGAATTTTCTAGACAAAATGCTGTCAAAATTTACCAAAAATGGACAAATAAAAGCGAAAGTTTGATAATACAATTATAACGTAAGGAAAATATTTTACGTAATTTAAAAGTATTAGAAAGAGCTTACGCTTATTTAAAATAATGATTTTTAGGCTTTACGGTTAAGAAAACGGGTTAAAAATTTTACGCGATTGAGAAAATGATTTAAAAACATTACGCAATTTCAAAAATGTCAAAATATTTTTACGTAATTAAAAAATGTTTGTAAAAGTGATGTGATTATGAAAACACAATAAAATTTCTATGTGACTAATTAGAACAGTGAGTTTTGCTGTCTGACCAAAGTGGTAGATGTAACACCCTAAACTTTTGGTGAATGACCGTCATGTCTCGAATGTACTGTTTTCTGTTTTTCAACTTTAGGATAAATAACCGTTATGTACTTTTTGTACTGTTTGTTGTTTTTTTGTATGAAATACTATTTTATTTTACTGTCTGTGATTTTATTTGAACTTTTTGTGTGATTTGCTCTGGGTCAGGAAAATAATAATTTCCGGGTAGGGAAATCTTATTTTAATTATTAGAGCTAGGGGATCTTACTAAACCCAATTCTGAATGATACTGTTGTTAATCTTTTAATTTTTAGGATTTAATTGTAAAATAAAATAATTTTATTTATTATAATATTATTTTATTAGTCAGTATAAATGAATGACAGTGGACCCGGAAATGTCTTGCGAGACCCACGTTTAGTGAAACAGTTAACGTTTTTGGGCTATAATAACTTCTAAACCAATAAGAAATGGTTAATAAAAAGTGGTTAGACTAAATAGTTTAGGATTTGATGACTTAATTAAGATGGATTAGAATTTAATTAAATTAAGGATGCTTAGAAATTTAATTGGTTTAGTAGCTTAATTAAACATCATTAGTGGTTTAAACATCATTAGTGGTTTAAGCATCATTAGTGGTGAGATATTTAAGAGCTTATGACAAGGCTTAATGACAAGGCTTAACGACTAGGCTAAATGACAAGGCTTGGATTAGCCAATAGGAACTACGCTTGGAGGCCAAGGGTTCATCTTGACCTTTGATTATTCCTAAGGCTTGGATGGAGCCAACCAAGGGTACACCTAGCCTTAATGAGCTCCATGGCCATATTGCTTTAGGAGACCTTTCTTTATTTCATTTTCTATCATTTACCTTAAGCTTTTCTCTTCCAAAAATACCAAATACCATTGATGCTACTTTGAAGAAGCCATTCGGCCAAGCATCCATCTTCAACATCCATTCACCCAAAATTTCTTCTAACCTACTTTTCTAAACCTAAACACAATTCTAAGAACATCTCCAGTTGAGAGTTCTTGCAAAATCCATCATCTAAAGCTTGAAAAACTACTTTGGAGATTCTACCTAGAAGGTGAAATTTCTTGTTTTTCATTTCTAAATTCTTTTTCAAGGTTCTAAGTCATGATTGATCCATGGTTTAAGTTTTCTTTCAATGTTAGTAATTTGTAGAAATTGTTTAAGCTTGATAGGTGTCTTTGGAGGGTGAAACCGAAACCATAGAAAGGAGTGAAAGAGAGTTTGTCTTCACTTAAGGTAAGAGGAAGACATAAATCTTATCATCCTTGGGTGGTGATAGGAAAATGGAATTGTTTGTGATTGTAGAATCCATAAGGATTCATTTGTCTTGTTTGTTTAATAGTTTTCTTATTTGTGATTTGTATTAATATGCATGTCTACAAGCTTTAAAAATATTGTATGTGTTAGAAATGCATGAATAATTAGTAGGATGTGAATAATATGCAAGGTTTGCATGAGTGTTCCAAAGAACACACATTCAAGGCTCACGACCTCAATATAAAATGAGAACCAAAATGTTCTCAACAATTTTCCAAAATAGTGATTTAACTAACTTAGGTGAATTGACAAGGTACAAAATTGATTTAGAGCAAGAAAAATGAATTTAAAGATCAAAGGGCAAAATTTGTGTAATTCGGCCAACATGCCAAAGCCAAGTGTTTATGATTTCTAAAATTGTTTTTAAACAAAGAGAAGTAATAAATACTAAAAAGGAATTTTATACAATGAGTTTAGGGGTATAAAAATGATTAGATTTAAGTTTAGGAAGTTAAAACTAATGATTTTAATGTTTAGAAGAAAATACAGTAGCTTTTGTAAAATTTCTAACGTAGAGCTCATTTTATGTTTTGAAGCACGTTAGTAGTTTTCAAAAGTATAATTAAATGGTTGTAATATAAATTAAAAAGGATTTTTTTTCAGAAAACTTAGAAAACCATTGTTATACATTTTCTAAGCAAAATACTGTCAATTTTTGCTAAAAATAGACAAATAAGATAGAAAAGATATCCAATATACTTTATACGGTATGAAAAATAGTCTACGTAGTTTAAACGTATTAAATATTAATTATATTTATTTAAATAATAATTTTTAAGGAAATCGGACAAGAAAATGATTTAAAAATCTTATGCGATTGAGAAAACGTTTGAAAAACACTACGCGATTTCAAAAATAGTAAAATATATTTACTCAATTTGAAAACGTTTGTAAAAATGATGAAATTGTGAAAACACGAAAAAATTTCTACGCGATTGATGAAAACAGTAAGTTTTACTATCGGGCCAAAGTGGTGGACCCGGACAGTTGTGTAACAATATTGTGAGGTGGGACATACTGTATTTTCGAAATTTTGCCATTGAGGGTATTTTTGTAATTTTTGCTATTGAGGGCATTTTTATAATTTTACCAATGAGGGCATTTCCATAAAATGGATACTGATACCATTGAGGGTATTTTAGTAATTATTTTGTCATACATTGAGTTGTGCCAATTTGGTTGATAATTGGTGATTTGATTGACGAGACGAATTACACTGTGTTGTCAGTGTGATAAGCGTAGTGTGGTTCAACTTGAATGAACTTGGGGACATTAGTGTGCGGATTATTCCATTTGTGGGCAGTTGGTCACTCCTCTGGGCCGTGGTAACTGGTAACACACTAATGGTCTTGACACGCACTATACTTAATCGAGATCTTGTAAAGTCTATTTAGTACAATGCCTGTAGTTACACGATGTTTTGACTGTGTACTACACCACGACGTTATGACAGTGGGCTATAGACGCAACGTGAGACAGTGGAATAGTTTGATTGGGCAGTCGAGGTACTAATAGATTTTGTAGGTCATTCTCTCTGATGTCTGTATTTTTAGCTCTATGGAGTAGGGTTGAGTCACATTTCATATAATTTATGTGTTGTGCATTATAATATTATTATCTGTACCATTCTATCTGTACCATTTTATATATGACATTATGTGATGTTGTTACACTTAATTTCTGTGTTACTTTATATTATTATTTATGCTATTATGGTAGGTTATATTGTATGAATTGCTATATCTGTTGTATTGTCGTTTTCTTATTTCCCATCTTTGTGGTGATATAGATTGTCTTACCTCTTTATTGTATGTGTTCCTGTATTTTAAATTATGTCTTTAAAAGAAGAGTTTGAGGAAGAGGAACAGCCTCTGGAGTGTGTATACCCCGAGGACGAGGAGCAGCAACAAGCCGAGGATTAGTTTGACGATCAAGAACCATCCGATCATCCATACCCATTAGATTGATTGTATGAGTATGACGCTACCAGGATTCTTTGGTTTTGTGAGGTTGGATTTTCACGGAGGCTCTGAAGCCTGGAGACTGCGAGAGGACAGAGATTCGGTTAAGTACGTAGGGCGTTTGACTGTGACCATACGTACGGAGTTCGATGGAGTGCCTATCTTTTCTATTGTATTGTATTTACATGTGGAGTTACCGCTATCTCTTAGGCGTCATTGGGGTGGTATGTTTGATGCGCCTAGTGAGATCAGCAGCGTGTCGACGGCACAGACTAGAGACCGTAGAGGGTCGAGGCATCCTGGATACTTATCACCTGAAGTTTCATCTGAGAGTGATCCTTCAGAGGGTTAGATATTTATGATGCGTACTTGAGCGCATCTGCGTTTGTATATATAGACTTTTTACTACTTTGTTTACTATTTTGGTTTAAATATTTATAGCTGTAAATTATTTGTTCTACTTAAAACAAAACCATATGTACATTATGTGTGATGATAGTTTGTTTATTTTATGTTCCGTGTTATTTTATTTCGTAATATTCTGTTTAACCAGAAAAATTTTACAACCCGTATTACTATGTAACAAATGTTTTACAACTTGGGTAGATTTTATTTATCTTTATTTTATTTTTATTTTATAAATGTGACATCCCCAAAAGGGTGTTACATTAGTTGGTATCAAAGCCCAAGTTAGAGTCTTTTGGGGTTGTGGTTGGGTCTGTTTTTGCTTGTGTTGTGTGATTCTCTGTGACTTACTTTCGAAAGGATGTATCTAACTTTGTTTTGTTATGATTGAAGAAAGAAGATGTCTGGCGGATGAGGAGGACGTGCAAATGTGAATCGTGCTGTGGATCCATTGATTGCAGCTGCAGAAGCTATGCAGCGAATGGCAGAAGTAATTACTCAGCAGAATCAGAGAGCAGCTCAACAACAAGATGCTACTGCTGATGCCCTAAATTTATATGATTTTAGGCGTAATAATCCACCACAGTTTAGAGGCGAGATTGATCCTAAGAAAACAAGTCAATGGATACAAGATTTGGAGAAGATATTTGAAGGGATGAGATGCACAGATGATAAGAAGGTGACGTATGTAACTTTCATGCTGAGAGGAGACGGTGAACATTGGTGGAGAGGAACCCGCCGGTTGTTGCAGGCTGAAGGAACAGAAATTACATGGGAGGTATTTTCGGATGTATTTTTGGAGAATTATTTTCCTGCGAGTGCTAGACATGCCAAGGAGATGGAATTTCTTGGTTTACGTCAGGGTAACATGACGGTAAATGAGTATGCTTCTAAATTTGAGAGCTTGTCACGGTTTTTAGATTATGCTCAAACTCGACCAGATGATGTGTGGAGATGTCAAAAGTTTGAAGCAGGGTTGAGAGTGGAATTGAAAAGAGGTGTGGTATCTTTGAGAATGAATCAATTTCATGCGTTGGTGGATACTTGTGCACGACTCGAGGAATTAGAGCCGTCACGGGATCAGAGAAACTGTAATTTTGGGCCAACAAGGTTTCAGAGGGGTGGTGGCAGTAATAACAGTCGGTTTCAGCGTAAGCCGTATTCTAGACCACCAGGGAATCAATCTCAATGACCGCCAGTTGGGGGAAGTGCAAGTGGTAGTGGAGCTGGTCAGAGAGTGGTGTTCACGCCAACATGTTTTAAGTGCGGAAAGAAAGGTTATCTTTCAACTGAATGCTCCATCCGAGGAACAGTTTGTTTTTATTGCAAACAACCTGGGCACATATCTAAGGATTGTACTTAGCCAGAAAAGAAACCTGTTGTACGGTATGTTCGTGCGAATCAGCCAAGATCAGGGAGTACTTAACCGAGGTCAAGAGGGCGAGTATATACTATGACTGGAACGGAAGTTTCTCAGTCTGATGACCTTATTCAAGGGGAAGGTGTTATTAAAGGTAATCTTCTGACTGTGTTATACGATTCTGGTGCAACACATTCATTTATTGCATATGATTGTGTGGAAAGATTGAAGTTGCCTATGTCTTCTCTGAATGTTAAACTGATTGTATCTACACCAACTGCTAAACCTGTAATTACGTCTAAGATATGTTTGGATTGTCCTGTTGTTATAAAGGACCGTGTGTTTTCTGTCAGCTTGATTTGTTTGCCTCTTGTTGGGTTAGATGTAATACTAGGAATGGACTGGTTATGTTCTAACCATATCCTTATAGACTGTGCAAACAGAACCCTAGTCTTTCCTAAGGAAGAAAAGTCTGGATTTTTAACTGTTGTTAAAGTCAAATCGTTGTTGAGAGAGGGAGCACAGGGATATACGTTATTATCTTCTCTAGATATCAAGAATGAGAAAGATGTGAATACTATTCCTGTCGTCAATGAATTTCCAGAGATTTTTCCTGATGATGTACCTGGTTTACCACCGGAGAGGGAAATCGAATTTTCAATTGATTTAGTATCAGGAACAGGTCCTATCTCAATTGCACCGTATCGGATGTCACCAGCAGAGTTGGTAGAGTTAAAGAAGCAATTGGAGGAGCTGTTGGAGAAGCAGTTTGTGCGACCTAGTGTTTCACTATGGGGAGCACCAATACTTTTAGTTAAGAAGAAGGATGGAACTTCTCGACTTTGTGTGGACTATCGTCAGCTGAACAAGGTGACTAGAAAGAATAAATATCCACTTTCGAGAATTGACGATTTGATGGATCAGTTGAGGGGAGCAGTGGTATTTTCTAAAATAGATCTGAGATCGGGATATCATCAGATTCGTGTGAAGGTGGAGGATGTACCTAAAACAGCTTTTCGAACTCGATATGGACATTATGAGTATCAGGTAATGCCATTTGGAGTGACGAATGCTCCTGCTGTCTTTATGGACTATATGAATAGGATTTTTCATCCATACTTTAGACAGATTTGTCATTGTCTTTATCGATGACATTCTGATCTATTCTCAGACTAAAGAAGAGCATGCTGAACATCTCGGTATAGTTCTTCAGATTCTAAAAGAAAAGAAGCTGTATGCAAAATTGGCGAAGTGTGAGTTTTGGTTGGAAGAGGCTCAATTTTTAGGTCACGTGATTTCCAAGGAAGGTATTGCGGTAGACCCATCGAAGGTGGAGACTGTTTTGCAATGGGAAAGGCCTAAGACGGTGACAGAAGTTCGAAGTTTTGTTGGACTTGCTGGATATTACCGAAGGTTTATCGAAGGTTTTTCTAAAATTACTGGACCGCTTACACAACTCACAAGAAAAAGTTAAGCTTTTGAATGGACGGAGGAACGTGAAGCAAGTTTCCAAGAATTGAAGAAGAGGTTAACAACTGCACCAGTGTTGGTTCTTCCAGATTCTAACGGAACTTTTGATGTGTATTGTGACGCTTCTTACCAAGGACTGGGATATGTATTGATGCAAAACCGGAATGTGGTGGCTTATGCTTCTAGACAGTTGAAGGTTCATAAGAGGAATTATCCAACACATGACTTGGAATTAGCTGTTGTGGTTTTTGCATTGAAGGTGTGGAGGCATTTTCTGTATGGAGCCATGTTCAATGTCTTTAGTGATCACAAGAGTTTAAAGTATTTGTTTGATAAAAAAGAATTGAATATGAGGCAGAGGCGATGGTTGGAATTCTTGAAGGATTATGATTTTCAACTCCAATACCACCCAGGAAAAGCTAATGTGGTAGCTGATGCCTTGAGCAGAAAGGTAATTAGTGTTTCGGCGATGATGATAAAGGAGGAGGAACTGATTAACAAATTCCAAGATTTGTGGTTCTCAGTAGAGTTTGTGCCTGGAAGAATTCGCCTATGTAAAGTCATGATCATAAATGAATTGCTTGATATAGTTTGAGATAAATAAGGGGAAGATGCGTTTTTACAAAATGAAAGGGAATTGTTGAAGCAAGGTCATAAAGCGACGGTAGAAGAAGGAGCAGATGGACTCTTGAGATTTAAGGGGAGAATTTGTATACCTGATGATTCTGAATTTAAGAAAGGAATTCTAGATGAAGCTCATACTAGTGATTTGAGTTTGCATTCAGGGATGACCAAGATGTACCAAGACTTGAAAATGTTGTTTTGGTGGCCAAGGATGAAAAGAGACGTAGCGGAACGCGTGGCGTCTTGTCTGGTTTGTCAGAAGGCGAAAGTGGAACATCAGAGGCCAGCCGGTATGTTGCAATCGTTAGCTTTTCCAGAATGGAAGTGGGATAGTATTTCAATGGATTTTGTTACTGGATTACCAAAGACAAGGAAAGGTCATGATTCAATATGGGTTATAGTTGATAGGCTTACGAAATCGGCGCATTTCTTGCCCATCAATATTAAGTATTCATTGGAGAGATTAACCTAGATGTATATCAGTGAGATTGTAAGGTTACATGGTGTGCCTATATGTATAGTTTCTGACAGAGATCCAAGGTTTACATCAAGGTTCTGGCGAAGTTTACAAGAAGCCATGGGAACTAAATTGTGGTTGAGTTCGGCTTATCATCCACAAACTGATGGTCAAACGGAGAGGACTATACAATCTTTAGAAGTCTGTTGCATGCCTGTGTGTTAGAACGATATGGAAGTTGGGATAAATTTTTATCTTTGATAGAATTCACCTACAACAATAGTTTTCACTCGAGTATAGGGATGGCACCCTATGAGGCATTATATGGAAGACGATGTCGAACACCTCTGTGTTGGTATCAAGATGGGGAGAGTATGACTATCGGACCAGATCTTGTACAATAGACTACAGAGAAGGTAAAGATGATACAAGAAAAGATGAAGACGACGCAGAGCAGACAAAAGAGTTATGCTGATAAGCGAAGAAGACCTCTTGAGTTTGAGGAGGGTGAGCATGTATTCTTAAGAGTGACTCCTACGACCGGTATCGGAAGAGTTATTAAGTCTAAGAAGCTTACTTCTAAGTTCATTGGGCTGTATCAGATTATTCATCGAATAGGTCCTGTAGCATATCAGATTGCTTTGCCGCCTTTTCTATCTAATCTGCTTGATGTATTTCATGTGTCTCAATTAAGGAAGTATATTCCTGATCCGACACATGTGATATAACCAGACGAGGTACAGTTGAAAGATAATTTGACTTACAAGACTTTACCTGTCAGAATAGAGGACAGAAAGGTGAAGCAGCTTCGAGGGAAGATGATCGAGCTGGTGAAGGTCATATGGAATGATGTGACAGGTGATGCTACCTAGGAGCTGGAAAATAAAATGAAGGAGCAGTATCCTCATTTGTTCTAAGGAATAACAAATTTCGAGGACGAAATTTTTGTTTGTTGGTGAGAGTTGTAACACCCTAAACTTTTGGTGAATGACCGTTGTGTCCCAAATGTACTGTTTTCTGTTTTTCAACTTTAGGATAAATGACCGTTATGTACTTTTTGTACTATTTGTTGTTTTTCTGTATGAAATACTGTTTTATTTTATTGTTTGTGATTTTATTTAAACTTTTTGTGTGATTTGCTCCGGATCAGGAAAATAATAATTTCCTGGCGAGAAAATCTTATTTTAATTATTCTGAGTTTGGGGATCTTACTAAACCCAATTCCGAATGATACATCTTTTGTTAATCTTTTAATTTTTAGGATTTAATTGTAAAATAAAATAATTTTATATTATTATAATATTATTTTATTAGTCAGTATAAATAAATGACAGTGGACCCGAAAATGTCTTGCGGGACCCACGTTTAGTGAAACAGTTAACGTTTTTGGGCTAGAATAACTTCTAAACCAATAAGAAATGGTTAATAAAAAGTGGTTAGACTAATTAGTTTAGGATTTGATGACTTAATTAAGATGGATTAGAATTTAATTAAATTAAGGATGCTTAGAAATTTAATTGGATTAGTAGCTTAATTAAACATCATTAGTGGTTTAAGCATCATTAGTGGTGAGATATTTAAAAGCTTATGACAAGGCTTAATGACTAGTCTTAATGACAAGGCTTGGATTAGCCAATAGGAACTAAGCTTGGAGGCCAAGGGTTCATCTTGACCTTTGATTATTCCTAAGGCTTGGATGGAGCCAACCAAGGGTACACCTAGCCTTAATGAGCTCCACGGCCATATTGCTTTAGGAGACCTTTCTTTATTTCATTTTCTATCATTTACCTTAAGCGTTTCTCTTCCAAAAATACCAAATACCATTGATGCTACTTTGAAGAAGCCATTCGGCCAAGCATCCATCTTCAACATCCATTCACGCAAAATTTCTTCTAACCTACTTTTCTAAAACTAAACACAATTCTAAGAACATCTCTAGTTGAGAGTTCTTGCAAAATCCATCATCTAAAGCTTGAAAAACTACTTTGGAGATTCTACCTAGAAGGTGAAATTTCTTGTTTTTCATTTCTAAATTCTTTTTCAAGGTTCTAAGCCATGATTGATCCATGGTTTAAGTTTTCTTTCAATGTTAGTAATTTGTAGAAATTGTTTAAGCTTGATAGGTGTCTTTGGAGGGTGAAACCGAAACCATAGAAAGGAGTGAAAGAGAGTTTGTCTTCACTTAAGGTAAGAGGAAGACTTAAATCTTATCATCCTTGGGTGGTGATAGGAAAATGGAATTGTTTGTGATTGTAGAATCCATAAGGATTCATTTGTGTTGTTTGTTTAATAGCTTTCTTATTTGTGATTTGTATTAATATGCATGTCTACTAGCTTTAAAAATATTGTATGTGTTAGAAATGCATGAATAATTAGTAGGTTGTGAATAATATGCAAGGTTTGCATGAGTGTTCTAAAGAACACACATTCAAGGCTCACGGCCTCAATATAAAATGAGAACCAAAATGTTCTCAACAATTTTCCAAAATAGTGATTTAACTAACTTAGGTGAATTGACAAGGTACAAAATTGATTTAGAGCAAGAAAAATGAATTTAAAGATCAAAGGGCAAAATTTGTGTAATTCGGCCAACATGCCAAAGCCAAGTGTTTATGATTTCTAAAATTGTTTTTAAACAAAGAGAAGTAATAAATACTAAAAAGGAATTTTATACAATGAGTTTAGGGGTATAAAAATGATTAGATTTAAGTTTAGGAAGTTAAAACTAATGATTTTAATGTTTTAGAAAAAATACAAAGAGCTTTTGTAAAATTTCTAACGTAGAGCTCATTTTATGTTTTGAAGCACGTTAGTAGTTTTCAAAAGTATAATTAAATGGTTGTAATATAAATTAAAAAGGGTTTTTTTTTTTTAGAAAACTTAGAAAACCATTGTTATACATTTTCTAAGCAAAATCTCATCAATTTTTGCTAAAAATAGACAAATAAGATAGAAAAGATATCCAATATACTTTATACGGTATGAAAAATAGTCTACGTAGTTTAAACGAACTAAATATTATTTCTATTTATTTAAATAATAATTTTTAAGGAAATCGGACAAGAAAATAATTTAAAAATCTTACGCGATTGAGAAAACGCTTGAAAAACACTACGCGATTTCAAAAATAGTAAAATATATTTACACGATTTGAAAACGTTTATAAAAATGATGAAATTGTGAAAACGGGAAAAATTTTCTACGCGATTGATGAAAACAGTAAGTTTTACTGTTGGGCCAAAGTGGTGGACCCGGACAGTTGAGGGACAGTATTGTCAAGTGGGACATACTGTATTTTCGAAATTTTGCCATTGAGGGCATTTTCATAATTTCTGCCATTGAGGGTATTTTTGTAATTTTGCTAGTGAGGGCATTTCCATAAAAATGGATACTGATACCATTGAGGGTATTTTAGTAATTATCTTATCATACATTGAGTTGTGCCAATTTGGTTGATAATTGGTGATTTGATTGACGAGACGAATTACACTGTGTTGTCAGTGTGATAAGCGTAGTGTGGTTCAACTTGAATGAACTTGGGGACATTAGTGTGCAGATTATTCCATTTGTGGACAGTTGGTCACTCCTCTGGGCCGTGGTAGCTGGTAACACACTAATGGTCTCGACACACACTATACTTAAACGAGATCTTGTAAAGTCTATTTAGTACAATGCCTATAGTTACACGATGTTTTGACTGTGTACTACACCACGACGTTATGACAGTGGGCTATAGACGCAACGTGAGACAGTGGAATAGTTTGATTGGGCAGTCGAGGTACTAATAGATTTTGTAGGTCATTCTCTCTGATGTCTGTATTTTTAGCTCCATGGAGTAGGGTTGAGTCACATTTCATATAATTTATGTGTTGTGCATTATAATATTATTTTGTACCATTCTATCTGTACCATTTTATATATGACATTACGTGATGTTGTTACACTTAATTTCTGTGTTACTTTATATTATTATTTATGCTGTTATGGTAGGTTATATTGTATGAATTATTATATCTTTTGTATTGTCGTTTTCTTATTTCCCATGTTTGTGGTGATATAGATTGTCTTACCTCTTTATTGTATGTGTTCCTGTATTTTAAATTATGTCTTTAAAAGAAGAGTTTGAGGAAGAGGATCAGCCTCTTGAGTGTGTATACCCCGAGGACGAGGAGCAGCAACAAGCCGAGGAGCAGTTTGACGATCAAGAACCATCCGATCATCCATACCCATTGGATTGATTGTATGAGTATGACGCTACCAGGATTCTTTGGTTTCGTGAGGTTGGATTTTCACGGAGGCTCTGAAGCCTGGAGACTGCGAGAGGACAGAGATTCGGTTACGTACGTAGGGCGTTTGACTGTGACCATACGTACGGAGTTCGATGGAGTGCCTATCTTTTTTACTGTATTTTATTTACATGTGGAGTTACCGCTATCTCTTAGGCGTCATTGGGGTGGTATGTTTGATGCGCCTAGTGAGATCAGCAGCGTGTCGACGGCATGGACTAGAGTCCGTAAAGGGTCGAGGCATCCTGGATACTTATCACCTGAAGTTTCATCTGAGAGTGATCCTTCAGAGGGTTAGATATTTATGATGCGTACTTGGGCGCGTCTGCGTTTGTATATATAGACTTTTTACTGCTTTGTTTACTGTTTTGGTTTAAATATTTATAGCTATAAATTATTTGTACTACTTAAAACAAAACCATATGTACATTATGTGTGATGACAGTTTGTTTATTTTATGTTCCGTGTTATTTTATTTCGTAATATTCTGTTTAACCGGAAAAATTTTACAACTCGTATTACTATGTAACAAATGTTTTACAACTTGGGTAGATTTTATTTATCTTTATTTTATTTTATTTTATATATGTGACATCCCCAAAAAGGTGTTACAGTAGACCCAGACATGTTTAGATATAGTACTGTTAAGTGGAGACGTACTATTTAAGGAGATATTGAGACTGAGGGTATTTTTGTAAATATGGTAACATATTGAGACCAAGGATGTTTCTGTAATTATGGTTCTTGTTCATGCATTGAGAGTTGTGTCAATTTGGTTAAAATTGGTGATTGATTGACGAGATGAATTACACCGTGTTGGAGGCATTAGTGTGTGGAGTATTCCACATGCGGACAGTTGGTCGCTGCTCTGGGCCATGGTAACTGGTAACACACTAATGATCTCGACACGCACTATTCTTAATTGAGATCTTATGGAGACTGTTTAGTACAATGCCTGTAGTGCACAACGTATTTGGACTGTGTACTACTACACGATGTTTTGGACTATGGGCTATAGACACGACGTTGGACAGTGTAATAGTTTGGTTGGGCAGCCTGAGGTACTGATAGTTCTTTTCAGATCATTCTCTCTGATGTCTGTGTTTAGCTCCATGGAGTAGGGACGAGTCATTATACATTTGCATTTGTGGTATGTATCATAATGTTATTATTTGTGATATTATGTATGATGCGTTAAATTGTGTTATTGTTTATGATACTATGGTATGCATTATTGTGTTAAACTGTGATATCTGTTATATTGTTGTTTTCTTTATTGCCATGCTGGTAATGATGTAGATTGTCTCACCTCTTTGTATGCGTTTTCTATATTATTGTTTATATTCTGTAAAGAGTTTGAGGAAGAGGAAAAGGAACAGCCTCTAGAGATTTTGTACCCTGAGGATCAGCAGACGGGTGATCAGTTCAACGAGTGTGAGTCGTCAGATCTTCTATACTATTTGGATTGATCTTGTGATTATCGCGTTGCTTGGATTCCTTGTTTTTGTGAGACTCGATTTTCACGGAGGTTCGGAGGCTTGGCAACTGCGTGAGGATAGAGGATCGGTCGTCTACGTGAGGCGTCTGACTGTGACCCTACGTGGAGAGTTTGATGGGGAGCCTATTTTTACTACTACTTTGTATTTACATCTTGAGATGCCTTTGACTCTTAGGCGTTATTAGAGAGGAATTTTCCATGCACCTAGTGAGATCAGTAGTGTGTCGACAGTACGGACTCTTATCTGTAGAGCTGCGAGACATCCTGGATTTCTGTCATCCGATGATCCATCTGAGAGTGATCCTTCGGAGGGTTAGAAATCTTCGATGTGCACTTGGGCACTTTATGTTTTAGTACTGTATTGACTTTTTACTGCTTTACTAAATATTTATAGTTGTAAATTATTTGTACAACTTAAAACAAAATCATATGTACATTATGGTATGCGATAATAGTTTGTTTTATTTTATATTCCGTTTTATTTTATTTAATGACATCTAGTATAAAAGGAAAAATTTTACAACTCATATTAATTATGTATCAAATGTTCTATAACTTGGGTAAGATTTTATTTTATTGCATTAAAAATGTGACATCCCCACAAGGGTGTTACATTAGTTGGTATCAGAGCCCAAGTTAGAATCTTTTGGGGTTGTGGTTGGGTATGTTTTTGCTTGTGTTGTGTGATTCTCTGAGATTTATTTCCGAAAGGATACATCTAACTTTGTTTTGTTATGATTGAAGAAAGAGATGTCTAGCGGAAGAAGAATGCATGCGAACGTGGATCGTAATGTGGACCCAATGACTGCAGTTGCTGAGGCCATGCAGCGAATGGCGGAAGTGATTACTCAGCAAAATCAACGAGCAGCTCAATAGCAAGATGCGACAGCTGATGCTCTGAATTTATTGAGTTCAGGCACAACAATCCGCCACAGTTCAGAGGCGAGTTTGACCTTAAGAAGGCGAGTCTGTGGATATAAGACTTGGAAAGAGTATTTCAAGGAATGGGGTGCGCCGATAATAGAAAGGTGACATATGCTACTTTTATGTTAAGAGGATATGGCGAAAATTGGTGGAGAGGAACCCACCGATTATTACAAGCTGAAGGAACTGAGATTACCTGGGAGATGTTTATTGAAGTATTTCTGGAGAAGTACTTTCCTGCCAGTGCCCGACATGCCAAGGAGATGGAATTTCTTGGTTTGCATCAGGGTAACATGATTGTTGGGGAGTATGCTACTAAGTTTGAGAGCTTGTCACAGTTCTCAAGGTACTTTCAAATTCAACCTGATGAGGTATGGAAATGCCGTAAGTATGAGGATGGACTAAGGGTAGAGCTGAAGCGAGGAGTGCTACCCATGAGAATGAATGAATTTCCTGCTTTGATGGATACCTGTCGACGACTCGAGGAGTTGGAGCCGTCACGAGATCCCAGAAATCACAGCTTTGGACCGACTAGGTTCCAAAGAGGAGGCAACATCAGCAATAACCGGTTTTAGCGCAAGCCTTATTCGAGACCACCGGGGAATCAACCTCAACGTCCACCTGTTGGGGGAAGCTCTAGTGGTAACAGAGCTGGTCAAAATGTGGCGTTTATGCCAAGGTGTTTCAAATGTGGAAAGAGTGGCATATATCTAAGGATTGTTCGATCAGAAGAACGATCTATTTTAATTGCAGACAACCTGGACATGTTTCTAGGGATTGCACTCAGTCGAAAAAGAAGCCTGCTGTGAGTATTGTTCGTGCTACTCAGCCGCGATCTGGAGGGCGAGTATATACGATGACGGGAACTGAAGCTTCTCAGTCTGAAGATCTTATTCAGGGGGAAGGTGTCATTGAAGGTAATCTTCTGACTGTGCTTTATGATTCAGGTGCAACACATTCATTTATTACATATGATTGTATGGAACAGTTGAAACTGCATGTGTCTTCTCTGAGTTTCCAGTTGATTGTTTCTACCCCGACTGCTAAGCCTGTTGTTACATCCAAGATATGTTTGAATTGTCCTATCACTATAAATGATTGTGTGTTTTTAGTCAATTTAATTCGTTTACCCTCTTGTTGAGATAGATGTAATATTAGGAATGGATTGGTTATCTTCTAACCATATCCTAATAGACTGTGCAAACAAAACCATAGTTTTTCCTAAGGAGGAAAGTTCTGGATTTTGACTGCTGTTAAAGTCAAATCATTGTTGAGAGATAGAGCTTAAGGTTATATGTTGTTATCTTCTATGGAGGTTAAGAGCAAGAAAGATGTGAATATTATTCCTGTCGTTAATGAGTTTCCAGAGATTTTTCCTGATGATGTACCAGGTTTGCCACTGGAAAGGGAGATCGAGATCTCTATCAATTTGGTACCAGAAGCAGGTCCTATTTCGATTGCACCGTATCGGATGTTGCCATCAGAGTTGGTAGAGTTGAAGAAGCAATTAGAGGAAGTATTAGAGAAACAGTTTGTGTGACCTAGTGTTTTACCATGGGGAGCACCAGTACTACTAGTCAAGATGAAGGATGGAACTTCTCATCTTTGTGTAGATTATCGTCAGTTGAACAAGGTTACGATAAAGAACAAGTATCCACTTCCAAGAATTGACGATTTGATGGACCAGTTGAAGGGAGCAACTATTTTTTCTAAGATAGATCTGCAGTCAAGTTATCATCAGATTCGTGTCAAGGTAGATGATGTACCTAAGACAGCTTTCTGGACTCGTTATGGGCATTATGAGTATCAAGTGATGTCATTCGGAGTGACGAATGCTCCTGCAATATTCATGGACTATATGAATAGAATTTTTCATCCGTATCTAGACAGATTTGTCGTTGTCTTTATCGATGTCATTCTGATCTATTCTCAATCTAAGGAAGAGCATGTTGAACATCTCAGTATAGTTCTCTAGATTTTGAAAGAAAATAAGTTGTATGCGAAGTTGGCCAAGTGTGAGTTCTGGTTGGAGGAAGTTCAATTCCTAGGCAACGTGATTTCTAGAGAAGGTATCGCGGTAGACCCGTTGAAGGTGGAGACCATTTTACAATGGGAAAGGCATAAGACAGTAATGGAGGTCTGAAGTTTTGTTGGAATGGCCTGATATTATAGGAGGTTTATTGAGGGTTTTTCTAAGATAGCTGGACCACTTACACAACTCACAAGGAAGAGTTAAGCTTTTGATTGGATGGAGGAACGTGAAACAAGTTTCCAAGAGTTGAAGAAGAGATTGACAACTGCACCAGTGCTGATTTTGCCAGATCCTAACAAATCTTTTGAGGTGTATTGTGATGCTTCTTACCAAGGGTTGGGATGTGTATTAATGCAAAATAGGAATGTGGTGGCTTATGCTTCAAGACAATTGAAGGTCCATGAGAGGAACTACCAACACATGATTTGGAACTAGCTACAGTGGTTTTTGCATTGAAAGTGTGGAGGCATTTTCTGTATGGAGCTAAGTTCAATGTCTTTAGCGATCACAAGAGTTTGAAATACTTGTTTGATCAAAAGGAATTGAACATGAGGCAGAGACGATGGTTAGAATTCTTGAAGGACTATAATTTCCAACTTCAATACCATCCAGGAAAGGCGAATGTGGTGGCGGATGCCTTGAGTAGAAAGGTGGTTAGTGTTTCTACCATGATGATAAAGGAGGAGAAGTTGATCAACTAATTCAGAGATCTATGGTTGTCAATAAAATTGGTACCAGGAAAAATTCATCTAAGTAAGGTTGTAATTTTGAATGACTTGCTAGATGTAATCCGAGAAAAACAGGATGAGGATTCATTTTTATAAAATGAAAAGGAATTTTTGAAGCAAGGTCATAAGGCGACGGTGGAGGAAGGGTCTGATGGAATCTTAAGATTTGAGGGAAGAATTTGTATACCTGTTGATTCTGACCTTAAGAAAGAAATTTTGGTTGAAGCCCATACTAGTAATTTAAGTATGCATCCGGGAATGACTAAGATGTATCAAGATTTAAAATGGATGTTTTGGTGGCCAAGAATGAAGAGAGATGTGGCGGAACGTGTGGCGTCTTGTCTCGTTTGTCAGAAGGCAAATGTGGAACATCAAAGACTTGCTAGTATGTTACAACCTCTAACTATTCCCGAATGGAAATGGGATAGTATCTCGATGGATTTTGTTACTGGATTACGAAGAACGAGAAAAGGACATGATTCTATATGGGTTATAGTTGATGGGCTTACGAAATCAGTACACTTCTTGTCGATCAATATTAAGTATTCGTTAGAAAGATTAACCAAGATGTACACTAGCGAGATTGTTAGACTTCATGGTGTACCCACAAATATAGTTTCTGATAGAGATCCGAGGTTTACGTCAAGGTTCTAGTGAAGTTTGCAAGAAGCCATGGGAACTAAACTACGATTGAGTTCTGCTTATCATCCGTAGACTGATGGTCAAACGGAGAGAACAATCCAGTCGTTAGAAGATTTGTTGCGTGCTTGTGTGTTGGAACAACAAGGGAGTTGGGATGAATTTTTATCTTTAATAGAATTCACCTACGACAATAGTTTTCACTCAAGTATAGGGATGGTACCCTATGAAGCACTATATGGACGACGATGCCGAACACCTTTGTGTTGGTATCAAGATGGGGAAAGTATGACCATTGGACCAAATTTTGTGCAACAGACTACAGAAAAGGTGAAGATGATTCAAGAAAAGATGAAGATGACTCAAAGCAGACAAAAGAGCTATGCTGATAAGCGAAGGCGACCTCTTGAATTTGAGGAAGGTGAGCATGTATTCTTAAGAGTAACACCTATGACTGGTGTCAGAAGGGTTAGTAAATCTAGAAAACTCACTCCTAAATTCACATGGTCTTATCAAATTATTCGTCGGATAGGTCATGTAGCCTACCAAATAGCTTTACCACCTCTTCTATCCAATCTCCATAATGTATTTCATGAATCTCAGTTGAGGAAATATATTCCCGATCTGACGCATGTTATACAGCCAGATGAAGTGTAATTGAAGGATAATTTGACGTATGAGACACTTCTTGTTAAGATTGAGGACAGGAGAGTGAAACAGCTTCGAGGAATGATGCAACGGGAGATGCTACCTGAGAGCTGGAGGATAAGATGAGGGAGCAATACCTTTAACTGTTCTGAGGTACGACAAATTTCGGGGATGAAATTTTTATTAGTGGGGGAGAGTTGTAACACCTCAACTTTTGGATAAATGACAATATTGTCCTAAATGTACTGTTTTATATTTTCTGTAAGTTATAAATTGAATTTGACTGTTTCATTACTGTATTTGATCGTTGTGTGTGATTTGCTTTGAGTCAAGGAAATAATAATTTTCTGACTAGAAAAATCTTATTTTAATTATTTATAGCTGGGAGATCTTACTAAACCTAATTCTGAATGATACGTGTATTAATCTTTTAATTTTTAGGATTTAACTGTGCAATAAAATAATTTTATATTATTATAATATTATTTTATTTAATAGTATCTACTGTCTCAAAAACAGTAGAAATCTGCTCCAACATGACCATAGACCCAGAAAAGTCTGTAGGACCCACGTTTAGAGAGCCAGTCAACGTTTCTGGCTAGATTAAATCCTAAGCCTATAGGAACTAGTCAACAATAGTGGCTTGAAAGTTCTAGACTAATAGAAATCAAGTCCTCAAAAGTGGTTGAACTTGTTAAGATGAAACTAGAAAACTTAACCAAGTTAGCTTAAACCTAACTAAGTTAGTATAAGAAGCTTATGTAGTAACTAAGTGAAGTAAACCTAGTTAGCTATCAATTTAAGTACTAGTTAGAGAAAGTTCTAGAAGGATCAAGAAAATGGTTAGTCATCCTAGCTAACTAAATGGCTAACTAAGTAACTAAGTAAACTAACTAAATGCACCTAAGTGTAACTAGATTGCATGAAGAAGCACAAACTTGGTTTGCTCTCCATTAGGGCCATTCGGGCAAGAATTTTCAAGAAGGCCTAGTCATTGATGACTTAGTTTTTCTACACCAATTAGGAACAAGCTTAGAGTCAAAGCCTTGAATATCAACCTTAGATTACATCTAAGGCCATTAGGTGTCAGGAGGAGTCAACAAAGGAGGCCACCTCCTTGGATGAGGTTCACAGCCAAGTAGAGGAAAGGAGAGCATTTTACTTAGCCATTTTCATTTCAACCTTCTCCAAAAACAAGAACACCAAGAACAACTCTCTTGCTTCCTTCTTTGAGCCATTCGGCCAACACCATTTCCCACACCTATACTCATCTAAATTTTACCCAACTTCTCAAATCCAAACAACATTCTAAGAACATCTCTAGTTGAGAGTTATTCCAAAAAAAATTCATCTTGAGCTTGGAAAATCACTTTGGAGATTTTTCCTACAAGGTGAAACTTCTTGTTTCTTACTTCTAACATGATTTTTGAGGTTCTAAGCCATGATTGATCCATGGTTTATGTTTTTCTCCTATAGTTATGACTCTTTAAAATTTGTTTAAGATTTTTAGGTTTCTCTTGGAGGTCATACGAAAACCATAGGAGGAGAGTTAGAAGGAGTTGTCTTCCTTTAAGGTAAGAGGGAGATTTAATCTCATCAACCTTGTGTGGTGATGAGAAAATGGATTGTATGTGTGGTGAAGAATCCATAAGGATTCATTTGTTTGGTTGTTTAATGCTTTCTTATTTGTGTTTGATTATGTTTGCATGTATGTTTATAGCTTTAAAATATATTGCATGTGTTTATAGATGTATGATTATTAATATAGGATGTGAATAACATGTAAGGATTGCATGAGTGTTCCAAAGAACACAAAAGAAGCTCACGACTTCTCCAAGAAAAAGAGAACCAAAATGTTCTCAACCATTTTCTAAAAGAAGGATTTAATGGATTTATGTAAATGAATGAATTCCAAAAGGATTTAGAAGATGGAAAATGATTTAAAGATCAAATGCAAAGATTTTATTGAATTCGGCCAACATGCCATATAATGTATATTTGATTTCTAAAATTATTTTCCAAGGTAGATTAAGTAGTTAATTACAAAAGAATTTAATTTCAATGAATCTTTGGGGAAAAAATGAATGAACTTAGTTTTAGAAACTAAAATTAGAGGATTTTACTATAAATGGGAAATACAGTAAATACTTGAAAAATGCTAACTTAAAGCTCACTTTGGGTTTTGAAGCACGTTAGTGAGTTTCAAAGTGTAAATAATGGTTATAATTAAAGCAAGTTAATTTTTTTTAAAAAACATAGAAAATACCTTTTTAATGAATTTTCTAGACAAAATGCTGTCAAAATTTACAAAAAATAGACAAATAAAAGAAAAAGTTTCACAATACAATTATAACGTAAGGAAAATATTTTACGTAATTTAAAAGTATTAGAAAAAGCTTACGCTTATTTAAAATAATGATTTTTAGGCTTTACGGTTAAGAAAACGGGTTAAAAATCTTACGCGATTGAGAAAATGATTTAAAAACTTTACGCAATTTCAAAAACATCAAAATATATTTAAGCAATTAAAAAATATTTGTAAAAGTGACGCGATTGTGAAAACGCGATAAAATTTATACGCGACTAATTAGAACAGTGAGTTTTGCTATCGGGCCAAAGTGGTAGACCCGGACATGTTGAGATATGGTACTGTTAAGTGAAGACGTACTATATTTGGAGATATTGAGACTGAGGGTATTTTTGTAAATATGGTAATATATTGAGACCAAGGATGTTTCTGTAATTATGGTTCTTATTCATGAATTAAGAGTTGTGTCAATTTGGTTAAAATTGGCGATTGATTGACGAGATGTATTACACCGTGTTGTCGGTGTGATAAGCGTAGTGTGGTTCATTGAGTGGACTTGGAGGCATTAGTGTGCGGAGTATTCCATATGCGGACAGTTAGTCGCTCCTCTGGGCCATGGTAACTGGTAACACACTAATGATCTCGATACGCACTATTCTTAATCGAGATCTTGTGGAGACTGTTTAGTACAATGCCTATAGTGCACAACATATTTGGACTGTGTACTACTACACGATGTTTTGGACTATGGGCTATAGACACGACGTTGGACAGTGTAATAGTTTGGTTGGGCAGCCTGAGGTACTGATAGTTCTTTTCGGATCATTCTCTCTGATGTCTGTGTTTAGCTCCATAGAGTAGGGACGAGTCATTATACATTTGCATTTGTGGTATGTATCATAATGTTATTATTTGTGATATTATGTATGATGTGTTAAATTGTGTTATTGTTTATGATACTATGGTATGCATTATTGTGTTAAACTGTGATATCTGTTGTATTGTTGTTTTCTTTATTGCCATGCTGGTAATGATGTAGATTGTCTCACCTCTTTGTATGCGTTTTCTATATTATTGTTTATATTCTGTAAAGAGTTTGAGGAAGAGGAAGAGGAACAGCCTCTAGAGATTTTGTACCTTGAGGATTAGCAGACGGGTAATCAGTTCGACGAGTGCGAGCCGTCAGATCATCCATACCATTTGGATTGATCTTGTGATTATGGCGTTGCCTAGATTCCTTAGTTTTGTGAGACTCGATTTTCACGGAGGTTTGGAGGCCTGGCGACTGCGTGAGGATAGAGGATCGGTCGTCTATGTGGGGCGTCTGATGTAACACCCCAAACTCCCTAAATGTAAGACAGTAATTTTAACAGTTAACAGAATTCTACTGTTTAGTGATTTCTGTATACTGTAAAATTATTTTGATTATTCCGTGACTACTTTTGATCGTTTTGAGTGATTTACTCCGTGTTAGGAAAATAATAATTTTCGGGCCGAGAAAAATTTTACGTAATTTAATTATTACTGTTAAGTCTTAATTATTTTACGTAATCTGATTTGATATTTGTGCATTTTCTAATTTTTGTGATTTTATGTGTGATTATGAAATTTTTATATTACTCTTTTTATTTTAGCGTTATCCGTGGGCCATCTGTGGGCCTAGGGAGGTCGTATGTGGGCCCCGCATAAGACCAGAAAGGTAAAAAAAATTTTATAATCAGAAAAATTTGTACTGTTGAGACGAAGACGGGGGATCTTACTAAACCTGAATCCGAAAACAGTTTTTAAAATTTTTTTTTACTGTGTTTTGTACTATATTTAATTATCGGGTGATAGAAAAACAGTAAAAATATTATTCAAATGGCAATAGCAGATCCAAAAAAAAATATTGTACTGCGAAGTCAACATTAGTGGCTTGGATATCTACCATTGATGTAATCAACGGTGGAGACTTGATCTTGATTTAATCAACGGTTGAGATTTAGTCTTATAAAGTGGCTAAGACCATTTATAACCCTTGGATGTAAAGTTTGAAGGAGTAATCTTGACCCTTCATTTTGGAGACACATCTAATGGCTAGGATTTCAAGGAAGAAATATCATTTGGCCTAAATTAAGTCTTTTATCTAAGCCTAAACCTAGAAGCTACATTAAATCATAACCATTGATCTAATCAATGATTAAGATGACCTAAAATCATGGCTAGGAGATTTGTTGCATTTTGAAGAGTGCATAGAGGAGGGGGGACAGTTTGGTGCTGCATTTAGGAGCTAAAGCAACAAGTTGAAGACCATAATTGATCACTTTAGTCATTATTGATCACCTTGGTCTTCATTGAACATTTTCAAGAAACAAAGTTATTAAAATTTCTCTCCATCTCTCTTCTTCTCTAAGCTCACAGCCAAGCACTCCAAAACAGCCTTCCATCACTTTTTAATTTCAAACAACCATATTTCTTGAATCTACACCTAATTCTAAGACACTTTGTAGTTTACACCAAGTCCTAAATCTTACATCTTGAAGGAGTTTTTCCAAGAGCAAGTTTTAGGGTTCTTAAGGTGAAGTTATGGAAAACTTCATTTTTTCTCTTCTTTTTCATGTTCTAAACCATGTTTGATCCATGGTTCCTCTTATTCAAGCTTAATATACTAATTTCTTTGTATTTGTTTTGTGTTCAAGAGACTTTTGTTGGTGGAGATCTTATTCAAAATACAAAGCAAGGAACTTTTTGTGGTTCTTCAAGAGGTAAGAGGGAGATCCATCTCACCAACCAAGTATGGTGGTGAGAGATGGTTTTATATTTGATGGATAGTGAATCCATGTGAGGATTCATATCCATGGTCATGTAATAATTTGTATGTGTTTATGTGCTTTGATTATTTTCCTATGTTTGATATGATTTTGCATGATTTTATTGCTTATATGGTATACTTATAATATGCATGATGAAAGCATGTTGAATATATTATGGTGGATGTATGTTGAAATAAACAAATTTTGGCTCCAAAGGCCATGGAGGAGGCTACGGTTTTGAGCTCTAAAAATTAGGGTTCATGTTGAAATTTTTCAAGAACAAGGGAATTAATTTTTGGTCCCTAAACTAAGGTGAATTTCGGCCAAGGCACCTCAAATTAGGTGTTCACAAAATTATATTTTCATGAATGATAAAATTGAATGATTTGGGAAGCAAGGAAAATAAACAAAGGGTTTGATTTTCAAGAAACAATGTACGCGGTTTTGGAGAAGTATTTTTATTAATTTATTTTGTGTAAAAACAAGAATGGAACTTAGTTGATTTAGAAGGAAAAATACAAGAATGATTTCAATGGTCATGTCCGCGATTTTGAAGGCTTGTAATGCTTTGATCTTTATGAACAAAGTGATTTTCAAAGTGGAAATATAACTTGATTTAATACAAGGAATTTGGAAAGGGAATCAGAGTGTTTTAACACTTGAGAATTGGAATTTTCATACGTGATTTGGAAAGCGTTGAAATATTTCTACGCAAATTTGAAAAGCGTTTAAATATTTTTACGTGATTGAAATATTGTTGAAAAATCACTACGTGATTTAAAAATGGTGGAATATTTTTACGTAATTGATGAAAACGTTGAAAAATCTATATGTGATTTGAAAACGTAACAGAAATATTACTAAATTGTGAAAACGTGACAAAAGTGGTACGCGACTATGAAAACGCAATAAATTGATTTTCGCGATTAAATATACAGTAAAATTTCTATTGAACCAGTGGATGAACACTGTCTAAGAAAATGATAATTTTGCCTGTAATTGGCATTGGTGCATTATATATGCATGAACTGGTGTATGAACACTGTATCTGAATTTTTGCCTACGATTGGCATTGGTGCATTGAACACGCATTGGAAAGGTCCAAGGGACTGTATGAGGCTATTTGCCCAGGAGAGACGTACACCTCTTGAGTGGGTGCGATATGCGTAGTGTAAGTCACTTGTTGACCTTGGGGGCATCGGGGTGTGGGTTGCTTACATGGGTGGTTGGTAGCTCTTCTTCCCGTAAGTTAGATCGATGCAATGAACTGATGATCCTGACCAAGACACTATTCTTAATCAAGATCTCGTAAAGACTGTCGTGTATATGCTAGATGTGCAAATACAAATGAGAATTGTAGCACTTGGTTTGAGGCATTTTGGTACAGATAGATCTTTCGGATCGACTTCTCCGAACTGAGTATTAGCTCCATGGAGTAGGAAGTTGAGTTATGTGCGCATGCATGAGATTGAGCATTTATATCTGCATGATATATTAATTGAGGGATATTAGTTATAACAATTGTTTTGTTGAGGAATAATTAGATGATGATGATGATAATCATATGATGGCATTATTGTAATTACTGTTACTATATACACTATGATGATTGCATAATTGTTATTATAGTATGATATATCTATATGGTGTGTTGTATGTATTATCTCTGTGCTACCATGTTGGTATTAGCGTAGGTGATCTCACCTCTTTGTATGTTAATTTGGTATTGTAAATATATTTGTAAAGACACTGAGCAAAGGGTTGAACAAGTGGGTGAAGAAGAGCAGGCTCCAGAGGAAGCTGAGTTTTAATCGGATGGCATCCCTGTCAAGTTTCTTTGGTTACGTGAGATTGCAGTTCCACGATGGAGCTGGAGCGTGGAGGACTAGTCCCAATGAGAAGGGACTAATCTATGAGGGACACTTGACAATAAACTTTAGCAGGATATTTCATGGGGATCCATTTTTCTCTGTAACTATTTTTGTGCATGTGGAATTTCAGCTATCTATTAGTTGGCATTGGGATACTAGAAACTATGTCCCAACAGAAATTAGTATTGTGTCATCATCCAGGACACCTGTGCGTAGGGCTACGCGTCAAATCGAATTCCTACCTGCTGAGGAATCTGAGGAGGACCCGTCTGAGGGTTTTGCTGCTTAGTTAGACTTGGGCGAGTCTAAACTCTGTTACAAGCTATGTCTGTATATATTTAAGTGTGTTATTTAGTTTTAGAGAAATGGTCTGTATATAAATAATCCTGACATGTATGTTTGTAATGTATGGTGATGTTAATTATGTGTGATGATGTATAATATTTTGCTTTCCGCTAAGGTTATTTTATAGTTATCAAAGAAGAAAGAAAGAAAAAAAAATTTACGACTCATATTTTACCACAACATCACATTATATAACTTGGGGCTAATTTGGGAATTAAGTAACATAAATGTGGCACCCTACGGTGGGTGTTACAATTAGTTGGTATCAGAGCCCAAGTTAGAGTCTTTTGGGTTTGTGGTTAGGTCTGTCTTGTTTGTGTTGTGTGATTCTTTATTATTGTTTTCTAAAAAGAAACAATATTGTTTGAAGATTGACCTTACTTTCTTTGTGTTGTCCAGTTAAGTAGAGAAAGTAATGGCTGGAAGAGGACGAGGACATGTCAATACTAGAACTGGAATGGAAAATGCTGGCAATGATAACCAGAACATGGCTGCAGCTATAGCAGCGATGCAACAGATGGCTGATGTCATTGCACAACAAAAACAAAGAGCAACTGAAGATGCTCGCAGTTTATTTGAATTCCGTAAGAATAATCCACCGAAGTTTCTGGGAGAATTTGACCCGGAGAAAGCTGAATTGTGGATCCAGGAATTAGAAAAAATATTTGAAGGTATGGGATGTACTGATGAACGCAAGCTGACCTTTGTGACTTTTATGTTAGTCAGAGATGGTGAGAACTGGTGGGTAGGAGCCCGAAGATTGTTAGAAGTTGAAGGAAGAGTTGTGACATGGCAACTCTGTAGGCAGAAGTTTTTGGCAAAGTATTTTCCAGCGAGTGCGCGTCATGCTAAGGAGATGGAATTTCTTAGTCTGAGGCAAGGAGTAATGTCTGTTAGTGAGTATGCGGCAAAGTTCGAGAGCTTATCTAAGTTTTTGAGGTATTTCCAAATGCATCCAGATGAGGACTAGAAGTGTAGGAAATTTGAGGAAGGATTGAAGCTTGACATTAAGCGAGCTGTAGCAACCCTGGGAATTGAGCAGTTTCTAGAATGGTTGGACAAGTGCCGTAAGGTTGAGGAGATTGATCAACAGCATGCGACAAGAAACAAGAACTTTGGACCTACAAGGTTCCAGAGAGGAAAGAGTAGTGGAGGAAACCATTTTCAACAGAAACCATACACTAAACTAGCAGGAAATCAGAACCGGCAGCAATTTGTTGGAGGAAGTTCTGGTGACAATAAGGCAAGTCAAGTTGGGACTCCTACGTATAACTGTTACAAGTGTGGGAAGAACCATCTGACCAAGGATTGTCAGCATAAAGGAATTGTTTATTTTATATGTGGGAAACCTGGACATTTATCCAGGGATTGTGATCAGATAAAGAGGGAACCTTCTATGGGAAATGTTCGTACAGCAAGGCCACAGGCAGGTGGTCGAGTGTATGCTATAAGCGGAGAGGAAGCCGTGAAATATGAGGATTTAATCATAGATGAGTGTGCTATTGAAGGTAATCATTTAACCGTACTCTATGATTCGGGAGCAACACATTCTTTTATTACATGTGATTGTGTGGAACGTTTGGGATTGACTGTGACTACATTGCCATATGATTTGAGTGTTGCTACTCCTACTGATAAGCTTGTGATAACTACAAAAGTATGTTTGAATTGCCCTGTATGTGTTAGGGATAGAATCTTTCATGTGGATTTAATTTGTTTGCCTCTTTCCAAGATTAATGTAATCTTAGGAATGGATTGGTTATCTTTTAACCATATCCTAATTGATTGTTCGAATAAGACGTTAGTATTTCCTGAGGCTAAAGATCCTAGATTTCTAACGGCAACTCAAGTAAAAGCTTGTTTGAAGGAAGGAGATCATGGGTATCTATTGTTGTCTTCTTTGGAGGTTCAGTGTGAAGATGTCTTAAAGGATATTTTCGTGGTTAATGAATTTCCTGAGGTATTTCCTGAAGATATACCTGGACTACCGCCAGAAAGGGAAATTGAGTTTGCTATTGATTTAGTACCTGGAGCTGGACCTATATCTATTGCGCCATATCGAATGTCGCCGGTAGAGTTGGCAGAGCTTAAGAAACAACTGGAGGATTTGTTGGAAAAGCAATTTGTGAGACCTAGTGTGTCGCCATGGGGAGCTCCAGTATTGTTGGTTAAGAAGAAGACGGAACTTCTCGTCTATGTGTAGACTACCGACAATTGAACAAAGTTACGATTAGAAATAAATATCCACTTCCAAGGATTGATGATCTGATGGATCAATTGCGAGGAGCCGCAATATTTTCCAAGATTGATTTATGATCTGGATATCACCAGTTTCTTGTGAAAATGGAAGATATTCCCAAAACTACATTTTAGACTCGTTATGTGCATTATGAATATCTTGTGATGTCATTTGGTGTGACGAATGCACCTGCCATATTCATGGACTTTATGAACAGAATTTTTTGTTCGTACTTGGATAAGTTTGTTGTTGTCTTTATAGATGACATTTTGATTTATTCTCGAATTCAGGAGGAACATGCTGAACATCTCAGAGTGGTTCTCCAGATTTTGAAGGAGAATAAGTTGTATGCCAAGTTGTCCAAATGTGAATTTTGGTTAAGCGAAGTTCAATTTTTGGGACATATGATATAGGAGGAAGGAATTGAAGTTGATGCTTCAAAGGTGGAGACAATTTTGGAATGGGAAAGACCAACGACAGTAACAGAAATCCGTAATTTTATCGGATTAGCTGGTTACTATAGACGGTTCATTGAGGGGTTTTCAAAGATAGCAGGACCTCTTACCCAACTTACACGGAAGAATCAACCATTAGTTTGGACTGATGCATGTGAAGAAAGTTTTCAAGAGTTGAAAAGACAATTGACTACTTCACCGGTATTGATTTTACCTGATCTGAATGAACCTTTTGATGTATATTGTGATGCTTCGTACCAAGGATTAGGATGTGTACTTATGTAGAATCGTAAGGTGGTGGCTTATGCTTCAAGGTAGTTGAAAAATCATAAAAGGAATTATCCGACTCATGACTTGGAGTTGGCAGTTGTGGTGTTTGTGTTGAAAGTGTGGAGACATTTTCTCTATGGAGCAACGTTCACTATTTTTAGTGATCATAAAAGTTTAAAGTACCTATTTGACCAGAAAGAGTTGAACATGAGACAAAGGCGTTGGTTAGAGTTTCTGAAGGATTATGACTTTCAGTTACAGTATCACCCTGGAAAGGCGAATGTCATAGCAGATGCGTTGAGCAGGAAAATGCTTAGTGCTTCTATTATGATGATCAAGGAGAAGGAAATGATAGAAGAATTTTAGGATATACGTTTATCTGTGAAACTTACGCCAGGAAAGATGCGTGTAAACATGATCACCATTTCAAATGATTTGATGGTTAGAATAAGAGATGGACAAAACAGTGACCAGTACTTGCAAAAAGCAAAAGAAGCAAAGAGCCAAGGTGCAGAGGTGGAATTTAGCGAAGGTGCTAATGGAATTTTGAAGTTTCAAGGCAATGTTTGTGTGCCTAATGATCCAGAAATTAGGAGATTGATTTTGGATGAAGCTCACAGGAGTAAGTTGAGTATGCATCCAGGAGCCAAAAAGATGTACCGGGATTTAAAACAATTATATTGGTGGCAAGGAATGAAGAAAGATGTTGCTGAGTATGTATCATCCTGTTTAGTCTGTCAGAAGGCTAAGGTGGAACATCAAAGACCTTCGGGAATGTTGCAACCTTTGCCTATACCTAAGTGGAAATGGGATGACATAGCAATGGATTTTGTGTCAGGACTACCAAAAACTCAGAAAGGTCATGATTCTATTTAGTTAATTGTTGATCGGCTTACAAAGTTGGCGCACTTTTTTCCGATTAATATTAAGTACTCGATGGAAAAATTAGCCCAAGTGTACATCAGTGAAATTGTTAGACTTCATGGTGTACCATCCAGTATTATTTCGGATCGAGATTCGAGGTTAACATCGAGATTTTGGAATAGTCTGCAAGAAGCGATGGGAACAAAGCTACGATTACATTCTGCTTACCATCCACAGACTGATGGTTAGTCAGAAAGAACGATTTAGTCATTAGATGACTTGTTAAGAGCTTGTGTTCTGGAAAAAACTGGTTATTGGGATGAATTTTGCCGTTGATAGAGTTCGCATACAACAATAGTTTTCATTCGAGCATAGGGATGGCACCCTATGAGGCATTGTATGGAAGACGATGCAGAACACCATTGTGTTAGTATCAGGACGGTGAAAGTGTCGTATTAGGACCGGAGATTGTTCAACAGACAACTGAGAAATTGAAGATGATACAAGACAAGATGAGAATAACTCAAACTCGACAAAAGAGCTATGCTGATAAAAGGAGAAAATCACTTGAGTTTGAAGAAGGTGACCATGTTTTTCTGCGAGTGACACTTATGACTTGAGTTGGATGAGTGCTTAAGTCCAAGAAGCTCACTCCAAAGTTTATCGGGTCGTATCAGATTTTACGTCGAGTAGGTCCGGTAGCTTATCAGATTGCATTACCACCTTTTCTGTCAAATCTTCACAATGTATTTCATGTATCGCAACTACGGAAGTATATTCCTGATCCTACCTATGTTATCGAACCAGACACAGTACAGCTGAAGGAAAACTTAACCTATGAAACGTTTCCGGTCAAGATTGAGGATCAAAGAATAAAGCAACTTCGAGGTAAGGAAATTTCATTGGTTAAAATCGTTTGGAATGATGTAAGTGGTGAAGCTACATGGGAACTAGAAGAAAAGATAAAGGAACAATATCCGTATTTAGTTTGAGGATGTGAAATCAAGTCTATCAAGTTTCGAGGATGAAACTTCTTTTTATAGGGGGTATTGTAACACCCCAAACTTCCTAAATGTAAGACAATAATTTTGACAGTTAATAGAATTCTATTGTTTAGTGATTTCTGTATACTGTAAAATTATTTTGATTATTCCATGACTACTTTTGATCATTTGAGTGATTTACTCTGTGTCAGGAAAATAATAATTTTCGGGCCGGGGAAAATTTTACGTAATTTAATTATTACTGTTAAGTCTTAATTATTTTATGTAATCTGATTTGATATTTGTGTATTTTCTAATTTTTGTGATTTTGTGTGTGATTATGAAATTTTTATATTACTCTGTTTATTTTAGCGTTATCTATGGGCCATCTATGGGCCCAGGGAGGTTGTATATGGGCCCCGCATGGGTCTAGAAAGGTAAAAATTTTTCTATAATCAGAAAATTCGTACTGTTAAGACGGAGATGGGGGATCTTACTAAACCTAAATCTGGAAACAGTTTTTAAAATTTTTTTTACTGTGTTTTGTACTGTATTTAATTATCGGGTGATAAAAAAATAGTAAAAATATTATTCGAATGGCAATAGCAGATACAAAAATAAATATTATACTGCGAAGTCAACATTAGTGGCTTGGATATCTACCATTGATGTAATCAACGGTGGAGACTTGATCTTGATTTAATCAACGGTTGAGATTTAGTCTTATAAAGTGGCTAGGACCATTTATAGCCTTTGGATGTAAAGTTTGAAGGAGTAATCTTGACCCTTCATTTTGGAGACACATCTAATGGCTAGGATTTCAAGGAGGAAAGATCCAATGACCTAAATTAAGTCTTCTATCTAAGCCTAAACCTAGAAGCTACATTAAATCCTAACCATTGATCTAATCAATGGTTAAGATGACCTAAAATGATGGCTAGGAGATTTGTTGCATTTTGAAGAGTGCATGGAGGAGGGGGGACGGTTTGGTGCTGCATTTAGGAGCTAAAGCAACAAGTTGAAGACCATAATTGATCATTATAGTCATTATTGATCACCTTGGTCTTCATTGAACATTTTCAAGAAACAAAGTTATTAAAATTTCTCTGCATCTCTCTTCTTTTCTAAGCTCACGGCCAAGCACTCCAAAACAACCTTCCATCACTTTTTAATTTCAAACAACCATATTTCTTGAATCTACACCTAATTCTAAGACACTTTGTAGTTTACACCAAGTCCTAAATCTTACATCTTGAAGGAGTTTTTCCAAGAGCAAGTTTTAGGGTTCTTAAGGTGAAGTTATGGAAAACTTCATTTTTTCTCTTCTTTTTCATGTTCTAAACCATGTTTGATCCATGGTTCCTCTTATTCAAGCTTAATATACTAATTTCTTTGTATTTGTTTTGTGTTCAAGAGACTTTTGTTGGTGGAGATCTTGTTCAAAATACAAAGCAAGGAACTTTTTGTGGTTCTTCAAGAGGTAAGAGGGAGATCCATCTCACCAACCAAGTATGGTGGTGAGAGATGGTTTTATATTTGATGGATGGTGAATCCATGTGAGGATTCATATCCATGGTCATGTAATAATTTGTATGTGTTTATGTGCTTTGATTATTTTCCTATGTTTGATATGATTTGCATGATTTTGCATGATTTTATTGCTTATATGGTATGCTTATAATATGCATGATGAAAGCATGTTGAATATATTATGGTGGATGTATGTTGAAACAAACAATTTTGGCTCCAAAGGCCATGGAGGAGGCTACGGTTTTGAGCTCTAAAAATTAGGGTTCATGTTGAAATTTTTCAAGAACAAGGGAATTAATTTTTGGTCCCTAAACTAAGGTGAATTTCGGCCAAGACACCTCAAATTAGGTGTTCACAAAATTATATTTTCATGAATGATAAAATTGAATGATTTGGGAAGCAAGGAAAATAGACAAAGGGTTTGATTTTCAAGAAACAATGTACACGATTTTGGAGAAGTATTTTTATTAATTTATTTTGTGTAAAAACAAGAATGGAACTTAGTTGATTTAAAAGGAAAAATACAAGAATGATTTCAATGGTCATGTCCACGATTTTGAAGGCTTGTAATGCTTTGATCTTTATGAACAAAGTGATTTTCAAAGTGGAAATATAACTTGATTTAATACAAGGAATTTGGAAAGGGAATCAGAGTGTTTTAACACTTGAGAATTGGAATTTTCATACGTGAATGGAAAAGAGAGGTTGAAAATGTTTGAACCTCAATTTATTTTAAAAAGGATTGATTTTTAGAATTGATTTGGAATTATAAAGAATACGTTGGTAACTTAGGATTTTCTAACGTGTAACTCATTCTTTGGGTTTTGGAGAGCGTTAGTAAATTTTAAAGTTAAAAACATTGATTTAATTCAATGAAATGATGATTTTATGGAATAAATTACAAAAAGTATTTTCTTGAGTAAGAATTGTGTAAAATAATGTGAGAAGTCATATTATTTTGAAAAATGTTGAGAAGGAATTTTTAAACAGTTGAGAAATATTTTATGAAGTTGAAAAACAGTGAAAAATGATTTACGTAACTTAAAAACGTGATTTTTAAGCTACGCGATTGGAAAAACGTTTAAATATTTCCACACGATTTGAAAAACATTGAAATATTTCTATGCAAATTTGGAAAGCGTTTAAATATTTTTACGTGATTGAAATATTATTGAAAAATCACTACGTGATTTAAAAATGGTGGAATATTTTTACGTAATTGATGAAAACGTTGAAAAATCTATGTGATTTGAAAACGTAACAGAAATATTACTAAATTGTGAAAACGCGATAAAAGTGGTACGCGACTATGAAAACGCAATAAATTGATTTTTGCGATTAAATATACAGTAAAATTTCTATTGAACCAGTGGATGAACACTGTCTGAGAAAATGATAATTTTGCCTGTGATTGGCATTGGTGCATTATATATGCATGAACTGGTGTATGAACAATGTATATGAATTTTTGCCTACGATTGGCATTGGTGCATTGAACATGCATTGGAAAGGTCCGAGGGACTGTATGAGGCTATTTGCCTAGGAGAGACGTACACCTCTTGAGTGGGTGCGATATGCGTAGTATAAGTCACTTGTTGACCTTAGGGGCATCGGGGTGCGGGTTGCTTACATGGGTGGTTGGTAGCTCTTCTTCCCGTAAGTTAGATCGATGCAATGCACCGATGATCCTGACCAAGACACTATTCTTAATCAAGATCTCATAAAGACTGCCGTGTATATGCTAGATATGCAAATACAAATGAGAATTGTAGCACTTGGTCTGAGGCATTTTGGTACAGACAGATCTTTCGGATCGACTTCTCCGAACTGAGTATTAACTCCATGGAGTAGGAAGTTGAGTCTATGTGCGCATGCATGAAATTGAGCATTTATATCTGTATGATATATTAATTGAGGGATATTGGTTATAACAATTGTTTTGTTGAGGAATAATTAGATGATGATGATGATAATCATATGATGGCATTACTGTAATTACTGTTACTGTATACACTATGATGATTGCATAATTGTTATTATAGTATGATATATCTGTATGGTATGCTGTATGTATTATCTCTGTGCTACCATATTGGTATTGGCGTAGGTGATCTCACCTCTTTGTATGTTTATTTGGTATTGTAAATATATTTGTAAAGACACTGAGCAAAGGGTTGAACAAGTGGGTGAAGAAGAGCAGGCTCCAGAGGAAGCTGAGTTTTGATCGGATGGCATCTCGGTCAAGTTTCTTTAGTTACATGAGATTGCAGTTCCACGGTGGAGCTGGAGCGTGGAGGACTAGTCCCAATGAGAGGGGACTAATTTATGAGGGACATTTGACAGTAAACTTTAGCAGGATATTTCATGGGGATCCGTTTTTCTCTGTAACTATTTTTGTGCATGTGGAATTTCCATTGTCTATTAGGCGGCATTGGGATACTAGAAACTATGTCCCAACGAAAATTAGTATTGTGTCGTCAACTAGGACACCTATCCGTAGGGCTACGCGTCAAATCGGATTCCTACCTGCTAAGGAATCTGAGGAGGATCCGTCTAAGGGTTTTGCTGCTTAGTTAGACTTGGGCGAGTCTAAACTCTGTTACAAACTATGTTTGTATATATTTAAGTGTGTTATTTAGTTTTAGAGAAATGGTCTGTATATAAATAATCCTGACATGTACATTTGTAATGTATGATGATGTAAATTATGTGTGATGATGTATAATATTTTACTTTCCCCTAAGGTTATTTTATAGTTATCAAAGAAGAAAGAAAGAAAAAAAAATTACAACTCATATTTTACCACAACATCACATTATATAACTTGGGGGTAATTTGGGAATTAAGTAACATAAATGTGGGGCACCCTATGGTGGGTGTTACATCTGACTGTGACCCTACGTGGAGAGTTTGATGGGGAGCCTATTTTTACTACTACTTTGTATTTACATCTTAAGATGTCTTTGACTCTTAGGCGTTATTGGGGAGGAATTTTCCATGCGC
This sequence comes from Ormosia emarginata, assembly GCA_029884605.1. NCBI lineage: Eukaryota > Viridiplantae > Streptophyta > Magnoliopsida > Fabales > Fabaceae > Ormosia > Ormosia emarginata. The sequence continues at coordinate 14,268,703 of JAQQTP010000079.1, read as the reverse complement.
CTAGTGATATCAGTAGTGTGTCGACAACGCGGACTCCTGTCCGTAGAGCTGCGAGACATCCTAGATTTCTATTATTCGATGATCCATCTGAGAGTGATCCTTCGGAGGGTTAGAAATCTTTTATGTGCACTTGGGCACTTTATGTTTTAGTACTGTATTGACTTTTTACTGCTTTACTAAATATTTGTAGTTGTAAATTATTTGTACAACTTAAAACAAAATCATATGTACATTATGGTATGTGATAATAGTTTGTTTTATTTTATGTTCCGTTTTATTTTATTTAATGACATCTAGTATAAAAGGAAAAATTTTACAACTCATATTAATTATGTATCAAATGTTTTATAACTTGGGTAAGATTTTATTTTATTGCATTAAAAAGGTGACATCCCCACAAGGGTGTTACACTCCTCACCACCAATAATGGTGGAAGTGAGTAAATCTCCATCTTACCTAAAGGAAGAACACGAAAATGGTCTCTTATTCGCTCCTTTGTGGTTTCAGTTTTCAGCTTCTAAAACCCTAAAATTTTTCAACACAAAGAATCAATATTAACCTTGGTAAAATATGGTTCTTTGGTCTCCAATGAAGCCATAGAACACGAAAATGGAGAGAAGAAAGAAGAAAAATGGAAACTTTACCTTAAAGTTTGAAGCTTTGCCTTGGAAGACAATGGAGGTGAAGATGGATTTTGAAGAAATTTCCTAAATAGAAAGTGTAAAGGAGGTTGAGGTGAGTTTAGAAATGGTGTTAATGAAGAGAAAAGTGAAGAGAAATGGTCACTAATGGTGGCTATAAAACCGTGACCAAGGAGGAGAAGAAGAGAGAAGGAAGAAAGAAAATGAAGATGAAATCTAGAGAGAGAAATGAATAGATTAAAAATGATATTTTTTGAGTGAATGTGTTAAGTGTGGGAAGCAAAAATTTTGCTTCCCATGGGCCACATTTCCACAGTAATAGAGAGGAGAGAGGGGAAAAATTTGGCTTCTCCAACAAGCCAAGAGTAGCTTGGTCTTTTGATGGTCAAAGCTTCTCAAAGAAACTTTAATTAAAATACACTAAATTTGAATTAAAGTGGATTTGATTAGACATAAAGTGGATTACATTAGGATAATGTGACAGGGTTTTTAATATATGGTATTATCCAATGGACAATTGTTACAATTGACAAAAGTCAGTATTAATTGTCTGGCAGATAAAATTTATACAGCGACTTATAATTTTATCATATAAAATTTCTCGAAAAATGTAAAACCTCGTAAACCATGTCCAGTCTCGAGTTTAGTAAGATCCCCCGCTGACGTTTCCACTGATCAAGGTTCTTGTAAAAAATATCTCATTTTTTCGGTTCCGCTCAGTTCGTACATAAAACGAGAAATAATATTAAAATATTCTGCATTCTCAGAAAAATCCAAAAAAATTCTCAAAAATCACAAATATTATAAAATGAATATTTATAATGAAATAAATAAATTTTGGGGTGTTACACATAGCACTTCACATTTAATGTTGAACTTTCAGCTTTTGAAGTGTTCTTCTTGGAAAAGAAGTTTGAGGGCCTTTTGTTGAAGGTTTTCTTCTTTTTAAGGAATCTCTTGAACTTTCTAACTAGTAGTCTCATATCCTCTTTAGATTCATTATGTTCTTCAACTTCTTCATCTTTATCACTGTCAAGACTTTCTTTGGAGACATGTGCTTTAAGTGATAAGCCTCTTTTCTTTTTCTCCTGCTCTTCATGGTCATTCAATCTATGCAACTCCATCTCGTGCTCTTTAAATTTTCCAAATAGTGAAGCAATATTCATGGTTGCTAAGTCCTTTGATTCAGCTATAGTAGTAATCTTTAGTTGCCATTCTCTTGTCAAACATCTCATAATTTTATTGATTTGTTGTTCATCTAAAATGCTCTTTCCAAGTCCATTAAGCTGATTCACTATATGAGTGAACTTCCTTTGCATATCATTGATGTCTTCACCATTCTTTATGTGAAAGAGTTCATACTCATGCATGAGTGAGTTCATTCTTGCTCTCTTTACATCACTAGTTCCTTCATGAGTAATTTGCAGCATACCCACATTTGCTTGGCTGTTTTACAATTTGAAACCCTGAAAAAGTCATCATAGCTCAAGGCAACAGTTATAATATTCTTAGCTTTAGCATTATATCCTACTTTCTTTTTGTCCTCATCATCCCATTCACTTCTAAGTTTTTCTTTCTTGGTGCCATTTGCATGAAGAGTATGTGGAATGTATGGACCATTCTCAACAGCATCTAATACATCAATGCCACTTGCCTCAAGGAATATTAACATCATTTCTTTCCAATACATATAGGTAGTGTCATTGAAAGCAAGGGGTCTTGCCAAGGAAGCCCCTTCTCCCAAGATGTCATTTGAAGCCATCCTCTTAAGCCGTTAAGCTTTACACAAGAGTGAAAGCATTGATACCACTTGTTAGTTGTGGCTTCTTAATACTCAAGAAGGGGGGTTGAATTGAGTATGATAACCTTTCGAAACTTTTTCCCCTTTTTTCAAAAACTTATTCTTTTCTTTAACTATGAAGTAGATTTTGTCAACCAACAAACCCAAATGTGTTTTTGCAAGATGTATTTCTATCAAGACTTGAAACTTAAAAAGAAATATTAACAGTGATATTGATTTCAGATATTAACAAGATCATAAACTAATCAAATCATGCAGGAATCCCTAACATATTGCTTAATTCATACATTTAACAATAAAGCAAATAATGAGTTAAGGGATAGAGAAAATTGCAAACCGAGTTTATCCTGGTTCAGCTACCTCCTCTGTAACCTACATCCAATCCCCATATCATTGTGACTTTCGTCCACTATCAAAGATCAATTTACAAGATTTTTTACACAAGCTTCACTCTTAGGTTCCTTCTACCCAAATGATAGCTTTTCAAGTTAAAGCAATCTTGCAATTCCCACAAGAATTAATTCTATTCTTGCACAACATCAAGAGTTCCTTCTACTCTTGATTTAATCAGCGAGAGAACCTTCTCTCTTATCTCTCTTTTACAACATGAAAAGATTGAATCAAATTCTAAGAAATCATATATTACAACTTGAAGTGCTACAGAAAAATACTCAATTTTCTTTCAATGAAAAAGCTCTCTCTGTATTTGTGTGTTTGATCTCAAGATTTGAATTGAATTGTTAGTAAGAAAGTGTTTGCCAATGTCCTTATATAGGTATATCTCAAAATAGATCCATTGGACACACTTTACAAGTCAGTTAAGATTAAAGCAAACTTATCTGAAAAATTCTGTTATTAGTCAATCGATTAGTACACAGATGTATTAAATAAAATTTCACTCTTACAACGTGTATACAACGATTGCCTAATCGATTATGTTCTTGATCTTAAGTGATACACACATGAGTACATCGATGTTGTTCTTGAAAAACATTTGCATTGACAGCCCAAAAGTTTATACATAGATTACCTAATCGATTGTATGGTTATTTCAAAAAGTCCTTACTTCTGTTTTGGCTTATGCATAGATGTATCAATCAATGTATAGATGCAAAGATGCATACTGATCAAGTAAATTTAGAATCAAACGATGTATACATAGATGTATAACACTTATACATGGATGTACACTGAGGTTTTCATTAAAAGTTAGTTAATTAACTGAAAGTACATCGATGTACACATAGATGTACAGACTTATTAATTAACCTTTTTCATGCTTAGTCCATTTTTAACTTTTGAAAACCATTTTTACTTATTTTAGAGAGCTTAATCAAAGAATTATACTAAGTCTTTTCTTTACAAAAAGGTTCCTAATGATCTTTCTTGAATTCCTTCATCATGATGTTCCTCCTTCAAGTTTTCCTTCATGATCCTTGCATTGAAATGCTTTGCTCCATGATCCTTTGCATTCACCTTTCTTGCTCCATTAAATCTTATTGAAAAAGTCAAGCTTGGCAAGTAGTTAGTGAATCAAAGTAATAATCATGTTAAGTTTAGTCATTCATCAAAACATACTAGGGTCATTTATCCACATATTGATGTAGGGGATATCACCTCTTCGTTGTATTATTTCTGTCTTGATTGTATATGTTTGATGAAAACCAAAGAGACGAGGAAGCTAGGCATTCTTTTTACCATCAGTGATATTTTGCTGTGTTTGTTTGTATGGTGGCGAGGCACCAAGTGTTGGATTTTGTCCGAGTTTAGTTTCACAGTGGAACTAATGCTTGGAGATTTGATTTTGATAATGAACGTTTTGTATATACCAGAGACTTGACTTGGAACCTTAGTAGGACGCGTGATGGAGTTCTAGTCATGTTAATGAATGTTTTAGTTCATTTAGAGTTTTCGATGCCTATTCGAAAACTTTGTTGTGGAAGTATCTATACCCTACAGGAGGATTCTATGGTTTCATCTACTAGGACGCCAACCCGGCTTGTGATGTATCCGCTAGGATTCTTTAGTTATGATACTGAGGAGGAGGATCCTTTTGAGGACCCAAATCCTTAGTCTGTAGGAGTTTTAATTAAGCAACTATATTTTAATGTATGTAGTGTACATATTTATCTTTTGGAGTGTACTGTACTTATGTAAATTATGTGTGAACAAAGTTTCAAGTATTTATATATATTATAGTGAGTTTTATTCAGTTATAATATTGTACTCATGTTTTATTTATTTTCAGTTATCCGCAAATGAAATTTTAAAATTAGTGTTTTACAAGAATAATTCTTTACAACTTGGGTAAGTTATATTAGGATTAGTCTTAAATGTGATACCCTACGGTGGGTGTTACATTAGTTTGTATCAGAGCCCCAGTTAGAGTCTTTTGGGTTTTTGTGGTTAGGTCTGTTTTGCTTAAGTTGTCTGATTCTCTATGATTGGTTTCTGAAAGGATACATTTGACTCTTATTGTGTTTGTTTGGTTGCTTTTGAAGAAAAGAATGTCTCGTGGTCGAGGTGTACGTGTGAATATGAAGTGCAATGATGATGCAATGATTGCTACTGCTGAAGCAATATGGCAAATGGCAAACATACTTGTGCAACAAAATCAAAGAGTTGCATAATTGCAAGAAGCAATAGCAGATGCCCAAAATTTGTTTGAATTCTATCATAATAACCCGCCGTAGTTTAGGAGCGAGTTTGACCCGGAAAAGGCAAGTCTGTGGATACAAAAGCTAGAGAAGATTTTTGAAGGAATGAGATGTGTAGATGACCACAAGGTAACTTATGCCACTTTTATGTTGATGGGTGACAATGAAAATTGGTGGAAAACAACTTGGAGAGTACTATAAGCAGAAGGACAAGAAATTACCTGGGAGGTATTTTATGATGCATTTCTGGAAAAGTATTTTCCAGATAGTGCAAGGCACGCCAAAAAGATGGAATTCCTTGGATTAAGACAAGGTGGAATGACGGTATCTCCAAATCTAGCCTGATGAGGTTTAGAAATGCCTCAAGTTTGAGGAAGGTTTAAGGGTTGAGTTGAAGAATGGAGTACTACCAATGAGAATGAACCAATTCTCAACATTGATGGATGTGTGTTGCGGACTCAAAGAATCGAAGCCATCGCGAGATACAAGGAGCCGTAACTTTGGACCATCTAGGTTCTAAAGGGAAGGAAGCAACAACAACAACCAGTTTCAACGGAAACAGTATTCAAGGCCATAGGGAAGCCAACAACAACAATAACAGCCACGTGGAGTGTAACGTGCCGCCTCCTTTCCTCATTGGAAGGAGGAGGACGTCACGGCTTTACAAATTCAAAATTTCAATCAAATTAACACGGAATATGAAATAAATTTAACCCAAGTTATAAAATCAATAATTATTAAAATCATAATATTTGACATAAAATATTCTTTTACTTGCGAATAACTGATCAAACAAGCAGGTAAATCATAAAGCATCATTGATAAGCATATATATATATATATATATATATATATATATATATATATATATATAGAATCTACATAGGTGCTCATATCATCCGGTTCGTGTGGATCATATACAAATCTGTACCCCAAAATACTTACAAAAAAAATGGCGCTCCAAACACATATACACACTAAAAAATGTACAGATGATCAATGAAGACTAACTATCAAAAAGATACGACCAGCCCAAGTCCTACATACCTAAACCATAGGGTCCTCAGAGGGATCCTCTTCCGATTCCTTGGAAGAAATGACCACAGTAAGAGGTATACCTTGACGGATAGGCATCCGCCTAGAGGACACAACACTGTCCTTATGAGGAGTATAGTTGAAGTTACTCCACTATTCCTAGATAGGTATATTAAACACTAACTGAATAGATATAGAGAAAGACAAAATAGGGGGATGATGAAGATCCCCACGAAAGGTCAAAGTTAGCTCCCAAGTATAAGTAACCCGCTCATTAGCAAGTTGATTGACCACGCGTCTGCTCTATCATGAAAGTACACCCGCACATAACCCAAAATACGCAATCTTGACGTCATCTTGGTACAATAGCTATCACAAATCAAGAGGGGGTAGTTCCTCTACAAGTCCTTCTTGGTCTTTAATTAATCAGAATATACAGTGAAATAACATAACACAACTAAGAGGTGAGAAATCTGACATCATTACCAACAGGCAGTGTAAAGACAGTACGGACAGAAATACCATCCAAATGCAAGAATCAACAATATCAAATATCAACAATTGGAATAATATTAATAATATAACAGTTCAATAAGTCAATCAATGTCAAATAAATAAACATATTTCAAATGTCATGAGGGTAGGCAAACCCACTATACATGTACACAACGTACCCAAATCCTACTCCATGGAGCTAGACAAACATTTCGGAGAGAATGATCAGAAGATATGTCTATATCTCATCAGCCATAAATCAAGTGCTTTCAATAAAAAAAAATCAATGTTTGCATAACAAGGCTTTATGCAAGACAATCTATACTAGATCCTTATTGGGGTGAGTGTCTCGGTCCAGATCATAGGTGTGTTTGCATTGGTCTGGTCCACGGCCCAGGGGAGCTACCAACTGTAATTGGCTATCAATCCATGAAGACTTTGTTTTGATAATAACAAACTTGAAGATGTTACAAGATCAAGTCCAAGGCCTTTAAAACTAGCTTTAGGACTTAGATCATGTAAAGGTATAATGTGATTCACACAAATGCTCCATAACTTATCTTTCAAATTGATCTTGAAAGGCACAATTGTTTTAAAAGCAAAAAGAGAATAGAAGCTTCAAAAATGGTTTTTGGTTTCCCAAAGAATTTTTTTAAGTGCCAAAAATTATAAAACCACTTGAAATCCCTTGACATTGCTTCTTTACTAACAAAACAAATTTTACATAGTTTATTTGAATAAGGGTTACTTTATTTGAATAACAGAAGTCAGGAGAAAGCAAAAATTCAAATTAAACAAGGTTTATTCGAATAAGACTTATCTTATTCGAATAACAAAAATCAGGAAAGCCAAGTTTGTCAACTGATCAAGATTTATTCAAAAAAAACCTGTTTTATTCAAATAAACTTTTAAAGAGAATAAAGGCACTTCAGAATTTGAATGAGTTATTTGAATAAACCCTGTTTTATTCGAATAACATGTTTTTCTCAAAAACCAATTTTTAAGTGACTTATTCAAATAACACTTGTGTTATTCGAATAACGGTTTCCAGTAAGTTTCTCCTCTAAATTCCATTTAAAGCTTTATTCGAATAACCATCGTGTTATTCGAATAACGTGGTTTTTTAGAAAACAGAGTGCAAAGGATATAATGAAGCATTTAATTCTTCTCAACTACCCCCAACGGCTCTAATCCTCAGTAGGCTTTAAATGCAAGGTTGCTGGGCATTGATGGGGTTAGAGAAATATTCTGAAAAATCTTGTTTGAGCATCAATACATGTTTTGCATATTCTCTTCATATTTCTCCTTGTTTTTGAGCTAAAGTGTGAATCATCAATACCTATATGCTTCAACTTGCATTATCTACTCTTTGAGAGAGTTTTAATCTATTCAATCTCTATATAATCTGTTATGAGGGTGAGGCATCCCTTAAATCTGTAAAGGGTGAGGTATCCCTTGAAGTTGAGACTCAAAGCACAAGGGTACAGCATCCCAAGGTGTTGTTGAATGCTCCCATTTGTAAAGGTTACAAGCACCTAATTTAAGCTTGGAATTTAGTGAAAAATCTCGAGTGGTTGCTTGAGGACTAGACGTAGGTCACAAGTAGATTGGTGCTCGAACCAGGATAAACCGTTGTGTTTGATTCTCTAAACTATTCTCTTTATATTTAAGCATTAGTTTATTTACTTGCTTGATTATTTCTCTCTTGATTGGTTCACTATTTGGCAATACTTATCTATCTTATCTATTCATTCATTTCTATCAATTAATAGCTTCAACCAAAATTGGTAATCAACTGTTTTTAGAAAGATTTGTGAAAAGTTTTTATTTACTCAATTCTCCCCCCTCTTGAGTATTAAGGCCACTTAGTAACAAGTGGTATCAGAGCTAGACTCTTGTATAAAGAGCTTAGCCGCTTCAAGAGAAAAGATGGCTTCAAATGGTTTTTCTAATGAAGGTTCTTTTATAAATAGGCCTCTCTTTTTCAATAGGGATGGTTATGCATATTAGAAAGAAAGGACGAAAATTTTTATTGAAGCTATTGATATTGATGTGTGGGATGCTGTTGAGAATGGTCCTTTTGTCCCCACACATCTTGTTGATGGTGTTAGAACAAATACACCAAGAAATGAATGGATCGATTATGACAAGAAAAAGGTCCAATACTACATGAGAGCCAAAAATTTCATCACTACTTCTTTAGGGTATGATGAATTTTTTAGGGTGTCAAATTGTAAGACCGCTCAAGAAATATGGGATACATTGCAAGTAACCCATGAAGGTACAAGTGAGGTAAAAAGATCTTAAATTAACACATTCACTCATAAATATGAATTATTTAGAATGAATCAAGGGGAAAGCATTCAAGATATGCAAAAACGATTTACTCATATAGCTAATCATCTTGCTTCATTGGGAAACACTTTTGCCAATGAAGATCTTATTAACAAAGTTTTGAGATGCTTGAGCAAGAGTTGGCAACCCAAAGTGACGGCTATATCAGAGTCAAGAAATCTAGCTGCAATGGCCTTGGTCACCCTCTTTGGAAAGCTTCAAGAGCATGAGTTGGAGCTAAATAGATTAAGTCAAAATGAGGAGCAAGATAAGAAGAAAAAGGGGATTGCTCTCAAAGCCACTTCTTCCTCAATTGAATATGAAGATGATGATGATGGAAATGATCTTGACAATATTGAAATGAATGAAGAAAATTTCAGCCTCCTTATGAAGAAGTTTGGAAGATTTCTTAAGAAGAAAGGAAATCAAAGAAGACCTCTTTTTCTTCCTAAGAAGTCATATCAAAAGGGAGAAGGAACTTTGTAACACCCCAAAATTTCCGTATCTCTTAATAATTTTGACAGTTAACAGAATTCTACTGTTTAGTAATTTTTGTGTGCTATAAAATTATTTTGTTTATTCCGTCAGCGTATTTGATCATTTTGAGTGATTTACTTCGTGTCAAGAAAATAAAAATTTTCGAGCCGAAACTTTACGTAATTTAATTTTTACCATTAGATTTTAATTATTTTACGTAATCTGATTTGATATTTGTGCGTTTTCTAATATTTGTGATTTTTGTGGATGATTATGAAATTTTTTATTGTTTGTGGGCCCAGGAGGCATACGTGAGCCTAGGTGGCCATACGTGGGCCCAGGTGGGTCCCACAAAGTGAAAATTTTTCTACGTATAGAAAATTTGCAGTGTTGAGACGGAGACAGGGGATCTTACTAAACCTGAATCCGAAAATAGTTTCTAAAAATTTATTGTACTGTGTTTTGTATTGTATTTATTTATCGGGCGATAAAAATACAGTAAATATATTCTTTCATAGGGTTTTAGCAGATAAAAATAAAAATTATACTACGTAGTCAACAAAGAGGGCTTGACTTGATTTGTACCCTTAGATGAGAATACTTAGTTTGAATATTAACCATTGATTTAATCAACGGTTAAGAAACAAACTTAATAAAGAAGCATTGGATAATCACTATTGATTTAATCAATGGTGTGAGAATAAGCTTAGTTAGGAAGGCTTTGATATCAACCGTCGATTTAATCAACGGTGTAGAATTGGTCATATAAAGTAGCTATGACCATTTATAACCATTGGATTTAGATTTAAATCATGGGTGGAGATTTAGTCTTAAAAAGTGGCAAAGACCATTTATGACCATTGGATTTGGATTTAATCAATGGTGGAGATTTGGTCTTATAAAATGGCTATGACCCTTGGATTAAAAGTAAGAAGGAGTAATCTTGACCCTTCATTTTTGGAGATGCATCTAATGGCTAAGATTTCAAGGAGAAAAATCTAATGGCCTAGATTAAGTCCTCTAAATCAAAAGTCTACCTAAATCCTAACCATTGAATTAATCAATGGCTAGAAATGCTTCAAATGGTGGCTAATTATTATGGTCACTTATTGAATGCATATGAAGAGGGGGGACGGTTTTGATGGTTTAATGCAAGAGCAAAGTTGAAGACCACATCATTTCTATCATAATTCACCTTTGTCTCCTCCAAAAAGCCAAGTCTTCATCAAACTTTTCTCTCCACTCATTCTCCAAGCATAGCTACGGCCATGCATCAAATTGGAAGACAAATTTTACATTCAAAAATATTTAGTCATTCTTCTAACAATAATTGAAGAAGCTATACAAAGTTAGTCAATCTTTATGGCTTGACTGTCATGAATCAATAGGAAACAAATAAGTTAAACCAAAAGACTTTGAAAAGCAAAACTTGGTTAGTCTTTTTATTTGGAGTTCCACGGCCATACATAATTTTAGAGGGTCTTGGACTTGACTTTTATTTGTTTAAAGTTATCACCTTCTTCTTAAAATATATATATATATATATATATTCTCTTCTCTTCTTGCAAAAATTTCCACGGCTAAGCTCCATTAGAAAACTTAGAGATTTGTTGTTACAAATTGGTATTTCTACCTTATACTTATTTAAAAGGAACTAAAGACTTAGTGAACTAAATCTAGTTAGCTTAGTGATTAGTAATTTATGTCTATAAGGAAATTATGAACCTTAACTAATTATTTTTAGTTTGTGTAAATGATAATTATTTAAATAATAGTTCGTTAAAAAAAATTATATCAATTGATATTTTGCTAGAAAATTGGTAATGGAATTAGGAACTTGGTTTATTTTTCCTTGAAGCTCCACGGCTAAGAGGCTTCTCAAAGTCTCCAGAATTAGATAATTTATTTGTTTTAAGTCAATAAAAGCTTGAATGACCATTACATGACAAATTGATGACTTATGCCATTTGCTAGTCATAAGTGATAGTGAAATTTCTCCACTTTCTTTTCCTACATGTTCCTACAGCAATCACCAAAGGAGGAAGGGTGTTTATGTTCATTTTATCTCACTTTGAACTCCTAAGTCTTCTATCTATTCTCTTTCTCCTTCTCTCCAAATTGAAGCTCACGGCTAGCTCATCAAAAACCACCATCCAATCCCTTTTAATTTCATCCAACCATAGACCTTGAATCTCTATGATGTTCTAAGCAACTTTCATGTTGGAGACTTTCTCTAAATCATCTATCTTCAACCTTGTTCTTCAAGCTAAAGATTGGAGCTTTGATGGTGAAGTTTGTTAATCTTCACTTTTCTTTTGATTTTCAAAGTTCTAACCATGATTCTAATCCATGGTTTTCTTATTCAAGTCTTATTAATTTCTATGTATTTTGTTTTGTATTTGAGAAGCCCTTGGTGGTGAAGCACTTGGAAAAAGAAGCAAAACAAGGAGCTTTTGAGGATCTTCAAGAGGTAAGAGGGAGATCCACCTCACCAACCAAGTATGGTGGTGAGAGATGGTTTTATATTTGGTGGATGGTGAATCCATGTGAGGATTCATATCCATGGTCTTGTAATTTATTTGTGGATGTTTATGTGCTTTAATTATTTGTCTATGCTTGGTATGCTTTGCATGATTTTATGACTTTCATAGTATGCTTAAAATATGTATGATAAGTATATGGCATGCTTGTAGTATTTATGATGAAATATGTATGTGTATGCCATGATGTGTTGATGGAAAAGAAATTAATTTTTGGCTCCAATGGCCAAGGGAGAAGGCTACGGTTTTTGATGCCCTTAATTAGGGTTCATGTTGAAATTTTTCAAGAACAAGGGAATTGATTTTTTTTTGCCCCTAGAACACGGTGGATTTCGGCCAAGACACCTCAAAATAGATGTTTACAAATTAATATTTTCATGAATGATGAAAATGGATTATTTGAAGAGTATGGAAAATAAACAAAGGGTTTGTTTTTCAAGAGAACAAGAACACAGTTTTTGAAGGGATTTTTATTGATTTATTTTGTGTAAAAAGTTTTTAAGTGTTTATTAAACTTGATTTCGAAAAACGAAACGGGCAAACGTTTATTTTAAGGTTTTACAAAGAAAGTGAAAAAAGATTTGCAAAGAAAGTGAAAAGGGATTTGTAAAGAAAGTAAAAATGAATTGGAATAAATGGGTTTGGTTTTTATGACCATTGGTATTTCGGTTTTGAAAACAAAGATTTTAATGATTTTGTTTGTGTGAAAACAGAAATGATAAATAATTGAGTTAGAAGGAAAAATGTTTGATGGCTTTAATGGCTAAATATACTACGGTTTTGAAAAACTGGTTATGCCTAAATTTTATGGAACAAAATGATATTTTATAAAATGAAGTGTTTTGTTACTTGAAAGATTTGACAATTTTCAATGAACACGTTCACGGTTTTTGTTAAAGAATTTTTAATGGTTTTGTTTGTGTAAAACCATATCAATTTAGAAGGAAAAAAATATTTGATAGTTTCAATAGTCATGTCCACGTTTTTGAGGGCTTGTAATGCCTTGATTTTTATGAACAAAGTGATTTTCAAAGTGGAAATGTAACTTGATTCAATACAAGAATTTGGAAAGCGAATTAGAGCGTTTATCACTTGAGAAAATCAAGTTTTCGTAAACGAAAATATTTTCGAACTTCAATTTATTTTGAAGAAGGATTGTGTTTGGAAATGATTTGGCAAAAATGAAGAATATAATGGTGTTTTGAAAATTTACTAAGGTATAACTGATTTTCGAGTTTTGAAATACGTTAGAAAATGTTAAGTTTTGAAACGTTGATTTATATGGAAAAGTGATTTTTGTGGATTATATTTTGGAAAAGGATTTCTTAACTCAAGAAATGTGGAAAAAGATTTTCTTGAGTAAGAAAATGTGAAAAATGAAATACAAAGTCATATTATTTTGAAAAAGGTTGAAAAGGAATTTTTGAAGGTTAAGAAATATTTTCTGTAATGAAATTGTGATGAAAAATGTTTTACGTACCTTAAAAACATGATTTTTAAGCTACGTAATTTGAAAAATGTGTTGAAAAAGATATTAATTTATTTAAGTCCAAAATAATGTTTGGAATATTGAGGAATATTTTACATGATTGTAAAATGTTTAAAAATATTTTACGTATCTTAAAAATGATTTGGAATACGCTAAAATATTTCTATGCGATTTGAATTACGTTTAAACATTTTACGTAATTTGAACTACTATTGAAAAATCAATATGTGATTTAAAAGTGATAGAATATTTTTACGTGATTGTGAAAATGACGGAAAATCGTTATGTGATTTGGAAGGTGTTTTAAATATTTTGAGAATGATGGAAAATGATTTACGCGACTTAAAAGAATGATTTTTAAGTTACGCGATTTTGAAACAGTGGAAAAATACTATGCGATTTGAAAAATATATTTTTTTTACGCAATTGAGAAAAACATTGAAAAATTAGTACGTGGTTTAAAAGTGCAACAAAAGAGTTGTAACATTTTGAAAATGTAACAGAAATGTTACGAAATTTTGTAAACGTAACAGTAGTGTTACGGTATTATGAAAAAGTAATAAACACGTTTTGGAATTTTAAAAATGTAACAAAAGTGTTACGGTATTTTGAAAATGCAACAGAAGTGTTGTAGAATTGTGAAAACGTAACAGGAATGTTACGCAATTTTGTGAAAACACGATGAAAGTGTTTTATAACTATGAAAATGTGATAACATGATTTTCGCTGTGGAAAGTACAGTATGATTACTGTTGAACCAATGTCCATATATTGTATGAGAAAATGACGAGTTTTGTCTGTGATTGGCATTGGTGCATTATACATGCATTGGAAAAATATGCGTTGAGGCATATGATTACATTGAACAACTGAAAAGATTTGGCCCTTGTGGTTGGACTTGCACTGATATATTAGTGCATTGTATAAAGTATAGCTAATAAGCTATTTTGACCCTTGTGGTTGAAGAGGGAATGAGAATTGATAGTGAGATCTATGATGGATCTTGGGGTGCGTCAAGGCGCGGCAGTCGACCAGTGGATATCTGTCTGTGGGCTAAGACTGGACCATATGCCACTTGGTGATGCAGTCCGTTGCAACGCATTGACGATATCTGACAAGAACACGATTCTTTTCAACAACTGGAAGATTGTCTTTGGACTAAGGCTGACAATTAACAGAGCATTCTCCTCGAAATTGTGAAAACCTCCATGGAGTTGTTTTTGAAAAACTGAGTCTATGTGCACATGCATGAATCTGAACATTTATATCTGTATGATATACTAATTGAGGAATATTGGCTATGACAACTGTTTTGAATACTTGGATTGTTATATGATTGGATGATGATAGTTGATTAATATTGAATATATTATTGGAAGTCTGGTATGATATCCCTGTATGATATTGTTGTTTGTGTTATCTCTATGCTGCCATGTTGGTATTGGTGTAGGTGATCTCACCTCTTTGTTATGTTGTCTTGCTGTGTCTGTATTGTTAAAATTAAATAGTAGAAAGAATGAGTTGTCTTAGACATACCAGGAGGTAGATACTCTGAGATCGAAGACAACATCAGAGAATGACCATTCCAGATTTGATAGCATGCAGTGTTGACATAGAACAAATGTCTGATGCATCCAGATGGATACAAGAAGGAATAAGTATGTTAAGTTTTCTCGTTAGTGTTGTACCATGCTATTAAGTAGGACCCATCATAGGGTTTGCTACTGTTTAAAAAAAAAGAGTCTGTTAGTTTTATATTTCTCTTTAAATTGTTAAATTTTAATTGGTGTCAATATTGTATACTAAATATATTTTCAGTAATACTTATGAATTTTAATAAGTTTATGTTTCAGCAAGAAAGAAATTTTAAAACTCATCTTTTTATAACTCAAACTTTATGCGAACTTCTTTTCAGATTATGAGTCGGGAGTCAGACATGTGATACCCTAGGGAGGGTGTTACATTTAGTTGGTATCAGAGCACGGTTTGAGTCTTTTGGGGTTTGTGGTTAGGCCTATTTTGCTTATGTTGTGTTCTCTGTGTTATTGATTTCCGAAAGGAAACAATATTGTTTATAATGGATATCAGATCCATTGTATTTCGATCTGCACGCCTCGAGAAGAAAAAAAAAAGAAATGGCTCGGGATAATTGTACTTGTGTGGAAGTGGAACATGTTACTAGTAATGCAGTTGCAGCTACGGGAGCAATATGGAAAGACGACTGCACGAACAGAGGATCGCTGAACAGCAGAAACTGGAAGTTGAAGTTCAGGATCTGATGGAAGAGAATCAGTCTTGGAATATAAGATTTCGTAATTTTGGAACCTGGTATTTTTTTTTTAGGAAATTGAGAAAGTAATTGATTTCGACAGAAAATGTATTTATGACTATTGAGAAACCAGAAGCAGTACGTGATGTGGAGAGGGGCACTTAACGAAGCATTGTACGTTAAAGAAAATAATTTGCAAAAAGTTTGGACACATTTCCAGAGATTGTGTTCCATTGAAAACAGAGTTTTCTGCTAGTAAAATCTTGGATGATAAGGAAAATTGTTACTCTAAGCGGAATGGGAGTGTTCTGAGCAGAAGACCTAAACAAGGGAGACTGTACTGCAAGAGGTAATTCTTTGATCATAGTGTATATCTTTGTGAGGAAACCTGTTCTTTGTGTAATATGATTGAGTAGATCAATTATATTTTAGAGTTATCCGTAATCCTCTAATTTGTTTACTTCTGTTACTATTCTTAGCCTATCAAACTACACATGTTATTCAAATTGTTGTTATGGATTAAATCTTTGTGTTGGTTTAATCTGTTTATTTCTTCCATAAATAGACGTGATCTTTGAAAAACAGATTGGTTATTTTTCAACCATATCCTATGAGATTGTCTTAATAAGGTGTTAATAATTCAGAAAAAAAAATTCATTCCTGAAAATCAGGTAAAATCAAATTCTTGTTGAATATGTTTGGTAACATATCAGATCATTTCACTACCTTTTCTTCCTAAACCTCTATAATGTTCTTTCATATATTGCATTTGCAAGAAAGAATATTTTGCAAGAAAGAATATTTTGCAAGAAAGAATATTTTGCAAGAAAGAATATTTTGCAAGAAAGGATATTCCTATTTATATCCATGTCATAGTATCGGAGTGGTGCAACGTGAGCGTGGTCGATCCTTCAAAGTTTGAAAATAGTTTTTCAGTGAGAAAGTCAAAAAGATAGTAATGGAAATCCTGGAAAATTTTTGGATCATAGGACTTCTCACCCAGCTTATCAGAAAGGATTAAGTATTTGTATGGACTGATGCATACAAGGAGAATTTTCAAGAATTCCAGTGAACCATTGGAGGTGTACTATGAAGTGTTACATCGGAGTATAAGAATGGAGGTTGGTAGCCGCTATGTTTGTATTAAAAGTATGGAGATACTTTCTTTCGGGAGTAACATTTAACATCTTCAGTAATCATAGGAGTCTGAGATATTTGTTTAATCAGGAGAAGTTGAACATGAGATAAAGAATTTTCATTGGTTAAAATCGTTGGGAATAATGTAAGAGGTGAAATTACGAGGGAACTGGAAGAAAAGATGGAAAAGGAATAGTTGTATTTATTCCGAGGATGTGAAATCATGACTACCAAAATTTTGAGGACGAAATTTCTGTAAATAGGGGGAGTATTGTAACACCCCAAAATTTTCGTATCTCTTAAACAATAATTTTGACAGTTAATAGAATTCTACTATTTAGTAATTTATGTGTGCTGTAAAATTATTTTGTTTATTCCGTCAGCGTATTTGATCGTTTTGAGTGATTTACTCCGTGTCAGGAAAATAAAAATTTTCGAGCCAGGGAAAACTTTACGTAATTTAATTTTTACCGTTAGGTTTTAATTATTTTACGTAATCTGATTTGATATTTGTGCGTTTTCTAATATTTGTGATTTTTGTGGATGATTATGAAATTTTTTATTATTTGTAGGCCCAGGGGGTGTATGTGGGCCCAGGTGGCTATACGTGGGTCAAGGTGGGTCCCACAAAGTGAAAAATTTTGTACGTATAGAAAAATTTGTACTGTTGAGATGGAGACAGGGGATCTTACTAAACCTGAATCTGGAAACAGTTTCTAAAAATTTATTGTACTGTGTTTTGTACTGTATTTATTTATCGGTCGATAAAAATACAGTAAATATATTCTTTCGTGGGGTTTTAGTAGATAAAAATAAAAATTATACTACGTAGTCAACAAAGAGGGCTTGACTTGATTTGTACCCTTGGATGAGAAGACTTAGTTTGAATATTAACCATTGATTTAATCAACGGTTAAGAAACAAACTTAATAAAGAAGCATTGGATAATCACTATTAATTTAATCAATGGTGTGAGAATAAGCTTAGTTAGGAAGGCTTTAATATCAACTGTCGATTTAATCAACTGTGTAGAATTGGTCATATAAAGTGGCTATGACCATTTATAACCATTGGATTTAGATTTAAATCAAGGGTGGAGATTTAGTCTTAAAAAGTGACAAAGACCATTTATGACCATTCGATTTGGATTTAATCAATGGTGGAGATTTGGTCTTCTAAAATGGCTATGACTAATTATGACCCTTAGATTAAAAGTAAGAAGGAGTAATCTTGACCCTTTATTTTTGGAGATGCATCTAATGGCTAAGATTTCAAGGAGAAAAATCTAATGGCCTAGATTAAGTCCTCTAAATTAAAAGTCTACCTAAATCCTAACCATTGAATTAATCAACGGCTAGAAATGCTTCAAATGGTGGCTAATTATTATGGTCACTTATTGAATGCATATGGAGAGGGGGGGACGGTTTTGATGGTTTAATGCAAGAGCAAAGTTGAAGACCACATCATTTCTATCATAATTCACCTTTGTCTCCTCCAAAAAGCCAAGTCTTCATCAAACTTTTCTCTCCACTCATTCTCCAAGCATAGCTACGGCCATGCATCAAATTGGAAGACAAATTTTACATTCAAAAATATTTAGTCATTCTTCTAACAATAATTGAAGAAGCTATACAAAGTTAGTCAATCTTTATGGCTTGACTTGTCATGAATCAATAGGAAACAAATAAGTTAAACCAAAAGACTTTGAAAAGCAAAACTTGGTTAGTCTTTTTATTTGGAGTTCCACGGCCATACATAATTTTAGAGGGTCTTGGACTTGACTTTTATTTGTTTAAAGTTATCACCTTCTTCTTAAAATATATATATATATATTCTCTTCTCTTCTTGCAAAAATTTCCACGGCTAAGCTCCATTAGAAAACTTAGAGATTTGTTGTTACAAATTGGTATTTCTACCTTATACTTATTTAAAAGGAACTAAAGACTTAGTGAACTAAATCTAGTTAGCTTAGTGATTAGTAATTTATGTCTATAAGGAAATTATGAACCTTAACTAATTATTTTTAGTTTGTGTAAATGATAATTATTTAAATAATAGTTCGTTAAAAAAAATTATATCAATTGATATTTTGCTAGAAAATTGGTAATGGAATTAGGAACTTGGTTTATATTTCCTTGAAGCTCCACGGCTAAGAGGCTTCTCAAAGTCTCTAGAATTAGATGATTTATTTGTTTTAAGTCAATAAAAGCTTGAATGACCATTACATGACAAATTGATGACTTATGCCATGTGCTAGTCATAAGTGATAGTGAAATTTCTCCACTTTCTTTTCCTACATGTTCCTACGGCAATCACCAAAGGAGGAAGGGTGTTTATGTTCATTTTATCTCACTTTGAACTCCTAAGTCTTCTATCTATTCTCTTTCTCCTTCTCTACAAATTGAAGCTCACGGCTAACTCATCAAAAACCATCATCCAATCCCTTTTAATTTCATCCAACCATAGATCTTGAATCTCCATGATGTTCTAAGCAACTTTCATGTTGGAGACTTTCTATAAATCATCTATCTTCAACCTTGTTCTTCAAGCTAAAGATTGGAGCTTTGATGGTGAAGTTTGTTAATCTTCACTTTTCTTTTGATTTTCAAGGTTCTAACCATGATTCTAATCCATGGTTTTCTTATTCAAGTCTTATTAATTTCTATGTATTTTGGTTTGTATTTGAGAAGCCCTTGGTGGTGAAGGACTTGGAAAAAGAAGCAAAACAAGGAGCTTTTGAGGATCTTCAAGAAGTAAGAGGGAGATCCACCTCACCAACCAAGTATGGTGGTGAGAGATGGTTTTATATTTGGTGGATGGTGAATCCATGTGAGGATTCATATCCATGGTCTTGTAATTTATTTGTGGGTGTTTATGTGCTTTAATTATTTGTCTATGCTTGGTATGCTTTGCATGATTTTATGGCTTTGATAGTATGCTTAAAATATATATGATAAGTATATGGCATGCTTGTAGTATTTATGATGAAATATGTATGTGTATGTCATGATGTGTTGATGGAAAGGAAATCATTTTGTGGCTCCAATGGCCAAGGGAGAAGGCTATGGTTTTTTATGCCCTTAATTAGGGTTCATGTTGAAATTTTTCAAGAACAAGAGAATTGATTTTTTTTTGTCCCTAGAACATGGTGGATTTCGGCCAAGACACCTCAAAATAGGTATTTACAAATTAATATTTTCATGAATGATGAAAATGGATGATTTGAAGAGTATGGAAAATAAACAAAGGGTTTGTTTTTCAAGAGAACAAAAACAAAGTTTTTGAAGGGATTTTTATTGATTTATTTTGTGTAAAAAGTTTCTAAGTGTTTATTAAACTTGATTTCGAAAAACGAAACAGGCAAACGTTGATTTTAAGGTTTTACAAAGAAAGTGAAAAAGAATTTACAAAGAAAGTGAAAAAGGATTTGTAAAGAAAGTAAAAATGAATTTGAACAAATGGGTTTGGTTGTTATGACCATCGGTATTTCGATTTTGAAAACAAAGATTTTAATGGTTTTGTTTGTGTGAAAACAGAAATGATAAATAATTGAGTTAGAAGGAAAAATGTTTGATGGCTTCATTGGCTAAATATACTACGGTTTTGAAAAACTAGTTATGCCTAAATTTTATGGAACAAAATGATATTTTATAAAACGAAGTGTTTTGTTACTCGAAAGATTTGACAATTTTCAATGAACACGTTCACAGTTTTTGTTAAAGAATTTTTAATGGTTTTGTTTGTGTAAAACCATATCAATTTAGAAGGAAAAAAATATTTGATGGTTTCAATAGTCATGTCCACGTTTTTGAGGGCTTGTAATGCCTTGATTTTTATGAACAAAGTGATTTTCAAAGTGGAAATGTAACTTGATTCAATACAAGAATTTGGAAAGCGAATTAGAGCGTTTATCACTTGAGAAAATCAAGTTTTTGTAAACGAAAATGTTTTCGAACTTCAATTTATTTTGAAGAAGGATTGTGTTTGGAAATGATTTGGGAAAAATGAAGAATATAATGGTGTTTTGAAAATTTACTAAGGTATAACTGATTTTCGAGTTTTGAAATACGTTAGAAAATGTTAAGTTTTGAAATGTTGATTTATATGGAAAAGTGATTTTTGTGGATTATATTTTGGAAAAGGATTTCTTAAGTAAAGAAATGTGGAAAAAGATTTTCTTGAATAAGAAAATGTGAAAAATGAAATACAAAGTTATATTATTTTGAAAAAGGTTGAAAAGGAATTTTTGAAGGTTAAGAAATATTTTCTGTAATGAAATTGTTATGAAAAATGTTTTACGTATCTTAAAAATGTGATTTTTAAGCTACGTAATTTGAAAAATGTGTTGAAAATGATATTGATTTATTTAAGTCCAAAATAATGTTTGGAATATTGAGGAATATTTTACGTGATTGTAAAATGTTAAAAAATATTTTATGTATCTTAAAAATGATTTGGAATATGTTAAAATATTTCTATGCGATTTGAATTACGTTTAAACATTTTACGTAATTTGAACTACTGTTGAAAAATCAATATGTGATTTAAAAGTGATAGAATATTTTTACGTGATTGTGAAAATGACGAAAATTCGTTATGTGATTTGGAAAGTGTTTTAAATATTTTGAGAATGATGGAAAATGATTTACGCGACTTAAAAGAATGATTTTTAAGATATGCGATTTTGAAACAATGGAAAAATACTATGCGATTTGAGAAACTTATTTTTTTTACGCGATTGAGAAAAATGTTGAAAAATTAGTACGTGGTTTAAAAGTGCAACAGAAGAGTTGCAACATTTTGAAAATGTAACAGAAATGTTACGAAATTTTGTAAACGTAACAGTAGTGTTACGGTATTGTGAAAAAGTAATAATCACGTTTTGGAATTTTAAAAACATAACAAAAGTGTTACGGTATTTTGAAAATGCAACAGAAGTGTTGTAGAATTGTGAAAACGTAACGGGAATGTTACGCAATTTTGTGAAAACACGATGAAAGTGTTTTATCACTATAAAAATGTGATAACATGATTTTCGCTGTTAAAAGTACAGTATGATTACTGTTGAACCAGTGTCTATACACTATATGAGAAAATGACGAGTTTTGTTTGTGATTGGCATTGGTGCATTATACATGCTTTGGAAAAATATGCGTTGAGACATATGATTACATTGAACAAATGAAAAGATTTGGCCCTTGTGGTTGAAGAGGGAATGAGAATTGATAGTGAGATCTATGATGGATCTTGAAGTGCATCAAGGCGCGGCGGTTGACCAGTGGATATCTGTCTATAGGCTAAGGCTGGACCATAGCCACTTGGCGATGCAGTCCGTTGCAACGCATTGACGATACCCGATAAGAACACGATTCTTTTCAACAACTAGAAGATTGTCTTTGGGCTAAGGCTGACAATTAACAGAGCGTTCTCCTCGAAATTGTGAAAACCTCCATGGAGTTGTTTTTGAAAAACTGAGTCTATGTGCGCATGCATGAATCTGAACATTTATATCTGTATGATATACTAATTGAGGAATATTGGCTATGACAACTGTTTTGACTACTTGGATTGATATATGATTGGATGATGATAGTTGATTAATATTGAATATATTATTGGAAGTCTGGTATGATATCCCTATATGATATTGTTGTTTGTGTTATCTCTATGCTGCCATGTTGGTATTAGTGTAGGTGATCTCACCTCTTTGTTATGTTGTCTTGATGTGTCTGTATTGTTAAAATTAAACAGTAGAAAGAATGAGTTGTCTTAGACATACCGGGAGGTAGATACTCTGAGATCGGAGACAACATCAGAGAATGATCATTCCAAATTTGATAGCGTGCAGTGTTGACCTAGAACAAATGTCTGATGCATCCAGATGGATATAAGAAGGAATAAGTATGTTAAGTTTTCTTGTTAGTGTTGTACCATGCTATTAAGTAGGACCCGTCATAGGATTTGCTACTGTTTAAAAAAAAGAGTCTGTTAGTTTTATATTTCTCTTTAAATTGTTAAATATTAATTGGTGTCAATATTGTATACTAAATATATTTTCAGTAATACTTATGAATTTTAGTAAGTTTATGTTTCAATAAGAAAGAAATTTTAAAACCCATCTTTTTATAACTCAAACTTGGTGCGAACTTCTTTTCAGATTATGAGTCGGGAGTCAGACATGTGATACGCTAGGGATGGTGTTACAAGCTTCATCTACTCCCACTTGCAATGAATATGGAGAATCGGGGCACATGAAGATGGAATGTTCAGTTTATCAAAAAAAGATGGAGAAATTTGAAAAGAAACCTTTCAAGGAAAGAAAAGGAAGGAGAGCATACAGTGCATAGGAAGACAACGATATGGATTCCACCGATGATTCGGAGGATGAGGAAGCCGATCTTTGCCTTATGGCAAATAGAGAAGAAGAAGAAAGTGAAACCGACGTAACCTCATCTAGTCTTGAACTTTCTCCTTCATATAGTGAATTGCAAGATGCATTTCAAGAATTGCATGATGAATCCATGAGGCTCACTAAAATAGTTTTAACTTCCAACAAAACAATCTCTTCAATGACTAACAAAATTTCTATTTTAACCAAGGAGATTGAAGAACTCAAAGTTGAAAATGAGACTCTTAGACTTATTGATGCTAACTCATCATGTATGATTTGTTCTTCACATGATAATGCACTCACACTCTCATCTTGTTCTTCATGTAAAGAATATGAAAATGAAATTAAAGATTTGAAAAACACACTTGCAAAATTCATCTTTGGAAGAGACAACTTGAATGTATTGCTAGGGAAACAAAGATATGTTTTCTAAAAAAGCCGGTTTAGGGTATAATCCCAACAATCAACAAAAGTTTCTCAAAAATCTCTTTGTTTCCTTAAGTACCTCAAGTAGTCCATTCATTAAATGCTTTCATTGTGGAAAGAAAGGGCATAGTGCATCAACATGTAATGTGAGGAAGAAAATCAACACAAAGGTTGGAACTAAAATGGTTTGGATCCCTAAGGACACCATGCCTAACACTAACACACAAGGACCAAGAAGATTTGGGTACCAAAGGTTAAAATTTAAATGTGTGTTATAGGTGTACTTGAAGATTAAAAGTTCAAGTTGGTATCTTGATAGTAGATGCTCCAAGCACATGACCGGTGATGGCTCCAAGTTTTCCTTCATTGTACCCAAGAAGAGTGGTCAGGTGACATATGGTGACAACAACAAAGGAAAGATTCTTGGAGTTTGTAAAGTTGGTAAGATCCCTTCCTCATCCATTGATAATGTTTTACTTGTTGAAGGATTCAAATATAACTTGCTTAGCATTAGTCAACTATGTGATAAGGGAAATAGAGTGATATTTGATTCAAATTGTTGCATAATTGAGGGTAAGGATGATAAGCATGTTAAGTTTGTTGGTTATAGGGTCAATAACATATATATGATTAGCCTTGATGACATTTCCTTAAATGATGCTAAATGCTTTATGACTAAAGAAAATGATTCATGGTTATGGCATAGAAGAATTGCTCACATTCACATAGATCACATAAACAAATTGGTTTCATTCATTTCTTTTCCATGCTTAACATTGATTCTTGATTATGGAAATTCCTAGGGTTTTTGGAGCCTTGAAACTGAAATCACTAGGAGCTTGAAGGAGACCATTTCCGTTTGTTCTTCCTTAGGTAAGAGGGAGACTACTCACTTCAACCAATAATGGTGGTGAGGGAACCCTTGCATGTTCATGTGTTTTGTGATTTTTGCTTGTTCATGTGTTCTTGGATTTGATTAAATTTTGATTAGTGATTTTGAGTATATTGGAAGTGTTAAATGTGCTTGATCATGTTAGGGTTGCTAAATGGAAATTTTGGAGGTTCCTACCCTAACATGATGGCCACGATTTTTGATGGAGTTTTGGGTTGAAAATTGTTTTTGTGAACAAATAAATAATGCTTGTGTGATCAAATGTTGAATGATAACATTGAGATTAATAAATGGAAAATTTTAAGGATTGAATACCTAGAAAGGGAGCCACGGTTTTGGCTTCAAACCATAAGGGTTTGGATGGATCTTAGTGAATTAAAATTTAAGCAAATTGGTGTTAAGAAACTAATACATAAAATAGAAAGAAAAATTGGACTTTGAAGACCTTTGAGGGCAACGATTTTAGGGAGGAAACCGTGAGGGTAAATGATGCCTTGGTGCATCTTTGGAAATCTAACATTTAGAGACATGCATAATCCTTAATGAAGTGGAAGAATTAAAATGGATAGCAACACTTAGAAGGCCACGGTTTTTGAAGGGTAATTCACCCTATAATCTTCATAATTGACTAAAGTTTGAAACTTTGAAAATGTGAATTCAAGACATGAACTTGTGAAAATTGATGAGCTATGTATAATTAGATGTTGATATTGAGAATTGATTTTATGTGGTTATAAATCCCTATATGGGCTAAGCACTTATTGATTATGTATTTGAGAATGTCATGTTGTGATGATGTTGAGAAAAGAATATGCATGTGTATATGTACTTGAATACCATTGTGCTATGCTTATGGTGAATGCATCATTGATGAACATGCATGATTGAAATTGAGTCGTCATGCATATGAGTTGTCCGTTGGACATTGTTAGAAAGGCTATGTGTGCCTAGGAGTTTGAATAACACCTATGTGCAGGTGCGAGTAGACTCAGCGTAGGGTCATAGTGGTTGGCCTTGGGGGCGTCGGGGTGCGGGTGTCTCACAATAGACAGTGGTAACTCCACTGGGGTCGTGGGATAGACTGATGTGACAAACCGACAATCCTAACTGGGATATTGTCCTATATCGTGATCAACTATCGAGGTGCCATGTATAAACCAATTGCGCAAACATTTTTATAAGATAAAGCACACTATATTTTTTTAAGGCTAACGATACACTGGCATTACTCCTTGATCATTTATTCCGAAAAATGTTTATGTCTAGCTCCATAGAGTAGGAATTTTGGTACCCTTTGCATTGTGAACTGTCAGTCACATAATTCATTGAGCATGAGCATTTATAATTATAGAATATGCTTACTAATATAACTACAACAATTTTTTGCATTTCTTGGACTATTGATACCCTATGTCTGTTGTTAATAATACTTACTGTTACTAATTATTATTTTACGCTTACTGTTAATTTCTATTGTTACTATAATTAGATGTATGAATTGTACTGTATGTGGGCATCCAACGCCGTTCTGTTTTCTTGCTGCCATTTTGGTACTGAAGGCTGGGTGTCTCACCTCTTTCTGTATTTTCTCTACGTTGTATTCTGTTGGATTATGTACTTCTGAGAAGACGTTCGTGAGGAAGACAAGGAAGCTCCTGAGTTTCCAGGCTTCTGGCCAGACTACAATTGAAGTTTTCGAGGATGACGTCGCACCCCTATGTATTTTTGGGATACACACGGATCACTTTTGATGGAGGCCCTGACTGCTTGCACATTAATGTGCAGACAGACCGTTGCAGGTACCGTGGGGAGCTGACGGTGTCCTTGACATGGGGTTGTTATGACGCCCCTATTTTAGATTTTCATGCTTTTGTTTGGTTGGAGTTGTACATGCCCGTTAGGGACATGTGGGTTGACATGTATTACACCCCACGTGATGACTCCTTTTTGTCCACGGCTCGGGCTCCTGCCCATTGCTCTGTCGCTCCGATGGATGTTTCATAGGACGAAGAGGACCCCAAGGAGGACCCTTCTACGGTCCCTTCTCGTCAATCTTAGGAGCTGATACTATTGGTAGCTACTGATGGCTAACCGTCTATTTTTTTGGGAAGCCTGACGTTTTGCTGTACATGCTGGGGTATATTTGTATGACTTTGGGTGGGTGCATCTTTGCTTTTTGTATATTTTGAAATGTAACTAAATAGGCTTATGCATATAAGTATGGATATATATATATATATATATATTGTGTATGATTTACCTTATGTCGAATTCTTTTATCACAACCGATCTAATTATTATCTTTATACGTAATGGATTTTTAAGTCAACTTTTTGACTTTACTTGGTAATAATATAATTTATAATAATTCAACAAAGAAAAATAGTGGCAATTTCAAAGGATCAAAGGATCTTAAATAACCGTAAAATGAACCGAATATACGGGCTTAAAAATAAGTACTAATTTTTTGATTTTAATTTATTTCAGTTTATGTTTGTTTTAAAGTATCATAGTGTGACGTTCCTTCTTCACGATTACTGAGAAAAAGGGGCGTTACACATGTCTTGGTATTAGAGCTCCCGGTTTAAGTTTTCTTTTGGGTCGTGTGGTTTTGGACTATCTTGTTTGTGCTGTGTGAACTCTCTGTGTTTGGTATTCCATAAGGATACATCTGACTTTTGTATGTGTTTTGTGTAGTTTGATTTGAGAGAAAGTATGGCTCGCAGAGGAGACATGGCTGCTGCTATAGAAGCAATATAGAAGATGGCTGAAGCAATGCTACAACAGAATCAGCAAATGACTCAACACCAGGCGAGGACTGCATAACAACTAGAGGCTACAACTGATGCTCAAAATTTAGCGGAATTTCATCATATGAACCCTCCATAATTCAAAGGAGAGTTTGATCCTAAGAAAGCCACTCTCTGGATCAAAGAGCTGGAAAAGACATTTACTGGGATGAACTGTGCCGATAATAGGAAGGTGATCTATGCAGCGTTTATGCTAATCGGAGACGCTGAGGAGTAGTGGATAGGAGAGCAAAGGTTGCTGCAAGCTGAGAATCAGGCGATTACTTGGGAAGTGTTCAAAGAGAGGTTCTTGAATAAGTATTTCCCTGAAAGTGCCAGACACGCGAAAGAAATGGAATTTCTGGGTTTGCGACAAGGAAATATGACCGTGGGCGAGTATGCTGCTAAGTTCGAGAGCTTGTCGAGGTTCTCAACTTACTTCCAACACCAACCTAATGAAGCTTGGAAGTGCCAAAAGTTTGAAGAAGGCATGAGACAAGACGTGAAGAGAGCCGTCATAACCTTGAAAATCACTCAATTTTTTGAGTTGCTTGGTACATGCTGCCGGGTGGAAAGTTTGGACCAGGTGCGTGAGGCAAGAAACAGAAACTTTGGGCCAATTCGGTCTCAAAGAGGAGGAAGCAGTGGTGCTGGCCGTTACCAGAAGAAGCCTTATTCCAGACCATCTGGAAATCAACAACAAAGACCATAGGGTGGAAATCCTAGTGGAAGCTCGGGAAGGACAGGTCAGAATGTGGCATCTACACCAATGTGCATGAAGTGCGGGAAGGAGCACTATATAAGAGATTGCACTATCAAGGGGATCATTTGCTTTAGGTGCGGGAAACCTGGACACGTTTCCCGTGACTGCAATCAAACCAAGGCGGAACCTTCCGTCAATACTGCTAGAACCACCAAACCACAAGCTGGAGGTCGGGTCTACACCCTGAGTGGTGCCGAAGCCTCTGAATCCAAAGATCTTATACAAGGGGAAGGTCTCATTGAAGGCAATCTTTTAATTGTACTGTATGATTCTAGTGCAACTCATTCTTTCATCTCATATGACTGTGTGAAAAGACTTGGTTTACCTGTGTCTTCTTTTCCATTTGATTTGACTATTTTGACTCCAACTGCTAAACTTGTTGTCACTGCCAACGTTTGTTTAAATTGCCCATTGATTATTGAAGGTCGAACCATTTCTGTTGATTTGATATGTTTGCCTTTATCGTAATTAGATGTGATCTTAAGGATGGATTGGTTGTCTACTAACTATATCCTATTAGATTATTCTAGAAAAACTGTAGTTTTTCTTTTGGATGAGAATTCTGGATTTGTGACGGCCAACCAAGCGAAAGCTTTCTTGGAAGAAGAAGCTCGGGGATATATGTTGTTATCTTCTTTGAAAGTCGAGAATGAGATAGATGTGGACGCGATCTCAGTAGTTTGAGAATTTCCTGAAGTTTTCACTAAAAATGTATCTGGTTTGCCACCGGAAAGGAAAGTCAAGTTCACTATTGACCTTGTGCTTGGAGCCGGCCCTATTTTCATAGCACCTTATCATATGTCGCCAGCAAAACTAGTGGAACTCAAAAAGCTTCTAGAAGAACTTTTGGAGAAACAATTCGTGAGACCCAGTGTATCACCTTGGGGAGCACCAGTGTTGCTAGTTAAGAAGAAGGACGGTACTTCGAGGTTATGTGTGGATTATCGTCAATTGAATAAGGTCACGATCAAGAACAAGTATCCATTGCCGAGGATAGATGACCTAATGGACTAATTGAAAGGAGCGGCTGTGTTTTCCAAGATCGATTTGCGATCAGGCTACCACCAAATCCAAGTAAAAGTGGAAGACATTCCCAAAACGGCTTTTCATACTCGTTATAGGCATTACGAGTACTTGGTAATGCCTTTTGGTGTGACTAATGCACCTGCTGTCTTCATAGACTATATGAATAGGATCTTTCATCCTTATTTGGACAGATTCGTTGTTGTTTTTATCAATGACATCTTAATCTATTCACAAAATCAGGAGGATCATGCTAAATATCTCAATATAGTTCTTCAGATTTTGAAGGAGAAAGAGCTATATGCTAAATTGTCCAAGTGTGAGTTTTGGTTGGATGAAGTGAAATTCTTGGGCCATGTGATTTCAAGAGAAGGAATTACTGTAGATCCTTCGAAGGTTGAAGTTGTACTACAATGGGAAAGGTCGAAGATGGTGACCGAGATCCGAAGCTTTGTTGGATTAGCTGGATATTACCAGTGGTTCATTGAAGGATTTTCTAAGATTGTCGGACCTCTTACTCAACTCACCAGGAAGAATCAGGCTTTTGAATGGACAGATGCTTGTGAAGGAAGTTTCCAAGAGCTGAAGAAGAGACTAACTACTTCACCAGTGTTAGTTCTACCTAACCCAAGTGAACCATTTGAGGTGTACTGTGACGCTTTATACCAAGGATTGTGATGCGTCCTTATGCAAGATGGTAAAATGGTAGCTTATGCCTCGAGACAACTGCGAGTGCATGAGAAGAACTACCCAACGCATGATTTGGAGTTAACTGCCATGGTGTTTGCTTTGAAGATATGGAGACATTATCTGTATGGAGCAACGTTCAACGTCTTCAGTGACCACAAGAGCTTGAAATATCTGTATGACTAGAAGGAGCTGAACATGAGACAACGAAGATGGTTAGAATTCCTGAAAGACTATGACTTCCAACTTCAGTATCACCCTGGGAAGGCGAATGTTATGGCCGATGCTTTAAGTAGGAAGACAATTAGTGTTTCTACCATGATGATCAGAGAAAAAGACTTGATAGAACAATTATGAGACATATGGTCTTTTGTGGAGTTGACATCGTGTAAAATTTGCATGAACATGGTCACTATTTCGAATGACCTACTGAAAGACATCCGAGAAAAGCAGAAAGATGATAAGTTCTTGCAAGAAGAAAGAGAGTTGATAAAGCAGGGCAGTGTATCAACGTTAAAGGAAGGAAGTGATGGAATTTTAAGATTCCAAGGTAGAGTCTGTGTGCCTAAAGATGAGGAACTCAGGAAGTACATTCTTGAACATGCTCATACAAGCAAGTTGAGTATGCATCCTGGTATGACCAAAATGTACCAAGATTTGAAGAAACTCTTTTGGTGGCATGGAATGAAAAGAGATATCACTAGATGCGTATCATCTTGTTTGGTTTATCAAGAGACAAAGATTGAACATCAAAGACTATCAGGATTTTTACAACCTTTGACTTTTCCCGAATGGAAATAGGATAGCATTGCCATGGACTTTGTTGTTAGATTGCCAAGAATGAAAAGAGGTCATGAATCAATATGGGTAATCGTGGATAGACTTACAAAGTTAGCACACTTTTTACCGATCAACATAAGATACCCTTTAGAGAAGTTGACTTAATTGTACATCGGTGAAATTGTCAGACTACATGAAGTACCCACAAGTATCATTTCTGATAGAAATATGAGGTTTACATCGAAGTTTTGGCAGAGTCTTCAAGAAGCAATGGGAACGAAGTTACGATTGAGTTCTGCATACCATCGTCAGACAGACGGTCAATCTGAGAGAACAATTCAGTCATTGGAGGACCTGCTTAGAGCTTATGCTATAGAACAAACTAAAGGTTGGGATGAAATCTTACCGTTGTTAGAATTCACCTACAACAACAGTTATCACTCGAGTATAGGGATGACTCCCTATGAAGCTCTATGTGGGCAGAGGTGTAGAACTCCATTATGTTGGTATCAAGATGGAGAGCGACTTATAGTCGAGCCTGATCTTATTCAACAGACGACCGACAAGGTCAAAATGATTCAAGAGAAGATGAGAACGGCTCAGAGTCGACAAAAGCGTTATGCGAACAAAAGAAGAAAATCTCTTGAATTTAAAGAAGGAGAGCATGTATTTCTGAAAGTCACGCCTACGACTGGGGTCGGTCGGATTCTCAAATCTAGAAAGCTCACTCCAAAATTCCTTGGACCTTATCAAATCCTTCCTCGGGTAGGTCCTGTTGCTTACCAAATAGCCTTACCCCCTTTCCTTTCAAATCTCCATAATGTCTTTCATGTGTCATAACACCGAAAATACATTCCAAATCCTAATCATGTCATTGCACCTGATTCGGTACAATTAAAGGAGAACTTTACTTATGAAATAACTCCTGTAAGGATTGAGGATAAGAGAATGAAGCAACTCTAGGGGAAAGACATTTCATTGGTGAAAGTGATCTGGAACGAGACAACTGGAGATGCGACTTGGGAACTGGAGGACAAAATAAAGGAGCAGTACCTAGAGTTATTTTAAGGTATGAAAAATTTTGAGGACAAAATTCTTATTTGTTGGCGAGAGTTGTAACACCCCAAAAACTTATTTCTTTTATTATAAATATTCATTTTATAATATTTGTGATTTTCTGGAATTTTTCTGAATTTTTCTAAGAACGCATAATATTTTAATATTATTTCTCATTTTGCAAGCAAACTGAGCGGAGCCAGGAAAATGAAATATTTTTCTGGAGAATCTTGATTTGTGGAAACGTCAACGGGGGATCTTACTAAACCCGAGGCTGGACAAGATTTATGAGGTTTTACGTTTTTTGAGAAAATTTAAGAGATAAAATAACAAAACGCAATGTAAAATTTATCGGTAAAATAAATTAATATTGACTTCTGTCGACTGTAGTAATTATCCATTGGATAATAACATGTAATAAAAACTCTATCACGTTTTTTGATTCTTGATTATGGAAATTCCTAGGGTTTTTGGAGCCTTGAAACCGAAATCACTAGGAGCTTGAAGGAGACCATTTTTGTTTGTTCTTCCTTAGGTAAGAGGGAGACTACTCACTTTAACCGATAATGGTGGTGAGGGAACCCTTGCATATTCATGTGTTTTGTGATTTTTGCTTGTTCATGTGTTCTTGGATTTGATTAAATTTTGATTAGTGATTTTGAGTATATTGGAAGTGTTAAATGTGCTTGATCATGTTAGGGTTGCTAAATGGAAATTTTGGAGGTTCCTACCCTAACATGGTGGCCACGGTTTTTGATGGAATTTTGGGTTGAAAATTGTTTTTATAAACAAATAAATAATGCTTGTGTGATCAAATGTTGAATGATAACATTGAGATTAATAAATGGAAAATTTTAAGGATTGAACACCTAGAAAGGTAGCCACGGTTTTGGCTTCAAACCATAAAGGTTTGGATGGATCTTAGTGAATTAAAATTTAAGCAAATTGGTATTAAGAAACTAATACATAAAATGGAAAAAAAATGGACTTTGAAGACCTTTGAGGGCCACAGTTTTAGGGAGAAAACCGTGAGGGTAAATGATGCCTTGGTGCATCTTTGGAAATCTAAGATTTAGAGACATGCATAATCCTTAATGAAGTAAAAGAATTAAAATGGATAACAACACTTAGAAGGCCACGGTTTTGAAGGGTAATTCACCCTATAATCTTCATAATTGACCAAAGTTTGAGACTTTGAAAATGTGAATTCAAGACATGAACTTGTGAAAATTGATGAGCTATGTATGATTACATGTTGATATTGAGAATTGATTTTATATTGTTATAAATCCCTATATGGGCTAAGCACTTATTAATTATGTACTTGAGAATATCATGTTGTGATGATGTTGAGAAAAGAATATGCATGTGTATATGTATATGAATACCATTGTGGTATGCTTATGATGAATGCATCATTGATGAACATGCATGATTGAAATTGAGTCGTCATGCATATGAGTTGTCCGTTGGACATTGTTAGAAACGCTATGTGTGCCTAGGAGTTTGAATAACACCTATGTACAGGTACGAGTAGACTAAGCGTAGGGTTATAGTGGTTGGCCCTGGGGGCGTCGGGGTCCGGGTGTCTCACAATAGATAGTGGTAGCTCCACTGGGGCCGTGGGATAGACTAATACGACACACTGACAATCTTGACTGGGACGTTGTCCTATATCGCGATCAATTGTCGAGGTGCCATGCATAAGCTAATTGAGCAAACATTTTTACGAGATAAAGCACACTATATTTTTTTAAGGCTAACGATATACTGGCATTACTACTTGATTATTCACTCCAAAAAATGTTTATGTCTAGCTCCATGGAGTAGGAATTTTGGTACCCTTTGCATTGTGAACTGTAACACCCCTTGATGTAGCAACCAGAGCATAATCATCATTACGCCATAGTTACTAAATCCAAGTGTGTCACAGTCATGATAACAGTAATTTAAATTCTCAAGAGTCTATATTTTTTTTTGACAATTTGCATAGGTAGAAAATATGAGCCTCGAATGAAATATAAATATATTCAAGCCATGATACAACCACTGAAATAAAATCATATCTCTTATATATATATATATATATAGTCAATTTACACAAATCACTGATGACATAAAATATAATAATTACAGAGTCCAATAAAATACAGCGAAAATAAAACATAAAAAGGGAGAAAAGTAGTGACCCGGGATAGGTACTACTAGCGTACAAAGCCGCAACCCCATATACACATACGACGCTCGAGTCCCAGGTCAACAAGTCAGGCATCAATGCCTCCACGCAACGCACTCATACGTAGGCCGAAGGAACCTTGTCCAAACGCCCAATCCAATCAACCAAGGTGTGGTCCCTCTTTATCTTCCTCACGATCTTTTATCAATATAAGTATAAAACAGCATACAAAGATATAGGAAACACGAGAAAGAGGTAAGACATCCTACATCATTACCAATTATAGCATGCTAGAAACATTACGGCGCCACGCGCCCAAATAGCAAATCGAAACAAGATATTCAAATACTAACAAGAAGTCCAACAAGTAAGCAATTAAACAAATCCGGGCGGGTAATCATTACGGAATGAACAGATAAGTCATAATATGGAAAACAGATAATAACAACAATGTATATATATATCATGTCTCATATGCATGTTCTCTCAAACCCCTACTCCATAGAGCTAAACTCAATCAATCGGAGAGAAAGATCAGGAGACATGTCTGTGACTCGGCTGCCGAGGCCAGTGCTATAAATCAAATCGTGCACAATCATGGCATTGCACAGACATTCATCACTAGATCACGATATAGGACAGTGTCAAGTCCGGATCGTCGGTGTGTTTGCATCGGTTTGCCCCACGGCACAGAGGAGCTCTAAACTGTCCATGTGGGGGACCCGCACCCCGACGCCCCCGAGGTCATAACACGACCCACACTTGTCTATTCGCACCCGCACTAAGGTGTGTTCAATCTCCTAGGCAACTTGGCCTTACAACAGTCCACAAGACATTCACAATGCATAAGACACTATGCATGCACATGTATGATTCACAATTTCATACAATTCCATAATATGTCACATTAGGCCAATATAAGCATCAATATATATAAATGGTCACTCACATGGACCCATAATCACATAATATCAATATCAAATCGATTAATACGTCATTAGGTTCATTATGAATCCTAATTTAGAATTTATTCCTCATTTCAAGGTTCATATTCAAAATCAATTTAGCACACTATGGCAATTCAATTTTCAATAATTCACATTTTATGTAAGCCCTTAAGCCTCACACTCTCATGTTCTTAACTCAATTAGAATTCTCTTAAGTCTTATGAGTGATTCACTTTTAATCCTTTAAATTTTATAAAGTCTTAATTATAATAAATTCTTCTAATTTCTTAATTATTCATTTCATTACCTAGGCTTCCAATTACTTAATTACTATTGCCTCCACTCACTAAAATCACACTTTTGCCTAGAAATTCCCTAGAGGTCGTGGCCTCCTATTTGATTCAATTTCAAGTCTCTTCAAGTCAACAATCTTATACATCATTCCCTTAATCATTTAAATTATTCACTTGATCAAGTAACTCACCAAAAACTCTAAATTCCTAGCTTCAAACCGTAGCCACCATAGAAGTTTCAACTCCCAATTGTTCTTCCATTAAATCCCATCTTGTTACTTAATTACTCCTAGTCTTATACTTATTGCACATTAACCATAAATTATCCCATTTTTCCACCCCAAAACCGTGACTTCACTTGGGTTTCAATTTCAAATTCTTCTTCCATTACATTCCATTTTTATACATTGATTACTTTAAATCCAATACTTGTTACAATTTATCCCAATTTCCCTAAATTGCTATCCTCAAAACCGTGGCCACCAAGGAGGGCATTCAACCATTTTCCATCCATATCAAGTCATTAAATCCAATCTAACATTCCATTATATTCAACAATTCAATCCAATAGCATAAATAAATAAAAATCAACACATAGCATAATTAATCATTAAATTCAAGAACAACCCTCATTAGGGTTCTTCCACAAATCAAACAATCAAGGTTCCTAGATGCTAAAAATGGTTGAAGAGGAGTGTCTTCCTCTTACTTGAGTGTAGAAATCAAGAGAGCTCCAAGAATGCTCCTTGGAATTTTCGGATTCAACCTCCAAAATCCCTAAAAATGGTAACTTGTTAGAATGAACACTAAGGCTTGGAAAAATGAAATATGAGTGGTCATAGAAGAGACCATGAGCACGAAAATGAGAGGGAAGAAGAGTGGTCTTGATCTTACCCAAAAATGTTCAAGGTTGGAGCTTGGAGAAAATGGTGAAAATGGTGGAATCTCAAGAAGCTCCAAGAGGGAAAGATGTTTAGAATGGTGAGGAGAGTAAGAAAATGTAATTAGATGAAGATTTTGAGAAGTTGGAGTGGAGGAGGGGCTGCTGGACGTTGGGTCTTCAAGAGAGGAGAAAAAGAAATATTGGAGAAGGAAGAAGAAGAAGAAAACGTAAAATGAAGAGAAAATGGTGTGTTTTGGGTGATAATGTGTTAAATGTAATATTTGGTTAATTGAATCAATTCTTTTCCCCTTTTTGGGCTGCTGCAGCCGTAAAAGAGAGAGAGAGAAGAGTGGGTGAGAATTGGCTTCTCAAGGAAGCCAAAACATGTGGTCAAAGTTTGGGGTCAAAGCTTCTTAAGGAAGCTTGATTATTTAACTATTAAATTTGAATTAAAGTGGATAGATTAGATATAAAGTAGATTGCATTAGGATAATGTGATAGTATTTTTATTACACACTATTATCCAATGGATAATAGTTACAGTTGACAGAAGTCAGTATTTAATTAATCTGACAGATGAATTTTTCGCTGTATTGATTTAATTGCATCTATAAAAATTTCTCGAAAATTATGAAACCTCGTAAACTGTGTTAAGTCTTGGGTTTAGTAAGATCCCCCGTCGACATGTCCATAGTCCAAGGTTCTCAGGGAAAACATCGCGTTTCTCTGGTTCTGCTCAGCATGCACGCAAAACGAGGAATATATTAAAATATTCGACGATTCCGGAAAATTCCCGAAAAATTCCCAAAAATTGAAAATATTATAAAACGACTATTCGTCATATAATTTTCCAATTTTTGAAGCACTACAGTCATTTTCACGACTCTGCTCGAGTTTTACGCAAGACGAGAAATATATTAAAATATTTGTCATTTCCGAAAAATTCCAAAAAAATTCACATAAATCACAAATATTAGAAAATGACTATCAGCGGCGAAATAATTAATTTCTGAAGTGTTACACTGACCTCAGCAATTCTCAGCTCAGTGTGCACGTAAAACGAGGAATATATTAAAATATTCCGCGTTCTCATAAAAATCCAGAAAAATTCCTGAAAATCCCAAATATTGTAAAATGATCATTTATCCTGAAATTATTAATTTTCGGGACGTTACATGAACTGTCAGTCATATAATTCATTGAGTATGAGCATTTATAATTGTAGAATATGTTTACTATTATAACTGCAAAAACTATTTGATTTCATGGACTATTGATACCCTCTGTTTGTTGTTAATAATGCTTACTGCTACTAATTGTTATTCTGCGCTTACTGTTAATTTCTATTGTTACTATAATTGGATGTATGAACTATACTGTATGTGGGCATCCAACGTCATTTTGTTTTCTTGCTGCCATTTTTGTACTGAAGGCTGGGCGTCTCACCTCTTTCTGTATTTTCTTTACATTGTATTCTGTTGGATTGTGTACTTCTGAGAAGACGTTCGTGAGGAAGACAAAGAAGCTCCTGAGTTTCCAGGCTTCTGGCTAGACTACGATTGAAGTTATTGAGGATGACGTCACACCCCTGCGAATTTTTAGGATACACATGGATCACTTTTCACGGAGGCTCTAACTGCTAGCACATTAATGTGCAAATGGACCATTGCAGGTACCATGGGGAGCTGACGGTGTCCTTGGAATGGGGTCATTATGACGCCCCTGTTTTAGATTTTCATGCTTTTATTTGGTTGGAGTTTTACATGCCCGTTAGGGACATGTGGGCTGACAAGTATTACACCCCACGTGATGACTCCTTTTTATCCACGGCTCGGGCTCCTGCCCGTTGCTTTGTCGCCATAATGGATGTTTCATCGGACGAAGATGACCTCGAGGAGGACCCTTCTATGGTCCCTTCTCGTCAGTATTAGGAGCTGATACTATTGGTAGCTACTGATGGCTAATCGTCTATCTTTTTGGGAAGCCTGACGTTTTATTGTACAAGTTGCGGTATATTTGTATAACTTTGGGTGGGTACATCTTTGTTTTTTGTATATTTTGAAATGTAACTAAACAGACTTATGCATATATATATATATATATATATATATATATATATATATATATATATATATATATGTTGTGTATGATTTACCTTATGTCGAATTCTTTTATCGCGACCGATCTAATTATTATCTTTATACGTAATGGATTTTTAAATCAACTTTTTAACTCTACTTAGTAATGATATGATTTATAATAATTCAACAACAAAAAAATAGTGGCAATTTCAAAGGATCTTAAATAACCGTAAAATGAACTAGATCTATAGGCTTAAAAACAAGTACTATTTTTCGCATTTTAATTTATTTTGGTTTATGTTTGTTTTAAAGTATCATAGTGTGACGTTCCTTCTTCGCGATTACTGAGAAAAAGAGGTGTTATATGTTTAGCAGTAGGAGTAGAAACAATTAGATCAAAAGGTAAAGAAGACACAGATAATCCTAATCGGTTCACACTGTCATAGGAAATAAAAGAATGCGTTGCCCCGGAGTCATATAGTACAATTAAATGATTACCTCCTATGTCACCATCTCACGTAATCAGACTTTCAGAATTTGAGGCTTCAACTCTGCTCAAGGTATAGACCTTTCCTCTAGCTTGAGGTCTTGCAGTACTTACATTGCTGACAGAGGGTTTTGCCTTGGGATTGTTGCAATCTCTGGATAGATGTCTAGGCTTCCCACATCTGAAGCAAATTATCCCCTTAATCGTGCAATCTCTTGTAGGGTGATCCATTTCGCACTTGAGACACTTTGAAGAAAATGTTCCAGTCAAACCAGTTCGAATTCCACTAAGACTACCTCTATGAGGTTGTTGCTGTTGACTTCCCGATGGTCTGGAGTATGGTTTTCATTGAAACCGGTTGTTGTTGTTTCCTCCCCTTTGGAACCTAGATAGCCCAAAGTTATGATTCCTCATGTCCCGTGCCTGATCCAAATCTGCCACTCGGCGACACATATCCAACAATTTTGAAAACTAGTTGATCTTTAAGGTTATGACCGCCCTTTTCACGTCATGCCTCAATCCTTCTTCTAATTTTCGACACTTCCACACCTCATTCGGCTGATGTTGGAAATATGTTAAAAATTTGGATAAGCTCTCGAACTTTGCAGCATACTCGCCGATAGTCATATTCCTTTGCCTCAGACTGAGGAACTCCA
The DNA here is from genome assembly GCA_029884605.1 of Ormosia emarginata. Lineage (NCBI taxonomy): Eukaryota > Viridiplantae > Streptophyta > Magnoliopsida > Fabales > Fabaceae > Ormosia > Ormosia emarginata. The sequence continues at coordinate 14,229,498 of JAQQTP010000079.1, read as the reverse complement.
TCTCTTTTGCATGTCTTGCACTCGCTGGGAAATACTTCTCCAAGAATTTGTCCTTGAATATCTCCCAGGTGATTGCTCGGCCTTCAATTTCTAACAGTCTTTGTGCTCTGTTCCGCCATTCTTTTGCGTCTCCGATCAGCATGAAAGTGGCATAGGTTACCTTCTTGTCATTCGCACAGTTTATGCCTCTGAAAATTTTTTCCAACTCCTTGATCCACAGACTAGCCTTCTCCAGATCAAATTCCCCCTTAAACTGAGGAGGTTTGTTACGACAGAACTTTGACAGATTTTGAGCATCCGCTGATGCTTCCAACTGTTGTTCAGCCCTTTCCTGCTGTTAAGCAGCTCTTTCAGTTTGTTGTGCGATAATGTCAACCATTCATTGCATCGCTTCTACAGCTACAACCATACTTTCAACTTCTTATCTACGTGTCATCGTTTCTCTTTAAGTCAAGCTATATAAAATACAAGGAAAAATTAGATGTTGTTACCAAGTGGCTTCCAGTACTCAAGAGGGAGGTGAATTGAGTATTAAATTCTTTTCGCAAAAGCATAAACAAATTAAATATGCTAAAAATAAAAACATTAAACGACATGAAAATAAAGGAAGAGAAGAAGAACAACCAATAAATAAATTGAAAGAGATAATAAAATGAACACAGATAAATAAAATATTAAGGATAAGAAAAATAGGCACGATATTTATCCTGTTTGACCACTAACCACTTGTGGCCTACGTCTAGTCCTCGAAACACAGTTCAAGATTTTTCACTATTCAAGACAAGCTTAAAATAGGTGCTTGTGACCTTTAGAATCAAGAGCACTTTTCACACACAAGGAAATTCTACCATTGTGCTAAAGCCTCAAACTGTCAGGGATACCTCACCCTTACACAAACCTTCAAGAGACACCTCACCATTGTTATAAAGCCTTTGAGGGATACCTCACTCTCTAGAAATACAACAGAAAATAGATGAAGAGAAACTCTCACAAAGAGCAAGTAATACAAATTGAAGCACTATAGAGCTCTCTAAGGATATCTCAGAATTTTAGCAAAAGAGTACAAAAAATAAGAGAGAAAATTGTATATCACGTTGTAACATAAGCAAAAATAATTCAAATTTTTTGGGGCCTGCAGAAGAGACTCAAGGTCTCTATTTATAGAGCCTTTGAGCAAAAATGCCCATTGGAAGCATTAAATACATATTTGATTTCGAAATGTGTCCGTTTCTTTCTAAAACAGGATTCGTGGGTTATTCGAATACCAACATGGTTATTCAAATACCACTATTTAGTAAAAAGCAATTCTGCAGGGAGTTATTCGAATACCTATAAGGTTATTCGGATACCTATAAGGTTATTTGAATACCTATGTTTAAAAAGGCTTGTGAAATTAGTTCAGAAGAAGTTATTCGAATACTTCTCATGTTATTCAAATACTTATGTTTTAAAAAAAAATTTATGTAATCAGGTATATTCGAATATCACATGGGTTATTCGAATACCTTACATTTGAAAACAGATTTTAAGAAATCCTGTATTCGAATGCCTGGTGTGCAATTCGAATACTTCTGTTTGAAAATAAGAAAAACGTAGCAAGTTATTTGAATACCTTCGGGGTTATTCAAATACCCTTGTTAGAAAATCATTTGAAAGCCTTTAGAAAACTGCCCAGGTGATTTCCGAATTTCTAAAATCTTTTGATCTTCTAAAACCATATTAAAACTTTAGTTTAATTTATAAGGAACAAATTTTTAGATCTTTTAAAAACAAACAATGAGATATCCAATAAAAGCTCCATACAAAAGAGATCCTAAGTCCTAAAGCTAATCTTGAAGATCTTGAACTTGGTCTTCTCATCATCTTTATGTTTGTTATCATCAAAACTCATCTTCATTGTTGCATAGTAATCACATTCTCTCCCCTTTTGATGATGACAAACTATTATTGAGAAAAGCATTAGTTCATATAAATTGGATTTAAAAAAGGTAGGTTAAGAGACTTACTCCCCCTCTTTTACGTAAGAGGTGATTTAAATCAGAGATACGCGCAGCTCCCCCTTATTTTTGGAATCAATATGTGCTACTTACGTTACCTGTCTTTTCTCAAAATTTACTGGTTATATATTTCTCCCCCTTTGCCATAATAAAAAAGATATATATATATATATATATGAAAAGCATAGAAAGAGATACAATATGCATCAAAAACATTGATTTCATTAATAATTGAATTGGCCAACATACATTTACAATTTGTATAACAAAAAACATATAGCCAATACAAACAAAAACAAACTAAAGACAAAGCCTAGAAATAGGCATCTGGTGGAGGAGGAGGGAGTCAGAACCCTTCGGAGTCAGCAAAGCACGTAAGGCAGCCTGCTCACGTTCAACACCTTCAAGGCGATCAAACAAGACAGAGAAGGTATGCTCCAGGTAAGCTCGATTATCTTCCATATAAGCTCAGTTGGCCTGTAAGGTGGCCATGACTTGATCCAAAGTAACTGGACCAGCAGCAGCAGCAACATTAGCAGGAGCAGCAGGGGTTGTAGGGGCAGTAGGGTCAGCAAGGTCGCCTTGAGGTTCTTCCTCTTCATCTTCAACTTCGACTGGGTACACCCAACCATCATCGGTTTTGATCATCTTCATTTTGTTGAGGGAAAAGGACCCAAACACATGAAGATGGGTCAACTGAGTTGCTCGCTCGGTTTCCAAAATCTGAGGATACTTGCCTAGGAAGGCAGTGATAATCAAACCATAGGGTAATTCAGACTGCTCTTTACCTTTGGCCCTCATCATATGTTTCATGATGAAGACAGACCAGTTAATTTGGTATACCTTCTTAAGGATCCACAACATGAACACATTATCTTCGCTCAGGTAGGCGTAGTTCCCACCTCAAGGAGCTAGGATGTGGGCATAAGCATAATGTAAGAGCCTATCCTGACTCTTCATCATGCCTCCTTTGACTCCCCTTTAAGTCGAAGGTAATGCCAACCCAGGCCTCAGAACATCTTCGATAGCTCTATTCTTGTTGAAGTTCTGGAGAAGCAAGTCGTTATCTTCTTCAATGTTACGTCCAGCGGACTACAAACTAAAGAACTCAACCTAATCCTGGGAAGTGATTACCATATGTTGATCGCAGACATCAAAGTGTAGTTCCTGACCTTCAATCTTCAGGTTGCAGTAGAACATCTTTACCAGATCAGGCTAGAGAACGGCCTTGTAGGAGCAGAATTGAAGCACGCCTTGGTGGAATAACAGGTTCAGAGAGTCAAATCCACTTTCTCTTTCGAAGAACCTTAAGTCAAGGTACCTTGGTTGCACAAGATTGTGCTCCCAGAAATGTGAAATGAAACAACCAAGCTCTCGCTCGTTGGATGAGAGCCTTCAAAGGTCCAACGGGTTGTTGCAAGGAGCCGTCTTCGTGTGAGGACGTTTAAAATGAGAAGAAGAGGATGCCATTGATAGAAGGGAGACGGTGGGAGAGAACGAAAAAGGTAAGAGAGAAGGGAGGCCAATGAGTTCAGAAACAGAGAGAAGAGGGAAACCAAAGGTTTTGAAACATGAGAAAAAATGAGATCTATTCGAATGAACGAGTACAAAGGGGGTATTTAAAGAATACCCAAAGCATTATTCAAATACCATAATATGTATTCGAATAGATCCCTTGGGAAAGACCAAAGGGCGCACCCTTTTGATAGAAGGTATTCGAATAGCTAGGCTAGTTTGGCTTGGCTGCCAACCATGAGTTATTCGAATACATCTTCCTATATTCAAATATATTGGAATCTATTCAAATACTCTAGAGGCATGTGAGAAAAACTGATATTGATATGTGTCAGGTTATTCGAATAACTACTTAGTTATTCGAATACACTAGCTTAGAAAAATACAAGAATGTTGTACTGATGTATGGTTATTCGAATAGCCATAGGTCTATTCGAATAGACCTATCAGAAAAACATAGATTGACACGTACAAAAGCAATGGTATTTGAATACCATAGGGAGGTATTCGAATAACTTAAACAAGAAAGTATACATATTATGTCCAGAAATATATTTTGAGAGACAAAAACTTACCTTTTGATGGGGTACCTACAAAAAAGATTTCAGGATATCTCCGATGCTCAAGTCAGTAATAATTCAAGAAAGAGAAATTCATAATTAAGCAAATAATTATAAGCAATTATATGTTGGATTAATCAATTATGCCCAATTCTCCTCAGATATAAAAGAATGCTTTTTTTGCTAGGGGTTTAGTGAAAATATCTACAAGTTGCTTAGATGTTTCAACAAATTCAAGAATTCAGCCCTCTTTTTGTACGTGATCTCTGATAAAATGATGTCTTATCTCTATATGCTTTGTTCTAGAATGCAAAATGGGATTCTTAAAGAGGTTTATTGTACTAGTGTTGTCACATCTTATCAGGATGTGTTCAAGCTGAAGACCATAGTCTAGAAGTTGTTGCTTCATCCATAGAATTTGGGCACAACAACTCCCGGCTGCAACATATTCAGCCTCAATAGTAGACAAAGCCATACTATTTTGTTTCTTGCTATGCCAAGAAACTGAAGAGCTACCAAGCAGGTGGCATGTCCCATTAGTGCTCTTCCTATCCATTTTGCATCCCGCAAAATCAGAATCTGAATATCCTATTAGGCTACATGATGCACCCTTAGGGTACCACAAACCCATTTGTGAGGTGCCCACTAGGTATTTCATTATTCTTTTAACATCACTTAGATGAGATTCCTTAGGGTTAGTTTGATATCTAGTACACATGCAAACACTAAACATAATATTTGGCCTACTGGCAGTAAGATAAAGAAGAGATCCAATCATACCTCTGTATTTCGTTATTTCTACGAATTTACCTCTTTCATCTTTATCCAAATAGCAAGAAGTTCCCATTGGTGTAGCAATGAGCTTAGCATTGTCCATTTCAAAGTTTTTGAGCAGTTCCTTGCAGTATTTGGTTTGACTTATGAATGTCCCTTCTTTTGTTTGTTTAATTTGAAGCCCAAGGAAGAAATTAAGTTCTCCCATCATTGATATTTCGAACTCATTCTGCATTGACTTAGCAAAATCTTTGCAAAGGGATTCATTAGTAGCACCAAAGATAATATCATCCACATATATTTGTACAAGGAGAATATCATGTTTTTTTTTTATTTTTAATAAAAAGGGTAGTATTGACTTTTCCTCTTAAAAAACTATTTTCTAAAAGAAATTTACTCAACCTTTCATACCAAGTTCTAGAAGCTTGTTTTAAGCCGTACAAGGCCTTTTTAAGTTTAAAAACATGGTTGGGTAGTTCATGATTTTCAAAACTCGGAGGTTGTTCAACATATACCTCCTATTGAATAAAACCATATAGAAAAGCACTTTTAACATCCATTTGATATAGCTTGAAATCCATGATGCAAGCATATGCAAGTAACATTCTAATAGCTTCTAATCTAGCTACAGGTGCATAGGTTTCTTCATAATCTATTCCTTCTTCTTGGTTATAACCTTTTGTAACTAATCTACCTTTATTTTTTGTTATCAAGCCATTTTCATCATGTTTGTTTCTAAAAACCCATTTAGTACCAATTATTGGATGATCATTAGGCCTAGGGACTAATTTCCAGACTTAGTTTCTTTCAAATTGATTTAATTCCTCTTGCATAGCTAAGATCTAATGTTCATCATCAAAAGCTTCAATTATATCCTTAGGTTCAATTTGGGAAACAAAGGCTAAGTGATTACATGCATTTCTAAGATAGTTTCTAGTAATTACCCCTTTTGAGATATCACCTATTACAGAGTCAAGAAGGTGGTGTCTTGATGTCCTCCATTCTTTAGGAAGGTCCATGACTTGTGATTCTTCTTGATTTGGAGGTTCCTCTTCTTATTTCCTTTCTCCCTTGTTGTTTAAATGTGATTTCGCCAGAGCTTCTGCAACATCATCAACAACAAACTCCTTTCTTAATCCATTTGGATTAGTTTCATCAAATGCAACATTAATGGATTCTTCAATTGTCATAGTTCTTTTGTTATATATTCTAAAAGCTTTGCTATGAATAGAATAGCCTAGAAATATATTTTCATCAGACTTAACATCAAACTTTCCTAAGTTATCCTTTCCATTATTCAAAACAAAACATTTACATCCAAAAACATGAAAATGTGAGACATTAGGCTTTCTTCCCTTGTATAACTCATATGGGGTTTTCTTTAAAATTGGCCTTATAAGGGCTCTGTTCATTATATAATACACGGTATTAACCACATCTACCCAAAAATATTTAGGAAGAGAAGCCTCATTGAGCATAGTTCTAGCCATTTCTTCCAAAGATCGATTTTTCCTTTCTACAACTCCATTTTGTTGTGGAGTTCTAGGGGTAGAAAAATTATGCTCAATGCCATGTTCATCACAAAAGGTTTCAAAAACATGATTTTCAAACTCACCACCATGGTCAGTTCTTATAGATGTAATTGAAAAACCTTTTCATTTTGGATAACTTTGGCAAGTTTCTTAAAAGCTAGAAATGCATCATTTTTGTGAGAAAGAAATAAAATCCATGTAAATCTAGAAAAATCGTCCACAATCACTAACACATAGTAATTCCCATCAAAGCTCATAGTTCTAGAAGGTCCAAAAAGATCTATATGCAAAAGTTACAAAGGTCTAGAAGTTGAAACAATGTTTTTGGCTTTAAAAGAGACCTTTACTTGTTTTCCCTTTTAACATGCATCACATAATTTATTTTTTTCAAAATTGAGCTTGGGTAGTCCAATTACTAGTTCTTTAGAAACCAACTTTTTTAAGTGGTCCATGTGAATGTGAGCAATTCTCATATGCCATAACCAAGACTCATATTCCTTAAAAAGCATTTCGCATCACTTGAAGATATATCATCAAGACTAATCATATAAATGTTATTAACTATATGATTAACAAACTTAACATACTTGTCATTTTTATCTTTAATTATGCAACAATTTGAATCAAATATAACTCTATTTTCTTTATCACATAATTGACTAATAGTAAGCAAGTTATGTTTCAAACCTTCAATAAGCAATACATTATCAATAGATGAGTTAGGACTCTTACCGACTTTGTAGACTCCAAGAATCTTTCCTTTGTTCTTATCTCCATAGATTATATGTCCATGAGCTTTAGCAACAAGGAATGAGAATTTTGACTTGTCTCCAGTCATGTGCTTGGAGCATCCACTATCGAGGTTCCAATTTGAGCTATTTGTCTTCAAGCACACCTACAACACAAATTTAATTTTTTACTTTTGGTACCCAAATTTTCTTGGGTCCTTGAATGTCAGTTTTGGGTATAGTACCCTTTGGAACCCAAACCATTTTTATTCCAATTTTTGTATTAATGTTTTTCCTTGCATTGTATGTTGATGCACTATGTCCTTTCTTTCCACAATAGAAACAATAAAAGGACTACTTGAAGTACTTGAATGCACAAAGAAATTTTTATAAAATTTTTGTTGATTTTTCTGATTATAACCTATTCAAGCTTTTTGAAAAACAACTCTTTGTTTTCCTAATAAAATATTTAAATTATCCATTCCAAAGGTGAATTTTGCAAGGGTGTTCTTTAAGTTTTCAATTTCTTTTTCAAGCAATTGGCATGAAGAACAAGATGAAGATGTAGAAACATGTGAATAATGAGATGGGCATGCATCAATAATTCCCACAGTTTCATTTTTAATTTTTAATTCTTCAATTTCTTTATTTAAGATAAGAATTTGATTTTCTAAAGAAGAAATTGTTTTCTTAGAAGAAGAGATTAATTTAGTAAGCCTTAGTGATTCATCATGTAGTTCTTCAAAGGCATCTTGTAATTCATTATAAGAAGGCAATAAATCAAAATTTACCTCATTGTCGATTTCTTCTTCTTCTTCTCCTTTGGCCATAATACATAGATGGGCTTCTTTGCTATCTGAACTATCAGTTAAGTCCATGTCGTTGTCATCCTATGCTATGTAGGCTTTTCTTCCCTTTCTTGAAGGGTTTCTTTTCAAATTTTTCTATTCTTTTTTGATAAATTGGACACTCCATTTTCATGTGTCCAGATTTTTTACACTCGTAACAAGTTGGAGTTGAAGTTGTTCCTCCCCTTTTATGATGAGTTTTCTTTGGAGGAAAAGGTGGTCTTCTTTGGTTTCCCTTCTTTATGAGAAACTTACTGAATTTCTTAACCATAAGGCTAAAGTTTTCTTTATTTAGCTCAATATTTTCGGTGCTTTCTCCATCCTCATCATCATCTTCATCAATTGTTGAGGTAGTGGCTTTAAGAGTTATGCCATTTTTCTTCTTATCATTTTCTTTACTTTGGCTTAGTCTATTCAGCTCCAGTTTGTGTTCATGGAGTTTTCCAAAAAAGGTAGCTAATGTCATAGTCGATAAGTCCCTTGATTCTGATATGGTTGTTACCTTGGGTTGCCAAATCCTACTCAAACATCTTAGTACTTTGTTAATTAAATCTTTGTTATAAAAATTCTTTCCTAAAGATGCAAGATGATTTATGATGTGGGTGAACCTCTTTTGCATTTACTGAATGCTTTCTCCTTTGTTCATTCTAAATAATTCATATTTACGAGTAAGAGAATTGATTCTCGACCTCTTAACTTCACTAGTACCCTCATAGGTAACTTGTAAAGTGTCTTACATCTATTTAGCAGTTTTGCAGTTTGAAATTCTAAAAAATTCATCATACCCCAAGATAGTGGTAATGATGTTTTTAGCTTTCAAATTATATTGAACTTTTCTTTTATCCTCATCAGACCAATCACTTCTAGGTGTCTCGGTTTTTACACAATCGGCTACTCGTGTAGGTATAAATGCGTCATTTTTTATAGCATCACACACATCTAGATCAATAGCTTCGATGAAGATTTTCATTCTTTCCTTCCAATATACGTAACCATCCCCATTGAAAAATGGTGGTCGGTTTATGGAAGATCCCTTTGAAAAGCCATTCGAGGAAGTCATTTTCTCTTAAAGCGGCTAAGCTCTTTATACAAGAGTCTAGCTCTGATACCACTTGTTACCAAGTGGCTTCCAGTACTCAAGAGGGGGGTGAATTAAGTATTAAATTCTTTTCACAAAAACGTAAACAAATTAAATATGCTAAAAATAAAAATATTAAAACAACGTGAAAATAAAGGAAGAGAAGAAGAACAACCAATAAATAAATTGCAAAAGATAATAAAATGAATGCAGATAAATAAAAGATTAAGGATAAGAAAAGCAGGCACGATATTTATCCTGGTTCGACCATCAACCACTTGTGGCCTACGTCCAGTCCTCGAAACACAGTTCAAGATTTTTCACTATTCAAGACAAGCTTAAAACAGGTGCTTGCGACCTTTACAATCAAGAGCACTTTTCACACATAGGGAAACTCTACCTTTGTGCTAAAACCTCAAACTGTCAGGGATACCTCACCCTTACACAAACCTTCAAGGGATACCTCACCCTTGTTACAAAGCCTTTGAGGGATACCTCATCCTCTCAGAAATATAGTAGAAAATAAATGAAGCGAAACTCTCACAACGAGCAAGTAATACAAATTGAAGCACTATAGAGCTCTCTAAGGATATCTCAGAATTTTAGTAAAAGAGCACAGAAAATAAAAGAGAAAATTGTAAATTATGTTTTAACACAAGCAAAAATAATTCAGATTTTTCGAGGCCTGCAGAAGAGACTCAAGGTCTCTATTTATAGAGCCTTTAAGCAAAAATGCTCGTTGGAAGCATTAAATACATATTTAATTTCAAAATGTGTCGGTTTCTTTCTAAAACAAGATTCGTGGGTTATTCGAATACCAACATAGTTATTCGAATACCACTGTTTAGTAAAAAGCAATTATGCAGGGAGTTATTCGAATACCTAAAAGGTTATTCGAATACCTATGTTTAAAAAGGCTTGTGAAATCAGTTCAAAAGAAGTTATTTGAATACTTCTCATGTTATTCGAATACTTATGTTTAAAAAAAATATATGTAAACAGGTATATTCGAATACCACATAGGTTATTCAAATACCTTACATTTGAAAACAAATTTTAAGAAATCATGTATTCGAATGCCTGGTGTGCAATTCGAATACTTCTGTTTGAAAACAAGAAAAATGTAGCAGGTTATTCGAATACCTTGGGGGTTATTCAAATACCCCTGTTAGAAAATCATTTGAAAGCCTTTAGAAAACTACCTAAGTGATTTTCGAATTTCTAAAATCTTTTGATTTTCTAAAAACCATATTAAAACTTTTCTTTAATTTATAAGGAACAGGTTTTTAGATCTTTTAAAAACAAACAATGAGATATCTAATAAAAGCTCCATACAAAAGAGATTCCAAGTCCTAAAGCTAATCTTGAAGATCTTGGACTTAGTCTTCTCATCATCTTCATGTTTGTTATCATCAAAACTCATCTTCATTATCGCATACTAATCACATATGTATCCTTTCGAAATACCAAACATAGAGAATCACACAGCACCAATAAGACAGACCTAACCACAAATCCCAAAAAAAGACTCAAACTTGGGCTCTGATACCAAACCTTGTAAGGTGTCGCCCCCTTTCCTCATTGGAAGGAGGAAGACGTCACGAGTTTACAAATTCAAAATTTCAATCAAATTAACGCGGAATATGAAATAAATTTAACTCAAGTTATAAAATCAGTAATTATTAAAACCATAATATTTGACATAAAATATTCTTTTACTTGCGGATAACAAATCAAACAAGCAGGTAAATCATAAAGCATCATTGATAAGCATATATATTTATTGCATTTACATAGATATTCATATCATCTAGTTCGTGTGGATCATATATAAATCTGTACCCTAAAATACTTACAAAAAGAATGGCCCTCCAAACATATATGCGCACTAAAAAATGTATAGATGATTAATGAAGACTGACTAGCAAAAAGACACGACCAGCCCAAGTCCTATATACCTAAACCATAGGGTCCTCATAGGGATCCTCTTCCGATTCCTCGAAAGAAATGACCACAGTAAAAGGTATACCCTGACGGACAGGCATCCGCCCAAAGGACACAACACTGTCCTCATGAGGAGTATAGTGGAAGTTACTCCACCATTCCCGGATAGGTATATTAAACACTAACTAAATAGATACAGAGAAAGACAAAACAAGGGGATGATGAAGATCCCTACAAAAGGTCAAAGTCAGCTCCCCAGTGTAAGTAACGCACTCATTAGCCAAGTTGACTGACCACACGTCTGCTCCTTCATGAAAGTACACGTGCATATAACTCAAAATACGCAATCTTGACGTCATCTTGGTACAGCAACTATCACAAATCAAGAGGGGTAGTTCCTCTTCAAGTCCTTCTTGGTCTTTAATTAATCATAATATACAGTGAAACAACACAACACAACTAAGAGGTGAGAAATTTGACATCATTACCAACAGGCAGTGTAAAGACAGTACGGACAGAAATACCATCCAAATGCAAGAATCTACAATATCAAATATCAACAATTGAAATAATATTAATAATATAACAGTTCAATAAGTCAATCAATGTCAAATAAATAAACATATATGAAATGTCATGAGGGTAGGCAAACCCACTATACATGTACACAATGTACCCAAATCCTACTCCATGGATCTCGACAAACATTTCAGAGAGAATGATCGGAAGATATATTTGTATCTCGTCAGCCATAAATCAAATGCTTTCAATAAAAAAAAAATCAATGTTTGCACAAAAAGACTTTATACAAGACAATCTATACTAGATCCTGATTGGGGTGAGTGTCTCGATCCGGATTATCGGTGTGTTTGCATTGGTCTGGTCCACGACCCAGGGGAGCTACCAGCTGGCCATTGTGGACACCCCACACCCTGACGTCCCCAAGGTCAATAAAGACCTACACTAAGCCCATCGCACCCGCACGAAGGTGTAATTCAACTCCTAGGCTCATACAGCCATAATAACATACCACATTGTCACATTCCAAAATTTATTTATTTTATTATAAATGTTTATTTTATAATATTTGTGATTTTTTAGAATTTTTATGGATTTTTCTGAGAACGCAGAATATTTTAATATTATTCCTCGTTTTGCAGCAAACTGAGCGAAGCTGGGAAAATAAAATATTTTTCCCGAGAACGTTGATCCGTGGAAACGTCAACGGGAGATCTTACTAAACCAGAGGCTGGACACGATTTACGAGATTTTACATTTTTCGAGAAAATTTAACAGATGAATAACAAAATGATGTGTAAATTTCATCCGTCAGATAAATTAATGCTGACTTCTGTCGACTGTAGTAATTATCCATTGGATAATAACATGTGTCAAAAATCCTATCACATTATCTAAACGCAATCCACTTTATGTCTAATCAATCTCACTTTAATTCAAATTTTGTACCCTAATTAAGAAGCTTCTTTGAGAAGCTTTAGCAAAAGATCACCTTACCCCTTGGCTTGCATGGGAAGCCAAAAATTTTCCCCCCTCACTCCCCTCATTGTCATGGCTCACACAAGCCCAAAGGAGGGAAATTGTGACTTACACACTTAGCCTAAACTCTCCAAAATATCTCATTATTCATCTATTCATTTCTCTCTCTAAACTTCATCTTCTTCATTTTCTCCTCCTCCTCTCTACACCTCCTCCATCGCTATGAAAATTGCAGCCCCTTCTCCACTCATTTTTCTTCACTTTTCTCCTCACAAATACCATTTCTACACTCAGCTCTACCTCTTTTACACTTTCTCTTTAGAAAGTTTCTTCAAAAATCCAACCTTTCTCCATTGTCTTCCAAGACAAAGTTTCCATTTTTGAGGTAAAGCTTCCACCTTTCTTCTCATTTCTCTTCATTTTCAGACTCTAGGGTCTCAGTGGAGACCAAAGATCCACTCTTTTCTATGCTTAACATTGATTCTTGATGATAGAAATTCCTAGGGTTCTTGGAGCCTTGAAACCGAATCTTCAAGGGCCTTGAAGAAGGTCATTTTCGTTGTTCTTCCTTAGGTAAGAAGGAGATTACTCACTTCAACCAATAATGGTGGTGAGGGAACCCTTGTATGTTTATGTGTTTTGTGATTTTTGCTTGTTCATGTGTTCTTGGATTTGATTAAATTTTGATTGGCGATCTTGAGTATATTAGAAGTGTTAAATGTGCTTGATCATGTTAGGGTTGCTAAATGGAAATTTTGGAGGTTCCTACCCTAACATGGTGGCCATGGTTTTGGATGGAATTTTCGGTTAAAAATTTGTTTTGTGAACAAATAAATAATGCTTATATGATTAAATGTTGAATGGTAACATTGAGGTTAATAAATGAAAAATTTTAAAGATTGAACACCTAAAAAGGGAGCCACGGTTTTGGTTAAGGGTTTGGATTGACCTTGGTAAATTAAAATTTAAGTAAATTAGTATTAAGGAACTAATACATAAAATGGAATGAAAAATTGGACTTTGAAGACCCTTGAAGGCTACGGTTTTGGAGAGAAAACCTTAAGGCTAAATGATGCCTTGGAGCATCTTTGGAAATCTAAGATTTAGAGACTTGCATAATTCTTAATGAAGTGAAAGAATTGGAGTGGATAATAACACTTGGAAGGCCACGACTTTGAAGGGTTAAATTAACCTAAAATTGTCATAATTAATCAAAGCTTAGAACTTTGAAAATGTGGATCCATAATGTGGACTTGTGATACTAGATGAACGCTTGACATTTGTAGTGATATAGAAATTGATTCTATGTTATTGTGGGCTAAGCACTTGTTGATTACATACTTGAGAATGTCATGATGTGGTGATGTTGAGAAATGAATGTGTATGTGTATATATATATTTATACACTATTGTGATATGCTTATGATGAATGCATCATTGATGAACATGCATGATTGAAATTGAGTCGTTATGCATATGTGTTATCCGTTGGACACTGTTAGAAAGGCTATGTGTGCCTAGGAGTTTGAATAACACCTATGTGCAGGTGCGAGTAGACTAAGCGTAAGGTCATAGTGGTTAGCCCTGGGGGCGTCGGGGTGCGGGTGTCCACAATAGACAGTGGTAGCTCCACTGGGGCCGTGGGATAGACTGATGCGACACACCAACGAACCTGACTGGGATGCTGTCCTATATCGCGATCAACTGTCGAGGTGCCATGTATAAGCCATTTGCGCAAACATTTTTATAAGATAAAGCACACTATATTTTTAAGGCTAACGATATACTGGCATTACTCCTTGATCATTCACTCCGAAAAATGTTTATGTCTAGCTCCATGGAGTAGGAATTTTAGTACCCTTTGCATTGTGAACTATTAGTCACATAATTCATTGAGCATGAGCATTTATAATTGTAGAATATGTTTACTATTATAACTGCAATAACTATTTGATTTCTTGGACTGTTGATACCCTCTGTCTGTTGTTAATAATACTTACTATTATTAATTGTTATTCTGCGCTTACTGTTAATTTCTATTGTTACTATAATTGGATGTATGAACTGTACTGTATGTGGGCGTCCAACGCCGTTCTGTTTTCTTGCTGCCATTTTGGTACTGAAAGCTGGGTGTCTCAACTCTTTCTGTATTTTCTCTATTTTGTATTCTATCGGATTATGTACTTCTGAGAAGACGTTCGTGAGGAAGACAAGGAAGCTCCTGAGTTTCCAGGCTTCTGGCTAGATTACGACTAAAGTTTATCGAGGATGATGTCACACCCTCGTGGATTTTTGGGCTACACACGGATCGTCTTTCACAGAGGCCCTGACTACTGGCATATTAATGTGCAGACGGACCGTTGCGTGTACCATGGGGAGCTGACTATGTTCTTAGCATGGGGTCGTTATGACACCCCTGTTTTAGATTTTCATGCTTTTGTTTGGATGGAATTTTATATGTTGGTCAGGGATATGTGGGCTGACATGTACTACATCCCACGTGATGACTCCTTTCTTTCTATTGCTCGGGCTCCTGCCCGTTACTCTGTCGCTCCGATGAAATTTTCGTCGGACGAAGAGGACCCCGAGGAGGACCCTTCCACGATCCCTTCTCGTCAGTCTTAGAGACTGATTCTGTCGGTAGCTACTGATGACTATCCGTTATCTTTTTGGGGGAGCCTGACGTTTTGTTAGATTGATCGGTGTAAATTTGTAATTACCTTGGGTAGGTAAAGCTTTTGCACTTTTTGTATATTTTGGGAATGTAACTAAACAGGCTTATGCATATAGATATGAATATATATATATATATATATATATATATATATATATATATTGTGTATAGTTTAATTTACGTCGGATCCTTTTTATTGCGATGTTCTAATTATCATTTCTCTACATGATAGATTTAAATTAAACACAACTTAACAATATATATATATATATATATATATATATATATATATATATATATATATATATATATATATATATATATATATATATATATATATATATATATAGTCACCATTGTAAGGGAACCTAAATAACCATAAAATGATTGAGTCAACGTATTCAAAATAACTACCATTTTCCACAGTTTAATTTATTTCGCTTTATGTTTCAAGGTATTATAGTGTGACATTCCTTCTTTGCGATTTATAAGAAGAAGGGGCGTTACACACATGACTTCACAAAGTATAATGGATGCCTCAATGCACACATACATATACAATATCATCAATGTCATGCAATCCAAGATCATACACCATCGTAATTCATAGCAATTGTCAACAAATCAAGATTCCAATTACAGGCACGATAATAACATTATCCTTTAATCTCAACCTCTAGTTTCCATTATCATTTCGATTCTTGTTTCTCTACTCAAATTTACATTTCTCCTCATCATTAATAAAATTTATTTATTTTAAGTCTTATGAGTCTCAAAGTCTCACTTACGCTCATTTTCCTTTAAAGGTCATAAGTCATTATGGTATTACATTAAAGTCCTCATTTCTTTTATTTTTTCATCTTATGAATTCCCAATTTAGTATTTAGTCACTTAGTTATTCAAGCTTCACTTTGATTACAACTTTTCCTCTTGATTCTCCTAAATGTCCAAAAACCCTAATGTTCTTAAGTTCCAAAATTCCTCTTCTTGCTTATTTATTTCAATTCTTTAATTAACTAATTTTTAAACTAATTTTTTTCTAAATTTTGAATTACTTTAAGATTTATCCAATACTTCCATTTTTCCTTCTTCTTGACCGTGAACCCTAGGTTCATAGAATTTCATTTTCATCTTCTTATTTCATTGTTTTAATTTCTTAATCAACTCATTTTCCACTTAAACTCTTAAGTTCCAATTCATTTCCAATTTAGTCATAAGTTTTCCTAATTTTCTTCCTCTTGGTCGTGACCTCACCTAAGGTCTCAAGTCCACATTTTTCATCATTTCATCCATTAACTCATCAAGTTCTAATCTAGGGTAATAATTTCATTTTGATTCTCATTTTAAGGCCACAAGGCCATGAGCCACACATCAAGAAACAAGGTGTTCTTGGTCTTTCAAATATGATTTCAAGTGTACAACACATCACAAATTATCAATAACACATAATGTAACAATCTCACACAACAACACCATTCAATCACATAGTAACAAAGTATTGAAAAGAAACAATCAAGTGGAGAGATCACCACATGGATCCTCCACCATCAACACCAAAATTTGTCCCCCACTACCATGAATGGTAGATGAGGATGTTCTCCCTCTTACCAATGAGAATGACAAGAAAAATGTTCCCTTGGTGGTTCTTGAAGATTTCGTCCAACCCTCTAACAAAACCCTAAGAATTTCAACTCACAAAATCAACATTCTAGGCTTGAAAAAGAGTGAATCAATGGTCATAAAGAGGACCATGAACACGAAAATGAAGAAGAGAAAGTGAAAATCAAAAGTTTACCTCAAAGCTTCAAGCTTTGCCCTTGAAGAAAGATGATGAAGATGGAAGCTTTTGGAAATGGTCTCTGTAATACCCTTAAGTACATGTTAGACTGGTAAATGGTTACCGAAGGTTGCATTTGACTTGTTTAGCATGTCAGTAAAGTTTTGTAACAATCTGAGTCCATTTAGGCACTTAGTTGCAACATAGAAGTTGTAAAGTGGCTTAAAATGACTCAGATAATAGCATAAGTTGCTAAGTTAAGAGAAATAAACACAGAGAGTTTATTTCTAGGTCACAAATAAGCCAAGTAAGATGTGGTAAAAGTTTCAAGAGAATCGGAGTCAGTTTGGTATTTTTAGGCATACAGGTTGTACTTTTAATGCCGGATTGATCCCTAGCAGATATAGAAAATGATGAGAATTGTGAAACAACAATTTAGATGAATCTTATGATTTATTCTAAAGTTGTTAGAAGTAGGGAAACTCGAATTAGTATAATTCGGGTCTCCATAGCAGATATAAGTTTCAGTGTAGAAACTTAAGTTAATCTTTTCCCATAATTATCTCCACGTCCCACCCCCTTATATCTCCATTCTCCCTCGGCAGAACCGAAAACCAGAGGAAAGAAAAGAAAGAAAAGGGGAGAAGAAGAAGGAGAAAGGGGAAGAAGGGAAGAAGGAGAGGAAGAGGAAGATCAAGCTTCAAGCTTCAGAGCTTCGAGTCTTCAAGAGGTAGGGGTTTAAAGCCTTTATTCATCTCTTTCTCTATGTATGCATATAAATAACATAATATGCCAATTTGAGTTTTAGAGATGTTAGATGTGTTTGGCTTGCATAGACGTGTTTCTTTGGTCATTTATGACTTGTTCATAGCATAAGATTAAGTTAGAAACTTAGAACAACTCATTTAGACCTTTGATTCACAAAGTAAGCCATAGGCCATAGAATGAAGGATTTTGAGCCATAATCCAAATTAAGAGGTTTAAATTAGTGATTGATGATTCCTAATGGTTAAAGAACTAGTTAGGAACCTAGAATCACTTAGAAGTTGGTAAGAAATGGCCAAAATCCAAGAAAATGATTAAAAGAACAGCAAACCCGTAGCTACAGAATTCTGTAGAATCTGGGTTCTGCTATGGGCGTCGTGGCATGGCTTAGTGGCGCCGCGGCGTGAGGAGTCAGAAATCACGTTTTCAGCTACGGTCGCCGCGACGTTGAGAGAGGGATGCCACGGCGTGCTGCCCAGAACCATGAAAAATGATTTTTTCTCACTATTAGATATATTGCCTTTAATGGATCCATATGTTTATGTTTCCTAAGTGTAATAAGGCATAAAGGGGGATATTTTCAAGTGGAAAATACTTACCCATCAAGAATGAGAAAGCATAGGCATTTAAGCATCCTAAAGGAAAGGTTTGCTTTAAGTAGACAGAACTTATGTAATAAGTTTATATTTGTTCTGTAAGTTTTATGTTATATGTATTATAAATAGCCCTCAGGTGGCTAAGTTTGTATAAGTTTATGTATGAGTTTAAGTTTTTCCGCAATCTCTCAAGGCTTTCTATAATTACTCAGTTGTGATTATAGATATATGTTAGTATGTAGTATAGAAGTGACGTCTCTAGTACTAACTATCTTTATATATCTCTGTCTATCTAGGATATATCAGGATATCTGTATTAGGGTGTTACATTTTGGTATCAGAGTAGTTCATCCTGTTGAGCCGGGGTATGGACTGACCGTGCTTAGGCATAAGTAGCAGTTTAGTGGAAAGTTATGCATTCTTTTATCTCTTTTTGAGATATGCTGATGGAATTGCATGACTAGGAGTCTGGTAAAGGAGGAGAATACCAGAGCTCTTAGAGAAATGGCTACTGTGTTGAGAGAGCAGACTGCCATTAGTAGGAGTCTATCATAAGTGATAGAACAGGACTCGCATAGTTAGTTGCGGGAACGAGAAGGAACTTTTGAGGAATCAGTGTTTCTCAGAGTTCAAGAAAGTTACCCCTTTGTTTTGAAGGGAAAGTTTGGTTCAGTCAGAGCCGAAAGGTGGTTTCATGTGATGGAAGAGATCCTTGAGATCATGTCGTGCGCTGATGAACAAAAGGTAACCTTGCTTCGTAAGGGTTAGTAGGTGAAGCCGAAAGCTGATGAGATGAAGCAGAGAGGTTATTAGAGATGGTTAGTACTCGAACCACCTGAGAGGTGTTTAGAGTTACTTTCCTAGATAAGTATTATTCCCTTGAGTTAGAGAAAGCAAAGGAACAGGAATTCCTAAAGTTAAAGCATGGGGATAGTACTGAAGACCAGTATGCGAAGCAATTCAAGAATGTCAAGAGTTCTTTTCTTATTTTACGTCCAATCCAGATAAAGACTGGAAGTGAGTAAAATTTGAAGTAGAACTTGGAGAAGGCATTAGAATAGTTGCAATGCAAAAGAAGATTATGGACTTCTTGCTCTAGTCAGTGAATGTAGAGTTGTAGAAGTAGATAATCTCAGAGCATCCATGGAACAAGAGTTAAAAGGTTCCTAAAGAGGAAGAGATCAGGTGTTGAGATCAGTAAGGGTACCTTTTGATCTCAATTTGTTTTAGAGTTGCACAGTGGAAGCTTAGAGAGATGATAAGTATAAGTAGAGTCCTTTTAGA
This sequence comes from Ormosia emarginata, assembly GCA_029884605.1. NCBI lineage: Eukaryota > Viridiplantae > Streptophyta > Magnoliopsida > Fabales > Fabaceae > Ormosia > Ormosia emarginata. Next base: position 14,209,929 of record JAQQTP010000079.1, on the reverse strand, counting down.
GGAGCAACTCTAAGGAAAAAGGTAAATCAAGCTTCAAGTCACTAAGATGTGCTAAATATGGTAAGATACGTGGATGTAGATGATAATCACATATTTTATTCATTAAGAAACCCTTATGTTTAGTCATTTACACTCTTCATGTACTTAATTGACTGAATTTGATTATGTTTTATAAGTTTGAACTCGAATCGGACTTAATTGATTTTTTTTCAGCATTATTCGGGTCTTACACTGTTTCTGTATTTTAGCCATATCTTGAGTTCTAAATGTCTGATAATTATGAATTTTACCTTGTAGGAAAGATAAGAGAGAGCTCTACAACTTTGATGAAGAGCCCAAAGTCAATTTCAGACATCTAGTGGAGCTAATTGGGCATAGAAATCATAATACGGGATTTGTGACTGGAACCCGAATAGTGTGTAGTAACCAGAACATAATTCGAGTTTGAGTTTATAGAATGGGCTGAAAATTTGTAATCTGAAAGTTAAGACCCATATGTACAACTTTCATGACAAACACAAAACTTGATTCGGGCTCCTTGATGGAGATATTGGGTCTGAAAGTCAAAACAGAGGTGCTGAAACTGGTCCTAAATAGTCTGTAGTAATTGGGTCATATCTTGGGCTGTAGGATGAATTTTTGGGTGCTTCCAGAGCCATTGGAAAGCTTAGACAATTTCCTAGAACTTTCATGAAGACCACTTGGCTCAGAAATGACGAAATCAATGAGTTCAGCAATGAATACTTTCGGAGACAAGGAAGCTCACCTACCAATCTCACCTACCAAGCTCACCTACCAATCTCACCTACCAAGCTCACCTACTAATTCCACCTACTAATCTCATCTACCCATCTACTACTACTCTGAATCCTCTATAAAAGGAAGCATGTGGAGAGCTCTAAACAACACACACTTGGTGTTAGAAATAGTTTTTCATAGTTCTTGTATATTTTTCCTTCATTGTAATGGAGAACTAAGTCACTTCTAGTCAATTCGGGACTCTTGAAGAGATTGTGGCTTAGATTCTTGAGACCTTGGTTATGTAATGTATTTGATTTATATTTGAATTCCTCTTCTCTTCTTCTTCTGTTCTCTTGATCTTGAATGCATGAATGGTGATTCTGTTTATGTTTGATCTGATTTGATCTTGGTTTAAGATTAAGTATTGTGATGAAATTTAGAACTGATTGATCTAAACTAATCACGTAATTGAAGAGGTTAGATTACTGATTTGTGCCTAGGTTAATTGAATTCGGTGCTTAAATTGACATATATTTACATGAATGGTGCGATTGCAGATTTATGTTTATCACTTGTCAATTGAATTCTGGACGATTGTCTAGTATGAATTCGGATCGATGCGAGAGATCTCGGTTAGATCCAAGTTAACTATTCAAATGTATTTCAGGTGTTTGTTGAAAGGTTTATGATTGAATCCACCCAATCTCGGATAGATTTCTGAATTGACTGTTCTTTTAATTGTTATTTCTCTTTAAATCCTGTTACTGCGATCCTTGAACCATCAAAACCCCCCTTTTTCTAACTTTCACTTAATTTGATCAAATTGCATCTACGATCCTTGAGGAGACGATCCGGTGTTGTTCACTATACTACAAGTTTAGGTAATAACTTCGGTTATAATTTTGACTGAGTTCGGCGCTCGTCAGTAGACCATTTTTGATGGGTAATCCGTGTGCTACATAAGTAAGTAACCAGGACATCGTAAGAGAGATGGTTCTTGGACAAAAGAAAGCGACGAAATCTTCCAACTTGGTATGAGATGAGAACACATGTAAGGAGAAATCTTTTAAGGTGTGTATAAGAAAAGAATAGATTTACTTTATAGATCATGTTGATTTACTTTGTGAATCTAGTTGTTTACCTTGTTGGTATGGTTTGGTTGTTTTAAAGAGAAGGATGATCAGGTAAGATCAGTTGAGAGAATCTTTGAATTTTCTCAGGAGACGATCTAAGACTTGGTTGTCATAGAAGCATAGTAAAGTAAAGCAGATCTTCGAGAGTTTTCCAGAATTACGAAAGGACATAAAGAGTATGTCAAAGGTAGTTTTGGAAACTTTTGAAAAGAAGAGGTTAAGTACCAAGAAAGCCGAAAGTTAGTTTTGGATTACAAGTGGTACAGTTTAAGAGTTATGTAATTTCTTAAGACAGAAATTGCAGAGAACCCCAGCAGAGTTTAAGCAGAGGTACAATGGGTAGAGTAGCCATTGTATCCGAGAGCAGATAATCTATTAGTAGATTTTCTAAGTTAGTGCTACCTAGTTTAGGCCAGTTAAGAAAGGTAGTACCCAGCAGTGGACTCTAGATAATGAGTTTGTTTTCCAAGAGTAGAAGAGAAGGTTGATTACTACGTTAGTTTTGGTAATTCCAAATTCCCGAAAGAACTTTGAGGTAGACAATTATACTTCGAAGATGGGACTAGGGTATGTTAGATGCAATAGAGGTAAGTAGATGCCTACGCATCAAGGCAGTTCAGTCTACAAGAGAAGGACTACCCTAGGTATGATTTGGAATTAGCCATAGTAGTGATTAGCTTATAGTTTTGGAGACATAACTCATAAGGAGTCTAGTTAGAGATGTTCAGCGATCATGATAGCTCAAGATGCTTGTGGATCAAAGGAAGCTGTACATGAAGCAGAATAGATGGATAAAGTTTTTCAAGGCTCATAACCTTGAGTTGAGATATCACTCGGGTAATGCCAGTGTAGTGGTTATCCTAGATGATAGTCTAAGAGAGAGTGAATTTCTTGAGAGTTTTCGAGAATTTTAGTCTAGCGGTGACTATGATTCCAGATAGTCTCTTAGTGAGCAAGGTGGACATAGTAAGAGGCCTAAAGGCTCAGATTTCTTTGAAGTTCAGAAGGAGAATGAAGCTCTAAGGGACAAGTGTGAGCAATTTTTCAAGGGAACCCTTAAGGATTTTGTTATGACTAAGAGGGAATGACGAAGTTTAGAAACAACCTTGTTTTTCCAAGAGGGTCAAAAATCAAGAAAAGGATTCCAGAGGAAGCTCACCAGAGAAAGTGTACCATCTATCAAGAGGCTACTAAGGTTTTCTAAGAGTTAAGGAAGATGTATAGTAGCATAGTATGTTAAAGGACATAAGAGAATATGTTGAGCGGCAGATAAAGGTGGTAAGATTAAGTAATCTGCCAATCTTTTGCCAAGAACAGATAGCTATTTTCTAGATAAGGTAGTTCAACTACTTTTGAAGGAAATAGTTAGGATTCATAGAGTTTCAGTGAATATAGTGTCTGAAAGAGATACTAGATTCACACTTGGTTTTGAAAGCCTTATAAGAAGGAGTTCAAAGCTAAGTTATGTTTTAGTACAGCTTACCATCCATAAGCATAGAGATCAAGAGCTTTGAGATAAGCAGATCTCGTTAAGAGGAAGTGGTTGGGAGAAGATTGGTACTAAAGAAGGACGCATAGAAGCAGAAGTTCCATGTAGAGTTTTGTTTAGCCGAATTGTTTACGTGAGGTGAACAATTTTGGGGACAAAATTTTAAAAAGGAGGGGAGAAATGTAATACCCTTAAGTACATGTTAGACAATTAAATGGTTACGAGAAGGTAGCATTTGACTTGTTTAGCATGTCGAAGAAAGTTTTGTGACAATCTGAGTCCATTTAGGCACTTAGTTGCAACATAGAAGTTGTAAAGTGGCTTAAAATGACTCAGATAATAGCATAAGTTGCTAAGTTAAGAGAAATAAACATAGAGAGTTTATTTCTAGGTCACAAATAAGCCAAGTAAGATGTGGTAAAAGTTTCAAGAGAATCGAGTCGGTTTGGTATTTTTAGGCATACAGGTTGTACTTTTAATGCCGGATTGATCCCTAGCAGATATAGAAAATGATGAGAATTGTGAAACAACAATTTAGATGAATCTTATGATTTATTCTAAAGTTGTTAGAAATAGGGAAACTCGAATTAGTATAATTCGGGTCTCCATAGCAGATATAAGTTTCAGTGTAGAAACTTAAGTTAATCTTTTTCTATAATTACCTCCACGTCCCACCCCCTTATATCTCCCTTCTCCCTCGGCAGAACCGAAAACCAGAGGAAAGAAAAGAAAGAAAAGGGGAGAAGAAGAAGGAGAAAGGGGAAGAAGGGAAGAAGGAGAGGAAGAGGAAGATCAAGCTTCAAGCTTCAGAGCTTTGAGTCTTCAAGAGGTAGGGGTTTAGAGCCTTTATTCATCTCTTTCTCTATGTATGCATATAAACAACATAATATGCCAATTTGAGTTTTAGAGATGTTAGATGTGTTTGGCTTGCATAGACGTGTTTCTTTGGTCATTTATGACTTGTTCATAGCATAAGATTAAGTTAGAAACTTAGAACAACTCATTTAGACCCTTGATTCACAAAGTAAGCCATAGGCCATAGAATGAAGGATTTTGAGCCATAATCCAAATTAAGAGGTTTAAATTAGTGATTGATGATTCCTAATGGTTAAAGAACTAGTTAGGAACCTAGAATCACTTAGAAGTTGGTAAGAAATGGCCAAAATCCAAGAAAATGATTAAAAGAACAAAAACCCGTAGTGCAGTGCAGAATCTCGGGTTCTGCTATGGGCGCCGCGGCATGGCTTAGTGGCGCCGCGGCGTGAGGAGTCAGAAATCACGTTTTCAGCTACGGGCGCGGCGACGTTGAGAGAGGGATGCCACGGCGTGCTGCCCAGAACCATGAAAAATGGTTTTTTCTCACTATTAGATATATTGCCTTTAATGGATCCATATGTTTATGTTTCCTAAGTGTAATAAGGCATAAAGGGGGATATTTTCAAGTGGAAAATACTTACCCATCAAGAATGAGAAAGCATAGGCATTTAAGCATCCTAAAGGAAAGGTTTGCTTTAAGTAGACAGAACTTATGTAATAAGTTTATATTTGTTCTGTAAGTTTTATGTTATATGTATTATAAATAGCCCTCAGGTGGCTAAGTTTGTATAAGTTTATGTATGAGTTTAAGTTTTTTCGCAATCTCTCAAGGCTTTCTATAATTACTCAGTTGTGATTATAGATATATGTTAGTATGTAGTATAGAAGTGACGTCTCTAGTACTGATTATCTTTATATATCTCTGTCTATCTAGGATATATCTGGATATCTGTATTAGGGTGTTACAGTCTCAACTCGAAAGGTGTTTAGAATGTGATGGAGATTAAGAAAATGTGGTTGGATGAAATTTTTGCAAACATGGAGGGCACTAATGGTGGTGTGGCCGTGAGGTAGGAGAGGAGAAGAAGAAGAGAGAAAATGGAAGAAGAGAAAGTGAAGTGAAGAGAGAAAGTGATAGGAAATTCGAATAAAAAGGTGAAATATGGCTTAAGTGAAATGAAAAAAAATTTGGCTCCCTCCATCCCCCTCATTGCCATGGAGTTGCCCAAGGGAGAGATAAGATTGGCTTCTACAACAAGCAATTAGGAAGTTGCTAGGAAGCTTCCTCCATGCTTCTCCAACAAGCCAAATTTTCACTTTTTGAAAAGTCAAAAGTGATGTCATTAAGTAAGGTCATCTTATGATGTCATTAAAGTGTTCTCTAAAATATGACTTACACTGTATTAAGTTTATTATTAGTGGACAGAAGTTGCAGTTAACAAAAATTGGTATTTATTGTCCAATGGATAATAAAATTATTCTATAATTTTTATTTATCAAATAAAAATCTCGTAAAACATAAACTTCGTAAACTGTGCCCGACCTCGGGTTTAGTAAGATCCCCCATCGATGTTTCCACAGTTCAAGGTTTACTAGCCCCGAGGAAAATATTTCATTTTCCCGGCTCAGCTCAGCGCGCATGCAAATTGAGAAAAATATTAAAATATTGAAATAATTCAAATAATTCTAGAAAAATTCTTAAAAATCACAAATATTATAAAATGAATACTTATCATAAAATAAACAATTTTTGAGGTGTTACAACTCTCCCATTCTAAAAAGAAATTTCGTCTTCGAAATTTTCATACCTCAGAATAGCTGTGGGTATTGCTCCCTCATCTTGTCCGCCAACTCCCACGTTGCATCTCCTGTGATGTCATTCCAGACTACCTTCACCAATGCAATCTCCTTGCCTTGAAGTTGTTTCACACTTCTATCCTCAATCTTGACATGAAGTGTTTCATAGGTCAAATTCACTTTTAATTGCACTGTATCCGGTTCAATGACATGGGTTAGATCAAGAATGTATTTTCGTAATTGTGACACATGGAAGACATTGTGTAGGTTAGAAAGAAAAGGGGGTAAATCTATTTGGTAGGCTACTGGACCTATACGATGAAGAATTTGGTATGGTCCGATGAATTTAGGAGTGAGTTTTCTAGACTTAATAACTCTTCCAACACTCTTCCAACACCCGTCTTGGTACCAACACAAAGGTGTTCTACATCGTCGTCCATACAGGGCTTCATAGGGTGCCATCCCTATACTTGAGTGGAAACTGTTGTTGTAAGTGAACTCGATCAAAGGTAAGATTTCATCCCAACTTCCCCTTTGCTCTAAAACACAAGCTCTTTACAAGTCCTCTAAAGATTGAATTGTTCTCTCAGACTATCCATTCGTTTGTGGATGATATGCTAAACTCAAGCAAAGCTTTATTCCCATAGCTGCTTGTAGACTTTTCCAAAACTTTGATGTAAACCTCAAATCTCTATCAGAAGTGATGCTATAAGGTACACTGTAACGCACCTAGATCTAATAACCGCAGCACAATCGTTATCACACCATAGTCACTAAATCCAAACGCATCACAGTTTCATAAACAGTATTTTCAAAAGTAAAAATTGTTTCCATTACGCATAAATAGAAAGTAGGAGCCTCGAATGAAACATAATTAGTAACCAACCATTTAATACACAACCACTGAAGGAAGAAACATATTCCATATATAATATATTCGTTCTTAACACAAGGTACTGATAATACAAAATATAGTACTTACACATTTAAAATGAAAGATAACGGCACAAAAACATTAAAGGGGAAAAGTAGTAACCCAGGGATGGGTACTACCAGCAGACAAAGCCGCAACCCCATATGTACATGACGCTCGGTGTCCTAGTCGACACGACAGGCATCAATACCTCCATAAAGTTGCACTCGTACGTAACCGAAGAAATCTTATCCAGACACCCAATCCAATCAACAAAGGTGTGGTCCCACTTCATCTTTCTCACGAACTTTTATCAATTATAAATATAAAACAGAAATACAAGAACATAGGAAAGAGGTGAGACACCCATCTTTCATTACCATTATGGCAGTAAGAAAACAATATGGCACAGAGTGCCCATATAGCAATACAATTCATATATTCATTAGCAGCAACAGTAGAATTTATAGCAAAGTAGTACAATTATAAGCAATAGTAAGAATCAATAACAACAGGCAGGTCGCAATAATATCTCAAGCAATCAGTACAATATCTAGACAATTATTACAGAAATAGAACAGATATTTTCACAATCACAAGTGTTCATGCTCAACAATTTATGAGACCGATAATGAACAGTGCACAATGCATTATGGTACCACAAATCCTACTCCATGGAGCTAGACATCAATATTTTCGAAGTGAATGATCAAGGAGTAATGCCAGTATATCGTCAACCTTTAAAAAATAGTGTGCTTCATCTCATAAAACATTTGCGCAACAATGGCTTATACATGGCACCTCAACAATTGATCGCGATATAGGACAGCGTCCCAGTCCGGATCGTCAGTGTGTTTGCATCGGTCTACCCCATGGCACAGAGGAGCTCTTAACTGTCCATGATGAGGCACCCGCACCCTGACGTCCCCAGGGCCAACAATATATGGCCCTATGCTTAGTCTATTCGCACCCGCACATAGGTGTTATTCAACTCCTAGGCATACATCGCCTTTCAACAATGTCCAACGGACAACACATATGAATGATGACACAATGTCCAATCATGTATTTTTATCAATTTAAACATGTCCAACAGACGACACATATGCATGATGATGCAATGTCCAATCATGTATGTTCATCAAAGATACATTTATCATATGCAATACCACCATGGTATATAATTATTCTCAATATCAATACATCATAATTTCCTTAAGAAATCCATTAATAAATACTTAGCCCCACATAGGGTCTTACAATAATATGGAACCACTTCTCAACCTCAATGTATGTTTATGGTCCATCAATCATCAAAATCCCCTATTAAGGGTTCAACGTTTTCAACAACTTAAGTCTTAATAAATTATGAAATTCCTTAGGTTAAACAACCCTTAAAACTGTGGCCTCACAAGCCGTAAGATTCTAAATCTTCTTTCACTTTATGCACTAGTCTCTTGATACCTAATTACATAGCTTTCATTTTACATGGGGACAATTCAATCCCTCAACATCTATATGTTGTCATACATAGTTTATCAATTTCCACAAGTTCATATTTTGGGTTCATATTTTCAAAGTCTTTAACTTTGGTCAATTATGAGAATTTTAGGGCAAATGACCCTTCAAACCATGATCTTCTCAAGTACTATCATTCAATTAAATTCTTCTACTTCATTATGGGTTATGCACGTCACTAATTTCTTAGCTTCCGAGGATGCACCAAGGCATCATTTAAACCTTAACTTTCTGTCTAAAACCGTGGCCCCTCAAGGTTCTCAAAGTCTCAATTCCTCTCCATTTTACGTATTAGTTTCTCGATATCAAATCACTTTAATTTTTGTTCATCAAAATCAACTCAATCCCTCATGGTTCTAAATCAAAAACCGTGGCCTCCCTCTTGGCTATTAAACCCTTAAAATTTTTCATTCATTACTTTCAATATTCTCATTCAACATTAAATCACATAAGCTTTATTTCTTTATGTACAAAAACTAATTTTTATCCCAAAATTCCACTCAAAATCGTGGCACCATGTTAGGGTAGGAAACTCCAAATTTTCTATTTAACAACCCTAACATGATCAAGCATATTTAACATAACCAATATATACAAAATCACCATTCAAGTATGTATCCAACATCAAGAACACAAAATCATGCAAAATCATCAAAGAAAGTGAACATACAAAGATGGAATCCTCCATTAACAAGAACACAAAGGTTCCCTCACCACCATTAGTGGTTGAAGTGGGTAATCTCCCTCTTACCGAAGGAAGATTCACGAAATGGTCTCCTTCTAGGTCCTTGGTGAATTTCAGTTTTTGGGCCTTCAAAACCCTAGGATTTTCAATCATCAAGAATCAACATTAAACATCGTAGAGAATGAACCTTTGGTCTCCAATGAGACCATAGAATACGAAAATGAAGAGAAAAAGGAAGAAAAATGAGAACTTTACCTTCAAGCTTAAAGCTTTGCCTTGGATGACATTAGTGGAAAAGTGGGTTTTTGAAGAAAATCCTTCAAATAGAAGTTGTAGAAGAGGTTGAGAGAAGTGTAGAAATGGTGTTTATGAAGAGAAAAGTGAAGAGAAATGATCACAATGGTGGCTGGAATTTTCAGATTGGAGAGGAAGAAGAAGAGAGAAGGAAGAGGGAAAATGGAGGTGAAGATGGAAAATGAAGAAACTTTCTAAATATGGAAGGTAGAGGAAGTAAAGGTGAGTGTAGAAATGAGCTTGGTGAAGAGAAAAGATGAAAAAAAAAAGGTGGAGATGAGGCCTACAATTTCGTAGCTAAGGAGGAGGAAGAAGAGAGAAGGAGGAGAAAATGAAGAAGATGAAGATTAGAGAGAGAAAGTGATAGGTTTGAAATGAGGTATTTTGGGTGTGTTAGGTTAAGTGGGGAGGCAAATTTTTGCCTTCCATGAAGGGCATTGCCGCGGCACACAAGAAGAAGAGAAGGGGAGAATTTGCCTTCCCCTACAAGCCAAAGGTAGCTTGGTCATTTGTGGTCAAAGCTTCTCAAAGAAGCTTTGAAAAAGTACACTAATTTGAATTAAAGTGGATTTAATTAGACATAAAGTGGATTGCATTGGGATAAGGTGATAGGGTTTCTAACACATGCTATTATCCAATGGACAATTGTTACAGTTCACAGAAGTCAGTATTAATTGCCCAGCAGATAAAAATTACACAGCGATTTATCGTTCTGTCAGATAAAATTTCTCGATAAACGTGAAACCTCGTAAACCATGTCTAACCTCAGGTTTAGTAAGATCCCCCGTCGATGTTTCCACAAATCAAGGTTCTCAGGAAAAATATCTCATTTTTCCGGCTCCGCTTAGTTTACACGTAATTCAAGGAATAATATTAAAATATTCCACATTATCAGAAAAATATAGAGAAATTCCCAAAAATCTCAAATATTATAAAATGATCATTTGTCATGAAATTATTAATTTTCGGGATGTTACCCCAACTCCGCTCAATGCGCACGCAAAATGAGAAATGATATTAAAATATTTCACGTTCTCAGAAAAATACAGAAAAATTCTCAAAAATCACAAATATTATAAAATGACTATTTATCCTAAAACTATAAATTTTCGGGATGTTACATACACCATGAAGTCTAACGATCTCACCAATATACACTTAAGTCAACCTTTCCATCGAGTACCTTATGTTAATCGGTAAGAAGTGTGCAGACTTCGTAAGCCGATCAACAATTACCCATATTGAATCACATCCTCTTCAGGTCTTTGGCAATCCAGTCACGAAATCCATTGCAATACTATCCTATTTCTATTCGGGAATAGTCAAAGGTTGTTGTAACGCCTCTTTTTCTTAATGTCGTGAAGAAGGGACGTCACACAATAATACAAAAGAAACAAAATGAATTGCAAAAAATAATACCTGTGGTGATTAATTAAGACCCGGTTCATTATTAACACAAGATTAAATAATTTGTATTCTTGGATGATAAAATAATAGAGTATTGAAATATTTGTACGCATTTTTTTGTATAATATAACAGTAAGGAGATAATAATTATCAATGCAATAGAATCAAAATAGAATTTATAATCATACATTCACAATATATATATATATTATATGCATCAGCCTGTTTAGTTACATCACAAAATATACAAAAAGTAAAGGCTTTACCCACCTAAGATAGTTACAAATTTACACCCATAAACTAGCAAAACATCAGGCTTCCCCAAAAAGATAAACGGTTAGCCATCAGTAGCCACCTATAGTATCAGCCTCTAAGACTGATGAGAAGGGACTGTAACCGGGTCCTCCTTAGGGTCCTTTTCATTCGACGATATCACCATCAGAGCGACCGAATTTTAGGAAGAAGCCCGAGCAGTGGAGAGGAAAGAGTCCTCATGTGGATTGTAAAACATATCAGTCCACATATCCTTAACGGGTAGGTAAAATTCTAAAATGACAAAAGCAGAAAAATCAAAAACATGAGCATCATAACGACCCCAAGATAAAGACACAGTCAGCTCCTTGTGGTAGACACATTGATCAGTCTACACATGTAAGTGCCAGCAATCAGGTCCTCCATGAAAGGTCAACTTCACATACCCCAAAAAGTGGCATGGGCGTGACGACTTCCTCAGCAGCTCTAGTCGTAGTGTGGCCAAAAGCCCAGAAACTGAGTTGTTTCCTTCTCTTCCTCACGAGCGTCTTCTCAAAAACATAGTTCGACAAAGATACAAAAAATACAAAAAACACAGAAAGAGGTGAGACACCCAGCTTTCATTACCAAAATGGCAGCGAGAAAATGAAACGGCACTGGACACCTACATATAACATAATTCATACATCAATTACCGTAATAATTAAAATTAATAGTAAGAGCAAAATAACAATAAATAACAGTAATTATCATCAACAACAGGCAGATAGCATTAACATTTTTAACATTCAACAATCCAAGTAATCAAATAATTATTGCAATAATAATAACAAATACTTTCCACAATTATAAATGCTTATGCTCAATGAATTATGAGACTGACAGTTCACAATGCAAATGGTACCAAAATTCCTACTCCATGGAGCTAGACATAAACATTTTCGGAGTGAATGATCAAGGAGTAATGCCAGTATCTCATTAGCCTTTAAAAATAGTATGCTCATCTCATAAAAACGTTTGCACAATATGGCTTATACATGACACCTCAACAGTTGATCGCGATATAGGACAGTGTCTCATTTCGGATTATTGGTGTATTTGCATCGGTCTATCCCACGGCCTCAGTGGAGCTACCACCATCTATTGTGAGACACCTGCACCCCGACGCCCCCAGGGCCAACCACTATGACCCTATGCTTAGTCTATTCGCACCCGCACATAGGTGTTATTCAAACTCCTAGGCATATATAGCCTTTCCAACAATGTCCAATGGACAATATATATGCATGACGACACAATGTACATCATGTATATTTATCAATGATACATTTATCATAAGCATGGCATATTTTCATGTCATAATATCAATATGTCACGAATTCTTCAAGTACACAGCCAACAAGTACTTAGCCTACATAGGGATTTCACAATAACATAGAATCAATTCTCAACATCAATATGCATTCATGGTTCATCAATTTTCACAAGTCCACATTATGGATCCTCATTTTCAAAGTCTTAAGCTTTGGTCAATTATGAAAATTTTAGGGTAAATAATCCTTCAAAACCGTGGCACTCTCAAGAGTTATTACTCAATTTAATTCTTCCACTTGATTATGGATTATGCAAGTCTCTATATTCTTGATCTCCAAAGATGCATCAAGGCATCATTTAAGTCCAAATTTTTCTCTAAAAACCATGGCCTCACTAGGTCATCAAGGTTCCAATTTCTTTACATTTTATGCATTAGTCTTTTGATATTTAATCACTTAAATTTTAGGGCACACCAAACTAATTCAATCCCTCAAGATTCAAGTCAAAACCGTGGCCTCACTTTGAGGTATCAAACCCTTAAAATTTTCCATTCATTAATTGTAATATTATCATTCAACATTTAATCACATAAGCTTCATTGTATTATATACAAAAACCAATTTATATCCCTAAATCCTAGTCAAAACCGTGGCATCACATTAGGGTAGGAAACTCCAAATTTTTCATTTAACAACCCTAACATGATCAAGCATTTTCAACACATCCAATACATTCAAGATCATCAATCAAGCATAAATCCAATTTCAAGAATACATAGCATGCAAAATCACCAAACAAAGTGGGCATACAAAGGTTCCCTCACCACCAAAAATGGTTGAAGTGAGTAATCTCCCTCTTTCCTAAAGGAATAACACAAAAATGATCTCCTATTGCTCTTTGGTGGTTTCAGTTTTGAGCTTCCAAAACCCTAGGAATTTCAAGACAATGAATCAACATCAAGGGTTGAAAAAGAAGAGATCCATGGTCATCAAAGAGACCATGAAACACAAAAATGAAGAGAAAGAAGAAGAAAAATGAAAACTTTACCTTAAAGCTTGAAGCTTTGTCTTGGAAGACAATAGAGGCGAAGATGGATTTTGGAGAAATTTTCTAAATAGGAAAGGTAGAGGAGGTTGAGGTGAATAGGAAAATGGTGTTATTGAAGAGAAAAGTGAAGAAAATGGTTGCTTATGGGGGTTGCAAATTTCGTATGAAGAGGGGAGAAGAAGAGAGAAAGCAAAGAAAAATGAATAAGAAGAAGTTAGTGAGAGAAAGTGTGATAGGAAATGTATTATTTTTAGTGTATATTGATTAAAGGAGGGAAGCAAAATTGCTTCCCCTTGGGCAAGCAAATGCCATGGCAATGGAGAGGAGAGAGGGGGAGATTTTTTGCTTCCTCAACAAGCCAAGGGCATTCTAGTCCTTTGGTGGTCAAAACTTTTCAAAGAAGCTTTAATTAAAATACTATAAATTTGAATTAAAGTAGGTTTGATTAGACTTAAAGTAGATTACATTAGGATAATGTGATAGGGTTTTTAATACATGTTATTATCCAATGGACAATTGTTACAGTTGACAGAAGTTAGTATTAATTGTCCGACGAATAAAATTTTACATAGCGATTCATTATTTTATTTGTTAAAATTTCTCGAAAAATGTAAAACCTCGTAAACCATGTCCGACCTCGGGTTTAGTAAGATCCCCCGTCGATGTTTCCACAGATCAAGGTTCTCGGGAAAAATGTCTCATTTTCCCGGGCCCGCTCAGTTTGCATGCAAAATGAGGTATAATATTAAAATATTTCGCATTCTCAAAAAATCCAAAAAAAATTCCAAAAATCACAAATATTAGAAAATGAATATTTATCATAAAATAAATAAAATTTGGGGTGTTACAACTCTCCCCAACAAATAAGAATTTCGTCCTCAAAATTTTCATACCTTAGAACAGTTCTGGGTATTTCTCCTTCATCTTGTCCTCCAGTTCCCATGTCGCATCTCCAGTTGTTTCATTCCAGATCACTTCCACCAATGCAATGTCTTTCCCTCTGAGTTGCTTCATTCTCCTATCCTTAATCCTTACAGGAGTTATTTCATAAGTCAAGTTTTCCTTTAATTGTACTGAATCGGGTGCTATGACATGATCAGAACTCGGAATGTATTTTCAAAGTTGTGACACATGAAAGACATTGTGAAGATTTGAAAGAAAAGGTGGTAAGGCTATTTGGTAAGCAACAAGACCTATCTGACGAAGAATTTGGTAAGGTCCAAGGAATTTTGGAGTGAGCTTTCTAGATTTAAGAACCCGATCGACCCCAGTCGTAGGCGTGACTTTCAAGAACACATGCTCTCCTTCCTCAAATTCAAGAGGCTTCCTCTTTTTGTCCGTATAGCTCTTTTGTCGACTCTGAGTCGTTCTCATCTTTTCCTAAATCATCTTAACCTTCTCAGTTGTCTGTTGAATAAGATCAGGTTCGACCGTAAGTCACTCTCCATCTTGATACCAATATAAAGGCGTTCGACATCTTCGTCCATATAGAGCCTCATATGGTGCCATCCCTATGCTCGAATGGTAACTGTTATTGTAGGTTGTAACACCCCAAATTTCTGAAATATTTGATAGTAAATTTTGACAGTTAACAGAATTCTACTGCTTAGTGATTTCTATGTACTGTAAAATTATTTTGAGTATTCCATTAGCGCATTTGATCATTTTGAGTGATTTACTCCGTGTCAAGAAAATAATAATTTTCGGGCCGGAGAAAATCTTTAAGTATTTATTTCTCTTGACTGTTAATTATTTTTAACAATCTGACTTGATTTTCATACGTTTTCTAATATTTATGATTTTTGTGAATGATTATAAATTTTTATATTTCTCTGATTGTTTTTGGGCTGTCTGTGGGCCCAAGTGGGTCCTGTAAAGTGAAATTTTTCTACATATAGAAAAATTTGTACTGTTTAGACAGAGACAGGGGATCTTACTAAACCTGAATCTGGAAACAGTTTTTAAAATTTTCTTTTACTGTGTTTTGTACTATATTTAATTATCGGGCGATAAAAATACAGCAAATATATTCTTTTGTGGGGTTATAGCAAATAAAAATAGAAATTATACTGCCTAAGTCAACAATAGTGGTTATGACAACTTTTGACGGACCAATAGGAAACAAGTTTAATTCTTTTGATGGACCAATAGGAAGCAAGTCTAATATTGAAGACTTTGATATCAACCATCGATTTAATCAACGGTGTAGGATTAGTCTAATAAAATGGCTATGACCATTTATAACCGTTGGATTTAGATTTAAATCAAGGGTGGAGATTTGATCTTAAAAAGTGGCTAGGACCATTTGTGACCGTTGGATTTGGATTTAATCAACGGTGGAGATGGATCATTTATAACCATTGGATTTGGATTTAATCAATGGTGGAGATTTGGTCTTCTAAAATGGCTATGACTAATTATGACCCTTGGATTGAAAGTAAGAAGGAGTAATCTTGACCCTTCATTTTGGAGATGCATCTAATGGCTAGGATTTCAAGGAGGAAAGATCTAATGGCCTAGATTAAGTCTTCTAATCAAAAGTCTACCTTAATCCTAACCATTGATCTAATCAATGGCTTAAATGGCTCTAAATGGTGGCTAGAAAAGATGACAACATTATGGAATGCATGGATGCAAGGGGGACGATTTTTGTGTTGTTTAGGAGCTTAAGGAAAAAGTTTGAAGACATTATTAGATGTCTTGGTCAATTATGCATCATTATTGATTATTTGCACTCTTAGGAGAATGCATGGAGGGGGGATGGTTTTGGTGCATGGTTAAGAGCTTAGATAGCTTTCAAGACCATTATTAGTTGTCTTGGTCACTTATTGATCATTCTTGATCATTTCCTAAAGCAAAGCTCTTCAAAAAAATTTCTCTCCTTCTCCTTCAAGCTAGCTCACGGCTGTGACCTCTAATTCTACCCTCCATCACTCAAAAATTTCATACAACCTAGTTTCTTAAATCCTTACCTTATTCTAAGAACATCTCTAGTTATGAGTTTTCACAAAATCATTCATATTGAGCTTCAAATCCAAGCTTCAAGTTTCTATCAAAAAGGGTAAAGTTCATATTTCTTCACCCAATATTTTAGTTTTGATTTTCTAAGCCATGCTTGAACCATGGTTTACCTATTTCTACACTTGTTATTGATTGTAACATTTGTTTATGATTTTTAGGGATTTTTCTATGGAGATCCACGAAATTGGTGGAAGGAAAACTAAGTGTTTTCACTTCATTCTTTATCTTGACCAAGTCTAAGAAGCCTTTCTTTCACAAAAATCAAAAAATCCAACCTTGTTCTTCAAGAGGAATTTCGGCCATATCAACCAAAATCACCATCCAATCTCTTTTAATTTCATCCAACCATAGATCTTGAATCTACATGATATTCTAAGCAACTTTCATGTTGGAGACTTTCTCTAAATCACTCATCTTCAACCTTGTTCTTCAAGCTAAAGATTGAAGCTTTATTGGTGAAGTTTGTTAATCTTCACTTTTCTTTTGATCATCAAAGTTCTAACCATGATTCTAATCCATGGTTTTCTTATTCAAGTCTTGTATATTAATTATGTGTGTGTTTTGTTTTGTATTTGAGAAGCCCTTGGTGGTGAAGGACTTGGAAAAAGAAGCAAAACAAGGAGCTTTTGAGGATCTTCAAGAGGTAAGAGGGAGATTCATCTCACCAACCAAGTATGGTGGTGAGAGATGGTTGTGTACTTGATGGATGGTGAATCCATATGAGGATTCATATCCATGGTCATGTAATTATTTGTGGGTGTTTATGTGCTTTGATTATTTGCCTATGCTTGGTATGATTTGCATGATCTATTGCTTTGATTATGGTATGCTTGTGATATATATATGTTGATTATATGTATTGTATGCCATAAAAATTGTTGGAAAAGAAAACAAATTTTGGTTCCACAGACCATGAGGATTTCGGCCTCAACACCTCAAAATAGGTGTTCATAAATTAATATTTTCATGAATGATAAAATTGGATGATTAGAAAAGCAAGGAAAATAAACAAAGGGTTTGTTTTCAAAGTATAAGTGTTCACGGTTTTTGGAAGGATGTTTTTGAATCAAAAGATTCTAAGTATTTTATTAATCATGAGTTATAAATGAAAAGAGCAATGAGTTGTTAATTTTAAGGATTTACAAAGAAAGTGAAAAATGAAAATGAACAAATGAATTGGTTTTTAAGACTACGAGTCTCACGGTTTTGTTAAAGAATTTTTAATGGTTTTGTTTATATAAAACTATATCAATTTAGAAGGAAAAATATTTGATGGTTTCAATAGTCAAGTACCACAGTTTTGATGGTTTGTAATGCCTTGGTTTTATGAAACAAAGTGATTTTCAAAATGGAAAGACAATTTGGTTTAGTACAAGGAATTTGGAAAGGGAATCAGAGTGTTTTATCACTTGAAAGATGGAATTTCATTTATGAAAGACAAAAACAGGTTTAAAGTGTTTGAACTTCAATTTATTTTGAAGAGAATTGATTTTGGAATTGATTTGAGAAAAATGGAGAATATAATAGTGATTTGATACTTTTTAATGTATAACTCGTCCTTTGGGTTTTGGAGAGCGTTAGTAAATTTTGAAGTTAGAAACATTGATTTAATTCAATGAAATAATGATTTTATGGAATACATTATGAAAAGAATTTTCTTGAGTAAGAAAATGTGGAAAATAATGTGAGTAGTCATATTATTTTGAGAAAGGTTGAAATGGAATTTTTGAAGGTTGAGAAATATTTTTCGTAATGGAATTATGGTGAAAAATGATTTTTGTAACTTAAAAATGTGATTTTTAAGCTACGCAATTTGAAAAATGTTTAAATATTTTCACGCGATTTGAAAAACGTTGAAATATTTTTACACAATTTGGAAAGCGTTTAAATATTTTTACACGTTTGAGATATTGTTGAAAAATCGCTATGTGATTTAAAAATGGTGGAATATTTTTACGTGATTGAGCAAATGTTGAAAAATCACTACGTGATTTGAAAATGCAACAGAAATGTTGTAAAATTGTGAAAACATGACAAAAGTGTTTTGTGACTATAAAAACATGATAATATGATTTTGCTGTTGCAAATACAGTATGATTACTATTGGGCCAGTGTGTGGATCCTGATTATGAGATTATGAAATTAAACTGAGAATGGGCCAATGTGTGGACCTTGAATATGAAATTGTGAATTTTGCCTGTGATTGGCATTGGTGCATTGAACATGTATTGGAAATGAGGAATTTTGCCTGTGATTGGCATTGGTGCATTAAATATGCATTGGAAAAATATGCATTGTGGCATATGAGGAAATTGAATAAAATTGCATTGAGATATTCATGCATTGAACAAAAATTTGATAGCTGATGCTATTGTGACCCTTGTGGTTGAAGAGAGAATGTGAATTGATAGTAAGGTCTGTGATGGATCTTGGGGGCGTCAAGGCGCGGCGGTCGACCAGTGGATATTTGTTTGTGGGCTAAGGCTGGACCATATGCCACTTGGCGATGCGGTCCGTTGCAACGCATTGACGATACCCGACAATAACGATTCTTTTCAATAGCTAGACATTTGTCTATGGGCTAAGGCTGGGCATTGTCTGTGGGCTGATCTGGAAGATTGTCTTTGGGCTAAGGCTGACAATTAACAGAGCATTCTTCTCGAAATTGTGAAAACCTCCATGGAGTAGGACATTGAGTCTACATGCATAACATATGCATCATTAATGAGCATTAGTTATGATAATTGAATTGTTGAAATACTTGGATATTGTTGAGGACATCATCGTGAATATTGAATAACATTTGAACTGATAAATAATTGGATGATGATAGTTGATTAATGTTAAGTGCATTATTGGAATTATGGTATAATATATCTGTATGATATGTTGTTTGTGTTATCTCTATGCTACCATGTTAGTATTGGCATAGGTGATCTCACCTCTTTATTATATTGTTTCGCTGTGTTTGTATTATTAAAATTGAATAGTAGATGAAACGAGTTGTCTTAGATATGACGGGTGGTAGATATTCTGAGATTGGTGACAACATGGAGAAGTGGTCATTCAGGACTCGTTGGTGTGCAGTGTTGACAAGGAACAGATGTCTGATGCATCAAGATGGATACAAGAAGGAATAAGTATGTTAAGTTTTACCGTTAGTGTTGTACTGTGCTATTAAGTAGGACCCGTGATGGGGTTTACTACTGTTTAAAAGAGAGCCTGTTAGTTTTATATTTCTCTTTAAATTGTTAAATATTAATTGGTGTCAATATTGTATATTAATTAGGTTAAATATATTTTTCAGTATTACTTATAAATATCAGTAAGATTATGTTTCCGTCTTCAGCAAGAAAAGAAATTTTGAAACCCATGTTTTATAACTCAAACCTTTTATGAACTTCTTTACAAATTGGGAGTTGGTAGTCAGGAATGTGATGCCCTAAGGAGGGTGTTATATAGGTAAATTTTACCGACGGTAAAATTTCATCCCAACTTCCAGTCTGCTCTATGGCACAAGCTCTCAACAAATCTTCCAACGATTGAATTGTTCTTTCTGATTAGCCGTCCGTCTGAGGGTGATATGCAGAACTCAATCGTAGCTTTGTCCCCATTACTTCTTGAAGACTTTACCAAAATTTCGATGTAATTCTCAGGTCTTTGTCAGAAATGATACTTGTAGGCACACCATATAGTCTGACAATTTCACCGATATACAACTGAGTCAACTTTTCCAATGGATATCTTATGTTGATCGACAAGAAATGCGCTGACTTTGTAAGTCAATCCACAATTACCCATATTGAATCGTATCCCTTTTTGGTTCTTGGCAGTCCGATGACAAAATCCATGGTAATACTATCTCATTTCCATTCGGAAATAGTCAATGGTTGTAACATTTCAGATGGTCTTTGATGTTCAATCTTTGTTTTCTGGTAAACTAAACAAGAAGATACACATCTAGCAATATCTCTTTTCATCCATGCCACCAAAATAATTTTTTCAAATCTTGATACATTTTGGTCATTGCAGGATGTATACTCAACTTGCTAGTATGAGGATGTTCAAGAATGTACTTCCTGAGCTCTTCATTTTTAGGCACACAAACTCTACCTTGGAATCTTAAAATTCCATCGTTTCCTTCTTCTAATGTTGACATACCACCTTGCTTTATCAGCTCTCTTTCCTCTTGCAAGAACTTGTCAACCTTCTGCTTCTCTCGAATGTCATCCATCAAATCACTCGAAATGGTGACCATGTTCATGCAGATCTTTCCTGGCATTAATTCCACAAAAGACCATATGTCTCTGAATTGCTCTATTAAATCTTTTTCTTTGATCATCATGGTAGATACACTGATCGTTTTCCTACTCAAGGCATCGGCTACAACATTCGCCTTCCTAGGATAATACTGAAGTTGGAAATCATAGTCTTTCAAGAATTCTAACCATCTTCGCTGTCTCATGTTCAACTCTTTTTTATCATACAAATACTTCAAGTTCTTATGATCACTAAAGACGTTGAACATTGCTCCATACAGATAATGTCTCCATATCTTCAAAGCAAATACAACAGCAGCTAACTCCAAGTCATGTGTTGGGTAGTTCTTCTCATGTACTCGCAATTGCCTTGAGGCATAAGCCACCATTTTTCTGCCTTGCATAAGGACACAACCCAATCCTTGGTATAAAGCGTCACAGTACACCTCGAATGGTTCATTCGGATCAGGTTGAACTAACACTTGTGAAACAGTTAGTCTCCTCTTCAATTCTTGAAAACTTTCTTCACAAGCATCCGTCCATTCAAAAGCTTGATTCTTCCTTGTGAGTTGAGTGAGAGGTCTAGCAATCTTAGAGAATCCTTCAATGAACCTCCGGTAGTAGCCTGCTAATCTAACAAAGCTTCGGATTTCTGTCACCGTCTTCGGTCTTTCCCATTGAAGAACAGCTTCTACCTTCAAAGGATCTACAACAATTCTTTCCCTTGAAATCATATGACCCAAGAATTTAACTTCATCCAACTAAAACTCACACTTCGACAACTTGGCATACAACTCTTTCTCCTTCAAAGTTTGAAGAACTATACTGAGATGCTCAGTATGATCCTCTTGATTCTTCGAATAGATCAAGATATCGTCAATGAAAACAACAACGAATCTGTCCAAATAAGGACGAAAGACTCTATTCATATAGTCCATGAAAATAGCAAGTGCATTAGTCACACCAAAAGGCATCACCAAATACTCGTAATGTCCATAATGAGTACGAAAAGCCGTTTTAGGAATGTCTTTTGCTTTAACTCTGATCTGATGGTAACCCGATCGCAAATCAATCTTAGAAAACACCTCTGCTCCTTTCAGTTGATCCATCAAGTCGTCTATCCTCGGCAATGGATACTTGTTCTTGATCGTGACCTTATTTAACTGACAATAATCCACGCACAATCTCAAAGTACTGTCTTTTTTCTTAACTAGCAATACCGGTGCTCCCCAAGGTGATACACTGGGTCTCACGAATTGCTTCTCTAGAAGCTTTTCCAGTTGCTTCTTGAGCTCAACTAGCTCTGCAGGTGACATTCGGTAAGGCGCTATGGAAATAGGACTAACTCTAGGTACAAGATCAATGGCAAAAAGCATTGCCATTGGTCAAAAACCGTTGCCTAAAGTCTATGGCAACGCTTTTCAGCCATTGGTCAAAAACCGTTGCCATTTGTCCTTTAGCAAGGGCTGAAAAGCGTTGCCATTAATCAAAAATCGTTGCCTACAGTCTATGGCAACGCTTTTCAGCCCTTGCCAAGCCGTTGCCTTTTCTGCCGTGGCCTATTACAATAGGCAACGTTTTTTTAAACTTTTGGCAACACTTTAAGAAAAACGTTGCTTATAAGAACCTTCTGACAACGCTTTTGACATGTTGTGTATAGTACTCTTTAGGCAACGTTTTCCTATCGTTGCTTTTAAGTACGACATTTGGCAACGTTTTGTAAACGTTGCCTATAGGTCAAGGTTTTGGCAACGTTTTGTACACGTTGCCTATAGCTCAAGGTTTTGGCAACGTTTTACAAACGTTGCCTATAGCTCAAGATTTTGGCAACGTTTACATGACTCAAGGTTTTGGCAACGTTTTGCAAACGTTGCCTATAGGTCAAGGTTTTGGCAACGTTTTGCAAACGTTGCCTATAACTCAAGGTTTGTCACCTATAAATCATTCTTTAGGCAACGTTTCATTTGCATTGCTTTTACGTTTGCCGTAAGGAAACTTGTAAAAAGTGTTACCTATAGATCTGCTTTAGCCAATTTCATTGCTTTTATCAGTAAAGCAACTTTTTAAATATTTACCTATGTACTACTTTTAGACAACAATTTTTACTTGTGTATTAAAAAATCATATATTAAAAACTAATAATGCATTAAAAAACTAATTCTTCTCAAATAAAATATACTAAATTATGTAAATGTATTTACTGTATATATACACCAAAACTAAGGAAAAAAAGTCATTTACTAATATTGTACAAAAGTAATACGATTGTTCTTGATCACATAATAAAAATGAAAGAACAAAAAAACTAAAGCTGGATATCCATGACAAATCTCCATAATTGTATCCACATGTTTCGATTTATCTGGTATATTCTCACTGCAAAAGAAAAAATAATAAATATATGTAAATTCCTATCAATTAAGATACTAACAATGGACAAATTGTAAACTTATTTTTAAGATATGATAATAAATCAAGACTAAATAAAAAACAATATATATATATATATATATATATATATATATATATATATATATATATATATATATATACCATGAATCTTTTGTTGGAGAAGATATGTAAAGAATGGAGCAAGGAAATTAGATTAGCAGTGTCAAGCTGTCAATCCAAAAAGAAAAGGTTGAGCTCTTTCAAGTAACTACACTAAAATTTGCAAATTTGCTAAAAAAAAAAGGCCTGTGAAGACAAGAGAAGAGCAACAACCCCGACAACAAAAACCATGGAATTATTCAACAAAATAAAAAATAAGCAGATAGAGAATTGAGGATATATTCCTTAGTGAATCCAAATTAAATAAACAAAAATAAATGAGTTGTGGGAAGGAGTAGGACCCCAAGTGAAGTGATGAACTGTGTTTGTCAACATTATTCAACTTTAAAAAAATAAAAAAATGGATTAGAAAGGATATCCTTTTGGGAAACTAAAAGGCAAAAATTAACCAAAGAAACAACAAAGCATGAAAAACTCACCAATGGATATGAAAAATTCACAAATTGAAATAATTTGAAATAATTCACAAAATGTCATTGGCTTATAATTAAGATGTATATTATTTATCTCTTTCCAGTTACTAATATTAAACACTGCGAACATATAATACAACCAATACATCATAAAAAGTCATAAGAATCAGCATGCAATTATATACATATTTAGGATGTACAACACAATAAATAACATTGATGTACCAAGATTGCATACAAATGCACATATATATATATATATATAGGACATCATATCACACTGTTATGTCATGAGACAGCATGCTTACTTTCTCATCAATTTGGTCTCTGCTGTACCGTGTCCAAACATGCATAATTCATATGCAATTTATACCTTTTTTATTTATTTTATCTTGTTGTACAGTAGTTAACATGAACCAATTCCATTGTTTATTTCCAAACCATAACTAGCATGGCTCATCCCTCTTACTTCCTCTCTAAGCGTGGCCATTATAATCAACATACAAAGGTAACATTTTACATAACCAGGAATCAAATAACTCAGCTATATCTTGTTCAACATAACTAACATACAATGAATAACTTCACATGAACAAGTAGCAAATAGCATAGCTGAACCAAGACCAACCAACATGCAACTTCACTCTTAATAATATAATAGTTATATAAGCATTTCTTATGTGTTGAACCAGCTCCTTTATTTAGTTAAGACCGTAACTAATATGGATATACACTTTTAAGGAACACATCAATTATTTAGAGGTTTCACAAGAAAGCCACGGTTTGTGTGCTTAACCAACATCTCCCTTATTTGGTTCAAATTTACATACTTATATCACATTGTTGTACCATGACAACATAAACCAACCGTGACAACATAAACTATTTCTTTCAAATGTATATTTCACATATATATTACATGGCTGTATTTTGATAGTATGAATCAACTTTCTTTATTTGTTCTTAAACTTTCAAACTGTGACCAACAAAGACCAATTCCAATACTCCTTTCAATTGCATATTTCACCTATATACTATATTGTTGTACCGTGGCAGCATTTCTCAGACCATGACTAGCTTGCAATAACTTATTTTATATGTGCAACACTCAGTTGTACCAAGAACAACATGCAAAATGCTGATTTTATAGGTGAAGCACCCTGCTGTACTGAGAACAACATGTAAGTACATATATGCACATTGTAGAGGCATAAGACAACCATAAACAACACTTACATTCATGCACATTTGAGAGGTATAAGACAACCATAAACAACACTTACATTTATGGACATTTTAGAGGTATAAGACAAATCATATGTTGTACCAAGATGACTATATAAGCAAAGAAGCAATTATACATTTAGAATATGCAGGGCAACATTTTGTATTGCTTTAATAAGACTAGCCATGCATATGTTACATACAAATACATAATTTATATATTTAGTGCAGCAATTTACACTGTTGATCGGTTAGACAACATGCATAGTTCACTCTTTTATTTCTCATCACTTTTACCTCTCGCTTTACCATTACAACATAAACTAATTCTTTCATTTCATTATATATATATATATATATATATATATATATATATATATATATATATATATATATATATATATACATGGTCTGTACCGTGACAACTTTCTCCATTATTCAATTGTATAACTCATTTTACACCTATATTGTTACATTCACAGAAGTGTACCATGGTTCTCGTGGAAATAATAGCACCAAGACCAACTTCTTCACTTTTCAATTACTTATCTCATTTTACTCATGAAAAGTCAGTCACGGTTCTCATCAAAGCAAAGCTACTAAATAACAACTTGCAAGGTTAATAAATAACCTTATTCAATCATCACTTATCTTTAAGTTTCAAAACTTGAAGCAAATAAACACCCAAATGAACCTAAGACCAATTCTTTTTTCATTCTTGTGTGAGATTTAATTTCTTAATATTGAGTTCCATCTTCAGCCCACACATAAGAGAACATCAAAGTAAGAAAAGAGTAAAATGGAAATAAGAACTTTTTTCCCTATCTCACTCTTGGATTCAGGCTTCAAGATTGGTCTTGCCTTTGCTTTTCTTTCTCCTTTCCTCTTCCTCTTCAATCTTTGATTTCCTCTCTTTGTATCTTTGTTGCTGCTTCGGAACAATAAATTACACCAAGAAAAAGTCATACAAGTAAAGTAATTGACTTTAACACATTGAAGGTCATACAAACTATAGAAATAGTGGGTGGCAAGATAGTGACTTAGAACATATATCTGCTCATCTAGAAGAATCCTTAGCCTACAATATCTAACATTACTCAAATGCAAAATTCCCAGAATTCTACCAGTAGTTACCCAAAACTTAAAAGCTTTTAACTCGGAAAAGATATATTTTTAAATGCACTTTTTGATAAATAGCATCCACGACAGAAGGAATGCTTTGACACCTCTCTGGAACTGGAACTGGAAGTACTTTTATTTAACACTCTAGTTAAGTTACTATTAAAACATCTGCGTGGAGTGTGATAGTCAAAACATGAGACTTTAGTCCTTAGGTATGCAAGAAGATGAATTTATAATACAAAACAAAAGCAGTAATTGCATCATAGTATTATTTAGTACCTGCACAATCTTGTGGTAAATCTTTGGCATGCGTTGTGTAGAAGCTTCCTGGAGTGGAATCAATAATATCCAAAAGACAAATCCAAAGTAAAATATGAATCAGAATCTGATGCAATTGATTTAAAACTGATAAACAAACATAGAAAAGTAAATCAATTATTAGGAAACCTGATGAGTTGAGATTAAGGTTGTTTAAGTGGTTGTAATGAGAAACAAGGAGAGGGGAAAGGGGAGAAAGGGTATGAATACCTGCATCGTGCGGACTGATGTGCCGTGGCTGGGTATATGTGATCTCACGACGGTGATGCGTGGTGGTTGGGTCGCCGGCCATGGGTGGTAGATCTAGACGCTGCTCGTGCGGACTGATGTGCCGTGGCCGGTTCGCGGTGGAGGAAGCCTCGGTGGGATGGAACAGAGATGGTTGTGCGTCTCGAAGTGGAGGCTGTGACGAAGTGATTCGAGAGGTGGCCAGATCTGGTTGCTGTTCGTGCGTGGGGTGGAGAATCTTCACGGCTATTGTGGCTGGTTGTTGGCCAGCGTGGGTCGACAGCTGTGAGGTGTGATTGACGGGTTGGGGTTCTGGCCTTTGGGGGTGACGGGGCTGTGGTGAAAACAGGGAACGATGGTGGATCTCGTGGTGGCTTCAGTGGGATGTTGAGACCAATTGGCAGAGGTGAGTGGTGGTTTGTGGTAGAGGACGAATCTGGGTTCCGCGGTGGCTCAAAGGAAGCAAGGAACAAGTATGGCTGAATAGGTAGGAAGCAAGGAACGAGGGATTAAGCGAAGTGCCAAAAATTTTCACCATCCCGCTGAATATGTGCGCCTTTGTGAATAAGAATTTCAGAACTTAAAAACTAATAAGCAACGTTTTTAAGTGGTTCTAAAAAGAAATATAATGGGGAACACTTATAAATCGTTGCTTATTCCCTTTAAAGCAACGTTTATCAAACGTTGTCTTAAAAGTGTTGCTTAAACATATTTAAATTTAGAGAGCGGTTGTAAAGCGTTGCCTATATTAGTTATCACAACATTTCTTAAATGTTGCCTAAAACATGTGGCCTAAAACTATAATTAAGAGCAACTTATAAAAAACGTTGCCTATACAAGTTTAGGCAACGCTTTTTAAACGTTGCCAAAAATTTCGTTGCCAGAAGCCAAAATTGTTGTAGTGACCGCTCCGGTGGTAAACCAGGTACATCTTCGGGAAAAACTTCAGGAAATTCTCGAACCACTGAAATTGCATCACATCAACCTTGTTCTCGACTTTCAAAGAAGACAACAACATGTATCCTCGAGCTCTTTCTTTCAAGAAAGCTTTCACTTTGTTGGCCGTCAAAAATCTAGAATTCTTATCCAAAGGGAAAACTACGATTTTTCTAGAACAATCTAATAGGACATGGTTAGAAGATAACCAATTCATTCCTAGGATCATATCTAATTGAGATAGTGGCAAACAGATCAAATCAATAGAAAAGATTCGACCTTCAACAATTAATGGACAATTCAAACAGACCTTGGTAGTAAGAACAAGTTTAGCAGTGGGAGTTGAAACAGTCAAATCAAAAGGTAAAGAAGACACAGGTAATCCAAGTCTTTTCACACAGTCATAGGAAATGAAAGAATGTGTTGCACCTAAGTCATACAGTACAGTTAAAAGATTACCTTCTATAAGACCTTCCCCTTGTATAAGATCTTCGGATTTGGAGGCTTCAGCACCACTCAGGGTGTAAACTCGACCTCCAGCCTGCGGTTTAGCAGTTCTAGCAGCATTAATGGAAGGTTCCGCCTTAGGTTGATTACAATCACAAGAAACGTGTCCAGGTTTCCTGCATCTGAAATAGATAACTCCTTTAATAGTGCAGTCCCTCGTATAGTACTCCTTCCCACACTTCATGCATCTCGGCGGAGACGCCGTTGTTTGACCAGATCTGGCCGGACTCCCTCCAAGACTTCCACCTTGTGGCCTCTGTTGTTGATTTCCAGGTGCTCTGGAATAAGGCTTTTTCTGGTGACAGTTAGCATTACTACTTCCTCCTCTTTGGGACCAAAAAGGCCCAAAGTTTTTGTTTCTTGCATCATGTGCCTGGTCCATGTCTTCCACCCGACGACACGTATCAAGTGGTTCCGAGAACTGAGTAATCTTCAATGTAATGACAACTCTCTTCACGTCGTTTCTCAAACCTTCTTCAAACTTCTGACATTTCCATGCCTCATTTGGTTGGTGTTGAAAGTAGGTTGAGAATTTGGACAAACTCTCAAACTTGGCAGCATATTCACTCACAGTCATATTTCCCTACCTTAAACCAAGGAATTTCATCTCTTTAGCATGCCTAGCACTTTTCGGGAAATATTTGTTCAAGAATCTCTCCTTAAATAAGTCCCAATTGATTGCTCGATTCTCGGCCTCCAATAATCTCTGCTCTCCGGTCCACCAATCCTCTACGTCCCCAATCAGCATGAACGCAACATAAGTCACTTTCTTGTCATTGGCACAGTTCATGCCCATGAATATCTTTTCCAGTTCCTCCATCCACAGAGTAGCTTTCTCAGGATCATACTCTCCCTCAAATTGCGGAGGGTTAGTACGATGAAACTCTACCAGATTCTAGGCATCAGCAGTAGCCTCCAATTGTTGTGTAATCCTCGCTTGATGTTGAGCTGTTTACTGGTTTTGTTGCAGCATAGTTTCTACCATCTTCTGAATTGCCTCAATTACAGCAGTCCTGTCTCCTCGACGAGCCATAATTCTTCTCAACTCAAGCTATACAAAACACAAAGAAAGTCAGATGTATCCTTGCAGAATACCAAACACAGAGAGTCACACAGCACAAATAAGACAGTCCAAAATCACAAGACCCAAAAGAAAACCTAAACCGAGGCTCTGATACTAAGACAGTGTAACGCCCCTTTTTCTTAATGTCGCAAAGAAGGGACGTCACACTATAATACAAAAGAAACGAAACGAATTGCAGAAAATAATACCTGTAATGATTAATTAAGACCCGACTCATTATTAACACAAAGTAAATAGTTTGTATTCTTGGATGATAAAATAATCGAGTATCGAAATATCTGTATGCATTTTTTTTGTATAATATACAGTAAGCAGATAATAATTATCAATGCAATAGAATCAAAACAGAATTTATAATCATACATTCACAATATATATATATATATATATATATATATATATATATATATATATATATATATTATATACATCAATCTATTTAGTTACATCATAAAATATACAAAAAGTAAAGGTTTTACCCACCCAAGATAGTTACAAATTTACACCCATAAACTAGCAAAACATCAGGCTTCTCCAAAAAGATAAACGATTAGCCATCAGTAGCCACCTATAGTATCAGCCCCTAAGACTGACGAGAAGGGATCGTCGCCAGGTCCTCCTCAGGGTCCTCTTCATCCGATGATATCACCATCGGAGTGACCGAATTTCGGGCAGAAGCTCGAGTAGTGGAGAAGAAAGAGTCCTCTTGTGGATTGTAAAACATATCAGTCCACATATCCCTAACGAGTAGGTAAAATTCTAAAATGACAAAAGCAGAAAAATCAAAAATAGGAGCGTCATAACGACCCCAAGATAAAGACACCGTCAGCTCTGTAACGCTCCTTTTTCTTAACGTCGCGAAGAAGGAACGTCACAACATAATACTAAAAACATGAAATAAATTTGTAAAAATTTTAGTTACGGTGATTAACTAAGTCCCAGTTCAATATTAACACAAAATTAAATAGTTTTTATTCTTGATAGCGGAAATAATTGTACATAGAAGTATGTACTACATTTTTTTTGTAATAGAAAAAGAAAGAATAACTACCGATGCAATAAAATCAACATAAACTAAAGACCATACATTTACAACATTCATATATATATATATATATATATATATATATATATATATATATATATATATATTATGCATCACTGTTTAATTACATTACAAATTGTACAAAAAAAAAAAAAAAAATGTACCCACCCAAAGAAATACAAATATACACACATCCAATACTGCAAAACATCAGACTTTCCCAAAAAGATAAATGGTTAGCCATCAGTAGCCACTGAACAGTATCAGCCCCTACGACTGATGAGAAGGGACCGTAGCCGGGTCCTCCTCAGGGTCCTCATCATCCGACGAAATTGCCATCGGAGCGACCGAGTTTCGGGTAGAAGCCCGAGTAATGAAGAGGAAAGAATCCTCTTGAGGGGTGTAGAATATATCAGTCCACATGTCCCTCATGGGTAGGTGAAATTCTAAAATAACAAAAATTGAAAAATCAAAGACAGGGGCGTCATAACGACCCCAAGATAAGGACACCGTCAGCTCCCCATGGTAGACGCATCAGTCTGTCTCCACATGTAAGTGCCAGTAGTTTGGTCCTCCATGAAAGGTCAACTTCACGTATCCCAAGAAGCGACATGGGCGTGATGACATCCTCAACAGCTCTAGTCGTAGTGCAGCCAAAAATCCAGAAACTCAGTTGTTTCCTTTTCTTCCTCACAAGCGTCTTCTCAGAAGTACACAGTCTGATAGAAATACAAAAAAATACAAAAAATACAGAAAGAGGTGAGACACCCAGCTTTCAATACCAAAATAGTAGTAAGAAAACAGAACGGCGCTGAACGCCCACATATCAACACAGTTCATACAATAATTAGAATTGATAGTAAAGCAGATCAATAATAAACAGTAGCAATAACCATCAATAATAAACAGATAATAACAATATTCCCAACAGTCAATAGTCAATAGTTCAACAATTAAATAAGTATTACGATAATTATAACAAATAACTCCCATAGTCATAAATATTCATGCTCAATGCATTATGAGACTAACGGTTCACAACGCAAAAAGGTACCAAAATTCTTACTCCATGGAGCTAGACATAAACATTTTTAGAGTGAATGATCAAGGAGTAATGCCAGTATCTCGTTAGCCTTAAAAAAAGTATGCTCATCACATAAAAACATTTGCGCAATATGGCTTATACATGGCACCTCAACAGTTGATTGCAATATAGGACAACGTCTCAGTCCGGATCATCGGTGCATTTGCATCGGTCTATCCCACGGCCCCAGTAGAGCTACCACTGCCCATTGTGAGATACCCGCACCCCGACGCCCCCAGGGCCAACCACTATGACCCTACGCTAGTCTATTCGCACCCGCACAAAGGTGTTATTCAAACTCCTAGGCATACACTGCCTTTTTAACAATGTCCAACGGACAACACATATGCATGATGACACAATGTACATCATACATGTTTATCAATGATGCATTCATCATAAGCATACCACAATGGCATATATATTCATGTCTCAACATCATTATGTCAAAGATTCCTCAAATATACAATCAACAAGTACTTAGCCTACATAGGGATTTCACAATATTATGGAATCAATCCTCAACATCAATATACATTTATGGTTCTCCAATTATCACAAGTCTTATATTTTGGTCAATTATGACAATTTTTGATTAAATAGCCTTTCAAAACCGTGTCTTTCTTGAGTGTTGTTATTCAATCCAATTCTTCCACTTTATTATGGATTATGAATGTCTCTAAATTCCTAATTTCCAAAGATGTATCAAGGCATCGCTCAACCCCTAATTTTCTCTAAAAATCATGCTTCTCTAGGTCATCAAGATTCCAATTTCCTTCGATTTTATGCATTAATTACTTAGTATCTAATCATTTAAATTTTTATTTTACACAAAACCAATCCAATCTCCTAACTTTCAAGATCAAAACCGTGGCTTCACCCTAGGGTATTAAACCCTTAAAATTCTCCATTCATTAATTTTTAATATCATCATTTAACAATTAATCACATATGCTTCATTTCATTGTATACAAAAATCAATTCATACCCCTAAAATCTAGTCAAAACCGTGGCATCATATTAGGGTAGGAAACTCCAAATTTTCCATTTAACAACCCTAACATGATCAAGCATTTCAACTCATCCAAGATCACCATTCAAACATTAATCCAACAAAAAAAAATGCATAAGCATACAAAATCACTAAAACAAAGTAAGCATTCAAAGTTTCCCTCACCACCATAATAGTTGAAGTGAGTAATCTCCCTCTTACCTAAAGGAGAAACACGAAAATGGCTTCCTAGATGCTCCTTGGTAGGTTCGGTTTTGAGCTTCCAAAAACCCTAGGAATTTCAAGACAATGAATCAACACCAAGGATTAAAAGAGAAGAGATCCATGGTCATCAAAGAGACCATGGAGCACGAAAATGAAGAGAAAGGAGAAGAAAAATAAAAACTTTACCTTAAAGCTTGAAGCTTTGTCTTGGATGACAATGGAGGAAAGGTTGGATTTTGAAGAAAATTTCTAAAAAGAAAGTGTAGAGAAGGTGAAGGTGAGTGTAGAAATGATCTTGATGAAGAGAAAAATGAAGAAAATGGTTAGAGATGTGGGTTGCAAAACCGTATGGAGAGGGGAGAAGAAGAGAGAAGGAAGAGAGAAAATATGAAGAAGAAGAACTAGAGAGAGAAAGTGTTATGTTGAAATGAGGTATTTTGCGTATTAGGCATTAAGTGTAACACCCTCCGTAGGGCATCACATTTTCGGCTAAAAACTTAAAACCTGAAAATCCATTTCGTAAAAGATTTGAGTTCTAAAATATGGATTTTAAAATTTCTTTTTGCGGAAACATAAACTTACCAAAAATTATAAGTAAAACAGAAATTAAACTGAACTGATTAATACACATATTATATATACCACATAATATTCAACAATATTTTAAAACATAAAATTTACAAACTCAAGATAACAGTAGCAAACCCAATGACGGGTCCTACTTAATAGCACGGTAATAACACTAACGAGAAAACTCAACATACTTATTTCGTTTCTCCATCAAACTGCTCACTGTTGAAAACTTGGAAGATCACTCCTCAACGCTGTCACCGATCTCAGAACATCGCCTCCAGTAAGTCTAAGAAACTCATTTCACCTACTATACGAATTTAACAATACAAACACAACAAAGCAATACAGCAAAGAGGTGAGATCCCCTTTCATCAATACCAGTACGACAGCAAAGAATGATACGAATGACAAAGTCATTCTATACACACAGATATCACAAATATAATCATGTTATCAATTTACAAATAATTCCAATAAACATATATTGTAATAAAATGAACAGCAATAATATTACCATAACAAATATAACAATTGATACAATAAACCATATAGTCACATCATGCATAGTAACTCACATTAACACATCATACATAATATCTCAACATTGAATATAAATAACCACATTAAGATGCAGACCACATATGCAAATATACACAGACTCATTTCTACTCCATGGAGCTAAAACACAGATATCAGAGAGAATGATCTGGAAGAACTATCAGTACCTCAGGCTGCCTAACCAAACTATTGCATTGTCCAATGTTGTGTCTATAGCCCACAGTCCAAAACATCATGTAGTAGTACACAGTCCAAATATATTGTGCACTACAGGCATTGTACTAGACAGTCTCCACAATATCTCAATTAAGAATAGTGTGTGTCAAGATCATTAGTGTGTTACTAGTTACCACGGCCCAAAGGAGCGACCAACTGTCCACATATGGAATATTCCGCACCCTAATGCCTCCAAGTCCACTCAATGAACCACACTATGCTTATCACACCGACAACACGGTGTAATTTATCTTGTCAATCAATCGCAAATTTCAACCAAATTGACACAACTCTCACTGCATGAATAAGAATCATAATTGCATAAATACCCTCGATCTTAATATGTCACCATATTTACAAAAATACCCTCAGTCTCAATACTCCCAAACATAGTACGTCTCCACTTGACAGTACCATATCTCAACATGTCCGAGTCCACCACTTTGGCCCGACAGTAAAACTCACTGTTCCATTTAGTTGCGTAAAGATTTTATTGCGTTTTTACAATCACGTCACCTTTTTCAAAACATTTTTAAATCGCATAAATATTTTTTTAACTTTTTAAAATCGCGTAGTGTTTTTAAATCATTTTCTTAATCGCATAGCTTAAAATTATTATTTTAAAATACGCGCAAGCTATTTCTAGTATTTCTCAACTACGTATAATATTTTCTTTACATTCAAATTTTATATTGAAACTTTCTCTATTATTAGTCCATTTTTTATCAATTTTGGCGACATTTTATCTAAAAAATTCATTAAGTGATATTTTTTACGTTTCCATCAAAAATTTACCTTTCTTAGTCATAACTAATAATTACATCTTGAAACTTGCTAACGCGCTTCAAAACTCAACGAGTGAGCTATATGTTAGTACCCTTCAAGTGTTCAATTTATTTCTCCTCCATACTTAATTTCTCTAATTAAATTCTAAGAATTAAATTACTTTCCATTGTTTATCCAAAATCCATTTAATTAAGTTCTCATTAAATTAATTACATAAGTTCACACTTTTAAAATAGTTTTGGATTAAAAACATCATAAGTAGGCATGTTGGCCAAAAATCATTCTATGCATTAAAAATCATATTTAATTGTTTCTCATCATTTAATCTCTTATAAAAATTCTTAATCCAATTTATTATTATTAAATCACTTAATCCATAATTAGAAAAATATTTAGAACATCTTGGTTCCTTTTGTAGTGGTGAAGCCGTGAGCTTCATTGTGCTCTTTGGAACACTCATGCAAATCCTCAACATATTATTCATATCCTACAATAACTATCATGCATCCATAAACACATACCATATATTTTAAAGCTATAGACATGCTTGCACACAAAATCAATCACAAATAGGAAAACTTTAAACAACCAAGTGAATGAATCCTTATGGATTCTTCACCACAAACACATCCATTCCTTACCACCAACACATGGTTGATGAGGGTAATCTCCCTCTTACCTCTTGGTAAAACCTCCAAAGCTCCTTGTATGTCCTCTTGTTGTCTCCTTCAAGAAAAACTTCAACCACCAAGTGCTTTCTTGAAAATCAAAGAAAACATGAAATATCAATATCCAAGGCTTAAATAAGAAAAACCATGGATCAAAATATGGTTTAGAACTTTGAATCTATGATTAGAGAAGGATATCAAGAATTTCACCCTTTATCCTTCAAACTTAGATCTTAGAAAAAGTGCTTGAAGATGGATGATTTGGAAGATGGTCTCAACATAAAAGTTCCTTAGAATTGCATGGAGATTCAAGATCTAAGGTTGTTTAAAATTATTGAAGCTTGGAAGGTGATTTTGTGGTGGTTGGCCATGAGCTTTGTGAGAGAGAAAGGTAAGAGTTTTTGTGTTCTTTGCTTGATAGGAAGATGAAGATGAATGAATCTTGTGAAATTCCTAACATGAAAGTGTCTTGGATTAATGAGAGGATTCAAGAAATGACATTGACAGGAATTATAGAAGTTTGGAGAGTGGTTCTTGGTGCTTGGCCGAATCTATGGAGGGAGAGAAAGTGAGAGAGTTTGGTGTATAATTTTTGGCTTTTTGGGTGGAGATGAATAAAAATGAGCAAGTGTAGAAATTTGGCCTCCAAGAGTGTTTGGCCGTGGAACACAAGGAGAGAAAAGGGTGAGCTTCATGCAAAAGATGCAAGTGAATCAAAGCCCTCCTATTTATAAACTTCATGGAAAAGATGAAGGCTTAGGATATTTGATCAAGATATTTTTCGGTATACTTTAAACAATGAACAATAATTACTACTTATAAAGTCAATGTCTATTGTCCAATAGATAATAAAATACACCTAGATTTTTCTCTTGCTCCAGTTGGGTAGCAACTATTATTGATCATTTTTCTACTAATTACCCTTGATGAGTCATAGAGCGAGTCATCAAAGAGAAGTTTCTAAAATATATGACTCACTGCGGCGAGTCACAGGGCGAGTCAGCGTTTCTCCAAGCTTCTAGAATGTGGCAAGTCACTACTTCTAGAACATGGCGAGTCATCGCTTCTGGAACATGGCGAGTCATCGCTTCTAGAAGCTTCCCAAATATGCTGAGTTACAGGTGCTGAGTGTCACGCCACGTGTTGCGCTTCTATTGGTCCTTCGCGATGAGTCACAGCCACCAACTTTGACCGGCTCCTTATTGGTCCACGTGTAAAGCACTTGATGACTAGGCGCGTGACGAGGCATCTTCTAGAGTCTTCTAGAACAAGCTGTAACATGTGAGTCACTAGGCTAGTCACCTAGGTGAGTCACCAAACGATGAGTCATCGTCTAGAATATTCTAGAGTGGGTGACTAGGCTTGCGTCTAGAATCATCCACTAGATATTTTTTTGAAAGATATTATCCAATGGATAATAAAACATACCCCGATTTTATTCGTCAGATAAAATCGTAGAAAAACAAAACTTCAAAAACTGTTTCCGATTTCGGGTTTAGTAAGATCCCCCGGCTCCGAATCAGCAGTACAAAGCTTTCTAGCTAAAAAACAAATTATTTTTCCAGGCCCGCCCCAGGCCCGCATATAGCCCAAAATATCAGAAATATATTAAACATTCATAATATTCCAAAATATAAAAAATATATTAAAATATTCAAAATATCTCAAAATATCTCAAAATATCTAAAATATAATAAAAAAATATTCAAAATATCTTAAAATATCTAAAATATATTAAAATATTCAAAATACCTAAAATATCAACAAAATT
The DNA here is from genome assembly GCA_029884605.1 of Ormosia emarginata. Classification (NCBI taxonomy): domain Eukaryota; kingdom Viridiplantae; phylum Streptophyta; class Magnoliopsida; order Fabales; family Fabaceae; genus Ormosia; species Ormosia emarginata. The sequence goes on along the minus strand of JAQQTP010000079.1, from coordinate 14,172,923 downwards.
CATAAAAATCTTAACAATTGTGAAATTCATGAAAATCAAATCAGATTAGTAAAAATAATTAAGGATTGATAGAAAGAAACAAAAGACGAAGGCTCATATACAATCCCAAAAATAATATTAAAATAATCAAAAACGTAAAAACTCCCAAAATTTTTTAAAAATCATAAAAATTATAAAATTCACAGAAGTCAAGTCAGATTATTCAAAATAATCAAGAATCGACCTAAATAAATAAAATACAAATTTTTGAGGTGTTACATTAAGTGAGGAGGCAAAATTTTGCCTCCCATGGAGGGTCATTGCTGCGGCAATGAGAGGGGAGAGAGAGAGAAATTTTGGCTTCCTCAACAAGCCAAGGGTACATGAGTCATTTGGTGGTCAAAGCTTCTCAAAGAAGCTTTGATTAAAATACATTAAATTTGAATTAAAGTGAGTTGATTAGATATAAAATAGATTGCATTAGGATAATGTGATAGGATTTTTAATACATGTTATTATCCGATGGATAATTGTTACAGTTGACAGAAGTCAATATTAATTTATCTGAAAAATAAAATTTACATAGTAATTTATTATTTTATCTATTAAAATTTCTCAAAAAATATGAAACCTCATAAACTGTGTCCGACCTCGGGTTTAGTAAGATCCTCTGTTGATGTTTCCATAGATCAAGGTTCTCAGGAAAAATATCTCATTTTCCCAGTTCCGCTTAGTTTGCACATAAAACGAGAAATAATATTAAAATATTTCACGTTCTTTGAAAAATCTAGAAAAATTCTCAAAAATCACAAATATTAGAAAATGAATATTTATCACAAAATAAATAAAATTTGGGGTGTTACAAGCTGCCCGCAGTAGACACATCGAACAGTCTGCACATGTAAGTGCCAGTAATCAAGTCTTCCATGAAAGGTCAACTTCACGTACCCCAAAAAGCAGCGTGGACATGACGACATCCTCAGCAGCTCTAGTTGTAGTGTGGCTAGAAGCTTGGAAACTCAATTGTTTCCTTCTCTTCCTCACGAGCGTCTTCTCAAAAACACAGTACGATAAAGATACAAAAAATACAGAAAACACATAAAGAGGTGAGATACGCAGCTTTCGTTACCAAAATGGCAGCGAGAAAACGAAACGGCGTTGGACGCCTATATATAACACAGATCATACATCAATTACAGTAATAATTAAAATTAACAGTAAGAGCAGAACAACAATAAATAACAGTAATTATCATCAACAACAGGCAGATAGCATTAACATTTCTAACATTCAAATGCAATCCAAGCATTCAAATAATTATTGCAATAATAATAACAGATACTTTCCATAATTATAAATGCTCATGCTCAATGAATTTTGAGACTGACAGTTCACAATGCAAATGGTACCAAAATTCCTACTCCATGGAGATAGACATAAACATTTTCAGAGTGAATGATCAAGGAGTAATGCCAGTATCTCATTAGCCTTTAAAAATAGTGTGCTCATCTCATAAAAATGTTTGTGCAATATGGCTTATACATGGCACCTCAACAGTTGATCGCGATATAGAATAGCGTCTCAGTCCGGATCGTCAGTGTGTTTGCATCGGTCTATCCCACAGCCCAAGTGGAGCTACCACTGTTTATTGTGAGACACCCGCACCGCGACGCCCCTAGGGCCAACCACTATGACCCTACGCTTAGTCTATTCACACCCGCACATAGGTGTTATTTAAACTTCTAGGCATACATAGTCTTTCCAACAATGTCCAACGGACAATACATATGCATGACGACATAATGTACATCATGTATATTTATTAATGATACATTTATCATAAGCATCCCACAATGGCGTATTTTCATGTCATAATATCAATATGTCACGAATTCTTCAAGTACACATTCAACAAGTACCTAGCCCACATTGGGATTTCACAATAACATAGAATCAATCCTCAACATCAATATGTATTCATGGTTCATCAATTTTCACAAGTCCATATTATGGATCCTCATTTTCAAAGTCTTAAGCTTTGGTCAATTATGAAAATTTTAGGGTAAATGATCCTTCAAAACCGTGGCACTCTCAAGAGTTATTACTCAATTTAATTCTTCCACTTGATTATGGATTATGCAAGTCTCTATATTCTTGATCTCCAAAGATGCATCAAGATATCATTTAACTCCAAATTTTTCTCTAAAAACTATGGCCTCACTACGTCATCAAGGTTCCAATTTCTTTACATTTTATGGATTAGTCTTTTGATATCTAATCACTTAAATTTTAATGTACACCAAACTAATTCAATCCCTCAACATTCAAGTCAAAACCGTGGCCTCACTTTTGGGTATCAAACCCTTAAAATTTTCGATTCATTAATTGTAATATTAGCATTCAACAATCACATAAGCTTCATTGTATTGTATATAAAAACCAATTTATATCGCTAAATCCTAGTCAAAATCGTGGCATCACATTAGGGTAGGAAACTCCAAATTTTTCATTTAATAACCCTAACAAGATCAAGCATTTTCAACACATCCAATACATTCAAGATCATCAATCAAGCATAAATCCAATTTCAAGAATACATAGCATGCAAAATCACCAAACAAAGTGGGCATGCAAAGGTTCCCTCACCACCAAAAATGGTTGAAGTGAGTAATCTCCCTCTTTCCTAAAGGAAGAACACAAAAATGATCTCCTATTGCTCCTTGGTGGTTTCAGTTTTGAGCTTCCAAAACCCTAGGAATTTCAAGACAATGAATCAACATCAAGTATAACATTCCGAAAATTAATAATTTTAGGATAAATGATCATTTTACAATATTTGGGATTTTCTGGAATTTTTCTGGATTTTTCTGAGAACGCAGAATATTGTAATATTATTCCTCGTTTTTGTGCACCTTGGGCAGAGTTGGCAAAACGACTGTAACGTTTTTTCGAAAGCTAGAAAATTTTGTGACGAATAGTCGTTTTATAATATTTGTGATTTTTTAGAATTTTTTGGAATTTTTTCGAAAATGTTGAATATTTTAATATATTTTTCATTTTACGTGCGCACTGAGCAGAGCCGGGAAAATGAAATATTTTTCCCGATAACCTTGATCTGTGAAAACGTCGACAGGGGATCTTACTAAACCCGAGGCTTGACAGGATTTATGAAGTTTTATGTTTTTTGAGAAATTTAACAGACGAAATAATAAAACGCTATGTAAATTTCATCTGTCAGATAAATTAATACTGACTTCTGTCAATTGTAACTATTATCCATTGGATAATAGCATGCATTAGAAATCCTATCACCTTATCCTAATGCAATCCACTTCATGTCAAATCAAATCTACTTTAATTAAATTTGTGTACTTTTTCAAAGCTTCTTTGAGAAGCTTTGACCACCAAATGACCCAATTGCCCTTGGCTTGTTAGAGAAGTCTCTCCAACCCTCTCCTCTCCCTCTTGGCCGTGCACCCTTGGGCTTGGTGGGGAAGCAATTTTTCTTCCTACACTTAACCTAATACACACACAAAATTACCTCACTTTAACCTACCACTTTCTCTCTCTTCACTTCATCTTCTTCATCTTTTCTCCACCTTCTCTCTACCTCCACCCTAGCCACGAAATTGCAGCCACCTTCTCCTCCATTTTTTTTCATCTTTTCTCCTCTCCAAGCTCATTTCTACACTTGCCTTCACTTCCTCTACCTTCTTTGTGTAGAAAGTGTCTTCATTTTCCATTTCTACCTCCATTTTCTCTCCACCTCTTCTCTTCTTCCTCTTCTTGAATCCAAAAATGGCAGCCCACTAATGGCCATGATTCTTCATCTTTTTGTTTCACCAAGACCATTTCTAGACTTCTCTCACCCTCCTCTACACTTTCTCTTTAGAAAATCTCTTCAAAAATCTAACCTTTCTACCTCTCCTTCTCCAAATCCGAAAATCACTCTTCCATGGATGACCAAGCTTTTTGATTTTTCTTTTCACTAAACACTTTTATATACTCACCTTCATTTTCCCTACAAGTTTCATTTAGAAGGCTTGCTCAAAATCTAACCTTGTCTCCATTGTCTTCCAAGGTAAAGATTCTTGATTTCTCTCCTATTTCTTCTCATTTTCGTTTTCCTTGATTACTATGTGACCAAGGGCTTCTCTTTTTGAGCATTGATGTGTGATGTGAGTGATTTTGAACACTCTAGGGTTCTTGGGTGAGTGGAATCCGAAAATCACTAAAAAAGAAATATCAAGGGGTTCAAGCTTAAGGCTTTAGGTAAAGTTCTTCACATTCACTTCTCAATTTCATTTTCCTTGGTCACCTATGTGACCAAGGATCATTCTTTTCAATCGTTAGTTTGTAAATATGAGAATTTAACCACTTTATGGCTCTCTTGAAGGTGAAATCCGAATTTGCAAATCAAGGAACCAAGGAGTTTGTTTTCTTGCATTGTCTCCTCTAGGTAAGAGGGAGACTACTCACTTCAACCACTTATGGTGGTGAGGAGACTTTGTATGTATATTGATGGAGAAATCCATCCTTGTATGCTTACTTGAATTGTAAAAATTGTATGATTTAGTATTCTTGAATTTGATTAATACTTGATTATGCTCTTGAATATGTTTGATGTATTAATTGTGCTTGATCATGTTGGGGTTGCTAAATGGAAAATTTGGAGTTTTCTACCTTAACATGGTGCCACGGTTTTGACTAGAAATTAGGAGTAAAGATTGGTTTTGTACACAAGTAAAATAAGACTTATGTAATCAAAGATTGAATGATAATATTGAAACTTATGAATGGAAGATTTTGAGAGTTTAATACCCAAGAGGGGTGCCACGGTTTTGGTCTTGGTAAAGAGACAATTGGATTAATTTTGATGAACCAAATTTAAGTGAACTAGTATTAAGAAAACTAATGCATAAAAGTGGAAAGAAAAATTGGACATTGGACACCATGAGGCCACGGTTTTGGCATTGAAATTTAGGCCATTGGATTGATCTTAATGAACTAACAATTTAAGTGAATTGATGACAAGAACTTAATGCATAAAAAGGAAGGAAAAATTGGACTTTGAAGACTCAATGATGGCCACTGTTTTGGCTTGAGCAATAAGGCAAATGGAATGGCCTTGATACATTGAACTTAAGTAAATTAATCTTAAGGAATCAATACACAAATGAGAAATAAAAAGTGAAACTTTAAAGACCTATGAAGCCACGGTTTTGGCATGGACTTTAGGCAATTGAATTGATCTTGTGAGAAATGGAAATTGAATGATTAAGTATCAAGTAACCATTACATAAAATGGAAAGGAATTGAGATTTTTTAAGAACCTTGAGAGGCTACGATTTTAGAGAGAAAGATTTGAGTTCAAGTGATGTCTTGGTGCAACCTTGGAGATTGAAGAATTAGAGATTTGCATAATCTTTGATAAAGCTAAAGAATTAAGTTGAATAATGATATTTGAGAAGACCATAGTTTTAAAGGGTTAATTACCCTAACCTTTTCATAATTGACCAAATACTTAAGACTTGAAAATAAGTATCCCTACTAGGGACATTGTGGTAGTTGATAAATCATGAATACTTAATGACGATGATGAATTGAATTAATCCCATGTAGAACCAAAACTAAATGATTGGTACCAAGAGACTAGTGAATAATATGGGAAGGAATTTAGGACTTTGAAGGCATGTGAGGCCAAGGTTTCTAAGGGTTAGTTAATCTAAAGATTTACATAATTGATCAAGATTTAGATTCTTGGAAATGTTGAACCCTTAAAGGGGAAATAGTGATAATGAGGAACCACAAGATATATATTGATGTTGAGAATTGACATGTTAATGTTGAAGTATGCTTATGTGCCATTGAGGCATCGTATATGATATATGTATCATTTAAATGATTTATTGATACTGAGAACGAATATATGCCATTGTGGTATTGCATATGATGAATGCATCATTGATAATCATACATGATTGGGTATTGTGTCGTCTTGCATATGTAATTTGATAAAGACTATATACCGTTATGGTATTGTATATGATGAACACATCATTGATAAACATACATGACTGGACATTACGTCGTCATGCATATGTATTGTACATGATGAATAAATCATTGATAAACATACATGACTTGATATTGCATCGTCATGCATATGTATACCTAAGAGTAGAATAACACCTATGTGCGGGTGCGAATAGACTAAGCGTAGGTGTTGCCATATGTTGTTGGCCCCTAGGGGCATCGAGGTATGGGTGGCTCATCATGGACAGTTAAGAGCTCCTCTGTGTCATGGGGTAGACCGATGCAAACACACCAATGATCCGAACTGAGATGCTGTCCTATGTCGCGATCAACTGTTGAGGTGCAATGTATAAGCCATTGTGCAAACATTTTATGAGATAAAGCACACTATATTTAAGGCTAACGATATACTGGCACTACTCCTTGATCATTCACTCCAAAAGGTTAATGTTTAGCTCTATGGAGTAGGTTTTGCTACCATAATGCATTGTGCATCGTTCATTATCAGTCTCATAAGTTGTTGAGCATGAACATCTATTAAAGTATCTATTTTACTACTGTATATGATTTGTCTGATGATTTTGCTAATTTATTGGAAATCCTGTGATGATTTGCCTGTTGAAATTGGTTATTGTCATTGTCTATTACTGATCTACTTTTACTATAAAAGTGATTAATTCTTATTATTGCTTATAACTGAACTATTTGTGTTATAAATGTAAATGTATGAACTGTATTGCTTCGTGGGCGCTTTGCGCCATGCTGTTTTCTTGCTGCCGTAGTGGTAATGAAAGATGGGTGTCTCACCTCTTTCTTGTATTACCCTGTTCTATGTCAAATTAGATAAAAACAGTGAAAAGTGCGGTGGACTCGATTAGTTATACTTGAGGACTGATTTCTACTTCCTAGTGATGACGTCCCCAACACCCTACATGTTTCGCACATGGATACAATTTCTCTAAGGCTCGGAAGCCTGGCACTTCGAACATTAAGCGGGACTTGTCGTATACGTGGGAGATGTAACCCTGGTGCAGTGTGGAGATAAACCTGGCGGTGGGACTAACATCGCCTATGTTACATTACGTGTGGAGTTCCCTATACCCATTGGGGAAATGTGGGATAACCGTCATCTCTTCCCTAGAGAGGTTTCAGTTATGACACAGGTTCGTACTTCTTTTCCTTTGGAGATATCGCAAGGGCAAGTATTATCCGTCAAAGATGCTGAGGAAGGTCAAGTGCAAGATCTTTCCATTCATGTGTTCGACTTCGGCGAAGGTCGAACCTTCATTTGGTAGTTTATGTTATGTAACGAAAGGTTTAAATCTGATATTGTGTAATTCTACTTTATGCATTAATTTTAGATATATACAATCTTGTATCAAATGATGTTGTATCCGTTGATGAGTCAATATATTTATATCTCATTCGAGGCTAGTATCTTCTACTTATGCATAAACGCGAAAAATAAACTCGCTAATTTTGAAACTACTGTTATCGTGACTGTGACACGCCTGGATCTAGTAACTGTGGTGTAATGACGATTGCACTGCGGTTGTCATATTTAGGGGTGTTACATCAAGGGTTGAAAAAGAGGAGATCCATAGTCATCAAAGAGACCATGGAACATGAAAATGAAAAGAAAGAAGAAAAAAAATAAAAACTTTACCTTAAAGCTTAAAGCTTTGTCTTGGAAGACAATGGAGGTGAAGATGGATTTTGGAGAAATTTTATAAATAGGAAAGGTAGAAGAGGTTGAGGTGAGTAGGAAAATGGTATTATTGAAGAGAAAAGTGAAGAAAATAGTTGCTTATGGGGGTGGCAAATTTCGCATGAAAGGGGAAGAAGAAGTGAGAAGGTAGAGAAAAATGAAGAAGAAGAAGTTAGTGAGAGAAAGTGTGATAGGAAATGTATTATTTTTAGTATATATTGATTAAAGGAGGGAAGCAAAATTGCTTCCCCTTGGGCAAGCAAATGCCGCGGCAATGAAGAGGAGAGAGGGGGAGATTTTTGGCTTCCCCAACAAGCCAAGGGCATTCTTGTCCTTTGGTGATCAAAGCTTCTCAAAGAAGCTTTGATTAAAATACTATAAATTTGAATTAAAGTGGGTTTGATTAGACTTAAAGTAGATTGCATTAGGATAATGTGATAGGATTTTTAATACATGTTATTATCCAATGGACAATTGTTATAGTTGACAGAAGTCAGTATTAATTGTCCAAAGGATAAAGTTTTACACAATGATTTATTATTTTATCTGTTAAAATTTCTCAAAAAATATGAAACCTCATAAATCGTGTCCAGCCTCGAGTTTAGTAAGATCCCCCGTCGATATTTTCACAGATCAAGGTTCTTGGGAAAAATGTCTTAGTGTCTCAAGCCTACTCTGTAACACCTTTCTTAGGGCATCACATTTCCGACTCCCAACTCATAATCTGTAAAGAAGTTCGCATAAAGTTTGAGTTATAAAAAGTGGGTTTTAAAATTTCTTCTTTACTGAAACGTAAATTTACTGAAAATATTAGGTAATACTGAAAATCATATTTCAACTATTCATTATGCAATATTGACACCAATTAATATTTCACAATTTAAAGAGAAATATAAAATTAACAGACTTTTTTTTTAACAGTAGCAAACCCTATAACGGGTCCTACTTAATAGCACGGTACAACACTAACCAGAAACTTTAACATACTTATTCCTTTTTCTGTCCATCTTGATGCATCAGACATATGTTCTATGTCAACACAGCACACCTTCGAGTCCTGAATGTCCACTCCTTATTGTTGTCACCAACCTCATAGTATCCATCGCTCGTTATGTCTATGACAACTCGATCCTTCTATTATTTGATTTTAACAGTACAGACACAGCAAAACAACATAACAAAGAGGTGAGATCACCTACACCAATACCAACATGGTAGCACAGAGATAACACAAACAACAATATCATATAGGGATATCATACCAAACTTTCAATAATATATTCAATATTAATCAACTATCATCATCCAATCATATATCAATCCAAGTATTCAAAACAGTTGTCATAGCCAATATTCCTCAATTAATATATCATACAGATATAAGTGTTCAGATTATACATGTATACAAAGACTCAGTTTTTCAAAAACAACTCCATGGAGGTTTTCACAATTTCGAGGAGAATGCTCTGTCAATTGTCAGCCTTAGCCCAAAGACAATCTTCCAGTTGTTGAAAAGAATCGTGTTCTTGTCGGGTATCGTCAATGCGTTGCAACGGACTGCATCTCTAAGTGGCACAGGGTACTCGCCAGCTGTCCACTGGTCGACCGCCGCGCCTCTACGCCCCCAAGATCCATCATAGACCTCACTATCAATTCTCATTCCCTCTTCAACCACAAGGGTCATATACAATGCACGAATATATCCGTACAAGTCCAACCCCAAAGGGCCAAATCTTTTCAATTTCATTTGTTCAATGTATCATATGGCTCAATGCATATTTTTTCCCAATGCATGTATAATGCACCAAATCCAATCACAAGCATCTCTTTCCAATGCATATAAAATGCACCAAATTATACTGCATTTCCAACAGCAAAAATCATGTTATCACATTTTCATAGTTATAAAACACTTTCGTCGTGTTTTCAAAATTGCGTAATATTTCCGTTTCATTTTCACAATTCCAAAACATTTCTTTAACGTTTTCACAATTCCAAAATGTTTATATTACGTTTTCAAACTATTGTAACACTTATGTTATGTTTTCAAAATTCTGAAACGTTTCTGTTATATTTTCACAATATCATGACACTTCTGTTACGTTTTCACAATACAATAACATTTCTATTATGTTTTCAAAATACCGCAACTCTTCTGTTGCACTTTTAAAACACGTACTAATTTTTTAACATTTTTCTTAATTGCGTAAAAATATACGTTTCTCAAAATCGCATAGTATTTTTCCACTGTTTCAAAATCGCGTAACTTAAAAATTATTCTTTTAAGTCGCATAAATCATTTTCCGTCATTCTCAAAATATTTAAAACACTTTTCAAATCACATAACGATTTTTCACTATTTTCACAATCACGTAAAAATAATTCATCACTTTTTCATCACGTAGTGATTTTTCAACAGTAATTCAGATTACGTAAAATATTTAAACGTAATTCAAATCGCGTAGAAATATTTTAACGTATTTAAAATCGCGTAGAAATATTTTTTCATAATTACGTAACTTAAAAATCACATTTTTAAGATACGTAAATAATTTTTCACCACAATTTCATTACAGAAAATATTTCTTGACCTTTAAAAATTTCTTTTTAACTTTTCTCCAAATAATATAACTTTACACTTCATTTAATATATTTTCTTACTCAAGAAAATATTTTTCCACAGTTCTTTACTCAAGAAATTCTTTTTTCAAAATATAATTCACAAAATCACTTTTTCATTGATGTAAATCAACGTTTCAAAACTTAACATTTTCTAACGTATTTCAAAACTTGAAAATAAGTTATACGTTAGTTAATTTTCAAAACGCCATTATATTCTCCATTTTTCCCAAATCAATTCTAAAATCAATTCTCTTCAAAACAAATTAAGATTCAAACCCTTGCAACTTTTTTTTTCATTTTCATATGAAAGTTCATTTCTCAAGTGATAAAATACTTTGATTTCCCTTTCCAAAATCCTTATACTAAAACATTTTGTTCAAACATTTTGTTTCCACTTTAAAATTACTTTGTTTCATAAAAACCAAAATTATTCCAACCTCCAAAAATCATAGAGTCTTTGGCCATTGAAGCCATCAAATATTTTCCTCCTAAATTGATATGGTTTTACACAAACAAAACCATTAAAAATTCTTTATTTTCAAAACCGAAATACCGATGGTCATAAAAACCAAACCCATTTGTTCAAATTCATTTTTACTTTCCTTACAAATCCTTTTTCACTTTCTTTGCAAATCCTTAAAATTATCATTGCTATTTTCATTTAAATCTCATGTTTAGTAAAACATTTAGAAACTTTTTACACAAAATAAATCAATAAAAATCATTTTAAAACCGTATTCATGTACTCTTTGAAAAATAAATTCTTTGTTTATTTTCCTTACTTTTCTAAACATCCATTTTCATCATTCAAGAAAATATTAATTTTGTGAACACCTATCTTGAGGTGTTTTGACCAAAATTCACCATGTTCTAGGGATCAAAAATTAATTCCCTTGTTCTTGAAAAATTTCAACATAGAACCCTAACCTTGGGTGCCAAAACCATAGTCATTCTTTGGCCATTGGAGCCAAGAATTAATTTTCTTTCCATCATCAAATCATGGCATATACATATATATTTCATCATAAATAATATAAGCATACCATCAAAGCCATAAAAGCATGTATAGCATATCAAGCATATCATCAAAGCTATAAAATCATGCAAAGCATATCAAGCATAGAAAATTAATCAAAGCTCATAAACACCCATAAATTAATTACATGACCATGGATATGAATCCTCACGTGGATTCCACATCCATCAAATAAAATACCATCTCTCACCACCATGCTTGGTTGGTGAGATGGATCTCCCTCTTACCTCTTGAAGATCCTCCAAAGCTTCTTGATTTGTTTCTTTTTCCAAGTCCTTCACCACCAAGGGCTTCTCAAATACAAAACAAAACACAAGTTAATTAACATATCAAGCTTGATTAAGAGGAACCATGGATCAAACATGGTTTAGATCATGAAAAAGAGAGAAGAAAATGAAGTTTCCTTATACTTCACCTCAAAAACCCAATAACTTTGATCTTGAAGAAACTCCTTGAAGATGAATGATTTAGAAGAAGTCTTCAACATGAAAGTTGCTTAGAATATCATGGAGATTCAAGATCTAAGGTTGGATGAAATTAAAAGAGCTTGGATGGTGATTTTAGGGGTTTTGACCGAATGATATCTCTTGAAGAACAAAGATGAAATTTTTTATTTTTGATAGAAACTTGAAGCTTGAATTTGAAGATCAAGATGAATGATTTTGGAAAAACTCATAACTAGAGATGTTCTTAGAATGATGTTTAGGTTTAGAAAATCAAGTTGGATGAAATTTTTGAGTGATGGAAGGTGCTCTTGGAGGGCTTGGCCGAAATCTAGAGAAGAAAGGAGATGGAGAGAAAATTTTCTAAGTTTCATTCTTGAAAATGAATCAATGAAGACCAAGGAACACAATAATGACTAAATCATGCAATTATGGTCTTCCAAACTCCTTCATGCAGCACCAAAATCGCGTGCCCCCCCTTCAAGCATTCTCCTTGAGTGCAAAAATCAAAATTAAGCCATTATGATGTCTAACTTGACCAAGACATGCAAAAATGACATAAAGCTTATCTTTTGTCTTCTAAACACTCCAAAACCATCACCTTCTCTTCATAATGCATTCAATAAAGTTGTCTTCATTATTTGCCACCATTTTAAGCATTTCTAGCCATTGATTAATTCAATGGTTAGGATTTAGGTAGATTTTTAATTTTAGAAGACTAAATATAGGCCATTGGATTTTTCTCCTTTAAATTCTAGCCCTTAGATGTGTCTCCAAAATTAAGGTCAAGATTGCTTCTTCAAATTTTAAATCCAAGGGTCATAATTAGTCTTTGCATTTTAGAAGACCAAATCTCTACCCTTGATTAATTCTTCATCCAATGGTCATAAATGGTCTTTGTTACTTTTTAAGATTAAATCTCCACCCTTGATTACATCTATGGTTGATATCAAAGTCTTCCTAACTGCTTATTCTCACACCATTAATTAAATTAATGGTTATTATCCAAGGCTTCTTTATTAAGTTTGTTTCTTAACCTTTGATTAAATCAATGGTTAATATTCAAACTAAGTATTCTCATCCAAGGGTATAAATCAAGTCAAGCTCTCTTTGTTGACTACGCAGTATAATATTTATTCTTGTATCCTACAAATAATATTTTTACTATATTTTTATCATCCGATAATTAAATATAGTACAAAATACAGTACAATAAAATTTTAAAAACTGTTTTCGGATTCAGGTTTAGTAAGATCCCCTATCTCCGTCTAAATAGTACAAATTTTTCTATGCGTAGAAAAATTTTTACTTTGCGGGACCCACCTGGGCCCACATCAGGTCACCTAGGCCTACATAGGACCACATGGGCCCACATACAGTCAAAAAATATAATCATCCACAAAAATCACAAAAATTAGAAAATGCACAAATATCAAATCGACTACGTAAATTAATTACCTAACGGTAAAAATTAAATTACGTAAAGTTTCCTCGGCAAAAATTTTTATTTTCCGACATGGAGTAAATCACTCAAAACGATCAAATACGCTGACGGAATAAACAAAATAATTTTACAAAGGCATTGCAGAAAATTACTAAACAAGTAAAATTACATTAATCACAAAATTATTGTTTAAGAGATAAGAAAATTTGGGGTGTTACAATACTCCCCCTCTTTACAGAAATTTCGTCCTCGAAATTTCATGACCATGATTTCACACCCTCGGAATAAATAATGACATTATTCCTTTATCTTTTCTTCGCTTCCTACGTAGTTTCACCTCTTACGTTATTCCAAACGATTTTAAACCATTGAAAGTTCTTTATCTCTTGTTCACTTCTTCAGATCAAACAAATGTCTTAATAATTTTTTTTTCTATAGTTTTCCATTACCGTCTTAACTTTTCCCATAGACAAACTTCTTCAATTTTTGAAGAATCCACCACGCTTCCACTGTGCCACTTTGATACTCTGATCTGGATATACATAGGAATATTCTCTCTTGCAAAATATTCCTTCTATTGCAGTAGATGAAAGAAAACATCATGGAAAAGAACAAAATGAATCGAATATGTTATCGAACATATTCAACAAGGAATTGGATGTAACTCGATCTTCAAGAATGAATTCTCTGATATCAATACAGTGGCTACCATCCCTCATTCATACCTAGAATAGTTTTTCTCAGATAACTTCCAACTAATATAATGTATTACTTAAAATTTTTTTTTCCTCATATCACTTTATTCTCCAGCTTTAGCTTCTTACCAGGAAATGTCTCACTAGTCGAATTCTCCTTTCAACCGCATTATATCAAATACTATGACATGGATTTTAAATAGGAATATCCTTTCTTATAAAATATTCTTTCTTAAAAATATTCTTTCTTGCAAATGCAATATATGAAAGAACATTATAGAGGTTTAGGAAGAAAAGGTAGCGAAATGATCGATATGTTACCAAACATATTCAACAAGAATTTGATTTTGCCTGATTTTCAGGAATGAATTTTTTTCTGAACACTAACACTGTATTGAGACAATCTCATAGGATATGGTTGAAAAATAACCAATCCATTTTCAAAGATCATGTCTGTTTATGAAACAGATCAAACTAACATAAAAATTTTGAACAACAGATCAAACTAACACAAAGATTTGATCTATAACAATGATTTGAATAACTTGAGTAGCTTGATCGGCTAAGAATAGAAACAGAAGTAAGCAAATCGAGGGATTACGAATAACTCTAACATATAATTGATCTACTCAATCATATGCCATAAGGAATAGGTTATTCATAGAAATATTCAAGATGGTTTATAGGATTAGCTCCAATGACACAATCTCCATTGTTTAAATCTTCCGCTCCGAACGCTTCCTACTACCTCGAGATTTTACTAACATAAAACTCGTTTTCATTGGAATTCTATTTTCAAAGATTGTGTTCCAAACTTCCCGCACTTAAAACAAATTATTTCCTTGGACGTACAATCTTTCGTTAAGTGCCCCTTTCCACACTTCTTACATTTCGGTGCATATGTCACAGATCATACTAAACCTGTCATTACTAGTACTTTCTCCACAAGATTGTTGTTGTTGTTGACTTCTTGGAGATTGCAAGTACATTTTCTGTTGGAATCACTTGACCTTACGATTTCCCCTTTTTCGTAACTAATATAGTCCAACGTTACAGGGTCTCTCATCCTGAGATTGATTTAACTCTAACAAAATCTTAGCTTAAGAAATCAATTCTTCTTTCATGAACAATCTTCTGAGTTTGCTGTATAATTGCTTCAGCCACTGTTTGTATTACTTCCAAAGTTGCAGTCATATCACCACCATTATGTCTCGTTTCCACACGTGTATGTCTATTGCGAGTCATTTCTTTTCTTCAAAGATGGACGAATCAAAATAAAATGGAAACCAGATGTAACCATTTCAAATAAACGTTTGTTTTCTTGACGCATATTCCTTCATTAAGTACCTTCTTTCACATCAGTTACTGCCTTTGGTTTCCTCAATGGTTGTAAATACGTTTCCCGTCAAAATCAATCACTTTTCCAATATCCCTAAGAAAACACCAGGTTCCAAAATTACGAAATCTTATATTCCAAGATTGATTCTCTTCCATCAAATCTTGAACCTCAACTTTCATTTCCTTCCCACTGAACAGCGGTCCTTTGTTCCTGCACTTATCCTTCCACATTGCTCCCGTTGCTCTCGTAACTGCAACTGCATTACTAGTAACATGTTCCACTTCCACACAAGTACAACTATCTCGAGCCATTTCCTTTTTTTTTCTTCTCGAGGCGTGCGGATCGAAATACAATGGATCTGATATCCATTATAAACAACATTGTTTCCTTTCGGAAAACAATAACACAGAGAACACAACACAAGCAAAATAGACCTAACCACAAACCCCAAAAGACTCAAACCATGCTCTGATACCAACTAATGTAACACCCTTCTTAGGGCATCACATTTCCGACTCCCGACTCATAATCTGTAAAGAAGTTCGCACAAAGTTTGAGTTATAAAAATTGGATTTTAAAATTTCTTCTTTACTGAAACGTAAATTTACTGAAAATATTAGGTAATACTGAAAATCATATTTCAACTATTCATTATGCAATATTGACACCAATTAATATTTCACAATTTAAAGAGAAATATAAAATTAATAGACTTTTTTTTTTAACAAGAAGCAAATCCTATAACGGGTCCTACTTAATAGCACGGTACAACACTAACTTAAAACTTTAACATACTTATTTCTTTTTCTCGTCCATCTTGATGCATCGGACATCCGTTCTATGTCAACACAAAGACACCTTCGAGTCCCGAATGTCCACTCCTTATTGTTGTCACCAATCTCAGAGTATCCATCGCCCGTTATGTCTAAGACAACTCGATCCTTCTATTATTTGATTTTAACAGTACAGACACAACGAAACAACATAACAAAGAGGTGAGATCACCTACACCAATACCAACATGGCAGCAAGATGAGATAACACAAATAGCAATATCATATAGGGATATCATACCAAACTTTCAATAATATATTCAATATTAATCAACTATCATCATCCAATCATATATCAATCCAAGTATTCAAAATAGTTGTCATAGCCAATATTCTTCAATTAATATATCATACAGATATAAGTGTTCAGATTATGCATGTACACAAAGACTCAGTTTTTCAAAAACAACTCCATGGAGGTTTTCACAATTTCGAGGAGAACTCTGTCAATTGTCAGCATTAGCCCAAAGACAATCTTCCAGTTGTTGAAAAGAATCGTGTTCTTGTCGGGTATCGTCAATGCGTTGCAATGGACTGCATCGCCAAGTGGCACAGGGTACTCGCCAGCTGTCCACTGGTCGACCGCCGCGCCTCGATGCCCCCAAGATCCATCATAGACCTCACTATCAATTCTCATTCCCTCTTCAACCACAAGGGTCATATACAATGCACGAATATATCCGTGCAAGTCCAACCCCAAAGGGCCAAATCTTTTCAATTTCATTTGTTCAATGTATCATATGGCTCAATGCATATTTTTTCCCAATGCATGTATAATGCACCAAATCCAATCACAAGCATCTCTTTCTAATGCATATAAAATGCACCAAATTATACTGTATTTTCAACAGCAAAAATCATGTTATCACATTTTCATAGTTATAAAACACTTTCGTCGTGTTTCCAAAATTACGTAATATTTTCGTTTTATTTTCACAATTCCAAAACGTTTTCTGTTACGTTTTCACAATTCCAAAATGTTTATATTACGTTTTCAAAATATCGTAACACTTATGTTACATTTTCAAAATTTCAAACGCTTTTACATTATATTTTCACAATACCGCGACACTTCACGTATGTTTTCACAATACAATAACATTTCTATTACGTTTTCAAAATACCGCAACTCTTCTATTGCACTTTTAAAACACGTACTAATTTTTTAACGTTTTTCTTAATCGCGTAAAAATATACGTTTCTCAAAATCGCATAGTATTTTTCCACTGTTTCAAAATCGCGTAACTTAAAAATCATTCTTTTAAGTCGCATAAATCATTTTCCGTCATTCTCAAAATATTTAAAACACTTTTCAAATCACATAACGATTCTCCGCTATTTTCACAATCATGTAAAAATAATTCATCACTTTTCCTTCACGTATTGATTTTTCAATAGTAATTCAGATTACGTAAAATATTTAAACGTAATTCAAATCGCGAGAAATATTTTAACGTATTTAAAATCGCGTAGAAATATTTTTCCATAATTACGTAACTTAAAAATCACATTTTTAAGATACGTAAATAATTTTTCACCACAATTTCATTACGAAAAATATTTCTTGACCTTTAAAAATTCCTTTTTAACTTTTCTCAAAATAATTTAACTTTACACTTCATTTAATATGTTTTCTTACTCAAGAAAATATTTTTCCACAGTTCTTTACTCAAGAAATTCTTTTTCAAAATATAATTCACAAAATCACTTTTTCATTGATGTAAATCAACGTTTCAAAACTTAACATTTTCTAACGTATTTCAAAACTTGAAAATAAGTTATACGTTAGTTAATTTTCAAAACACCATTATATTCTCCATTTTTTCCAAATCAATTCTAAAATCAATTCTCTTCAAAACAAATTAAGATTCAAACCCTTGCAACTTTTTTTTTTTTCATTTTCATATGAAAGTTCATTTCTCAAGTGATAAAATACTTTGATTTCCCTTTCCAAAATCCTTATACTAAAACATTTTGTTCAAACATTTTGTTTCCACTTTAAAATTACTTTGTTTCATAAAAACCAAAATTATTCCACCCTCCAAAAATCATAGAGTCTTTGGCCATTGAAGCCATCAAATATTTTCCTCCTAAATTGATATGGTTTTACACAAACAAAACCATTAAAAATTCTTTATTTTCAAAACCGAAATACCGATGGTCATAAAAACCAAACCCATTTGTTCAAATTCATTTTTACTTTCCTTACAAATCCTTTTTCACTTTCTTTGCAAATCCTTAAAATTATCATTGCTATTTTCATTTAAATCTCATGTTTAGTAAAACATTTAGAAACTTTTTACACAAAATAAATCAATAAAAATCATTTTAAAACCGTATTCATGTACTCTTTGAAAAATAAATTCTTTGTTTATTTTCCTTACTTTTCTAAACATCCATTTTCATCATTCAAGAAAATATTAATTTTGTGAACACCTATCTTGAGGTGTCTTGACCAAAATTCACCATGTTCTAGGGATCAAAAATTAATTCCCTTGTTCTTGAAAAATTTCAACATAGAACCCTAACCTTGGGTGCCAAAACCATAGTCATTCTTTGGCCATTGGAGCCAAGAATTAATTTTCTTTCCATCATCAAATCATGGCATATACATATATATTTCATCATAAATAATATAAGCATACCATCAAAGCCATAAAAGCATGTATAGCATATCAAGCATATCATCAAAGCTATAAAATCATGCAAAGCATATCAAGCATAGTAAAATTAATCAAAGCTCATAAACACCCACAAATTAATTACATGACCATGGATATGAATCCTCACGTGGATTCCACATCCATCAAATAAAATACCATCTCTCACCACCATGCTTGGTTGGTGAGATGGATCTCCTCTTACCTCTTGAAGATCCTCCAAAGCTTCTTGATTTGTTTCTTTTTCCAAGTCCTTCACCACCAAGGGCTTCTCAAATACAAAACAAAACACAAGTTAATTAACATATCAAGCTTGATTAAGAGGAACCATGGATCAAACATGGTTTAGATCATGAAAAAGAGAGAAGAAAATGAAGTTTCCTTATACTTCACCTCAAAAACCCAATAACTTTGATCTTGAAGAAACTCCTTGAAGATGAATGATTTAGAAGAAGTCTTCAACATGAAAGTTGCTTAGAATATCATGGAGATTCAAGATCTAAGGTTGGATGAAATTAAAAGAGCTTGGATGGTGATTTTAGGGGTTTTGACCGAATGATATCTCTTGAAGAACAAAGATGAAATTTTTTATTTTTGATAGAAACTTGAAGCTTGAATTTGAAGATCAAGATGAATGATTTTGGAAAAACTCATAACTAGAGATGTTCTTAGAATGATGTTTAGGTTTAGAAAATCAAGTTGGATGAAATTTTGAGTGATGGAAGGTGCTCTTGGAGGGCTTGGCGAAATCTAGAGAAGAAAGGAGATGGAGAAAAATTTTCTAAGTTTCATTCTTGAAAATGAATCAATGAAGACCAAGGAAGACAATAATGACTAAATCATGTAATTATGGTCTTCCAAACTCCTTCATGCAGCACCAAAACCGTGCCCCCCCCCCAAGCATTCTCCTTGAGTGCAAAAATCAAAAGTAAGCCATTATGATGTCTAACTTGACCAAGACATGCAAAAATGACATAAAGCTTATCTCTTTGTCTTCTAAACACTCCAAAACCATCACCTTCTCTTTATAATGCATTCAATAAAGTTGTCTTCATTATTTGCCACCATTTTAAGCATTTCTAGCCATTGATTAATTCAATGGTTAGGATTTAGGTAGATTTTTAATTTTAGAAGACTAAATATAGGCCATTGGATTTTTCTCCTTTAAATTCTAGCCCTTAGATGTGTCTCCAAAATTAAGGGTCAAGATTGCTTCTTCAAATTTTAAATCCAAGGGTCATAATTAGTCTTTGCCATTTTAGAAGACCAAATCTCTACCCTTGATTAATTCTTCATCCAATGGTCATAAATGGTCTTTGTTACTTTTTAAGATTAAATCTCCACCCTTGATTACATCTATGGTTGATATCAAAGTCTTCCTAACCAAGCTTATTCTCACACCATTAATTAAATTAATGGTTATTATCCAAGGCTTCTTTATTAAGTTTGTTTCTTAACCTTTGATTAAATCAATGGTTAATATTCAAACTAAGTATTCTCATCCAAGGGTATAAATCAAGTCAAGCTCTCTTTGTTGACTACGCAAAGATAATATTTATTCTTGTATCCTACAAATAATATTTTTACTATATTTTTATCATCCGATAATTAAATATAGTACAAAATACAGTACAATAAAATTTTAAAAACTGTTTTCGGATTCAGGTTTAGTAAGATCCCCTATCTCCGTCTAAATAGTACAAATTTTTCTATGCGTAGAAAAATTTTTACTTTGCGGGACCCACCTGGGCCCACATCAGGTCACCTAGGCCTACATAGACCACATGGGCCCACATACAGTCAAAAAATATAATCATCCACAAAAATCACAAAAATTAGAAAATGCACAAATATCAAATCAGATTACGTAAATTAATTACCTAACGGTAAAAATTAAATTACGTAAAGATTTCCTCGGCCCGAAAATTTTTATTTTCCTGACATGGAGTAAATCACTCAAAACGATCAAATACGCTGACGGAATAAACAAAATAATTTTACAAAGATGCACGAAATTACTAAACAAGAAAATTACATTAATCAAAAATTACTTTTTAAGAGATAAGAAAATTTGGGGTGTTACAATACTCCCTCTTTTGTAAATTTCGTCCTCAAAATTTCATGACCATGATTTCACACCTCGAATAAATAATGACATTATTCCTTTATCTTTTCTTCAGTTCCCATGTAGTTTCACCTCTTACGTTATTCCAAACGATTTTAAACCATTGAAAGTTCTTTATCTCTTGTTCACTTCTTCAGATCAAACAAATGTCTTAATAATTTTTTTTTCTATAGTTTTCCATTACCGTCTTAACTTTTCCCATAGACAAACTTCTTCAATTTTTGAAGAATCCACCACGCTTCCACTGTGCCACTTTGATACTCTGATCTGGATATACATAGGAATATTCTCTCTTGCAAAATATTCCTTCTATTGCAGTAGATGAAAGAAAACATCATGGAAAAGAACAAAATGAATCGAATATGTTATCGAACATATTCAACAAGGAATTGGATGTAACTCGATCTTCAAGAATGAATTCTCGATATCAATACAGCGGCTACCATCCTCATTCATACCTAGAATAGTTTTTCTCGATAACTTCCAACTAATATAATGTATTACTTAAAATTTTTTTTTCCTCATATCACTTTATTCTCCAGCTTTTTAGCTTCTTACCAGAAATGTCTCACTAGTCGAATTCTCCTTTCAACCGCATTATATCAAATACTATGACATGGATTTTAAATAGGAATATCCTTTCTTATAAAATATTCTTTCTTAAAAATATTCTTTTCTTGCAAATGCAATATATGAAAGAACATTATAGAGGTTTAGGAAGAAAAGGTAGCGAAATGATCTGATATGTTACCAAACATATTCAACAAGAATTTGATTTTGCCTGATTTTCAGGAATGAATTTTTTTCTGGAACACTAACACTGTATTGAGACAATCTCATAGGATATGGTTCAAAAATAACTAATCCATTTTCAAAGATCATGTCTGTTTATGAAACAGATCAAACTAACATAAAAATTTTGAACAACAGATCAAACTAACACAAAGATTTGATCTATAACAATGATTTGAATAACTTGAGTAGCTTGATCGGCTAAGAATAGAAACAGAAGTAAGCAAATCAGAGGATTACGAATAACTCTAACATATAATTGATCTACTCAATCATATGCCATAAGGAATAGGTTATTCATAGAAATATTCAGTATGGTTTATAGGATTAGCTCCAATGACACAATCTCCATTGTTTAAATCTTCCGCTCCGAACGCTTCCTACTACCTGAGATTTTACTAACAAAACTCTGTTTTCATTGGAATTCTATTTTCAAAGATTGTGTTCCAAACTTCCCGCACTTAAAACAAATTATTTCCTTGGACGTACAATCTTTCGTTAAGTGCCCTTTTCCACACTTCTTACATTTCGGTGCAGATGTCACAAATCATACTAAACTGTCATTACTAGTACTTTCTCCACAAGATTGTTGTTGTTGTTGACTTCTTGGAGATTGCAAGTACATTTTCTGTTGGAATCACTTGACCTTACGATTTCCCCTTTTTCGTAACTAATATAGTCCAACGTTACAGGGTCTCTCATCCTGAGATTGATTTAACTCTAACAAAATCTTAGCTTAAGAAATCAATTCTTCTTTGCGGAACAATCTTCTCGAGTTTGTTTGTATAATTGCTTCACCACTTTGTTTGTATTACTTCCAAAGTTGCAGGTCATATCACCACCATTATGTCTCGTTTCCACACGTGTATGTCTATTGCGAAAGTCATTTCTTTTCTTCAAAGATGGACGAATCAAAATAAAATGGAAACCAGATGTAACCATTTCAAATAAACGTTTGTTTTCTTGACGCATATTCCTTCATTAAGTACCTTCTTTCACATCGCATTCGCCTTTGGTTTCCTCAATGGTTGTAAATACGTTTCCGTCAAAATCAATCACTTTTCCAATATCCCTAAGAAAACACCAGGTTCCAAAATTACGAAATCTTATATTCCAAGATTGATTCTCTTCCATCAAATCTTGAACCTCAACTTTCATTTCCTTCCCACTGAACAGCGGTCCTTTGTTCCGCACTTATCCTTCCACATTGCTCCCGTTGCTCTCGTAAATCGCAACGCATTACTAGTGACATGTCCCACTTCCACACAAGTACAACTATCTCGAGCCATTTCCTTTTTCTTTTCTCGAGGCGTGCGGATCGAAATACAATGGATCTGATATCCATTATAAACAACATTGTTTCCTTTCGGAAAACAATAACACGAGAAACAACACAAGCAAAATAGACCTAACCACAAACCCCAAAAGACTCAAACCATGCTCGATACCAACTAATGTAACACCCTTCTTAGGGCATCACATTTCCGACTCCCGACTCATAATCTGTAAAGAAGTTCGCACAAAGTTTGAGTTATAAAAATTGGATTTTAAAATTTCTTCTTTACTGAAACGTAAATTTACCGAAAATATTAGGTAATACTTGAAAATCATATTTCAACTATTCATTATGCAATATTGACACCAATTAATATTTCACAATTTAAAGAGAAATATAAAATTAATAGACTTTTTTTTTTAACAATAGCAAATCCTATAACGGGTCCTACTTAATAGCACGGACAACACTAACTTAAACTTTAACATACTTATTTCTTTTTCTCATCCATCTTGATGCATCGGATCCGTGTTCTATGTCAACACAAAGACACCTTCGAGTCCCGAATGTCCACTCCTTATTGTTGTCACCAACCTCATAGTATCCATCGCCCGTTATGTCTAAGACAACTCGATCCTTCTATTATTTGATTTTAATAGTACGATGCACAAAAAAACAACATAACAAAGAGGTGAGATCACCTACACCAATACCAACATGGCAAAGATAGAGATAACACAAATAGCAATATCATATAGGGATATCATACCAAACTTTCAATAATATATTCAATATTAATCAACTATCATCATCCAATCATATATCAATCCAAGTATTCAAAATAGTTGTCATAGCCAATATTCTTCAATTAATATATCATACATATATAAGTGTTCGATTATGCATGTACACAAAGACTCGATTTTTCAAAAACAACTCCATGGAGGTTTTCACAATTTCGAGGAGAACTCACAATTGTCGCATTAAATTAGCCCAAAGACAATCTTCCAGGTTGTTGAAAAGAATCGTGTTCTTGTCGGGTATCGTCAATGCGTTGCAATGGACTGCATCGCCAAGTGGCACAGGGTACTCGCCACCGTCCACCGGTCGACCGCCGCGCCTCGATGCCCCCAAGATCCATCATAGACCTCACTATCAATTCTCATTCCCTCTTCAACCACAAGGGTCATATACAATGCACGAATATATCCGTGCAAGTCAACCCCAAAGGGCCAAATCTTTTCAATTTCATTTGTTCAATGTATCATATGGCTCAATGCATATTTTTTCCCAATGCATGTATAATGCACCAAATCCAATCACAAGCATCTCTTTCTAATGCATATAAAATGCACCAAATTATACTTGTATTTTCAATAAGAAAAATCATGTTATCACATTTTCATAGTTATAAAACACTTTCGTCGTGTTTTCAAAATTGCGTAATATTTTCATTTCATTTTCACAATTCCAAAACATTTATGTTACGTTTTCACAATTCCAAAATGTTTATATTACGTTTTCAAAATATCGTAACACTTATGTTACATTTTCAAAATTCTGAAACGTTTCTGTTATATTTTCACAATACCGTGACACTTCACATGTTTTCACAATACAAGAATATTTCATTACGCTTTTCAAAATACCGCAACTCTTCTGTTGCACTTTTAAAACACGTACTAATTTTTTAACGTTTTTCTTAATCGCGTAAAAATATACGTTTCTCAAAATCGCATAGTATTTTTCCACTGTTTCAAAATCGCGTAACTTAAAAATCATTCTTTTAAGTCGCATAAATCATTTTCCGTCATTCTCAAAATATTTAAAACACTTTTCAAATCACATAACGATTCTCCGCTATTTTCACAATCATGTAAAAATAATTCATCACTTTTCCTTCACGTATTGATTTTTCAATAGTAATTCAGATTACGTAAAATATTTAAACGTAATTCAAATCGCGTAGAAATATTTTAACGTATTTAAAATCGCGTAGAAATATTTTTCCATAATTACGTAACTTAAAAATCACATTTTTAAGATACGTAAATAATTTTTCACCACAATTTCATTACAGAAAATATTTCTTGACCTTTAAAAATTCCTTTTTAACTTTTCTCAAAATAATTTAACTTTACACTTCATTTAATATGTTTTCTTACTCAAGAAAATATTTTTCCACAGTTCTTTACTCAAGAAATTCTTTTTTCAAAATATAATTCACAAAATCACTTTTTCATTGATGTAAATCAACGTTTCAAAACTTAACATTTTCTAACGTATTTCAAAACTTGAAAATAAGTTATACGTTAGTAAATTTTCAAAACACCATTATATTCTCCATTTTTCCCAAATCAATTCTAAAATCAATTCTCTTCAAAACAAATTAAGATTCAAACCCTTGCAACTTTTTTTTTTCATTTTCATATGAAAGTTCATTTCTCAAGTGATAAAATACTTTGATTTCCCTTTCCAAAATCCTTATACTAAAACATTTTGTTCAAACATTTTGTTTCCATTTTAAAATTACTTTGTTTCATAAAAACCAAAATTATTCCAACCTCCAAAAATCACAGAGTTTTTGGCCATTGAAGCCATCAAATATTTTCCTCCTAAATTGATATGGTTTTACACAAACAAAACCATTAAAAATTCTTTATTTTCAAAACGAAATACCGATGGTCATAAAAACCAAACCCATTTGTTCAAATTCATTTTTACTTTCCTTACAAATCCTTTTTCACTTTCTTTGCAAATCCTTAAAATTATCATTGCTATTTTCATTTAAATCTCATGTTTAGTAAAACACTTTAGAAACTTTTTACACAAAATAAATCAATAAAAATCCTTTTAAAATCGTATTCATGTACTCTTTGAAAAATAAATTCTTTGTTTATTTTCCTTACTTTTCTAAACATCCATTTTCATCATTCAAGAAAATATTAATTTTGTGAACACCTATCTTGAGGTGTCTTGACCAAAATTCACCATGTTCTAGGGATCAAAAATTAATTCCCTTGTTCTTGAAAAATTTCAACATAGAACCCTAACCTTGGGTGCCAAAACCATAGTCATTCTTTGGCCATTGGAGCCAAAATTAATTTTCTTTCCATCATCAAATCATGGCATATACATATATATTTCATCATAAATAATATAAGCATACCATCAAAGCCATAAAAGCATGTATAGCATATCAAGATATCATCAAAGCTATAAAATCATGCAAAGCATATCAAGCATAGAAAATTAATCAAAGCTCATAAACACCCACAAATTAATTACATGACCATGGATATGAATCCTCACGTGGATTCCACATCCATCAAATAAAATACCATCTCTCACCACCATGCTTGGTTGGTGAGATGGATCTCCTCTTACCTCTTGAAGATCCTCCAAAGCTTCTTGATTTGTTTCTTTTTCCAAGTCCTTCACCACCAAGGGCTTCTCAAATACAAAACAAAACACAAGTTAATTAACATATCAAGCTTGATTAAGAGGAACCATGGATCAAACATGGTTTAGATCATGAAAAAGAGAGAAGAAAATGAAGTTTCCTTATACTTCACCTCAAAAACCCAATAACTTTGATCTTGAAGAAACTCCTTGAAGATGAATGATTTAGAAGAAGTCTTCAACATGAAAGTTGCTTAGAATATCATGGAGATTCAAGATCTAAGGTTGGATGAAATTAAAAGAGCTTGGATGGTGATTTTAGGGGTTTTGACCGAATGATATCTCTTGAAGAACAAAGATGAAATTTTTTATTTTTGATAGAAACTTGAAGCTTGAATTTGAAGATCAAGATGAATGATTTTGGAAAAACTCATAACTAGAGATGTTCTTAGAATGATGTTTAGGTTTAGAAAATCAAGTTGGATGAAATTTTTGAGTGATGGAAGGTGCTCTTGGAGGGCTTGGCCGAAATCTAGAGAAGAAAGGAGATGGAGAGAAAATTTTCTAAGTTTCATTCTTGAAAATGAATCAATGAAGACCAAGGAAGACAATAATGACTAAATCATGTAATTATGGTCTTCCAAACTCCTTCATGCAGCACCAAAACCGTGCCCCCCCCCTTCAAGCATTCTCCTTGGAGTGCAAAAATCAAAAGTAAGCCATTATGATGTCTAACTTGACCAAGACATGCAAAAATGACATAAAGCTTATCTCTTTGTCTTCTAAACACTCCAAAACCATCACCTTCTCTTCATAATGCATTCAATAAAGTTGTCTTCATTATTTGCCACCATTTTAAGCATTTCTTGCCATTGATTAATTCAATGGTTAGGATTTAGGTAGATTTTTAATTTTAGAAGACTAAATCTAGGCCATTGGATTTTTCTCCTTTAAATTCTAGCCCTTAGATGTGTCTCCAAAATTAAGGGTCAAGATTGCTTCTTCAAATTTTAAATCCAAGGGTCATAATTAGTCTTTGCCATTTTAGAAGACCAAATCTCTACCCTTGATTAATTCTTCATCCAATGGTCATAAATGGTCTTTGTTACTTTTTAAGATTAAATCTCCACCCTTGATTACATCTATGGTTGATATCAAAGTCTTCCTAACCAAGCTTATTCTCACACCATTATTAAATTAATGGTTATTATCCAAGCGCTTTATTAAGTTTGTTTCTTAACCTTTGATTAAATCAATGGTTAATATTCAAACTAAGTATTCTCATCCAAGGGTATAAATCAAGTCAAGCTCTCTTTGTTGACTACGCAAAGATAATATTTATTCTTGTATCCTACAAATAATATTTTTACTGTATTTTATCATCTGATAATTAAATACAGTACAAAATACAGTACAATAAAATTTTAAAAACTGTTTTCGGATTCAGGTTTAGTAAGATCCCCTATCTCCGTCTAAATAGTACAAATTTTTCTATGCGTAGAAAAATTTTTACTTTGCGGGACCCACCTGGGCCCACATCAGGTCACCTAGGCCTACATAGGACCACATGGGCCCACATACAGTCAAAAA
The DNA here is from genome assembly GCA_029884605.1 of Ormosia emarginata. Taxonomy (NCBI): domain Eukaryota; kingdom Viridiplantae; phylum Streptophyta; class Magnoliopsida; order Fabales; family Fabaceae; genus Ormosia; species Ormosia emarginata. Next base: position 14,144,943 of record JAQQTP010000079.1, on the reverse strand, counting down.
ATATAATCATCCACAAAAATCACAAAAATTAGAAAATGCACAAATATCAAATCAGATTACGTAAATTAATTACCTAACGGTAAAAATTAAATTACGTAAAGTTTTCCCCGGCCCAAAAATTTTTATTTTCCTGACATGGAGTAAATCACTCAAAACGATCAAATACGCTGACGGAATAAACAAAATAATTTTACAGTGCACAGAAATTACTAAACAGTAAAATTCTGTTAACTGTCAAAATTACTGTTTAAGAGATAAGAAAATTTGGGGTGTTACAATACTCCCCCTCTTTACAGAAATTTCGTCCTCGAAATTTCATGACCATGATTTCACACCCTCGGAATAAATAATGACATTATTCCTTTATCTTTTCTTCAGTTCCCATGTAGTTTCACCTCTTACGTTATTCCAAACGATTTTAAACCATTGAAAGTTCTTTATCTCTTGTTCACTTCTTCAGATCAAACAAATGTCTTAATAATTTTTTTTTCTATAGTTTTCCATTACCGTCTTAACTTTTCCCATAGACAAACTTCTTCAATTTTTGAAGAATCCACCACGCTTCCACTGTGCCACTTTGATACTCGATCCTGATATACATAGGAATATTCTCTCTTGCAAAATATTCCTTCTATTGCAGTAGATGAAAGAAAACATCATGGAAAAGAACAAAATGAATCGAATATGTTATCGAACATATTCAGCAAGGAATTGGATGTAACTCGATCTTCAAGAATGAATTCTCTCGATATCAATACAAAGATGGCTACCATCCCTCATTCATACCTAGAATAGTTTTTCTCGATAACTTCCAACTAATATAATGTATTACTTAAAATTTTTTTTTCCTCATATCACTTTATTCTCCAGCTTTTAGCTTCTTACCAGAAATGTCTCACTAGTCGAATTCTCCTTTCAACCGCATTATATCAAATACTATGACATGGATTTTAAATAGGAATATCCTTTCTTATAAAATATTCTTTCTTAAAAATATTCTTTCTTGCAAATGCAATATATGAAAGAACATTATAGAGGTTTAGGAAGAAAAGGTAGCGAAATGATCGATATGTTACCAAACATATTCAACAAGAATTTGATTTTGCCTGATTTTCAGGAATGAATTTTTTCTCGGAACACTAACACTGTATTGAGACAATCTCATAGGATATGGTTGAAAAATAACCAATCCATTTTCAAAGATCATGTCTGTTTTATGAAACAGATCAAACTAACATAAAAATTTTGAACAACAGATCAAACTAACACAAAGATTTGATCTATAACAATGATTTGAATAACTTGAGTAGCTTGATCGGCTAAGAATAGAAAGCAGTAAGCAAATCGAGGATTACGAATAACTCTAACATATAATTGATCTACTCAATCATATGCCATAAGGAATAGGTTATTCATAGAAATATTCAGTATGGTTTATAGGGTTAGCTCCAATGACACAATCTCCATTGTTTAAATCTTCCGCTCCGAACGCTTCCTACTACCTGAGATTTTACTAACAAAAAAACTCTGTTTTCATTGGAATTCTATTTTCAAAGATTGTGTTCCAAACTTCCCGCACTTAAAACAAATTATTTCCTTGGACGTACAATCTTTCGTTAAGTGCCCCTTTCCACACTTCTTACATTTCGGTGCAGATGTCACAGTCATACTAAACCTGTCATTACTAGTACTTTCTCCACAAGATTGTTGTTGTTGTTGACTTCTTGGAGATTGCAAGTACATTTTCTGTTGGAATCACTTGACCTTACGATTTCCTTTTTTTCGTAACCAATATAGTCCAACGTTACAGGGTCTCTCATCCTGAGATTGATTTAACTCTAACAAAATCTTAGCTTAAGAAATCAATTCTTCTTTGCGAACAATCTTCTCGAGTTTGTCAGTATAATTGCTTCACCCACTGCTTGTATTACTTCCAAAGTTGCGGTCATATCACCACCATTATGTCTCGTTTCCACACGTGTATGTCTATTGAGTCATTTCTTTTCTTCAAAGATGGACGAATCAAAATAAAATGGAAACCAGATGTAACCATTTCAAATAAACGTTTGTTTTCTTGACGCATATTCCTTCATTAAGTACCTTCTTCTTTCACATCAGTTATTGCCTTTGGTTTCCTCAATGGTTGTAAATACGTTTCCGTCAAAATCAATCACTTTTCCAATATCCCTAAGAAAACACCAGGTTCCAAAATTACGAAATCTTATATTCCAAGATTGATTCTCTTCCATCAAATCTTGAACCTCAACTTTCATTTCCTTCCCACTGAACAGCGGTCCTTTGTTCCTGCCACTTATCCTTCCACATTGCTCCCGTTGCTCTCGTAATCAAATCGCATTACTAGTAACATGTCCCACTTCCACACAAGTACAACTATCTCGAGCCATTTCCTTTTTTTTTCTCGAGGCGTGCGGATCGAAATACAATGGATTTGATATCCATTATAAACAACATTGTTTCCTTTCGGAAAACAATAACACAGAGAACACAACACAAGCAAAATAGACCTAACCACAAACCCCAAAAGACTCAAACCATGCTCTGATACCAACTAATGTAACACCCTTCTTAGGGCATCACATTTCCGACTTTCCGACTCATAATCAGAAAGTTCGTTCGCACAAAGTTTGAGTTATAAAAATTGGATTTTAAAATTTCTTCTTTACTGAAACGTAAATTTACTGAAAATATTAGGTAATACTGAAAATCATATTTCAACTATTCATTATGCAATATTGACACCAATTAATATTTCACAATTTAAAGAGAAATATAAAATTAATAGACTTTTTTTAACAATAGCAAATCCTATAACGGGTCCTACTTAATAGCACGGTACAACAACACTAACTTAAAACTTTAACATACTTATTTCTTTTTCTCGTCCATCTTGATGCATCGACATCTGTTCTATGTCAACACAAAGACACCTTCGAGTCCCGAATGTCCACTCCTTATTGTTGTCACCAACCTCATAGTATCCATCGCCCGTTATGTCTAAGACAACTCGATCCTTCTATTATTTGATTTTAATAGTACGACACAAAGAAAAACAACATAACAAAGAGGTGAGATCACCTACACCAATACCAACATGGCAAAGATAGAGATAACACAAATAGCAATATCATATAGGGATATCATACCAAACTTTCAATAATATATTCAATATTAATCAACTATCATCATCCAATCATATATCAATCCAAGTATTCAAAATAGTTGTCATAGCCAATATTCCTCAATTAATATATCATACAGATATAAGTGTTCAGATTATGCATGTACACAAAGACTCAGTTTTTCAAAAACAACTCCATGGAGGTTTTCACAATTTCGAGGAGAATGCTCTGTCAATTGTCAGCCTTAGCCCAAAGACAATCTTCCAGTTGTTGAAAAGAATCGTGTTCTTGTCGGGTATCGTCAATGCGTTGCAATGGACTGCATCGCCAAGTGGCACAGGGTACTCGCCAGCTGTCCACTGGTCGACCGCCGCGCCTCGACGCCCCCAAGATCCATCATAGACCTCACTATCAATTCTCATTCCCTCTTCAACCACAAGGGTCATATACAATGCACGAATATATCCGTGCAAGTCCAACCCCAAAGGGCCAAATCTTTTCAATTTCATTTGTTCAATGTATCATATGCCTCAATGCATATTTTTTCCCAATGCATGTATAATGCACCAAATCCAATCACAAGCATCTCTTTCTAATGCATATAAAATGCACCAAATTATACTGTATTTTCAACAGCAAAAATCATGTTATCACATTTTCATAGTTATAAAACACTTTCGTCGTGTTTTCAAAATTGCGTAATATTTTCGTTTCATTTTCACAATTCCAAAACGTTTCTGTTACGTTTTCACAATTCCAAAATGTTTATATTACGTTTTCAAAATATCGTAACACTTATGTTACATTTTCAAAATTCTGAAACGTTTCTGTTATATTTTCACAATACCGTGACACTTCATTATGGTTTTCACAATACAGTAACATTTCTGTTACGTTTTCAAAATACCGCAACTCTTCTGTTGCACTTTTAAAACACGTACTAATTTTTTAACGTTTTTCTTAATCGCGTAAAAATATACGTTTCTCAAAATCGCATAGTATTTTTCCATTTGTTTCAAAATCGCGTAACTTAAAAATCATTCTTTTAAGTCGCATAAATCATTTTCCGTCATTCTCAAAATATTTAAAACACTTTTCAAATCACATAACGATTCTCCGCTATTTTCACAATCATGTAAAAATAATTCATCACTTTTCCTTCACGTATTGATTTTTCAATAGTAATTCAGATTACGTAAAATATTTAAACGTAATTCAAATCGCGTAGAAATATTTTAACGTATTTAAAATCGCGTAGAAATATTTTTCCATAATTACGTAACTTAAAAATCACATTTTTAAGATACGTAAATAATTTTTCACCACAATTTCATTACAGAAAAATATTTCTTGACCTTTAAAAATTCCTTTTTAACTTTTCTCAAAATAATTTAACTTTACACTTCATTTAATATATTTTCTTACTCAAGAAAATATTTTTCCACAGTTCTTTACTCAAGAAATTCTTTTTCAAAATATAATTCACAAAATCACTTTTTCATTGATGTAAATCAACGTTTCAAAACTTAACATTTTCTAACGTATTTCAAAACTTGAAAATAAGTTATACGTTAGTAAATTTTCAAAACACCATTATATTCTCCATTTTTCCCAAATCAATTCTAAAATCAATTCTCTTCAAAACAAATTAAGATTCAAACCCTTGCAACTTTTTTTTTTTCATTTTCATATGAAAGTTCATTTCTCAAGTGATAAAATACTTTGATTCCCTTTCCAAAATCCTTATACTAAAACATTTTGTTCAAACATTTTGTTTCCACTTTAAAATTACTTTGTTTCATAAAAACCAAAATTATTCCAACCTCCAAAAATCGTAGAGTTTTTGGCCATTGAAGCCATCAAATATTTTCCTCTAAATTGATATGGTTTTACACAAACAAAACCATTAAAAATTCTTTATTTTCAAAACCGAAATACCGATGGTCATAAAAACCAAACCCATTTGTTCAAATTCATTTTTACTTTCCTTACAAATCCTTTTTCACTTTCTTTGCAAATCCTTAAAATTATCATTGCTTATTTTCATTTAAATCTCATGTTTAGTAAAACACTTAGAAACTTTTTACACAAAATAAATCAATAAAAATCCTTTTAAAATCGTATTCATGTACTCTTTGAAAAATAAATTCTTTGTTTATTTTCCTTACTTTTCTAAACATCCATTTTCATCATTCAAGAAAATATTAATTTTGTGAACACCTATCTTGAGGTGTCTTGACCAAAATTCACCATGTTCTAGGGATCAAAAATTAATTCCCTTGTTCTTGAAAAATTTCAACATAGAACCCTAACCTTGGGTGCCAAAACCATAGTCATTCTTTGGCCATTGGAGCCAAGAATTAATTTTCTTTCCATCATCAAATCATGGCATATACATATATATTTCATCATAAATAATATAAGCATACCATCAAAGCCATAAAAGCATGTATAGCATATCAAGCATATCATCAAAGCTATAAAATCATGCAAAGCATATCAAGCATAGAAAATTAATCAAAGCTCATAAACACCCACAAATTAATTACATGACCATGGATATGAATCCTCACGTGGATTCCACATCCATCAAATAAAATACCATCTCTCACCACCATGCTTGGTTGGTGAGATGGATCTCCCTCTTACCTCTTGAAGATCCTCCAAAGCTTCTTGATTTGTTTCTTTTTCCAAGTCCTTCACCACCAAGGGCTTCTCAAATACAAAACAAAACACAAGTTAATTAACATATCAAGCTTGATTAAGAGGAACCATGGATCAAACATGGTTTAGATCATGAAAAAGAGAGAAGAAAATGAAGTTTCCTTATACTTCACCTCAAAAACCCAATAACTTTGATCTTGAAGAAACTCCTTGAAGATGAATGATTTAGAAGAAGTCTTCAACATGAAAGTTGCTTAGAATATCATGGAGATTCAAGATCTAAGGTTGGATGAAATTAAAAGAGCTTGGATGGTGATTTTAGGGGTTTTGACCGAATGATATCTCTTGAAGAACAAAGATGAAATTTTTTATTTTTGATAGAAACTTGAAGCTTGAATTTGAAGATCAAGATGAATGATTTTGGAAAAACTCATAACTAGAGATGTTCTTAGAATGATGTTTAGGTTTAGAAAATCAAGTTGGATGAAATTTTTGAGTGATGGAAGGTGCTCTTGGAGGGCTTGGCCGAAATCTAGAGAAGAAAGGAGATGGAGAGAAAATTTTCTAAGTTTCATTCTTGAAAATGAATCAATGAAGACCAAGGAAGACAATAATGACTAAATCATGCAATTATGGTCTTCCAAACTCCTTCATGCAGCACCAAAACCGTGCCCCCCCCCCCTTCAAGCATTCTCCTTGAGTGCAAAAATCAAAAGTAAGCCATTATGATGTCTAACTTGACCAAGACATGCAAAAAATGACATAAAGCTTATCTCTTTGTCTTCTAAACACTCCAAAACCATCACCTTCTCTTCATAATGCATTCAATAAAGTTGTCTTCATTATTTGCCACCATTTTAAGCATTTCTAGCCATTGATTAATTCAATGGTTAGGATTTAGGTAGATTTTTAATTTTAGAAGACTAAATATAGTAGCCATTGGATTTTTCTCCTTTAAATTCTAGCCCTTAGATGTGTCTCCAAAATTAAGGGTCAAGATTGCTTCTTCAAATTTTAAATCCAAGGGTCATAATTAGTCTTTGCCATTTTAGAAGACCAAATCTCTACCCTTGATTAATTCTTCATCCAATGGTCATAAATGGTCTTTGTTACTTTTTAAGATTAAATCTCCACCCTTGATTACATCTATGGTTGATATCAAAGTCTTCCTAACCAAGCTTATTCTCACACCATTGATTAAATCAATGGTTATTATCCAAGCTTTTTATTAAGTTTGTTTCTTAACCTTTGATTAAATCAATGGTTAATATTCAAACTAAGTATTCTCATCCAAGGGTATAAATCAAGTCAAGCTCTCTTTGTTGACTACGCAGTATAATATTTATTCTTGTATCCTACAAATAATATTTTTTTACTTGTATTTTTATCATCCGATAATTAAATATAAGATCAAAATACAAGATCAATAAAATTTTAAAACTGTTTTCGGATTCAGGTTTAGTAAGATCCCCTATCTCCGTCTAAATAGTACAAATTTTTCTATGCGTAGAAAAATTTTTACTTTGCGGGACCCACCTGGGCCCACATCAGGTCACCTAGGCCTACATAGGACCACATGGGCCCACATACAGTCAAAAAATATAATCATCCACAAAAATCACAAAAATTAGAAAATGCACAAATATCAAATCAGATTACGTAAATTAATTACCTAACGGTAAAAATTAAATTACGTAAAGTTTTCCTCGGCCCGAAAATTTTTCTTTTCCTGACATGGAGTAAATCACTCAAAACGATCAAATACTGTTGACGGATAAACAAAATAATTTTACAAAGGTGCAAGTAAAATTACTAAACAAGAAAATTACATTAATCATCAAAATTACTTGTTTAAGAGATAAGAAAATTTGGGGTGTTACAATACTCCCTTTTCTGAAAATTTCGTCCTCGAAATTTCATGACCATGATTTCACACCCTCGGAATAAATAATGACATTATTCCTTTATCTTTTCTTCAGTTCCCATGTAGTTTCACCTCTTACGTTATTCCAAACGATTTTAAACCATTGAAAGTTCTTTATCTCTTGTTCACTTCTTCAGATCAAACAAATGTCTTAATAATTTTTTTTTCTATAGTTTTCCATTACCGTCTTAACTTTTCCCATAGACAAACTTCTTCAATTTTTGAAGAATCCACCACGCTTCCACTGTGCCACTTTGATACTCTGATCTGGATATACATAGGAATATTCTCTCTTGCAAAATATTCCTTCTATTGCAGTAGATGAAAGAAAACATCATGGAAAAGAACAAAATGAATCGAATATGTTATCGAACATATTCAACAAGGAATTGGATGTAACTCGATCTTCAAGAATGAATTCTCGATATCAATACAGTGGCTACCATCCTCATTCATACCTAGAATAGTTTTTCTCAGATAACTTCCAACTAATATAATGTATTACTTAAAATTTTTTTTTCCTCATATCACTTTATTCTCCAGCTTTAGCTTCTTACCAGGAAATGTCTCACTAGTCGAATTCTCCTTTCAACCGCATTATATCAAATACTATGACATGGATTTTAAATAGGAATATCCTTTCTTATAAAATATTCTTTCTTAAAAAATATTCTTTCTTGCAAATGCAATATATGAAAGAACATTATAGAGGTTTAGGAAGAAAAGGTAGCGAAATGATCTGATATGTTACCAAACATATTCAACAAGAATTTGATTTTGCATGATTTTCAGGAATGAATTTTTTCTCGGAACACTAACACTGTATTGAGACAATCTCATAGGATATGGTTGAAAAATAACCAATCCATTTTCAAAGATCATGTCTGTTTATGAAACAGATCAAACTAACATAAAAATTTTGAACAACAGATCAAACTAACACAAAGATTTGATCTATAACAATGATTTGAATAACTTGAGTAGCTTGATCGGCTAAGAATAGAAACAGAAGTAAGCAAATCAGAGGATTACGAATAACTCTAACATATAATTGATCTACTCAATCATATGCCATAAGGAATAGGTTATTCATAGAAATATTCAGTATGGTTTATAGGATTAGCTCCAATGACACAATCTCTATTGTTTAAATCTTCCGCTCCGAACGCTTCCTACTACTACGAGATTTTACTAACAGAAAACTCTGTTTTCATTGGAATTCTATTTTCAAAGATTGTGTTCCAAACTTCCCGCACTTAAAACAAATTATTTCCTTGGACGTACAATCTTTCGTTAAGTGCCCCTTTCCACACTTCTTACATTTCGGTGCGAGATGTCACAGTCATACTAAACTTGTCATTACTAGTACTTTCTCCACAAGATTGTTGTTGTTGTTGACTTCTTGGAGATTGCAAGTACATTTTCTGTTGGAATCACTTGACCTTACGATTTCCCCTTTTCGTAACTAATATAGTCCAACGTTACGGGTCTCTCTCATCCCGAGATTGATTTAACTCTAACAAAATCTTAGCTTAAGAAATCAATTCTTCTTTGCGAACAATCTTCCGAGTTTGTTTGTATAATTGCTTCAGCCACTGTTTGTATTACTTCCAAAGTTGCGGTCATATCACCACCATTATGTCTCGTTTCCACACGTGTATGTCTATTGCGAGTCATTTCTTTTCTTCAAAGATGGACGAATCAAAATAAAATGGAAACCAGATGTAACCATTTCAAATAAACGTTTGTTTTCTTGACGCATATTCCTTCATTAAGTACCTTCTTTCACATCAGTTACTGCCTTTGGTTTCCTCAATGGTTGTAAATACGTTTCCGTCAAAATCAATCACTTTTCCAATATCCCTAAGAAAACACCAGGTTCCAAAATTACGAAATCTTATATTCCAAGATTGATTCTCTTCCATCAAATCTTGAACCTCAACTTTCATTTCCTTCCCACTGAACAGCGGTCCTTTGTTCCTGCACTTATCCTTCCACATTGCTCCCGTTGCTCTCGTAACTGCAATTGCATTACTAGTAACATGTCCCACTTCCACACAAGTACAACTATCTCGAGCCATTTCCTTTTTTTTTCTCGGGCGTGCGGATCGAAATACAATGGATTTGATATCCATTATAAACAACATTGTTTCCTTTCGGAAAACAATAACACAGAAACAACACAACAAAAATAAAATAGACCTAACCACAAACCCCAAAAGACTCAAACCATGCTCGATACCAACTAATGTAACACCCTTCTTAGGGCATCACATTTCGACTCCCGACTCATAATCTGAAAGAAGTTCGCACAAAGTTTGAGTTATAAAAATTGGATTTTAAAATTTCTTCTTTACTGAAACGTAAATTTACTGAAAATATTAGGTAATACTGAAAATCATATTTCAACTATTCATTATGCAATATTGACACCAATTAATATTTCACAATTTAAAGAGAAATATAAAATTAATAGACTTTTTTTTAACAGTAGCAAATCCTATAACGGGTCCTACTTAATAGCACGGTACAACACTAACCAGAAACTTTAACATACTTATTTCTTTTTCTGTCCATCTTGATGCATCAGACATCTGTTCTATGTCAACACAGCACACCTTCGAGTCCTGAATGTCCACTCCTTATTGTTGTCACCAACCTCATAGTATCCATCGCCCGTTATGTCTAAGACAACTCGATCCTTCTATTATTTGATTTTAATAGTACAGACACAGCAAAACAACATAACAAAGAGGTGAGATCACCTACACCAATACCAACATGGCAGCATAGAGATAACACAAATAGCAATATCATATAGGGATATCATACCAAACTTTCAATAATATATTCAATATTAATCAACTATCATCATCCAATCATATATCAATCCAAGTATTCAAAATAGTTGTCATAGCCAATATTCTTCAATTAATATATCATACAGATATAAGTGTTCAGATTATGCATGTACACAAAGACTCAGTTTTTCAAAAACAACTCCATGGAGGTTTTCACAATTTCGAGGAGAACTCTGTCAATTGTCAGCATTAGCCCAAAGACAATCTTCCAGTTGTTGAAAAGAATCGTGTTCTTGTCGGGTATCGTCAATGCGTTGCAATGGACTGGATCATCGCCAAGTGGCACAGTGGTACTCGCCAGCGTCCACTGGTCGACCGCCGCGCCTCGATGCCCCAAGATCCATCATAGACCTCACTATCAATTCTCATTCCCTCTTCAACCACAAGGGTCATATACAATGCATGCGAATATATCCGGTGCAAGTCCAACCCCAAAGGGCCAAATCTTTTCAATTTCATTTGTTCAATGTATCATATGGCTCAATGCATATTTTTTCCCAATGCATGTATAATGCACCAAATCCAATCACAAGCATCTCTTTCTAATGCATATAAAATGCACCAAATTATACTGTATTTTCAATAGCAAAAATCATGTTATCACATTTTCATAGTTATAAAACACTTTCGTCGTGTTTTCAAAATTGCGTAATATTTTCATTTCATTTTCACAATTCCAAAACATTTATGTTACGTTTTCACAATTCCAAAATGTTTATATTACGTTTTCAAAATATCGTAACACTTATGTTACATTTTCAAAATTCTGAAACGTTTCTGTTATATTTTCACAATCTGTGACACTTCATTATGTTTTCACAATCTGATAACATTTACATTACGTTTTCAAAATACCGCAACTCTTCATTTGCACTTTTAAAACACGTACTAATTTTTTAACGTTTTTCTTAATCGCGTAAAAATATCGTTTCTCAAAATCGCATAGTATTTTTCCACTGTTTCAAAATCGCGTAACTTAAAAATCATTCTTTTAAGTCGCATAAATCATTTTCCGTCATTCTCAAAATATTTAAAACACTTTTCAAATCACATAACGATTCTCCGCTATTTTCACAATCATGTAAAAATAATTCATCACTTTTCCTTCACGTATTGATTTTTCAATAGTAATTGATTTACGTAAAATATTTAAACGTAATTCAAATCGCGTAGAAATATTTTAACGTATTTAAAATCACGTAGAAATATTTTTCCATAATTACGTAACTTAAAAATCACATTTTTAAGATACGTAAATAATTTTTCACCACAATTTCATTACAGAAAATATTTCTTGACCTTTAAAAATTCCTTTTTAACTTTTCTCAAAATAATTTAACTTTACACTTCATTTAATATATTTTCTTACTCAAGAAAATATTTTTCCACAGTTCTTTACTCAAGAAATTCTTTTTTTCAAAATATAATTCACAAAATCACTTTTTCATTGATGTAAATCAACGTTTCAAAACTTAACATTTTCTAACGTATTTCAAAACTTGAAAATAAGTTATACGTTAGTAAATTTTCAAAACACCATTATATTCTCCATTTTTCCCAAATCAATTCTAAAATCAATTCTCTTCAAAACAAATTAAGATTCAAACCCTTGCAACTTTTCTTTTTCATTTTCATATGAAAGTTCATTTCTCAGATGATAAAATACTTTGATTTCCTTTCCAAAATCCTTATACTAAAACATTTTGTTCAAACATTTTGTTTCCACTTTAAAATTACTTTGTTTCATAAAAACCAAAATTATTCCAACCTCCAAAAATCATAGAGTCTTTGGCCATTGAAGCCATCAAATATTTTCCTCCTAAATTAATATGGTTTTACACAAACAAAACCATTAAAAATTCTTTATTTTCAAAATCGAAATACCGATGGTCATAAAAACCAAACCCATTTGTTCAAATTCATTTTTACTTTCCTTACAAATCCTTTTTCACTTTCTTTGCAAATCAAAATTATCATTGCTATTTTCATTTAAATCTCATGTTTAGTAAAACACTTTAGAAACTTTTTACACAAAATAAATCAATAAAAATCCTTTTAAAACCGTATTCATGTACTCTTTGAAAAATAAATTCTTTGTTTATTTTCCTTACTTTTCTAAACATCCATTTTCATCATTCAAGAAAATATTAATTTTGTGAACACCTATCTTGAGGTGTCTTGACCAAAATTCACCATGTTCTAGGGATCAAAAATTAATTCCCTTGTTCTTGAAAAATTTCAACATAGAACCCTAACCTTGGGTGCCAAAACCGTAGTCATTCTTTGGCCATTGGAGCCAAGAATTAATTTTCTTTCCATCATCAAATCATGGCATATACATATATATTTCATCATAAATAATATAAGCATACCATCAAAGCCATAAAAGCATGTATAGCATATCAAGCATATCATCAAAGCTATAAAATCATGCAAAGCATATCAAGCATAGAAAATTAATCAAAGCTCATAAACACCCATAAATTAATTACATGACCATGGATATGAATCCTCACGTGGATTCCACATCCATCAAATAAAATACCATCTCTCACCACCATGCTTGGTTGGTGAGATGGATCTCCCTCTTACCTCTTGAAGATCCTCCAAAGCTTCTTGATTTGTTTCTTTTTCCAAGTCCTTCACCACCAAGGGCTTCTCAAATACAAAACAAAACACAAGTTAATTAACATATCAAGCTTGATTAAGAGGAACCATGGATCAAACATGGTTTAGATCATGAAAAAGAGAGAAGAAAATGAAGTTTCCTTATACTTCACCTCAAAAACCCAATAACTTTGATCTTGAAGAAACTCCTTGAAGATGAATGATTTAGAAGAAGTCTTCAACATGAAAGTTGCTTAGAATATCATGGAGATTCAAGATCTAAGGTTGGATGAAATTAAAAGAGCTTGGATGGTGATTTTAGGGGTTTTGACCGAATGATATCTCTTGAAGAACAAAGATGAAATTTTTTATTTTTGATAGAAACTTGAAGCTTGAATTTGAAGATCAAGATGAATGATTTTGGAAAAACTCATAACTAGAGATGTTCTTAGAATGATGTTTAGGTTTAGAAAATCAAGTTGGATGAAAATTTTGAGTGATGGAAGGTGCTCTTGGAGGGCTTGGCCGAAATCTAGAGAAGAAAGGAGATGGAGAGAAAATTTTCTAAGTTTCATTCTTGAAAATGAATCAATGAAGACCAAGGAACACAATAATGACTAAATCATGCAATTATGGTCTTCCAAACTCCTTCATGCAGCACCAAAACCGTGCCCCCCCCCCTTCAAGCATTCTCCTTGGAGTGCAAAAATCAAAAGTAAGCCATTATGATGTCTAACTTGACCAAGACATGCAAAAATGACATAAAGCTTATCTCTTTGTCTTCTAAACACTCCAAAACCATCACCTTCTCTTCATAATGCATTCAATAAAGTTGTCTTCATTATTTGCCACCATTTTAAGCATTTCTAGCCATTGATTAATTCAATGGTTAGGATTTAGGTAGATTTTTAATTTTAGAAGACTAAATCTAGTAGTATTGGATTTTTCTCCTTTAAATTCTAGCCCTTAGATGTGTCTCCAAAATTAAGGGTCAAGATTGCTTCTTCAAATTTTAAATCCAAGGGTCATAATTAGTCTTTGCCATTTTAGAAGACCAAATCTCTACCCTGATTAATTCTTCATCCAATGGTCATAAATGGTCTTTGTTACTTTTTAAGATTAAATCTCCACCCTTGATTACATCTATGGTTGATATCAAAGTCTTCCTAACCAAGCTTATTCTCACACCATTGATTAAATCAATGGTTATTATCCAAGCTTTTTTATTAAGTTTGTTTCTTAACCTTTGATTAAATCAATGGTTAATATTCAAACTAAGTATTCTCATCCAAGGGTATAAATCAAGTCAAGCTCTCTTTGTTGACTACACAGTATAATATTTATTCTTGTATCCTACAAATAATATTTTTACTGTATTTTTATCATCCGATAATTAAATATAGTATAAAATACAGTACAATAAAATTTTAAAAACTGTTTTCGGATTCAGGTTTAGTAAGATCCCTATCTCCGTCTAAATAGTACAAATTTTTCTATGCGTAGAAAAATTTTTACTTTGCGGGACCCACCTGGGCCCACATCAGGTCACCTAGGCCTACATAGGACCACATGGGCCCACATACAGTCAAAAAATATAATCATCCACAAAAATCACAAAAATTAGAAAATGCACAAATATCAAATCAGATTACGTAAATTAATTACCTAACGGTAAAAATTAAATTACGTAAAGTTTTCCTCGGCAAAAATTTTTATTTTCCGACGACATGGAGTAAATCACTCAAAACGATCAAATACGTGACGGAATAAACAAAATAATTTTACGGTGCACGAAATTACTAAACAAGTAAAATTACATTAATCACAAAATTAACTTTTTAAGAGATAAGAAAATTTGGGGTGTTACAATACTCCCCTCTTTACGAAAATTTCGTCCTCGAAATTTCATGACCATGATTTCACACCCTCGGAATAAATAATGACATTATTCCTTTATCTTTTCTTCGGTTCCCATGTAGTTTTTCACCTCTTACGTTATTCCAAACGATTTTAAACCATTGAAAGTTCTTTATCTCTTGTTCACTTCTTCAGATCAAACAAATGTCTTAATAATTTTTTTTTTCTATAGTTTTCCATTACCGTCTTAACTTTTCCCATAGACAAACTTCTTCAATTTTTGAAGAATCCACCACGCTTCCACTGTGCCACTTTGATACTCTGATCTGGATATACATAGGAATATTCTCTCTTGCAAAATATTCCTTCTATTGCAGTAGATGAAAGAAAACATCATGGAAAAGAACAAAATGAATCGAATATGTTATCGAACATATTCAACAAGGAATTGGATGTAACTCGATCTTCAAGAATGAATTCTCTGATATCAATACAGTGGCTACCATCCCTCATTCATACCTAGAATAGTTTTTCTCAGATAACTTCCAACTAATATAATGTATTACTTAAAATTTTTTTTTCCTCATATCACTTTATTCTCCAGCTTTAGCTTCTTACCAGGAAATGTCTCACTAGTCGAATTCTCCTTTCAACCGCATTATATCAAATACTATGACATGGATTTTAAATAGGAATATCCTTTCTTATAAAATATTCTTTCTTAAAAAATATTCTTTCTTGCAAATGCAATATATGAAAGAACATTATAGAGGTTTAGGAAGAAAAGGTAGCGAAATGATCTGATATGTTACCAAACATATTCAACAAGAATTTGATTTTGCCTGATTTTCAGGAATGAATTTTTTTCTGGAACACTAACACTGTATTGAGACAATCTCATAGGATATGGTTGAAAAATAACCAATCCATTTTCAAAGATCATGTCTGTTTATGAAACAGATCAAACTAACATAAAAATTTTGAACAACAGATCAAACTAACACAAAGATTTGATCTATAACAATGATTTGAATAACTTGAGTAGCTTGATCGGCTAAGAATAGAAACAGAAGTAAGCAAATCAGAGGATTACGAATAACTCTAACATATAATTGATCTACTCAATCATATGCCATAAGGAATAGGTTATTCATAGAAATATTCAGTATGGTTTATAGGATTAGCTCCAATGACACAATCTCCATTGTTTAAATCTTCCGCTCCGAACGCTTCCTACTACCTGAGATTTTACTAACAGAAAACTCTGTTTTCATTGGAATTCTATTTTCAAAGATTGTGTTCCAAACTTCCCGCACTTAAAACAAATTATTTCCTTGGACGTACAATCTTTCGTTAAGTGCCCCTTTCCACACTTCTTACATTTCGGTGCAGATGTCACAGTCATACTAAACCTGTCATTACTAGTACTTTCTCCACAAGATTGTTGTTGTTGTTGACTTCTTGGAGATTGCAAGTACATTTTCTGTTGGAATCACTTGACCTTACGATTTCCCCTTTTTCGTAACTAATATAGTCCAACGTTACAGGGTCTCTCATCCTGAGATTGATTTAACTCTAACAAAATCTTAGCTTAAGAAATCAATTCTTGCTGCGGAACAATCTTCTGAGTTTGCTGTATAATTGCTTCAGCCACTGTTTGTATTACTTCCAAAGTTGCAGTCATATCACCACCATTATGTCTCGTTTCCACACGTGTATGTCTATTGCGAGTCATTTCTTTTCTTCAAAGATGGACGAATCAAAATAAAATGGAAACCAGATGTAACCATTTCAAATAAACGTTTGTTTTCTTGACGCATATTCCTTCATTAAGTACCTTCTTTCACATCAGTTACTGCCTTTGGTTTCCTCAATGGTTGTAAATACGTTTCCCGTCAAAATCAATCACTTTTCCAATATCCCTAAGAAAACACCAGGTTCCAAAATTACGAAATCTTATATTCCAAGATTGATTCTCTTCCATCAAATCTTGAACCTCAACTTTCATTTCCTTCCCACTGAACAGCGGTCCTTTGTTCCTGCACTTATCCTTCCACATTGCTCCCGTTGCTCTCGTAACTGCAACTGCATTACTAGTAACATGTCCCACTTCCACACAAGTACAACTATCTCGAGCCATTTCCTTTTTTTTTCTCGAGGCGTGCGGATCGAAATACAATGGATTTGATATCCATTATAAACAACATTGTTTCCTTTCGGAAAACAATAACACAGAGAACACAACACAAGCAAAATAGACCTAACCACAAACCCCAAAAGACTCAAACCATGCTCTGATACCAACTAATGTAACACCCTTCTTAGGGCATCACATTTCCGACTCCCGACTCATAATCTGTAAAGAAGTTCGCACAAAGTTTGAGTTATAAAAATTGGATTTTAAAATTTCTTCTTTACTGAAACGTAAATTTACTGAAAATATTAGGTAATACTGAAAATCATATTTCAACTATTCATTATGCAATATTGACACCAATTAATATTTCACAATTTAAAGAGAAATATAAAATTAATAGACTTTTTTTTAACAGTAGCAAATCCTATAACGGGTCCTACTTAATAGCACGGTACAACACTAACCAGAAACTTTAACATACTTATTTCTTTTTCTGTCCATCTTGATGCATCAGACATCTGTTCTATGTCAACACAGCACACCTTCGAGTCCTGAATGTCCACTCCTTATTGTTGTCACCAACCTCATAGTATCCATCGCCCGTTATGTCTATGACAACTCGATCCTTCTATTATTTGATTTTAATAGTACAGACACAGCAAAACAACATAACAAAGAGGTGAGATCACCTACACCAATACCAACATGGCAGCATAGAGATAACACAAATAGCAATATCATATAGGGATATCATACCAAACTTTCAATAATATATTCAATATTAATCAACTATCATCATCCAATCATATATCAATCCAAGTATTCAAAATAGTTGTCATAGCCAATATTCTTCAATTAATATATCATACAGATATATAAGTGTTCAGATTATGCATGTACACAAAGACTCGGTTTTTCAAAAACAACTCCATGGAGGTTTTCACAATTTCGAGGAGAACTCTGTCAATTGTCAGCATTAGCCCAAAGACAATCTTCCAGTTGTTGAAAAGAATCGTGTTCTTGTCGGGTATCGTCAATGCGTTGCAATGGACTGCATCGCCAAGTGGCACAGTACTACTCGCCACCGTCCACTGGTCGACCGCCGCGCCTCGATGCCCCCAAGATCCATCATAGACCTCACTATCAATTCTCATTCCCTCTTCAACCACAAGGGTCATATACAATGCACGAATATATCCGTGCAAGTCCAACCCCAAAGGGCCAAATCTTTTCAATTTCATTTGTTCAATGTATCATATGGCTCAATGCATATTTTTTCCCAATGCATGTATAATGCACCAAATCCAATCACAAGCATCTCTTTCTAATGCATATAAAATGCACCAAATTATACTGTATTTTCAATAGCAAAAATCATGTTATCACATTTTCATAGTTATAAAACACTTTCGTCGTGTTTTCAAAATTGCGTAATATTTTCATTTCATTTTCACAATTCCAAAACATTTATGTTACGTTTTCACAATTCCAAAATGTTTATATTACGTTTTCAAAATATCGTAACACTTATGTTACATTTTCAAAATTCTGAAACGTTTCTGTTATATTTTCACAATACCGTGACACTTCTGTTATGTTTTCACAATACAGTAACATTTCTGTTACGTTTTCAAAATACCGCAACTCTTCTGTTGCACTTTTAAAACACGTACTAATTTTTTAACGTTTTTCTTAATCGCGTAAAAATATACGTTTCTCAAAATCGCATAGTATTTTTCCACTGTTTCAAAATCGCGTAACTTAAAAATCATTCTTTTAAGTCGCATAAATCATTTTCCGTCATTCTCAAAATATTTAAAACACTTTTCAAATCACATAACGATTCTCCGCTATTTTCACAATCATGTAAAAATAATTCATCACTTTTCCTTCACGTATTGATTTTTCAATAGTAATTCAGATTACGTAAAATATTTAAACGTAATTCAAATCGCGTAGAAATATTTTAACGTATTTAAAATCACGTAGAAATATTTTTCCATAATTACGTAACTTAAAAATCACATTTTTAAGATACGTAAATAATTTTTCACCACAATTTCATTACAGAAAATATTTCTTGACCTTTAAAAATTCCTTTTTAACTTTTCTCAAAATAATTTAACTTTACACTTCATTTAATATGTTTTCTTACTCAAGAAAATATTTTTCCACAGCTTCTTTACTCAAGAAATTCTTTTTTCAAAATATAATTCACAAAATCACTTTTTCATTGATGTAAATCAACGTTTCAAAACTTAACATTTTCTAACGTATTTCAAAACTTGAAAATAAGTTATACGTTAGTAAATTTTTAAAACACCATTATATTCTCTATTTTTCCCAAATCAATTCTAAAATCAATTCTCTTCAAAACAAATTAAGATTCAAACCCTTGCAACTTTTCTTTTTCATTTTCATATGAAAGTTTATTTCTCAAGTGATAAAATACTTTGATTTCCCTTTCCAAAATCCTTATACTAAAACATTTTGTTCAAATATTTTGTTTCCACTTTAAAATTACTTTGTTTCATAAAAACCAAAATTATTCCAACCTCCAAAAATCGTAGAGTTTTTGGCCATTGAAGCCATCAAATATTTTCCTCTTAAATTGATATGGTTTTACACAAACAAAACCATTAAAAATTCTTTATTTTCAAAATCGAAATACCGATGGTCATAAAAACTAAACCCATTTGTTCAAATTCATTTTTACTTTCCTTACAAATCCTTTTTCACTTTCTTTACAAATCCTTAAAATTATCATTGCTATTTTCATTTAAATCTCATGTTTAGTAAAACACTTAGAAACTTTTTACACAAAATAAATCAATAAAAATCCTTTTAAAATCGTATTCATGTACTCTTTGAAAAATAAATTCTTTGTTTATTTTCCTTACTTTTCTAAACATCCATTTTCATCATTCAAGAAAATATTAATTTTGTGAACACCTATCTTGAGGTGTCTTGACCAAAATTCACCATGTTCTAGGGATCAAAAATTAATTCCCTTGTTCTAGAAAAATTTCAACATAGAACCCTAACCTTGGGTGCCAAAATCGTAGTCATTCTTTGGCCATTGGAGCCAAGAATTAATTTTCTTTCCATCATCAAATCATGGCATATACATATATATTTCATCATAAATAATATAAGCATACCATCAAAGCCATAAAAGCATGTATAGCATATCAAGCATATCATCAAAGCTATAAAATCATGCAAAGCATATCAAGCATAGAAAATTAATCAAAGCTCATAAACACCCACAAATTAATTACATGACCATGGATATGAATCCTCACGTGGATTCCACATCCATCAAATAAAATACCATCTCTCACCACCATGCTTGGTTGGTGAGATGGATCTCCTCTTACCTCTTGAAAGATCCTCCAAAGCTTCTTGATTTGTTTCTTTTTCCAAGTCCTTCACCACCAAGGGCTTCTCAAATACAAAACAAAACACAAGTTAATTAACATATCAAGCTTGATTAAGAGGAACCATGGATCAAACATGGTTTAGATCATGAAAAAGAGAGAAGAAAATGAAGTTTCCTTATACTTCACCTCAAAAACCCAATAACTTTGATCTTGAAGAAACTCCTTGAAGATGAATGATTTAGAAGAAGTCTTCAACATGAAAGTTGCTTAGAATATCATGGAGATTCAAGATCTAAGGTTGGATGAAATTAAAAGAGCTTGGATGGTGATTTTAGGGGTTTTGACCGAATGATATCTCTTGAAGAACAAAGATGAAATTTTTTATTTTTGATAGAAACTTGAAGCTTGAATTTGAAGATCAAGATGAATGATTTTGGAAAAACTCATAACTAGAGATGTTCTTAGAATGATGTTTAGGTTTAGAAAATCAAGTTGGATGAAATTTTTGAGTGATGGAAGGTGCTCTTGGAGGGCTTGGCCGAAATCTAGAGAAGAAAGGAGATGGAGAGAAAATTTTCTAAGTTTCATTCTTGAAAATGAATCAATGAAGACCAAGGAAGACAATAATGACTAAATCATGTAATTATGGTCTTCCAAACTCCTTCATGCAGCACCAAAACCGTGCCCCCCCCCTTCAAGCATTCTCCTTGGAGTGCAAAAATCAAAAGTAAGCCATTATGATGTCTAACTTGACCAAGACATGCAAAAATGACATAAAGCTTATCTCTTTGTCTTCTAAACACTCCAAAACCATCACCTTCTCTTCATAATGCATTCAATAAAGTTGTCTTCATTATTTGCCACCATTTTAAGCATTTCTAGCCATTGATTAATTCAATGGTTAGGATTTAGGTAGATTTTTAATTTTAGAAGACTAAATATAGGCCATTGGATTTTTCTCCTTTAAATTCTAGCCCTTAGATGTGTCTCCAAAATTAAGGGTCAAGATTGCTTCTTCAAATTTTAAATCCAAGGGTCATAATTAGTCTTTGCCATTTTAGAAGACCAAATCTCTACCCTTGATTAATTCTTCATCCAATGGTCATAAATGGTCTTTGTTACTTTTTAAGATTAAATCTCCACCCTTGATTACATCTATGGTTGATATCAAAGTCTTCCTAACCAAGCTTATTCTCACACCATTGATTAAATCAATGGTTATTATCCAAGGCTTCTTTATTAAGTTTGTTTCTTAACCTTTGATTAAATCAATGGTTAATATTCAAACTAAGTATTCTCATCCAAGGGTATAAATCAAGTCAAGCTCTCTTTGTTGACTACGCAGTATAATATTTATTCTTGTATCCTACAAATAATATTTTTACTGTATTTTATCATCTGATAATTAAATACAGTACAAAACTCAGTACAATAAAATTTTAAAAATTGTTTCCGGATTCAGGTTTAGTAAGATCCCCTGTCTCCGTCTAAACAGTACAAATTTTTCTATGCGTAGAAAATTTTTTGCTTTGCGGGACCCACCTGGGCCCACGTCTGGTCACTTGGGCCCAAATAGGACCACATGGGCCCACATACAGTCAAAAAATATAATCATCCACAAAAATCACAAAAATTAGAAAATGCACAAATATCAAATCAGATTACGTAAATTAATTACCTAACGATAAAAATTAAATTACGTAAAGTTTTTCCCGGCTCGAAAATTTTTATTTTCCTAACACGGAGTAAATCACTCAAAACGATCAAATACGCTGATGGAATAAACAAAATAATTTTACAGTGCACAGAAATTACTAAACAGTAAAATTCTGTTAACTGTCAAAATTACTGTTTAAGAGATACAGAAATTTGGGTTGTTACATGCTCAGTTTGCACGTAAAATGAGGAATAATATTAAAATATTCTGTATTTTCATAAAAATCTAGAAAAATTCTCAAAAATCATAAATATTTATCATAAAATAAATAAAATTTGGGGTGTTATAGTTCTAACATTCTGGAAGATCTATGGTGTTTAATCTTAGCCTTCTAACAAACTAAGTAAGATGACACATACTTGGCGACGTCTCTTTTCATTCCATGCCACTAGTACATCTGTTTCAGATCTTGATACATCTTGGTCATTCCAAGATGCATACTTAACTTGCTTGTGTGGACTTCTTCGTGAATTAACCTCCTAAGTTTTGGATCATCAAGTACACATATTCTACCTTGGAACATTAGAATCTCATCAGGTCTTTCCTCAACTGTTGACACCATGCCTTGCTTTATCAATTCTCTTTCATCTGTAAAAATTAGTCACTCTTCTGCTTCTCTCGAATCTCTTCCATTAGATCATTCGAAATAGTAACCATACCTAAGCAAACTTCCTCCGGTGTCATTTCCAAGGACAACCACATATCTCTGAATTGCTCGATTAATTCCTTTTCCTTAACCATCTAGTAGAAACGCTAAGCATCTTCCGACTCAAGGCGTCTGCCACGACGTTCACTTTTCCAAGATGATATTGAAGTTGGAAGTCATAATCCTTCAAAAACTCTAGTCATCTCCTCTGTCTCATGTTCAACTCCTTTTGTTCAAACAGGTATTTAATGCTTTTGTGATCGTTGAAGACGTTGAACGTCGCTCCATACAGAAAATATCTCCATATTTTCAGAGCAAAGACCACTGCGGCTAACTCCAAGTCATGCGTTGGGTAGTTCTTCTCATGTACCCTCAGTTGTCTTGAAGCATAGGCTATGACCTTCTTATCTTGCATAAGTACACACCTTAATCCTTGATATGAAGTATCGCAATACACTTCAAATGGTTCATTGGGGTCAGGCAGAATCAACACTAGTGCAGAAGTCAGTCGCTTCTTTAATTCTTGGAAACTCTCCTCACATGCGTCTGTCCATACAAAAGCTTGATTTTTCCTTGTAAGCTAGGTAAAAGGTCCCGCTATCTTGGAAAATCCTTCAATGATTCTTTGGTAGTATCTGGCTAATCCCACGAAGCTATGGATCTACGTCACAGTCTTGGGTCTTTCCCATTAAAGAACCGCTTCAACCTTCGATGGATCTACGACAATTCCTTCCTTTGAATTCACATGCCCCAAAAATTTGACTTCTTCTAACCAAAACTCACATTTCGACAATTTGGCATATAACTTCTTCTCTTTCAGAGTTTGGAGAACTATCCTGAGATGTTCAGCATGTTCCTCCCGACTTCGCGAATAGATTAAAATGTCATCAACGAAGACAATAACGAATCTATTCAAACAATAATGAAAGATCCAATTCATGTAATCCATGAATACAACAGGAGCATTTGTTACTCTGAACGACATCACACGATACTCATAATATCCATAGCATGTACGAAAAGCCGTTTTGGAAACATCTTCCGCCTTCACACGAATTTGATAGTAACCAGATTGTAGGTCAATCTTAGAGAAAATAGCAGCTCCCATTAGCTGATCCCTCAAATCGTCAATTCTCAGAAGTGGATACTTGTTCTTGATTGTGATCTTATTCAATTAGTAATAATCCACGCACAATAGAGAAGTTCCATCCTTCTTCTTAACTAACAGCACTGGGGCTCCCCATGGTGAAGCACTAGGTCTCACAAACTGCTTCTCTAACAGTTCCTCCAATTGTTTCTTGAGCTTCGCTAACTCTACTGACGACATTCGATATGGTGCCATAGATACAGGACTAGATCCAGGTACAATGTCTATGGAGAATTCCACTTCTCTTTCTGGTGGAAATCCAGGTATGTCATCAGAGAATACTTCAGGAAATTCATTGATTACCAGAATAGCTCGTACATCGACTTCATATTCAACCTCCAAAGAAGATAAAAGCATGTATCCTTGGGCTTCTTCTTTCAAGAAAGTTCTGACTTGGCCGGTAGTTATAAATCCAAAAATCTCAGAATCAGGGAATACTATGGTCTTAGTAGAACAATCTAACAGGATATGGTTAGAAAATAACCAATCCATTCCTAGAATCACATCTATTTGGGATAATGGCAAACAAATCAGATTAACCGAAAAGATTCGACCTTTAGCAGAAATAGGATAATTCAGACAAACTTTTATAGTAGTGACAAGTTTAGCAGTAGGAGTAGAAATAGTTAGATCAAAAGGTAAAGAAGACACAAACAATCCTAATTGGTTCACACAGTTATAGGAAATAAAAGAATGCGTTACCCCAAAGTCATACAGTACAATTAAAGGATTACCTCCTATGTCACCATCTCCCATAATCAGACTTTCAGAATTTGAGGCTTTAACTTCGCTCAAGGTATAGACTCTTCCTCCAGCTTGAGGACTTGCAGTATGTACATTGCTGATAGAGGGTTTTGCCTTGGGATTGATACAATCTCTGGATAGATGTCCAGGCTTCCCATATCTGAAGCAAATGATCCCCTTAATCATGCAATCTCTTGTAGGGTGATCCTTTCCGCACTTGAGACACATTGAAGAAAATGTTCCAGTCAGACCAGTTTGATTTCCACTAGGACTACCTCCACAAGGTTGTTGCTGTTGACTTCCTAATGGTCTGGAGTATGGTTTTCACTGAAATTGATTGTTGTTGTTTCCTCCCCTTTGGAACCTAGATGGCCCAAAGTTATGATTCTTCATGTCCCGCGCCTGATCCAAATCCTCCACCCTGCGACATATATCCAACAATTCTGAAAACTGGTTGATCTTCAAGGTTAATGCTGCCCTTTTCATGTCATGCCTCAATCCTTCTTCAAATTTTTGACACTTCCACACCTCATTCTACTGATGTTAGAAATATGTTAAAAATTGGACAAGCTCTCGAACTTCACAGCATACTCGTTGATAGTCATATTCCCTTGCCTCAGACTGAGAAACTCCATCTCTTTTGTATGTCTTGCACTCGCTGGGAAATACTTCTCTAAGAATCTATCCTTGAATATCTCCCAGGTGATTGCTCGGCCTTCAGTTTCTAACAGTCTCTGTGCTCTGTTCCACCACTCTTTTGCGTCTCCGATCAGCATGAAAGTGGCATAGGTTACCTTCTTGTCATTCGCACAGTTCATGCCTCTGAAAATTTTCTCCAGCTCCTTAATCCATAGACTAGCCTTCTCCAGATCAAATTCCCTCTTAAACTAAGGAGGGTTGTTACGACGAAACTCTAACAGATTTTGAGCATCCGCTGATGCTTCCAATTATTGTGTAGCCCTTTCCTGCTGTTTTGCAGCTATTTCAGTTTGTTGTGCGATAACGTCAGCCATTCGTTACATTGCTTCTGCAGCCATACTTTCAACTTCTTGTCTACGTGCCATCATTTCTCTTCAAGTCAAGCTATATAAAATACAAGGAAAAATTAGATGTATCCTTTCAGAATACCAAACACAGAGAATCACACAGTACAAACAAGACAGACTTAACCACAAATCCTAAAAGAAGACGCAAACTTGGGCTCTGATACCAAACCTTAAAACATGCCACCCCCTTTCCTCATTGGAAGGAGGAGGACGTCACAACTTTACAAATTCAAAATTTCAATCAAATTAATGCATAATATGAAATAAATTTAACCCAAGTTATAAAATCAATAATTATTAAAACCATAATATTTGACGTAAAATATTCTTTTACTTGCGAATAATAGATTAAACAAGCATGTAAATCATAAAGCATCATTGATAAGCATATATATATATATATATATATATATATATATATATATATATATATATATATATATATTGCATTTACATAGGTGTTCATATCATCTGGTTCGTGTGGATTATATACAAATCTGTACCCCAAAATACTTACAAAAGGAGTGGCGCTCCAAACACATATGTGCACTAAAAAATGTACAGATGATCAATGCAGACTGACTAGCAAAAAGACACGACTAGCTCAAGTCTTGCATACCTAAACCATAGGGTCCTCAGAGGGATCCTCTTCCGATTCCTTGGAAGAAATGACCACGGTAGAATGTATACCCTGACGGATAGGCATCCGCCCAGAGGACACAACACTATCCTCATGAAGAGTATAGTGGAAGTTACTCCACCATTCCCGGATAGATATATTAAACACTAACTGAACAGATACAGAGACAGAAAAAACAAGGGGATGATGAAGATCCCCATGAAAGGTCAAAGTTAGCTCCCCAGTGTAAGTAACCCGCTCATTAGCCAAGTTGACTGACCACGCGTCTGCTCCATCATGAAAGTACATGCGCACATAACCCAAAATACGTAATCTTGACGTCATCTTGGTACAACAGCTATCACAAATCAAGATAGGGTAGTTCCTCTTCAAGTCCTTCTTGGTCTTTAATTAATCAGAATATATAGTGAAATAACACAACACAACTAATAGGTGAGAAATCCGGCATCATTACCAACAGGCAGTGTAAAGACAGTACGGATAGAAATATCATCCAAATACAGGAATTAGCAATATCAAATATCAACAATAGGAATAATATTAATAATATAACAATTCAATAAGTCAATCAATGTCAAATACATAAACATATATAAAATGTCATAAAGGTAGGCAAACCCACTATACATGTACACAACATACCCAAATCCTACTCCATGGAGCTAGACAAACATTTTGAAGAGAATGATCGAAAAATATGTATCTCATCAGTCATAAATCAAGTGCTTTCAATAAACAAAATCAATGTTTGCACAACAAGGCTTTATACAGACAATCTACACTAGATCCTTATTGGGGTGAGTGTCTCGGTCCGGATCATCGGTGTGCTTACATTGGTCTAGTCCTCGGCCCAGCTGGCCATTGTGGACACTTCACACCCTGACGTCCCTAAGGTCAATAAAGACCTACACTAAGCCCATCGCACCTGCACGAAGGTATAATTCAACTCCTAGGCTCATACAGCCATAACAACAGACCACATGACTTCACAAGGTATGATGGATGCCTCAATGCACATATGCATATACAATATCATCAATGCCATACAATCCAAGATCATACACCATCGTAATTCATAGCAATTGTCAACAAATCAAGATTCCACTTATGGGCACGATAATAACATTATCCTTTAATCTCAACCTCATGGTTTCCATTATCATTTTGATTCTTGTTTCTCTACTTAAATTTACATTTCTCCTCATCATTAATAAAATTTATTTATTTTAAGTCTTATGAGTCTCAAAGTCTCACTTACGCTCATTTTTCTTTAAAGGTCATAGGTCATTATGGTATTACATTAAAGTCCTCATTTCTTTTATTTTTCCATCTTATGAATTCCCAATTTAGTATTTAGCTACTTAGTTATTCAAGCTTCACTTTATTACAAATTCTCCTCTTGATTCTCCTAAATGTCCAAAAACCCTAATGTTCTTAAGTTCCAAAATTCCTCTTCTTGCTTATTTATTTCAATTCTTTAATTAACTCATTTTTAACGTAATTTTTTTTCTAAATTCCAAATTACTTTAAGATTTATCCAATACTTCCATTTTCCCTTCTTCTTGACCGTGAACCCTAGGTTCATAGAATTTCATTTTCATCTTCTTAATCCATTGTTTTAATTTCTCAATCAACTCATTTTCCACTTAAACTCATAAGTTCCAATTCATTACCAATTTAGTCGTACGTTTTCGTAATTTTCTTCCTCTTGGTCGTGACCTCACCTAAGGTCTCAAGTCCACATTTTTCATCATTTCATCCATTAACTCATCAAGTTCCAATTTAGGGTAATAATTTCATTTTGGTTCTCATTTTAAGGCCACAAGGCCGTGAGCCACACATCAAGAATCAAGGTGTTCTTGGTCTTTCAAATATGATTTCAAGTGTACAACACATCACAAATTATCAATAACACATAATGTAACAATCTTACACAACAACACCATACAATCACATAGTAACAAAGTATTGAAAAGAAATAATCAAGTGGAGAGATCACCACATGGATCCTCCACCATCAACACCAAAATTCGTCCCCCACTACCATGAATGGTAGATGAGGATGTTCTCCCTCTTACCAAAGAAAATGACAAGAAAAATGTCCCCTTGGTGGTTCTTGAAGATTTCGTCCAAGCTTCCAACAAAACCTTAAGAATTTTAACTCACAAAATCAACATTCTAGGCTTGAAAAAGAGTGAATCAATGGTCATAAAGAGGACCATGAACACGAAAATGAAGAAAAGAAAGTGAAGATCAAAAGTTTACCTCAAAGCTTCAAGCTTATCCCTTGAAGAAAGATGATGAAGATGGAAGCTTTTGGAAATGGTCTCAACTAGAAAGGTGTTTAGAATGTGATGGAGATTAAGAAAATGTGGTTGGATGAAATTTTTGCAAATGTGGGGGGCACTAATGGTGGTGTGGCCGTGAGGTAGGAGAGGAGAAGAAGAAGAGAGAAAATGGAAGAAGAGAAAGTGAAGTGGAGAGAGAAAGTGATAGTAAATTTGAATAAAAAGGTGAAATATGGCTTAAGTGAGATAAAAACAATTTTGGCTCCCTCCATCCCCCTCATTGTCGTGGAGTTGCCCAAGGGAGAGAGAAGATTGGCTTTTCCAACAAGCCATTAGGAAGTTGCTAGGAAGCTTCCTCCAAGCTTCTCCAACAAGCCAAATTTTCATTTTTTGAAAAGTCAAAAGTGATGTCATCAAGTGAGGTCATCTTGTGATGTCATTAAAGTATTTTCTAAAATATGAGTAATACTGTATTAAGTTTATTATCAGTGGACAAAAGTTACAGTTAACAAAAATTGGTATTTATTGTCCAACAAATAATAAAATTATTCTATGATTTTTATTTATCAGATAAAAATCTCGTAAAATACAAACCTCGTAAACTGTGTCCGGCCTCGGATTTAGTAAGATCTCTCGTCGATGTTTTCACAGTTCAAGGTTTACCAGCCTCGGAAAAAATATTTCATTGTCCCAGCTCCGCTCAGCACACACACAAATCGAGAAAAATATTAAAATATTCAAATAGTTCAAATAATTCTAGAAAAATTTTGAAAAATCACAAATATTATAAAATGAGTATTTATCATAAAATAAATAATTTTTGTGGTGTTACATAGAGGAGGTTCTAGTGGCAATCATTTTGGCCAGATTGTGGCACTGCCAACAAAGTGTATGAAGTGTGGAAAGGGCCATCTGATGAGGGACAGTACGATCAGGGGAATCATTTGCTTTAAATGCAAAAAGCCTGGTCACATCTCAAGGGATTGTGATCAAGCAAAGGTGGAGCCTTCAGTAAGCAATGTTCGTGCAGCAAGGCCATAAGCTGGAGTACGAGTATATAAGATGAGCGGTGTTGCCCGTTTGCCAGACTATGCAAGCACAGGTATCGACAAGTAATAAGAGTGAATATTCGAGTATCGTTCCCACGAGGACTGTGTTAAAAATCTATGCCAAGTATTAACCAATTACAACTTGTTCTATATTCCAAGCAATCGAGTTGAATTGAGTGATTAAAAAGTAAAACGAATTAAAATAATAATTCCAAAATAGAATAAAAATAAGCAGCGAAGGAACAATGGTTTAGGAATCTAGGGTCTAACTTCACTTATTATTTCATTTGATTTCATGTAATCATTTCATTACTCTTGATCAACAAATTGATTATGTTAGCCAACGTGTTCAAGCATTTACAAACCTCTTTTGATGGCCTTGTAAACCTATGGGCTTTAATCAAAACACTATATTTCTATGTGAACTGACAAAATCCCACTCATTGAGAACAAATATCAAACACTTGCTATGCATGACCAATAGGCATACTTCTATCCTATTCGCTAATCAATTCATCCATACAATTGAATATAAATGAACATGCAATTCCTAATCTCATGGTCCAACATCCAAATCACTATGTCTAGTTCAATGGGTTCACCAAAATAACACAAATAATGGCCAATCAATTGTGAGCATTAAGCATAAAATTAGGAATTCATAACCAAAATCATCTTAAGAGCAGAAAATGATTACAATCAATTCAACTTACATAATAAGATCCATTAGAATGCTAGAAAAGAAAATTAGAACATCGTGGTTTCAATGTAAACAAAGTCAAGAGAGAGTAACAAAGGCATCATGAAAATAAAGAGAATATGAAGAATGGAACTATGTGTTGTGATGGAACAATGGAGGATTGCCAAGCTTCTCTAATTCTTCATCAACCTTTGCTTCCTTTCTCCAAGCTCACTCTCGAAGAGTTGCGTCCAATTTCCTCCCCAAAGCCTCCAAAAATTTAGGTTTTTCAAAAAATGTCCAAAGTCCCTTACTCTGCAGTAAGTTACGTTTAAATACGTAACTTTTTACTTTAACAGGAGTGCCGCGACATTTAACCAATTTTGTGCCGCAACACTTAAGTCTTTGCCAAGGAATTCAACCAAGAGTCAGGTGCCGTAGCACTTTTCCAATTTGTGCCGCGGCACTTCTTTAAACACATGCAAATCGGATTTCCAAAATGCCTCAGCTGCCTAGACCTCCACCTTGCTGCTTTGTCAGCTCATTCTTTTCATCCATCTTGCTCTCTTAAACTCCCTTGCCACTTCACAAGCTCCTAGAAGTAGCAAAAAACAAAATTAGTCAATTATTTACACGAATAGCAAATGTACGTATATCAATTTCTGCTTATGTATGAACAAGCACTCTTAAACACTTTTTATCAAGGATTGAATGAAAACTTGGTAAAACTCAAGGATCTAACCTGCAAATATATCAGAAAATGCTTGCGTAATAACTCTATTTCACATAGTTATCACACCCCCAAACTTATAATTTTGCTAGTCCCGAGCAAAACAAAACAAGATTGCCTTAACTTCTCAGTCTCAGCATCAAACATCCATACTTTCACACACACAAATCCCACTAATTCCGATTCTCAAAATGCTCAAGATAATGTGGCATCATGCTCGATCTCATATTTAATGTTTCAAAGTTGATTCAAAGTCAAGCATACACGCCATCTAATCTTCAGTTCATGCTGTCATGCTTCAATTTTTATGTAAAAGATTTCCTAAAAGATGATTAAGGACTCTTTTCCTATCTCTAGCATGCACATCCAAGAAAACTCGTGAGGATACCCAAACAACTCCAACTCAAATTTCTTCAGAAATATCTTTCATCTCTCTCTCCACTAATGTAGGACCAAGCATGATTAATGATCAAGAGGGACTTTCAGGCTTGTAATGTAAGGCCAGGGTAATGGGTAAAGAAATGAAAGGAAGGATAGAACAAATATTGGAACACATAAACCTGCAAAAGACTTAAATAAGCCAAACAACCATTACACACAAAGTACATTTTCTAGCACAAGTCAAGAACCAAAAAGCTTATTTTCAAGCACAAAGAACCATTAGCACTAGGAACGCCTTTTTTTCAGTTTTCTCTTTTTTTTCTTTTTTTATATACTTTTCCTTTTTTATTTTTTTTCTTCCTTTCAAAACACAATTTTGTTGGGTTCTAAGACATGACCATAGTAGCACACCCTTGTTTCATCAGACTCAAATAAACTTTTGCAAGATATGCTCCCAACATAAGCAATGGTGGATAAACAATAAATAAGGGCAAACAGGTAAGGATGATGTGGGTAAAGAACAAAACATAAAGGCCAACACATTCACAAGGCTCAAAATGGGTACTAGGGATATTCATGCATACATGGGTAGGCTTGAAAGGATTAATCAATCCAAAGAATGCCCTAATCATTTCATCAAACATGCTTAGCCTAGAATTTCGCCTCAAGAGAGAGTCATACATTCATTTAGAAACCAAATCTTCATCACAACAGAGCAAATCACAACCTTCTTTAGATGTGCACAACTATTTTTAATCCAAGATTCTCAATCATGCAAAGGGAAATGCATTTACATACCAACAAAGCACTAAGGCTCAATTGAATTTCAAATAGCATGCATCAATCCCAAAATCAACAAAACCAAAGGTAGATATATTATAGATCTAATCAGCCACATCAACAATCAACCATTTTTATTTATTTATTTATTTATTTATTTATATGCATCAGTGACATATCAAATATTTCAATCAAACACACAAAACATGCACTGATATGCAACAACTCAATCCCCCCCAAACCTGAACACAACATTGTCCCCAATGTTGGATACAACTGAAATTAAAAAGAGGACAAAGATAGAAATAGCCTTAAAGAAGGACATTAAGCAGCTGTATTTTCAAGATCTACATCATCTCGCAAAGGCATGTAAATTGGAAACTAATCTATAGGTGCTCTGCTGTGCTCAGCCTGAAAGGATTGCCCTTGGGAACTTTTGGGAACTTTTGCGCTTGGGTGCCATTAAACCTGCCAATGAAGATCAAAAGAATAAGAAGAATTTAAACATCAAAAGGTAATTGCAGGGATCGTGAAATGCAGTTATCAAATCACAGCACTTGCATGAATGAGTCACAAACATGAAAATCACTAAATATACCATTATTCAATTGGAAAATGCATGCTACATCAACATCAAACAGAACTAATGTACATCAACATGTGCTCTACTGGATAAAGCAAAAGCATAACTACACAGCAACGTGTTTTACTGGAACTGACTTGGACATCAAAATAGAACACCCAATCCAAAATTTGCACAATCAATCATAATGGAGCCTAAGTAAAAAACAACATAAACAATGTCCAAGCATCAACATCCAAGTAGATAAATCACAGTATGCATCGTCTTATGTGGTTGCCAACAAATTAATTCACTAAAGCTACGCACAAAATCAAGGCAATAGCATACTTTCATTTTTTTTTTAACGAACACGCACCTAATGATGGCACAAACTATAATTTATTTTTTTTAAAGAAACCCAAACCACCCACGATGTGTAAAAAATCTTGTGTTTCTTCTTCTTTTTTTAATTATATACAACCAGAGAACACACATATTCACCGCACAAAGAGCATATTCACAAACAAAAAGCATACTCACAAAAACTAAAAGAAAAACACTTACCAGGAACTTAAAAAAAAAAGATGCAATAAAGCAAAAGGAAAGCACAACCACGGCTTGTCAATCAAAGCACAAAGAAACCACAGCCTCACCGTGAAGTACAAGAGACTGAGTGATAACAAGAAAGAAAGAAAATGGAAGAGGGTTGAATAAGGGTTCAAGGAAGATGAAAGTGAGAGACAGAGGAGAAAATAGAAAAGAAAATAGAGAATTTGTGAAAGAAGGGAATATGAGATATTAAGAATTGGAAAATGGGAAAATAAAGAAGTGATGGCAGCAACTTTTTGGAAATGAAAGCAGCACGCGAACCGTGCAACATAATGAAGGGAGTGAGGCCCATGGTCAACTTGAATTTCAAACTTTCAAACTGATTTTTTTTTTTTAACAAAACACAATTTCAATTAGAAATTGAAGGACTGTTCACGCGGCATTCACTTTTGTGATGCCGTGGCACAATATGGCACAATGCTTTTTTTTTAAAAAAAATAGTTTTTTTCTTTTTTTTTTTTTACAAATTCAAATCAATTGAATTCAATTGCACCTACTACTATATACGCGGCACTCAATTTTTGAGATGTTGCGGCACTTATTTGCCAAAATGAAGTCGTGGGACTTTATGGCTAAGAGGAGTCGCGGCACAAAACTTTTTGATGCCGCGGCCTCTGATTCTCTGTTCTATTAGTTAAAACAGCTTGCGAGTTGAGAGCTGCGGCAAAAAACTTTCCTATGTTGCGGCCTCAAACTCTCTGGTCTATCAGTGAAAATAGCCGCAAGCTGGGAGCCACGACACTTTCCTGTGTGAGCCGTGGCACTCCTGTAACCCCTAAAAACAATCTGGAAGTATTTTATTCATAAGCTATATGCAATTCTCATCACAGCCCCAAACTCTAACCAAAAACACAAACTTCATACGAGAATAAGAAAACAAAATAAAGGAAAACTTCAATTAAATCACAAACAATGAATCTGCAACTTAATCAAATACCCAATGTAATCAAAAGAAGATAGAAAACCATATTATGGATGCAAAAATAAAATAAGCTAAATAAGAAAGGGTAAAGGACTTGGGTTGCCTCCTAAGAAGCGCCACGTTTATAGTCCTAGGCTAGACTTTCTCTATAATGATAATCAGGAGATGTAGCTTTGTCACCAAGTTTGACATCGCGCAAATGCGAATGTTATAGTGTGAGCTCTCTCAATTCCTCGTCTTCCCTTTCACATATAGATATCAATGAAGCCTCAAGAGGTTCACATGGGACTCTTGCACAAGATACATTAGATATCTTCCAATCAAGCACATTTACATACGAGCTTTCTTCAAGATTTTGAGGCAATTCCATTACTTTGAAATATTAAAAGTTACCTCTTGATCTTACACTCTCATGGTGAGCTCCCCTTTCTGAACATCAATGAGAGTTCTTCCAGTTGCCAAGAATGGTCTTCCAATAATGAGAGGGACCTTTTTATCTTCCTCCATATCAAGGACAATGAAATCTGTCGGGAATATGAATTTATCCACTTTTACAAGCACATCTTCAATGATACCCCGTGGATAGGTCAACGTCCGATCTGTAAGTTGTAAGATAACAGATGTGCGCTTTGCCTCCCCCAAACCAAGTCTTTGATATATTGAAAAGGGCATCATATTTATACTGACTCTCAGATCACATAATGCTCGACCACAGAATTTCTCTCCAATGGTGCAAGGAATGGTAAAGCTCCTAGGGTCTTTCAATTTGGGAGGTAGCTTATTCTGCAAGATAACATTACACTCCTCAGTGAGAGCAATTGTTTCAAATTCACCAAGCTTCCTTTTCCTTGACAAGATATCTTTCATGAACTTCACATAACTTGCATTTGCTCTAAAGCTTCCGTGAATGGTATGTTGATATGCAACTTCTTGAAAACTTCTAAAAACTTTTTGAATTGATGATTGAGCTTCTGCTTCACTAGCCGGTTGGGGAAAGGTGGAGGTGCTATATATGGGTTATTCTCTTTCTTCTTGTCCTCAACCATCCTCTTAGTAATTTCTTCATTCCTTTCAGCCTTATTGCTCACAACCTCTTCATCTTGAGCCACCTCCGCTTCTTCTTCAAGCAGTTTGGTCATTGGATTACCTTCTATCTCCTTCCCACTCCTCAATGAGATAAGCTTGCAATGCTCATTAGATGCACCCTTGGGATTGTTAATGGTGTCACTTGGGAAATTTCCTTGGGGTCTGTTATTTAGAGCTTGGGCAAGTTGACCCACTTGAGTCTCAAGATTCCTCAATGAAGCTACTTAGCTTTGCATTAAAGCATCGTGAGATACAAGCCTTGAATCAGTTTTGGTCATGTAATCTTGTTGACTGGTCATAAACTGAGCAAACATCTTCTCCAAATTAGAAGTTGAAGTCAATGTTGAAGTTTGGGCTTGAAGGGGGTTCTGTTGTTGAAAACCTGGAGGGGCACGAGGTGCTTGATTATGCTAATAAGACGAGGAAGAGCCTTGAACATTTCTACCCCATGAGAGATTAGGATGGTTCTGCCAACTGGGGTTATAAGTATTACCAAATGCAGTGTTATGACCCAGTTGACAGAATTGACTAGCATATTGTACACTCTCCAAGCTAGCCATACAATTAATAGTGGAGTGGTGATCCCCACAATGATCAAAAATTTATGCTGAACTATTAGCTCCACTAGTTACTGAATTTACCCCCATGGTGTCAATTTTTTTAGAAAGAGCAGCCACTTGAGCTGAAAGTGAAGTGAGAGCATCCACCTCATGTATGCCGACAGCCGTTCTCCTAGGAGTAACCTTATTTGATGGCCACTGATAGTTGTTGTTAGCCATTTCTTCTAATAAGGTCATAGGCTGCATCCATCGTCTTGTTCATAATAGCCCCTCCAGATGCTGCATCAATTATGGATCGAATGGATGTTGTCAAGCTGTTGTAGAATGTATGTACTAACATCCATTTTGCAATACCATGATATGGGCACTTCCTTAACAACTCCTTGAATCGCTCTTATGCTTCATACAAGGTTTCTCCTTCGAATTGCCTGAAGGACAAGATGTCATTCCTATACTTCATTGCCTTCATGGGAGAAAAGAATTGATCCAAGAATTTCTGAGCCAGCTCTTCCCAAGTAGTGATAGAATGCTCTGGTAAGGAATGAAGCCATGCCTTGGCCCTATCCCTCAAAGAAAAAGAGAAGAGCCTTAAGCGAGCTGCATCATCAGTCATCCCGTGATGCTTGAAAGTATCACATATCTCTAGGAAGTTAGCTAGATGAGCATTAGGATCTTCATGGGGTAAATCTCTAAATTGCACATTATTCTGAACCATCTGGATAATAGCAAGCTTGATCTCAAAAGTCTGTGCTTGGACAGCTGGTCATCTAATGCTAGATCGGATTTCTCTAGCATTTGGGGTGGCATATTCCCTAAAGGATCTTTTAGCATTTGCTTCCTCTGCCATCTCAGATTTGTTAACCAAAGTTGGTGTTTGTGCTTGTACTTGTTGTTCTCTTAGCAATCTATGAAATGTCCTCTCGATCTCAGGATCGTAAGGAAATCGAGACACACCTTGAGTTCTTCGCATATAAAAGCCAAGTACCTGAAAATCAAAAAATGCAAAACAAAACAAACGAAACTTGAAATAAGAATTGTGAATAGATGTAAGAAATAACACAAAATCTAAACTCAGTCAATGGCAACAGCGCCAAAAACTTGTTGCCCGTTTGCCAGACTATGCAAGCGCACATTTCAACAAGTAATAAGAGTGAATATTCGAGTATCGTTCCCACGAGGACTGTGTTAAAAATCTATGCCAAGTATTAACCAATTACAACTTGTTCTATATTCCAAGCAGTCGAGTTGAATTGAGTGATAAAAAAGTAAAACGAATTAAAATAACAATTCCAAAATAGAATAAAAATAAGCAGAGAAGGCACACTGGTTTGGGAATCTAGGGTCTAACTTCACTTATTATTTCATTTGATTTCATGTAATCATTTCATTACTCTTGATCAACAAATTGATTATGTTAGCCAACGTGTTCAAGTATTTATAAACCTCTTTTGATGGCCTTGTAAACCTATGGGCTTTAATCAAAACACTATATTTATATGTGAACTGACAAAATCCCACGCATTGAGAACAAATATCAAACACTTGCTATGCATGACCAATAGGTATACTTCTATCCTATTTGCTAATCAATTCATCCATACAATTGAATATAAATGAACATGTAATTCCTAATCTCATGGTCCAACATCCAAATCACTATGTCTAGTTCAATGGGTTCACCAAAACAACACAAACAATGGCCAATCAATTATGAGCATTAAGCATAAAATTAGGAATTCATAACCAAAATCATCTCAAGAGCAGAAAATGATTACAATCAATTCAACTTACATAATAAGATCCATTAGAATGCTAGAAAAGAAAATTAGAACATCATGGTTTCAATGTAAACAAAGTCAGAGAGAGTAACAAAGGCATCATGAAAATAAAGAAAAGATGAAGAATGGAACTATGTGTTGTGATGGAACAATGGAGGATTGCCAAGTTTCTCTAATTCTTCTTCAACCTTTGCTTCCTTTCTCCAAGCTCACTCTCGAAGAGTTGCGTCCAATTTCCTCCCCAAAGCCTCTAGAAATTTAGGTTTTTCAAAAAATGTCCAAAGTCCCTTATTCTGCAGCAAGTTACGTTTAAATACGTAACTTTTTACTTTAACAAGATTGCCGCGACATTTAACCAATTTTGTGCCACGACACTTAAGTCTTTTCCAAGGAATTCAACCAAGAGTCAGGTGCCGCGACACTTTTCCAATTTGTGTCGCGGCACTTCTTTAAGCACATGCAAATCGGATTTCCAAAATGCCTCAGCTGCCTAGACCTCCACCTTGCTGCTTTTCAGCTCATTCTTTTTATCCATCTTGCTCTCTTAAACTCCCTTGCCACTTCACAAGCTCCTAGAAGTAGCAAAAAACCAAATTAGTCAATTATTTACACGAAGAGCAAATGTACGTATATCAATTTCTGCTTATGTATGAACAAGCACTCTTAAACACTTTTTATCAAGGATTGAATGAAAACTTGGTAAAACTCAAGGATCTAACCTGCAAATATATCAGAAAATACTTGCGTAATAACTCTATTTCACAGAGTTATCAAGTGGAGCTGAGGCCTCTCAGTCCGATGATCTTTTCAAGGGAGAGGGTGTCATATCAAGTAATCTTTTAACTGTACTATATGATTCAAGTGCAACTCATTCGTTTATTGCATATGACTGTGTGGATCATCTGGGATTACTTGTGTCTTCTTTAAACTTTCAATTGATTGTTTCTACACCTACTGCCAAGTTTGTTAGTACTTCTAAAATTTTCCCAAATTGCCCTGTTACTATCAATAATCGAGTCTTTTCTGTTAATTTAATTTGTTTGCCTATTACCGATAATGATATAATCTTAGGAATGGATTAGTTATCTTCTAACCATATCCTGTTAGAATGCCCTAAAAAGACCTTAGTATTTCTTGAGAATAAGGTTTCTGGATTTTTGACTGCTAATCAAGTCGAATCTTTATTGAGGGATAAAGCCCAAGGATATATGCTGCTATCTTCTTTAGAAGTCAAGAGTGAAAGGATGTGAATGCTATTTCTGTTGTAAATGAGTTTCTTGAAGTTTTTCCTAATGAAGTACTTGGATTACCACCGGAAAGAGAGATAGAGTTTTCTATCGATCTTTTGCCAGGAGCGGGTCCTATTTTGATTGCATTGTACCAGATGTTGCCGTTTGAATTAGCAAAGTTAAAGAAGTAATTGGAAGAACTATTGGAAAAATAGTTTGCAAGACCTAGTGTTTCACCATGGGGAGCTCCAGTGCTGGTAGTCAAAAAGAATGATGGATCGTTGCATTTGCGTATAGGCTACCGCCAGTTAAACAAGGTCACAATCAAGAACAAGTATCTACTTCCGAGGATTGATGATTTGATGAACTAGTTGAAAGGAGTAGTTGTTTTCTCTAAGATAGATCTGCGATCAGGTGATCATCAAATTCATGTCAAGGTAGAGGATATACCTAAGATAACTTTTCGAATGCGCTACGGTCATTATGATTTGATGGAATTGCAGTGGATCTAGCAAAGGTGGGGACGGTTCTTCAGTGGGAAAGGCTAAGGACAGTGACTGAGATCCGAAGTTTTATTGGATTAGCCAGATATTATTGAAGGTTTATTGAAGGTTTTTCTAAGATAGCCAAACCTCTTACACACCTCACAAGGAAGAATCAAGCTTTCGTTTGGACAGATAAATGTGAAGAAAGTTTCCAAGAGCTAAAGAAAGGGCAGACTATTGCACCAGTGTTGATTCTACCAGATCTGAATGAGTCTTTTGAAGTATACTGTGATGCTTCTTATCAAGGATTAGGATGTGTGTTGATGTAGAATGGAAAAGTGGTAGCATATGCTTCAAGACAACTGAAGGTACACGAAAAGAACTACCCAACACATGACTTGGAAATAGCCGCAATTGTTTTTGCCTTGAAAATTTGGAGACACTTTCTATATAGAGCTATGTTCAACGTCTTCAGTAATCATAAAAGTTTGAAGTATTTATTTGATCATAAGGAGTTGAACATGAGGCAGAGAATATGACTAGAATTTCTGAAGGATTACAACTTTCAGCTTCAATATTATCCTGGAAAAGCGAATGTCGTAGCAGATGCTTTGAGTAGGAAGATGCTCAGTGTTTCTGCTATGATGATCAAAGAGGAAAAATTGATAGAGCAGTTCAGAGATATGTGGTTGTCAGTAGAATTAGTGCCTGGAAGGATTCGTTTGAACATGGTCACTATTGTGAATGATTTGATGGAAGAAATCTGAGAAAAGTATAAAGATGATCAGTTTTTGCAAAAAGAGAGAGAATTCTTGAAGTAAAGTCATGTGGCAATGGTTGAGGAAGGATCTGACGGGGTCTTAAGGTTCAAAGGTAGGATTTGTTTACTTAGTGATCCCGATCTTAGGAAGGCGATTCTCGATGACGCTCACAACAGCAGGTTAAGTATACATCCCGAAATGACTAAAATGTATCAAGATCCAAAGCGATTATTTTGGTGGCCTAGGATGAAGAGAGATGTTACTGAACATGTGTCATCTTGTCTTGTGTATCAAAAGGCAAAGGTTGAACATAAGAGACCAGCAAGTATGTTGCAACCCCTAACTATTCCAAAATGGAAATGGTATAGTATTGCAATGGATTTTGTTACGGGATTACCAAAGACTAGAAAAGGATATGATTCTATATGGGTCGTTATAGATAGGCTTACAAAGTCTGCTCACTTCTTGCCAATCAATATTAGGTATTCAATGGAGAAGTTGACCTAGGTGTACATTGGTGAAATCATTAAACTTCACGGTGTGCCCACTAGTATCATTTCTGATAGAGATTCAAGGTTTACATCAAGGTTTTGGAAAAGCCTACATGAAGTAATGGGGACTAAACTTCATTTGAGTTCTGCTTACCATCCGAAGACTGATGGTCAAACGGAGAGGTCTATACAGTCACTGGAGGATTTGATTTGCTAAGGGCTTACGTGTTAGAACAAAAAGGGAGTTGGGATGAATTCTTGCCTTTGGTAGAATTCACCTACAACAACAGTTTTCACTCAAGTATAGGGATGACACCCTATGAAGTGTTATACAGACGACGATGTTGAACACCTTTGTGTTGGTATCAAGATGGTAAAAGTATGACCATAGGACCTGAAATGGTACAACAAACGACTAAGAAGGTGAAAATGATTCAAGAGAAAATAAGGGCAACTCAAAGTAGACAGAAAAGTTATGCTGAAAAAAGAAGAAGAGCTCTTGAATTTGAGGAAGGTGAGCATGTGGTTTTGCGAGTCTCACCCATGACTAGTGTCGGAAGAGTTATAAAATCCAGAAAACTCACTCCTAAATTCATTGGACCTTATCAAATTATTCGTCGGATAGGTCCAGTCGCATACCAAATAGCTTTACTGCCTTTCTCTCTAACCTTCATAATGTTTTCCTAGTGTCCCAGTTAAGAAAGTATATTCCCGATCCAACACGTGTTATCCAGCCCAATAAGGTACAATTAAAAGAAAATTTAACGTATGAGATACTTCTTGTTAAGATTGAAGACAAGAGGGTGAAGCAACTTAATATTCCATTAGTAAAAATGATTTGGAATGAAACAACAAGAGATGCTACGTGGGAGTTGGAAGACAAGATGAGGGAACAATATCCTCAATTGTTTTAAGGTATGACAAATTTCGGGGACAAAAATCTTTTTAGTGGGGGAGAGCTGTAACACCCCAAAATTTGCTATTTTATAGTAAATGTCTGATTTTACTATTTTGTGATTTCTGTGTGCTGTGAATTTATTTTAATTGTTTTGTGATTATTTTTTATCGTTGTGTGTGATTTACTCCGAGACAGGAAAATAATAATTTTTGGGCTGGAAAAAATCTTCACAGATTTATTTGGAGCCAAGGGAGCTTACTAAACCCGAATCTGAGAGATACGTGTCTCGATCTTTTAATTTTTAGAATTTATCTGTGAAATAAAAATATTTTTTATTTTATTATCTGTTGGACAGTACCTACTGACTTGTGAGCAGTAGCTTCTAGCCATTGGACAATAGACTTGGAAAAGTCTTTGTGACTCACAAAGTGGTGAACCAATAAGATTAAGTCAATATAAATGGCTTGAATTTCTAAGCCAGTGAGAAGTGGTCAACAATAATGGCTAGTCTAGTTAGCCATGCAACTAAGTAATCTAACTAAGTTAGCCTAAAGCATATGTAGTAACTAATTAGGGCTCCAGATTTTATAGAGGTTCTAGTACCTTCTAGAATGTATGATTCACACCTAAGTAACTAAATGGTTAGCAATGAAGCTAAGTGATCTAACTAAGTTAGCTTAAGTTAGTTAGGAACAAATTGAATCAAAAACTTAGTTACCTTTTCTCCATGAGTCACACGGCCACCTTGGTGTTCTAGGAGGTTCATGAACAAATTAACCATCTAATGTGACCATTGCATGACAACTTCATGACATAAACCATGTGCCTTTGTTTCTATCTTGTTTAACAAGCTTGACTCTCCTATCCATGCACCTACACGACCAAGCACATGTTTAGTTGGATATTCACTTAAGTTTATCACCTTTATGTCATAAACATTTCTATCCATTCTCATTTCTTCCTAACTTAGCCAAAACTCCATTTCTCCCCACCTTTGAAGGTCTCGGCCTCCACATCCAACACTAACATCCAATCTTCTATAATTTCATCCAACACCATTTTCTTAACCTAGACAAGATTCTAAACACCTTTCATGTTGTAAGTTTCACCTAGTTCATCCATCAAGTGCTTGGAAATCAAGCTTGAGTTTTCTACTCTTAAAGGTAAAAGCCTTGTTTCTTGATTCAAAGTTTAGTTCTTGAGTTTCTAAGCCATGATTGATCCATGGTTTCTCTTTTTCAAGCTTAGTTTATGACTTTGTGTTGGTTTAAGCTTGGTAGGGTTTTCTTTGGAGGCTACACGAAATCTTTGGAGAAAGCAACTTGTAGGATTTTGTCTTCCTTAAGGTAAGAGGGAGATTAACCTCATCAACCAAGTGTTGGTGGTGAGGGAATGACTTGTTTGTGGTGAAAAATCCATAAGGATTTATTCACTTGTGTGGTTTAAGCTTGCTTTGTTTGTGATGATTTTTGGTTGGTATGCTTCATTGGCTTTGATTATTTGCTTAAGTATGTGAATATGGAAGCATGTTGATTCTTGATTATGGCATGATATGAATCATATGATGAGAATGAGTATGAAGGTTCCAATGAATCCATGCAGGCTCACGGCCTCAATACCACAAAGAGAGCAAAATATTCTATCTAATCATGGATTAAGTGATTTAATGATGAGAAATTGGATTAAGGGTTTTTACAAAGAATTATGTGATAGAAAATGATTAAATATGATTTATGAAGCATAGAGGGGATTTTGGCCAACATACTTATTTTTTATGTACTAGATCCCAAATTATTTTACTAAGTGTAGATTTAGGTATTTAATTAACAAGAAATTAATTTAATAAGTTTTTTTTACATAAAAGGAAGTAAACTAATTTTTAGAATAAGTTTAGTAAAATTTTGTGAGAAATAATGGAAAATACTACTTAAAGAATTTTTAGTAGTAGAATATGGTAAATAAAGCCAAAATATTTACTTTATGCGAAAAGTTTCAAAAATAAGTTTAGAAAGCTAATAAATATTCTACGTGATAGAAAAATATTAGAAAAACCTTACGCATTTTCAAAACACTGATTTTTAAGCTATGAAATTTAGAAAACGTTTGAAAATATTTCTGCGATTGCAAAAACATTGGAAAATACTTATGCGATTTGAAAATGTAAGAAAAATGCTCCGCGATTGTGAAAACGCGATAAATTATTTAAGCGATTGGAAATAACAACAGTTTACTATCGGGCTGTTGTGGTGGGCCCAATTGTGTTGGAAAGTGATATCACTAAGAGATGGTGTGTGTCTATGATAAATTATAAGAATGATGTTTGTATGTGTTTTTGGATCATACATCATGCATTGAAAAGCTTGTCAGCTTATTTGGTTAAGGCAATGTGTCTAGGAGATTGAATTTACACCTTCGTGCGAGTGAGAATTGCATAGTTACGATCTTCAGTGATCTTGGAGATGTCGAGGTATGGAATGTCGTATATGGCCAGTTGGTAGCACCTCTGTGCCGTGGTATCCTATGCAAACACACTGACGGTCTTGACGGAGTTACTGCTCTTTTCGTGATTAGTTGAGAGTGTCTTATATGAGCCATGTTGCACACATTGATATGATATAGTGGCACATGATTTGAGGCTAATGATATACAGATATGTACTCCCTATCTTTCTCTTCGAAATTTTGATTAGCTCCATGGAGTAGGATTTGGTATTTGTGCATATGCATAGTGGGCCAACATATGACAATTCTGCTTATCTGATATATTATCTGTGATGTGATAATATGACTGTATGTGATAATATTGTATCTGTACTAATTACTATCATTTTCTATACTGCCATACTGGTATTGATGTAGGGGATATCACCTCTTCATTGTATTATTTCTGTCTTGATTGTATATGTTTGAAGAAAACCGAGGAGATGAGGAAGCTGGACATTCTTTTTACCATCAGTGATATTTTGTTGTGTTTGTTTGTATGGCAGTGATAACTCCACAATATCTAGTTATATGTGCTCTAGAATTGTGTGATAATGATTGCTTGGTCCTTGTTTTTAAGTAGCAATGGAAGACTTTAGCTTTAATTCTATATAATTCAATTTTGATGTCTTCTATTTTGATTCTGAGGAAATATTGTTCAATCTTTGATGAATTAAGTACATTTGCATTTACTTATTAAATTGGTTATTTCTC
The DNA here is from genome assembly GCA_029884605.1 of Ormosia emarginata. Classification (NCBI taxonomy): domain Eukaryota; kingdom Viridiplantae; phylum Streptophyta; class Magnoliopsida; order Fabales; family Fabaceae; genus Ormosia; species Ormosia emarginata. The sequence continues at coordinate 14,099,948 of JAQQTP010000079.1, read as the reverse complement.
TATTTTAGGAAGAGCTCCAATCAAGCTTAAACTTGAAGGATTTGGATTAACATTGGACTAGGAAGCTCAAGAGGAAGCCAAGTGTAAAAACCAGCATTCAACGTCGTGGCGTGGGCATATCAATGCTGGGGCATGGTGACTTCCCCTAAATCAGGCAGAAAGCTACGAATCTTGTACGTCATGGCGTGGCATGTCAATGTCGCGATGTCTGTGACCTAAATTAGCACGTGTTGCGGCGTATGTATGTTAATGTCGTGGCGTGACTCTGTTTTCAGGACTTATAAATATTGTTTTATTAGATTTTTATAGAGAGCTCTGCGAGAGCCTTGCTTAGGTTTAAGAAGTTGCGGATGGAAATCACATTTTGGAGGTTGAGGAGGCTAGATAAGTCAAGGATGGAGGTCATCTTCATCTCGGAAAGAGATTTAAGCTTCAAAGTCATATCTATGGGCTTTCTTCTCTTTTCCATATCTCATGAACACTGTTTTGATTGTGTAATTTCATGTTCAAAGGTTAACTGAGCTGTATTTAGGAATTACTTTGAATCTTTATATGGATATTGATAATTATGTCTTTCTTTGAGTATATATTGATGTTTGGTTATGTTTAATTATATAGATCTTAATGCTCTTGATAGTTTGATTAGCTGTTAAGTGATTTGTTGAAATCTGATGAACCTGGACATAGGAATTTGGATTTGAGATCATATGAAAGGTTGATTCATCTTTGATGAGTTCAATTGGCTTGGATAATTTGATTCATTAATAGGATAGAAATATACTTATTAGTCATGCATAGTGTGTGATTGAGAATAAATCATTCATGAGTGGAGTTTACACTAGTTCTCATGGAAACATAGTGGATTAGGTAAATGGAACTATGGTTGATTGACCTAAACATAGGTTTTTAACTAAAGTAGATTCTCAAGCTAACTTAATCATTTATATGTGTTGCTTGAAGGGTTTCATGTCATTGGTTGAAGTAGAAAATGAAGAAGGATTCCTTAATCTCTAGCACTTATCTTTAGTTTCCATTTATTACTTTTAATTGTTAGGTTAGTTTAATTTTAATTTACCTTGTTTCTATGATCTTGAATAGAACCAAGTAAGATATTGGTTGGTATTTAGTATTCAAAGAACCTAATTCCTCGTGGGAACGATATCCGACTCTTAGCTATATTACAAGTGCGATTTGTGCACTTGCGGTAAGCAAAAGAGCGAACAGGCGGCGAGGCTCCAAGTGTTGGGTTTTGTCCGAGTTCAATTTCATGGCAGAACTGACGCTTGGAGATTTGATTTTGATAATGAACGTTTTGTATATACCGGGGACTTGACTATGAACCTTAGTGGGACACGTGATGGAGTTCCAGTCATGCCAATGAATGTTTCAGTTCGTTTAGAGTTTTTGATGCCTATTCGAGAACTTTGGGTTAGAAGTATCTATACCCCACAGGAGGATTCTATGGTATCGTCTACTAGGACGCTAGCCCGGCATGTAATGTATTTGCCAGGGTTCTTTAGTGATGATACTGAGGAGAAAGATCCTTTTGAGGGCCTAAATCCTTAGTCTGTAGGAGTTTTAATTAAGCAGTTATGTTTTAATGTATGTATTATACATATTTATCTTTTGGAGTGTACTATACTTATGTAAATTATGTGTGAACAAAGTTTCAAGTATTTATGTATATTATAGTGAGTTTTATTCAGTTACAATATTGTACTCATGTTTTATGTATTTTTAGTTATCCGCAAATGAAATTTTAAAATCAGTGTTTTATAATATTAATTTTTTTACAACTTGGGTAAGTTATATTAGTATTAGTCTTAAATGTGATACCCTACGGTGGGTGTTACACAAAGGAAACTTCTAATGCTTTTCACTGAATTAGGAGGTGGAAGTTTTTCAATTACCTCTATCTTGGCTTTGTCTACCTTAATTCCCTTGCTAGAAACCAGGTGTCCAAGTACAATGCCTTCTTTTACCATGAAGTGGCACTTTTTCCAATTCAAGACAAGATTGGTTTCTTCACATCTCTTGAGCATATAGGCAAGATTATGCAAACAACCATCAAACGAATCATCAAATACCGAGAAATCATCCATGAATACTTCAAGACAATTCTCCACTATATCGGTAAAAATGGTTATCATGCTTCTTTGAAAGGTAGCCGGAGTATTATAGAGTCCAAACGACATTCTTTGAAATGCAAAAGTGCCATAAGGACAAGTAAATATAGTTTTCTCCTAGTCCTCTGAAGCAATGACTATTTGATTATAGCCAGAATAGCCATCCAAGAAGTAATAGAATTCGCTCCTAGCTAATCTATCAAGCATTTGATCAATAAATGACAATGGGAAGTGATCTTTCCTTGTAGCATTATTCAGCTTCTTGTAATCCATGCAAATTCTCCACCTAGTCACCATTCTAGTAGGAACGGGCTCATTATTTATATTTGATACTACAGTCATCCCTCTTTTCTTTGGAAAACATTAAACTAGGCTTACCCATGAACTATCGAAAATGGGGTAAATGATACCAACATCCAACCATTTAATGTTCTCTTTCTTCATGACTTCTTTCATGATGAGGTTCAACCTCTTTTGATGCTCAACCGATAGCTTACTACCTTCTTCAAGCAAGATTTTGTGCATGCAAATAGAATGGCTAATACCCCGAATATCAACAATGGACCATCCCAAAGGTAATTTAAACTCACGAAGCACTCTAAGTAGCTTATCTTCTTGCTCTTGAGAAAGAGATGATGAAATGATAATAGGAAGAGTAGCTTTTTCACCAAGATAGGCATAGCGCAAGTGAGAAGGCAAAGGTTTGAGCTCCAAGGTTGGAGGTTCCTCAATAGATGGTTTGAATGAATTAATCATTTTGTTAGAAAGATCTAATGACTCAAACTTGGGACTTATAATCCATCTAGGTGAAGTATCCAATAAATTCAAGAACTTTCTCAATTCCTCATCTTCCCTTTCACTTGTAGAAATTAAAGAAGCTTCAAGGGGATCATATAGAACACTTGCACAAAATACTTTAGATTCCATCCCATCAAAAACATTCATACAAGAGCATTCTTTAAGATCTTGAGGAAATTTCATTGCTTTGAAAATATTAAAGGTTACATCTTGATCTTGCGCTCTTATGGTGAGTTCCCCTTTTTGAACATCAATGAGAGTTCTTCCAATTATAAGAAATGACCTTCCAAGGATGAGAGGAACATCTCTATCTTCCTTCATATCAACAATAATGAAATTTTTCGAAAATATGAATTTATCCACTTTGACAAACACATCTTCAATTATTCCTCGTGGATAGATCAAGGTGCAGTCCGCAAGTTGCAAGATAACCGATGTGTGCTTAGCTTCCCCCAAACTAAGTCTTTGGTATATGGAAAAGGACATGAGAATTATATTGGCCCCCAAATCACATAATGCACAACCACAAAAGTTTTCACTAATGGTACAAGGGACGGTGAAGCTTCCGAGATCCTTGAGCTTAGGAGGTAGTTTGTTTTGCAGGATAGCACAACATTCCTCTATAAGAGCAATAGTCTCAAACTCACTAAGCTTCCTCTTCTTTGACAAGATATCTTTCATGAATTTCACATAGCTTGGCATTTGTTCCAAGGCTTCTGCAAATGGTATGTTAATATGTAGCTTCTTGAAAACTTCTAGAACTTCTAAAATTAATGATCAAGCTTTTGCTTCGCAAATTGACTATGGGATTTAAGGATGCAAACCCAAGTGCAAGTTGTCTCAAGTAGTAAATTTCTCGAGAGTCCGAGGTCGATCCACAGGGAATTGATGAAGAAAAATTAATTGAGGTAGGAAAGGATTTGTCACAACACCAAAAGTAATAGAAAATGTTCAAAAATGAATTTAAGAACTTACTTAGGTTAGAAGATCCACTCTTGGTAATAAATTAAAGGCAAGATTATTTCTCTTTATAACTCAATTGAAATCCACACACAACGGAGGTTCCAATTGGAAAATATAACATTCAAAGTTCAATTATATATGCAATCATATTATGATTCCTTTAATTATCTACTAACATTTGTAAATGAGTTCAAGCATTCACTGTGCCAATCCTATTGTCTACAATAAATCAAGATCTCCATTATACAAATAAGATTTCTAAATTAATTGGAAACAAAATACAACACATATAATGTCTATTTAATAATAAATCTTTTAAGCACAAGAAATAGAATAATCTAACCTTATTTCATTACCAAAAGCTTCACTCTTTCACCCAAACAAGATGAAGATTTAGTTACTCATAGATAAGAAGAAAGAAAGAGAGAAGAAGAGAAAGATGAACATAGTTTCACTTTAGAACAAGAGAAAATTACAACAAAGTAAAACAAGAAACAAGCATAACCATAACTTGTAAAAACTAAGCCTAACACCAAGTGCACTAAATGATCAACCAATGATGCCTTTTATAGAGGATTAGGGATGCAAAATGACAAGGGGGCTGATTAAGAGTAGGTGGATGAGTGGATGAATGAGTGAAAAATGCCAAATGGTGAGTTGGTGAATGGAAAATTATTGAGATTCCTTGTCTCTGAAATCATTCAGTGCTGATCTCATGGATACCAACAGAATGAAGCAACATGGTCTTCATGAAAGTTGTAGCATTTTGTCTCAGCTTTCCAATGGCACTGAAATCATCCAAAAATTCATCCTACAGTGCAAGATATGACCCAATTACTACAGACTGTTCAGGCCCAATTTCAGCACCTCTATTTTGACATCCAGACCCAATATCACCTTCAAGCTGTCCGAATAAGCTCTTATATTCTTCATGAAAGTTGTAGATATGGGTCTTAACATTCAACTCTCCAAATTTCAGCCCAAGAAAGTTCCTACAACTCGAGTTATACTCTAATTACTGTACATTGTTCAGGTTCCAATCACAAAACTCGTGTTCTGACTTCCAAGCCCAATTAGCTCCACTAGATGTCTGATTGAGACTTTGAGCTCTCATCAAAGTTGTAGAGCTTTCTCTCAGATTTCCTACAAGATAAAATTCATAATTTCTAGACATCTAGAACTCAAGATATGACTAAAATACAGAAACAGTGTAAGACCTAAATAATGCTGAAAAAATCAATTAAGTCCAATTTGAGTCCAATCTTACAAAACATAACCAGGCTTAATCAATTAAGTACATGAAGAGTGTAAATGACTAAAAATGATGGTCTATTAATGTATAAAATATGTGATTATCACAAATCTATTAGGAAATGGAATATGAGGTACAAACTTTTTTTCTTCTTTGCTTTGATCAACATCTTTGTCACCATTTTTCTTTTCTTGAACTTTTTGCTCCCTTTCACCTTCCTTATAATCTTTCATTGAGGCAGGCATCCTCATCTTTCTTCAAAACACTTTGATCAAGGACCTTACCATTTCTAAGGGAGATAGCATGGCAATTCTTTGGATGATCACCTTTTGGATTGCTTTGAGTGTTGCTAGGCAAAATGCCTTAGGGCTAGTTGTTTAGAGTATTAGCCAATTGACTAACTTGGGTCTCTAAATTTCTCAAATAAACCAATTGACTTTGCATCAAAGCATCATGGGAGGCTAGCCTTGAATCCATTTTAGTCATATAGTCTTGTTGGCTAGTAATGAATTAAGCAAACATCTTCTCCAAGTTGGAAGTTAAAGATAATGTTGTAGGTTTGGCTTGAGGGGAGTTCTGTTGTTGAAATCTAGGAGGAGCACGGGGTGCTTCTTTGGGCTGAAAAGAAGAAGAACCTTGAGAATTTCCATCCCAAGAGAGATTAGGATGGTTTTGCCAACTAGAGTTGTACGTGTTACCAAAAGCATGATTGTGACTAGGCTGGCAGAATTGTTTAGCATATTGCACACTCTTCACACTCTTCAGGCTAGTTATGCAATTTGTAGTAGAATGAAGGTCTCTACAATGGTCACAAGTTTCAACTGAGTGATTGGCTCCAGTTGGCACTGAATTGATTGCCATGGTGTCAAGCTTCTTGGAGATTGCTTCCACTTGAGCTGAAAGCGATATGAGAGCATCAACTTCATGTACACCGGATGCCATTCTCCTAGGAGTAACCATCCCCGAAGGCCACTGGTAGTTGGTGGTGGCCATTTCTTCTAGAAGATCATAGACAGTGTCAATAGATTTACTCATGAGAGTGCTAACTACTGCTACGTCAATAGTCTCTCTAATATTTCCCAATAGCCCATTATAAAAGATTTGTACTTACAACCACTTCAGAATGCCATGGTGAAGGCATCTTCAGATGAGGTCTTTATACCTATCCCAAGCTTCATATAATGATTCAGAGTCATATTGCATAAAGGAAGTGATATCATTGCGCATTTTTGTTGTCTTTGTCAGAGGAAAATACTTGGCAAAGAACTTGTGGGCTAAATCATCCCATGTTGTGATGGACCTTTCCGGTAAAGAACTAAGCCAACTCTTGGCCTTGTCCCTTAGAGAAAGTGGGAATAACCTTAATCTAATAGCATCTTCAGTAACTCCATTATACCTAAAGGTATCACAAATCTCTAAGAAGTTGGAAAGGTGTGCATTAGGATCATCACTAGGCAAACCTCCAAATTGTATTGATGCTTGAATCATATGGATAATGGTTAGCTTTATCTCAAAGTTGTTGGCTTGTATAACTGGTCTCTTGATGCTTGAATGTAAATCTTGAACTTGAGGTGCTGTAAAGTCCCTCAATGGTCATGCTTGATCTTCTTCATTGGCCATGGTGGTACTCCTAGAAGCTTGCGCTCTTTCCCTCAATAGCCTTTGAAAAGTCTTTTCAATCTTCGAATCAAAAGGGTGAGTCTCAAGATTACGAGAGTGTCACATGCAATGAAAAGAGGTACCTAAAAGTAAAGACAAGTAGTTTGATATTAATATTAACATAAAATTTAAAAAACAGTCACTGGCAACAGCTCCAAAAACTTGTTGCTCGTTTAGCTAGACTACGCAAGCGTACGTATCAACCAATAATATAAGTGAGTATTCAAGTATCGTTCCCAAGAGGACTGTATTAAAACCTATGCCAAGTATTAACCAATTACAACTTGTTCTCTATTCTAGGTAATTGAATTGAATTGAGTGATTAAAAAGTAAAATGAATTAAAATAACAATCCCAAAATAGAATAAAAATAAGTAGAGAAGAAACAATAGTTTGGAAATCTAGGGTTTAACTTCACTTATTATTTCATTTGATTTCATGTAATCCTTTCATTACTCTTTATTAATAAATTAGTTATGTTAGCCAGCATGTTCAAGCATTTACAAACCTTTATCGATGGCCTTGTAAAATTATGGGCCTTAATCAAAGCACTATATTTCTATATGAATTGACAAAATTTCATGCATTGAGAACAAATATCAAACACTTGCTATGCATGACTAATAGGTATACTTCTATCCTATTAGCTAATCAACTCATCCATACAATTGAACATGCAATTCCTAATCCCATGGTCCAACATCCAAATCCCTATGTCTAGTTCAATGGGTTCACCAAGACAACACAAATAATGGTCAATCAATTGTGAGCATTAAACATAAAATTAAGAATTCATAACCAAAATTATCACAAGAGCAGAAAAAGATTACAATCAATTCAACTTATATAATAAGATCCATTAGAACCCCAGAAAAGAAAATTAGAACATCATGGTTTCAATGGAAATAAACTCAAGAGAGAGTAACAAAGACATCATGAAAATAAAGAGAAGATGAAGGATGGAACTATGTGTTATGATGAATCAATGGATGTTTGTCAAGCTTCTCTAATTCTTCATCAACCTTTGCTTCCTTTCTCCAAGGTCACTCTCCAAGAGTTGCGTCCAATCTCCTCCCTAAGCCTCAAGAAAAATAGGTTTTTTTTAAGAAAAAATGAGAAGTCCATGTCACTTTGCTTCTAGTTATGTTTAAATATGTAACAATTCACTTAACCAGGAGTGTCGTGGCACTCAACAAATTTTGTGCCATGGCACTTAATTCTCTACCAGCATCAGGGGACCCAACCGAGTGTCAGGTCTAGTGGCACTTGTAACATCCCAAAAATTTATAATTTTAGGATAAATGGTCATTTTACAATATTTATGATTTTTAGAAAATTTTCTGGATTTTTATGGGAACGCAGAATTTTTTAATATTATTTCTCGTTCTACGCGCACATTGGACAGAATTGGCAGAACGACTGTAACGCTTCCAAAGTTGGAAAATTTTATTACGAATAGTCATTTTCTAATATTCGTGGTTTATGTGAATTCTTTCAGAATTTTTCGGAAATAACGAATATTTTAATATATTTCTCATTTTGCGTGCACACTGAATCGAACCGAAAAAATGAAATATTTTTCCCGAGAACCTTGAACTATGGAAACGTCGACGGGGGATCTTACTAAACCCGAGGCCGGACACAGTTTACAAGGTTTTACGTCTTTCGAGAAATTTTAACAGATGAAATAATAAAGCACTGCGAAGAATTAATCTGTTAGATAAATTAATACTGACTTCGGTCGACTGTAGCTGTTGTCCAATAAATAATAACATGTAATAAAAATCTTATTACACTGTTCAAAATTTATCTTGTGTCAAGCCCCTTTAGCTTTATTTTCAAAATAAAAGTTAGATTAATTCAAAAACTTATTTGGAAAACTTCTAGGAAGCTTCCTTCCATTTCACTTTTCTCTCTCTTCCCTCTCCTTTCTATACATGGCAGAGGCCTCTTTTGGGAGCCAATAACCACATTTTCTTCCTATTCTCTTCTTCTCTTCTACGTTTCTTTTCTTCTTCTTCTTCTTCTTCTTCTTATTCTTCATCCTCCTCCACCGTCCACCCTCACCATTTCCCCTCTTCATTTTCTTGCTTCCCCATTCCATATCTAGCCTTCTTCCATCATTCCATGACCATTTCCATTATGGTCATCCTTGGTTCTTCTTCTTCTTCTTCTTCTTCCATTTTTCACCATTGAAGCTAAAGCTTGGAGCTTTTGAGGTAAAGTCTTCAACTTTCTTCTATCTTCTTCTTCTTTTTCATTTTATTGGTCACCTATGTGGCCAAGGAGCCATTTTTCTATGATTGGAGTGAACACATTGGGAATTTCTCACCCTAGGATTTTTCTTGAAGGGGAAAACGAAAATCAAGAGCAAAAAGGGGAAAGCATTCTTGTGATTGTCTTCATTTAGGTAAGAGGGAGATAATCCTCTTCAACCAATCTTGGTAGTAAGGAAATGTCTTGTGTGTTGTTGTTGATGAGAGAATCCATGTTGGATTTCCCTCTTTGTTATGTTGGGTTATTTCCATGATGTTGTTGTTTGATTTGTATGGATGTATGGATGTGCATTGTGTGACTTGATGATCATGAACTCATATGTTGCTATTTTGTAATTATATGTCATGTATCTCATTTTGGAATGGTTGAAAATTGATGAGGGATTTTGGATAATGAATGGGCCAGGGCTCTGCAGAAAAGAATTCTGCAGAACCCCTGTTAATGCACTAGCGCCCAGGCGCTGTGCATAGAGCGCCTAGGCGCTCTGTGCCCAGGAAGTTTTTCCTGTGATGCGGCCCGGTGAGCGCTCAGGCGCTTCGTGGTCAGCGTCTAGGCGCTCAACCAGCGCTCAGGTGCTCCAGACATGGCGCCTAGGCGCCCATAGCAGAATCACCCAGATGATGGTGAAATGATGCTAAGACTTCCATGTAAAGGTATTACAACATAAAATGAAGTAAGGAACTGAATTTGTTAAGGAAATTCCTCTAGAAAGAGAGAGACTCTATGAGAGTAGATTATGTTAAGATACCTATGTCATAAAATGGATAACTCATGAATCGGAAGAATTTAATATAATCAAGATTTCATAAATCTTAAAGGACTAAGAATGAGATTATCATAAAACCTAGGGTAATTCCAAGTGAGTGAAGAACAAGAGAGTGCAAGGCCTAAGAGCTTGAACGATTTACAAAGGTGGAAGAAATTTAATTGCCTTGGAAGATTTTGAAGTTGTAAGAATAGAATTGGACGTGAACTTTGACAAGGATGACAAATCTTAATTAAGAATGCATAATGGACCATGAAAATGTGTTACCTCGATTTATTTCAATAATATGATATTGTGAGTACATGCGAATTACCATTTGTATATTGATGCTTATATTGGCCTAATGTGGCATATTATAGAATTGTATGAGATTGTGAATCATACATGTTCATGCATAGTATCTTATGCATTGTGATTGTCCTTGTGGACTGTTGTAAGGCCAAGTTGCCTAGGAGATTGAACACACCTTAGTGCGGGTGCGAATAGACAAGTGTAGGTCATTGGTTGACCTTGGGGGTGTCGGGGTGCGGGTTCCTCGCAATGAGAGGTTAGTAGCTCTCCTGCCCGTGGGGTAGACCGATGCAAACGCACTGACGATCCAGACCGAGACACTGTCCTATATCGTGATCTAGTGTAGAATGTCTGTACAATGCCATGATTGCGCACGAGAAAATTTATTGATAGCACTGGCCTCGGCAGCCGAGTTACAGACATGTCTCCTGATCTTTCTCTTCGACTGTTTGAGTCTAGCTCCATGGAGTAGGAATTGGGAAAGCATGCATTGTGCATCGTTCATTACTGGTCTTATAAACTGTTGAGCATGAATACCTGTAAATGATTATCTGATTGTTGTGCTAATTTCTGGAAATACTATTGTGATCTGCCTGCTATTGCTTACTGTTGTTCTACCTTTACCATAAACATCACTGTTATTATTGACTTTGATTATTGCTTAGAATTGAATTGCTTTTATTATAAATTCCTTTGTTGCTATTGATGCATATATGAACTGTATTGCTCGGTGGGCGCTTTGCGCCGTGCTATTTTCTTACTGCCAGTAGTGGTAATGAAAGACGGGTGTCTCACCTCTTTCCTATATTTCTGCGTTCTCTGTTTTATATTCATATTTGATAAAAGATCGTGAAGAAGATGATGAGGAATCACACCTTACCGACGGGGTTGGGAACTTGGACAATATTTCTTCGATTTTCCTAGGAATGCAGCTGCGTGGAGGCATTGATGCCTGTTGTGTCAACCGGGACGTTGAGTGTCATGTGCATATGGGGTTGCGGCCTTGTCTGCTGGTAGTACCCATCCTTGGGTCACTACTTCTCCCCTTTTATGTTTTTATTCCCGCTGCATTTTACTTGACTCTGTAATTATTATATTCTATGTTATCAGTGATTCGTGTAAGTTGGCTATAAAATATATATATATAAAGAATGTGATTTCATTTCAATGGTTGTATTAAGGGTTGAATACATCTATAATTCATTCATGGCTCGTATTTTCTACTTATGCATAAATGCGAAGAAATAAACTCGTTAATTTTTGAAACTACTGTTATCATGACTGTGACACGCCTGGATTTAGTAACTGTGGTGTAATGACGATTGCGCTGCAATTGGTATGTTTAGGTGCGTTACAGCACTCCTCTAATATGTGTCGCGACACTTCTTTAAAAAACATGCCATTTTGATTTCCAAAATGCCTCAGTTACTTTGACCTCCACATTGCTTCTTTGTTAGCGAACTTTCCATCCATCTTGCTCTCTTAAGCTCCCTTTCTACTTCACAAGCTCCTGGGAGTAGCAAAAACCAAATTAGTCAAATATTTATAGAAATAGCAAGTGTATGTGTTTCAATTTATGCTGATGTTTAAACAAGCACTCTTAAACACTTTTTTATCAAGGATTGAATGAAAACATGATAAAACTCAGGATCTAGCCTATAAATGCATCAGAAAATGCTTGCGTAATAACTCTATTTCACAGAGTTATCGATTATGTAATATTATATACACATAATATAGTATCAAAATTATTTAAGTAATCAAATGACACCAAGTCCAAGATGTGCAATATGTGATGTATAGTAGCATCATAATAGTGCACAAAAAACTTCAGGTTCGAAAGTGGAGAGTATCACATGTTCCTAACTATTTTAAAAAATACACTTAAATAATCACAATTTTTAAAAAAATAATTAAAATTTATCAAAAAATAATAGAGAAAGTGTGAAGCATAGTGCAAGAAACAAAATTGAAAAAAATAATATTCTACAATTCACACTCTCTTGCACTCTCTGAACATGAGAGAGTAAGCATGGGAAGAGACCAGCTTCTTCTCTACCTAGATTCTGCAATTGGGTCATTTGACCCTGTTCGCAACCTGGTTCGCAGTATGATGAGTCTTCTATGATATCTCTCTCGTTTCTTATCGTTTTGCACGATTCTTACGTTGTTGGATTCAGAACTCAAAGATCTACAAAACCCTTCTATCAATTTTGAAAAAAAAATTATGGGTTGTTAGAGCTAAATCTGAAGGGGTGTAGCGGTATTTTCACATTTTCTCCATCATACGCATCAATTTTACGTGATATGTGTGTCTATGAATCCATAAAAATGATATCTACAAAAACTAATTCATCAATAAAATCCTCAAATCACAAAAGTAGGATCTGTTAGTGTTCTTTGTGTAACGTATCTAAATCTAACAATCGCAGTACAATTGTCATTACATCACAGTCACTAAATCCAGGCGTGTCACAACCTCAATAATAGAAATTTTCAAATCTTAAAGTTGTTTCCATTATGCATAAATAGAAAATACGAGTCACGATATGAAATGTAGTTATATTAACTTACAATCCAAATACAACATCAGTTTCATATAAAATACATATCCAGAATACATGTATAAATAAGCTTACAACAATGTTTAAACTTAAGTTTTACATGACTACCTGATCAATCAATTTTGAGCCATTCATTATTGCTTCATATTTGGCCTAATTGATGTTAATTGTGTCCAATATTATGTTTGTAGATGAGTTTTAGATGATTGGTCTTCATTGAGCTTAATTGTAAAAACTTCATTAATTTTCGGATTTTAACTCATTTTGACCTTTCAGTCTTGTACAGGCCATAACTTGGTCTACAAATATCGTATTTGGATGATCTTAGAGTCCCCTGAAAGCTGAGACGAAGATCTACAATCTGGTGTCTAATGCAATTTTTCTAATTCAGCTGGATTCAAGGCGAAATTGGGCCTCAAAGTCAGGATGCTGTTGCTGTCACAATGCTTGGACCTTTCCTCAATGATTTGGGCCTATCTCCCTCAATTTAAGCCCAATTAAGGCAAATGATATGTCTCTGAAAAGCTTATTCAAAGGGCTACAGTTTGGGCCAGGGGTAGATTAGGAATTACATAAGAACTTTCAGTTACAAATAGGTTGAGGCAGATTTCGAATTTAGCTTTTTTTTGATTTGGTTGTGATTCAGTTACAAACAGATTTACAGAAACCCTTTTTCTCTATTCTCTCTATTTTTCATTTTACTCTCTTCTTTGCAATTTTCGTGATGGCCATGGAAGGCTAAAGCTCCAATCAATCCAAGGAATTCAATGATTGTGGTTAGAGTTTTGAGTTCTCTTGTTTAATTATAAATTCTGTTGTGTTCTTCCCTCTTCTCCTTCTTCAATTGAATTCTGATTAGAATTTCGAAATTGAAGTTAGAATTAGGGTTGATTAATCTGAATCTAAGGGAGAATAGATCATCGATTGATAATCTATGTTAATCCAAATTTGTTCCTAAATCAATATTAATCAAGAATTGTGATTGTGATTCTGTTTGAATTGATAAAATGCTAGGTGATTATCTAGTTAATTTCGGATTAACAGAGGTGATTAAACAACAGAAATTCATTCTCTTGAACAATGATTAATTCTGCCACTTGAATTAAAAACCTTGGATTGGTGTTTCCTTAATTGAATTTTCTCAATTTGAATTCGTTTTCTATTATTGCAATGAACAAAACCCCCTACTTATTGATAATTTCTAATATGCTTGAGAAATCCGAATTGGTCCTTGGGAGATGACCTAGGTTATGCACTATGCTATATTCCATAAATCCTAGTCTATTTTGAGGCGAGTGCGACATAGCTGATCACTACCATATAAAAGTTTGACCTTCCCCGAAGTCTAACACATGAATGAAATGGTCCTGCACCTGATCTTCTTCAGTATTTCCGATAGGTAATACTCGCCCTTGCGACACTTCTAGGTGGACGGGAGTACGAACATGCGTTATAACTGAAACCTCTCTATGGAAGAGGTGACAATTATCCCACATCTCCCCAATGGGTATAGGGAAGTCCACACATATAGGAACATAAGAGATGTTTGTACCAACTCCAGGTTCATTACTGCACTAAACTAGGGTCAAATCCCCAATGTAAGTAACACGCTCTGAAACACACCTAAATCTAACAACCGCGGCACAATCGTCATTGCACCACAATTACTAAATCCAGGTGTGTCACAGTGTCAACAAAACATTAATTTCAAATTTTCAAAGTTTATTTCCACATTTATGCATAGGTAGAAAATACGAGCCTCAAAATGAAACATATTTAGTAATCAGCCACTAAAACACAATCAGTAAAAGAAAAACATATTTCATATATATAATGTATTTGTCCTTAACACAAGGCACTGATAACACAAAATATAATACTTATATATTCAAATAAAATACAGCGGGAACAAAACACTAAAGGGGAAAAGTAGTAACACTGGGGTAGGTACTACTAGCAGACAAAGCCGCAACCCCATATGCATATACGACGGTCGGAGTCCCAGTCGACAAGTCAGGTATCAATGCCCCCACGCAGCTGCACTCGTACATAACTGAAGAAATCTTGTCCAGGTGCCCAATCCAATCGGCAAAAGTGTGGTCCCTCTTCATTTTTCCTCCCGATCTTTAATCAAATATAAATATAAAACAGAAATACAGAAATACAGGAAAGAGGTGAGACACCCTTCTTTTATTACCATTACGGCAGTAAGAAAACGACACGGCGCAGAGCGCCCACAAAGCAATACAGTTCATATATTTATTAACAGCAACAGTAATATTTATAGTAAAAGTAGAACAGTAGTAAGCAATAACAAGAATCAAAAATAATAGGCAAATCACAATAATATTTTCAGTAATCAACACAATAATCGGATAATCATTTACAGAAGTAAAATAGTTACTTTCACAGTCACTGATGTTCATGCTCAACAATTTATGAGACCGACAATGAATGATGCACAATGCATTATGGTGCCAAAATTCCTACTCCATGGAGCTAGACATCAACCTTTCGGAGTGAATGATCAAGGAGTAATGCCAGTATATCGTTAGCCTTAAAAATAGTGTGCTTCATCTCATAAAAATATTTGTGCATCAATGGCTTATACGTGGCACCTCAACAGTTGATCGCGAGATAGGACAGCGTCTCGGATCGGATCGTCGGTGTGTTTGCATCGGTCTACCCCACGGCACAAAGGAGCTCATAACTATCCATGTGAGGAACCCGCACCCTGACGCCCCCAGGGCCAACAACATATGGCACATACGCTTAGTCTATTCGCACCCACACATAGGTGTTATTCAACTCTTAGGCATACATATGCATGACGACACAATGTCCAATCATGTATGTTTATCAATGATGCATTCATCGTAGACAATACCACAACGGTATATAATTCATTATCAATTTCAACACATCATATCAATGATACATTTATCATATTCAATACCATAACGATATATAATTCATGCTCAATGTCAAGACATTATAATTTCCTCAAGAAATCCATCAATAAATACTTAGCCCCGCATAGGGTTTTATAACAATATAGAATTACTTCTCAACATCAAAGTATGTTCATGGCCCATCAATTATCACCATTTCCCCATTTAGGGTTTAACATTTCCAAGAACTTAAGTCTTGATCAACTATGCAAATCCTTAGGTTAACTAACCCTTAAAACCATAGCCTCACAAGCCTTCAAGGTTCTAAATTTCTTTCCATATTATGCACTAGTCTCTTGATACCTAATTGCTTAGTTTTTATTCCACATGGGATCAATTCAATTCTTCAACAACAATATATGTTATAGTTTATCATTTATCACCATTTCATATTATGGAGTTCAACTTTTACAACGTTATATGTCTTAATCAATTATCACGATGTCCATGTTATGGATTCTTATTTTCAAAGTCTCAAGTCTTTGGTCAATTATGAAAATATTAGGGTAAATAACCCTTTAAAACCATAGTCTTCTCAAATGCCATTATTCAATTTAATTATTCCACTTATTAAAGATTACGCATGTCTCTAAGTTTTCAATCTCTAAGGATGCACCAAGGCATCACTTGAACCCAATCTTTCTCTCTAAAACCGTGGTCATCATAAGTCTTCAAGGTTCAATGTTTCTTTCCATTTTATGTATCAACTTCTTAACATCAACTTACTTGAATTTTAGTTCACCAAGTTCATTCCAATTCCTTGTAGTTTTAAGCCAAAACTGTTGCTACCTCTTTAGATATATAACCCTTAAAACTTTCCATTTAGTAATCTCAAGGTTATCATCCAACATTTAATTCCCCAAGCTTTATTTATTTGTTCACAAAAACAATTTACAACCTAAAATTTCCTTCAAAACCATGGCACCATATTAAGGTAGGAAACTCTAAATTTTCCATTTAACAACCATAATATGATCAAGCATAATCAACATTCTCATTACATCCAAAATCACCACCAAAACCATGGCCATCATGTTAGGGTAGGAAACTCCAAATTTTTCATTTAACAACCCCAACATGATCAAGCACATTTAACACTTCCAACACATTCAAAATCACATTCAAGTATTAATCAAATTCAAGAGTATACAAGCATGCAAAAATCACAATTCAAAGCAAGCGCACAAAAGTTCCCTCACCACCAATAATGGTTGAAGTGAGTAATCTCCCTCTTACCTAAAGAGGACAATTCAAGAAAACAAACTCCTTGGTTCCTTGGTTGCAAATTCAGATTCCACCTAAGGCCTCAAGCTTGAACTCCTTGAGATTTATTCTTTGTGATTTTTGGATTCCGCTCACACAAAAACCCTAGATCTTCAAAGTTAGGGCTTGACGATAGAAGATGTAAATGGAAGAACACAAAAATGGCTTCCTATTGCTTCTTGGTGGATTTTGATTTTGGGTTCTTCAAAACCCTAAAATCTCTAACACAAAGAATCAATGTTAAGCTTAGTAAAGGATGGATCTTTCGCCTCCAATGAGACCATAGAACACAAAAATGAAGAAAAAGAAGAAGAAAGGTGGAAGCTTTACCTTAAAGTTAGAAGCTTTGCCTTGGATGACAATGGAGGAAAAGTTGGTTTTTTGAAGAAAACCCTTCAAATAGAAGTTGTAGAGGAGGTTGAGAGGAGTGTAGAAATGATGTTTGTGAAGAAAAAAATGAAAAGAATGAGTGGAGATGGTGGTTGGAATTTTCGTAGTGAAGAAAAGGAAGAAGAGAGAAAATAGAGGTGAAGATGGAAAATGAAGAAACTTTCTAAATGAAGATGGTAGAGGAAGTAAAGGTAAGTGTAGAAATGAGCTCAGTGAAGAGAAAAGATGAAGAAAAATGGTGGAGATGAGGGCTGCAATTTCGTGCTTGAGGGAGAGGATGAAGAGAGAGGGAGGAGAAATGAAGAAGATGAAGTTTTAGAGAGAGAAAGTGTTAGGTTTGAAATGAAATATTTTGGGTGTGTTAGGTTAAAGTGTGGGAAGCAAAAATGCTTCCCCATTAAGCCCATGGGTCCACGGCAATGAGAGAGTGAGGGAGGGGGAGAGGCTTCTCCAACAAGCCAAGGGTGTCTTGGTCATTAGTAGTCAAAGCTTCTCAAAGAAGCTTTGAAGAAAGTACACAAATTTGAATTAAAATGGATTTGATTTGACATAAAGTGGATTGCATTAGGATAAGGTGATAGGATTTCTAATGCATGCTATTATCCAATGGACAATTGTTACAGTTGACAGAAGTCAGTATTAATTGTCCAGCGGATAAAAATTACACAGTAATTTATTGCTCTGTCAGATGAATTTTTTGAAAAACGTGAAATCTCGTAAACTGTGTCCAGCCTCGAGTTTAGTAAAATCCCCCATCGATGTTTTCACAGTTCAAGATTCTCAGGAAAAATATCTCATTTTCCTGAGCCTGCTCAGTTTGTACGCAAAACGGAGAATAATATTAAAATATTTCCCGTTCTCAGAAAAATCCAGAAAAATTCACAAAAATCATAAATATTATAAAATATTTAATTTATCATGAA
This sequence comes from Ormosia emarginata, assembly GCA_029884605.1. Classification (NCBI taxonomy): domain Eukaryota; kingdom Viridiplantae; phylum Streptophyta; class Magnoliopsida; order Fabales; family Fabaceae; genus Ormosia; species Ormosia emarginata. Next base: position 14,081,726 of record JAQQTP010000079.1, on the reverse strand, counting down.
ATTATTAATTTTCGGGATGTTACCCCAGCTCTGCTTAGTGTGCACGTGAAACGAGAAATAATATTAAAATATTCAACGTTCTTAGAAAAATACATAAAAATTCTCAAAAATTTTAAATATTATAAAACGATTATTTATCCTAAAATTATAAATTTTCGAGATGTTACACGCTCCGCTTCACGGTAAAAATGCCAGGCTTCTAAGCCACTATGAAACTGTATCCACGTGCGTAACAGAGGAGCTTGTCCAGACGCCATCACAATGAAACAGAAGTCGTTTCTCCAACAATAACTAGCTAAATCCAACTTGGGCTCTTCACAGTCTTTATTCAACGCAACATAAGATAGACTAATGAAATAAAGAGGTGAAACACCCATCTTTCATTACCATTATGGCAGTAAGAAAACAACATGGCACAGAGCGCCCACATAGCAATACAGTTCATATATTCATTAACAGTAACAGTAGAATTTATAGCAAAGCAGTACAATTATAAGCAATAGTAAGAATCAATAACAATAGATAGGTCGCAATAATATCTCAAGCAATCAGTACAATATCCAGACAATTATTACAGAAATAGGACAAATATTTTCACAGTCACAAGTGTTCATGCTCAACAATTTATAAGACTAACAATGAATATTGCACAATGCATTATGGTACCACAAATCCTATTCCATGGAGCTAGACATCAACATTTTCGGAGTGAATGATCAAGGAGTAATACCAGTATATCGTTAGCCTTAAAAATAGTGTGCTTCATCTCATAAAAATATTTGCACAACAATGGCTTATACATGGCACCTTAACAATTGATCGCAATATAGGACAGCATCTCAGTCTGGATCGTCGGTGTGTTTGCATCGGTCTACCCCACGGCACAGAGGAGCTCTTAATTGTCCATGTGAGGAACCCGCACCCCGACACCCCCAAGGCCAACCACTATGACCCTACGCTTAGATTATTCGTACCCGCACATAGGTGTTATTTACACTCCTAGGCATACATCACCTTTCTCAAATATGCCCAATGAACAACACATATGCATAACGACTCAATGTACATCATGTATGTTTATCAATGATACATTTATCATATGTAATACCACACGGTATATAATCATTCTCAATGTTAATACATCATAGTAATGATACATTTATCATATGCATTGCCTCAATGGCACATGAGCATTCTTCAATATCAACATATCATATCAATAATACATTTATCAAAAGCATTGCCTCAATGGCACAAGAACATTCCTCAATATCAACATATTATATATCTCATCAATTACTAAATCAACAAGTACTTAGCCCTACATAAGGGACCCACAACAACATAGAGCCAATTTCCAACATCAATATATATATTCATGGTTTATCAATTATCACCATTTCATATTATGGAATTCAACCTTTAGAATGTTTTGTGTCTTGATCAATTATGAAATTCCTTAGGTTAAATAACTCTTAAAATCCATGACTCTCTTAAGAGTCAGTAATCAATTAATTTCCTTTCACCTCATTATGGGTTATGCCCTTTTCTAGGTCCTTGATTACTAAAGATGCACCAAGGCATCACTTGTATCCAATTTTTACTCTAAAACCGTGGCCTCTCAAGGCCTTCAAGGCTCCAATTTCCTTCCATTTTATGTATTAATCATTTAATACCAAATCAAATTTACATCCCAAAGTTCTTATCAAAACCGTGACTTCCATAGGTGTTTAGAAAAACTAAATTTTTCATAATCAATTCTATTATAATCATCAATTCTTTAATGTCCAATTACATGAGTGTTATTACTCACTAGTTTAATCTAAACTCTTATTATTTTGGGTCAAAACCGTGGCCCCTCAAGTCTTCAAAGTTCCAATTTAATTCCTTTTTATGCACTAGTCTCTTGATATCAAATCACTTAAATTTTGTTTACCGAAAATCAATTCAATCCCTCATGGTTCCAAGCCAAAACCGTGGCCTCCGTCTTGGGTATTAAACCCTTAAAACTTTCCATTCATTAATTTCAATATTGTCATTCAACCTTTAATTACATAAGCTTCATTTCACTTGTGTACAAAAATCAATTTACAACCCAAATTTCTAGTCAAAACCATGGCACCATGTTAGGGTAAGAAACTCCAAATTTTCCATTTAACAACCCTAACATGATCACACATATTTAACACATCCAATACATTCAAAATCATTATCCAAGCATTAATTTAAATCAAGGATACACAAACATGCAAAATCACCAAACAAAGTAAGCATACAAAGATGGATTCCTCCATCAACAAACACACCAAAGTCTCCTCACCACCAATAATGGTTGAAGTGAGTAATCTCCCTCTTACCTTAAGGAAGAACATGAAAATGAGCTCCTACTTCCTCCATGGTGATTTCGATTTTGGGGTCTCCAAGAACCCTAAAATCTCCAACACAAAGAATCAACATCAAGCTTAGTAAAGAATGGATCTTTGGTCTTCAATGAGACCATAGAACACGAAAATGAAGAGAAATAGGTAGAAAAATAAGAACTTTACCTTAAAGCTTGAAGCTTTGTCTTGGATGACAATGGAGGAAAAGTTAATTTTTGAAGAAAACCCTCCAAATAGAAGTTGTAGAGGAGTGTAGAAATGGTGTTTATGAAGAGAAAAGTGAAGAGAATGGTCTCTAATGGTGGCTAGAATTTTGTGGTTGAGAAGAGGAAGAAGAGAGAAGGAGGAGAGAAATTTGAAGGTGAAAGTTAGAGAGAGAAAGTGATGGTAGGAAATGAGATATTTTGGGTAAGGTGAGTTAAGTGTGGGAAGCAAAATTTTTGATTCCCCATAGGCCCATTGCCACGGCATTGAGAGGGTAAAAGGGGGAGAAATTGGCTTCCCCAACAAGCCAAGGGTGGTTTGGTCATTTGGTAGTCAAAGCTTCTCAAAGAAGCTTTCAAAAAAGTACACTAATTTAAATTAAAGTAGATTTGATTGGACATAAAGTGGATTGCATTAGGATAAGGTGATAGGGTTTCTAATACATGCTATTATCCACGGGACAATTGCTACAGTTGACAGAAGTCAGTATTAATTGTCCAGCGAATAAAATTACACTGCGATTTATTATTCTATCAGATAGAATTTCTTGAAAAATATAAAACCTCATAAATCATGTCTGGCCTCGGGTTTAGTAAGATCCCCTGTCGATGTTTTCACAGTTCAAGGTTCTCGGGAAAAATATCTCGTTTCCCCAGCTCCGCTCAGTTTACACGCAAAATGAAGAATAATATTAAAATATTACACATTCTCAAAAAAATCCAAAAAAATTCTAAAAAATCATAAATATTGTAAAACGACTGTTTGTCATAAAATTATTAATTTTCAGGATGTTTCAACTCTGCTCTTCAAATAAAAATTTTGTCCTCAAAATTTTCATTCCTTGAATAGTTATTGATGTTGTTTCTTCATCTTATCTTCCAATTCTTTTCACGTCGCGCTTCTAGTCACATTAATTCAGATCACCCTTACCAATGCGATCTCTTTGTCTCCGTATTACTTTGCTCTCCTACCTCAACTTTTACAGGAAGTATTCTATGTGTCAAACTCTCTTTTAATTGTACTGTGTCTTGTTCGACAACATAGCTGGAATTAGGGATACACTTTCGGGATCATGACATATGGAAGATATCATGGAGATTTAAAAACAAAGGATAACATAGTTAGTTGATAGACTACCAGATCAATCCGAAGAGGAATTTGATATAGTCCGAAGAATTTAGGAGTGAGTTTGCTGGCAACTCGGATAAGATGACACACGTTTAGTAACGTCTCTCCTTATTTCTTACTACTAGTACTTCTGTTTTAGATCTTGATATATCTTGGTCACTTTTCTACTTCTCTTAAATTTCTCCCAACAAACCATTCGAAATAGTAACCATAGCCAAACAGACCTCATCTGGTATCATTTCCAATGACAACCACATACCCTTGAATTACTCTACCCATTTCTTCTTCTTGGCTACCATAATGAAGATATTAGGTAGTTTCTAGTTCAAAACATCAGCCATGATGTTCGCCTTTCTAGGACGACATTAAAACTAGAGGTCATACTCCTTCAAAAATTATAATTGCCTTCTCTGTCTTGTGTTCAGCTCCCTTTTGTCGAATGAATACTTCGGGCTCTTGAGATTACTAAAGGCGTTGGATGTTGCTCCATACGGAAAGTGTCTTTATATTTTCATAGTAATTATAACTGCGGTTAACTTTAAGCCATGCGTTGGGTAATTCTCCTCATGCCCTATCAACTATCTCGAGGCGTCAGTCACAACTTCCCAACTTTGCATGAGTACACATCCTAGACCTTGATGTGAAGCATCACGAAACATTTCAAATGTTTCACTGGGATCGGGTAGGACCAAAACTGGCGAGTATCTGAATGTTTCCTCAATTATAGGAAAACTTTCTTCACATATGTTATTCCATAAAAGTTTTGATTCTCTTCTTGTAAGCTGAGTAAGATGTCCTACTATCTTGGAGAATCCATCGATACTCCTTCGATAACAACCAACTAATCCTACTAGCTGTGAATCTGCTTTACGGTCTCCGGTCTTTCCTTTTGAAGAACTGCTTCAATCTTTTATGAATCCATAACAATTCCTTCATTTGGAATTTCATGATCCAAAACTAAACCTCCTTAAACGAGAATTCGTACTCTGGTACTTTGGCATTCGTCCCTTCTCTTTTAAAGTCTGGAAAATTGGATCAAAATATCCAACATGTCTCTCCACGTGTTCGAGAATAGATCAGAATGTCATTGATAAAGACAATAACAAATCTGTCTAGGTAAGGACGAAAGATTTGGTTCATGCAGTTTATGAGTATGACAGGAGCAATTTTCACTCCGAACGGCATTACGAGATACTCATAATGTCCAAAGCGCGTTCGAACATCATTTTGAGAGCATCCTCAACTTCCCACGAATTCAATGATAACCAGAACGTACATCTATCTTGGAGAAAACAATGACTCCTATTTCGTTGATCCATTGAATCGTTTATCTTTCTCTGAGGACACTCATCCTTGATCGTAATCTTGTCCAACTGGTGACGGTCCTTATCTCACCGAGAAGTTCTCATTCTTTTTCTTAACCGACAACATTGTAGCTCAACATGCGGAACTTTTTGACTACAAGAGCGTCATTTATATTCCCCTTGTTTTTGTCCTCTAAGGAAGATACTAACATGTATTCTTAGGTTCCTTTCCCTTACAAAGCTTCGACTTTGTTGGTCGTCACGAACTTAAAAGCCTTAGCCTCAGTAATCACTAAGGTTTTCATTGGAATGGTCTCACAAGAGATAACTAGAGAAATGGCCAATCTATCCCTAAAATCATGGACCCGAATAGGTGTGATTTTTGATATGCAAGTCAAATCAACAAAAGATTCGATCTTTAGTAGAAATAGGATGGATTAAACAAACTTGAGTGTTAATGACAAGTTTTGACAACAGAAATAAAAGTAACTGGATCAAAGCTAATGAAAACACAGATGGATCCAAATGATCCATACAGTTACAAACTGTAAAAGGAAGGGTTGCCCCCAGAACTATACAGTACCATTACGGGATCATCATTTGCGGTATAACTTCTATTCTTTAGATCTTCAATTTTAAAGACCTTAGTGCCACCCAGGGTATAAATTCTGCCTTTTGCTTGTTGTTTCACAGTCCTTGCAGCATTGACTGAAGAATCTGCCTTCGCTTGGTTGCAGTTGCAAGAAACGTGTCCAGGCTTTCCACATTTAAAGCAGATGATTCCTACAATTGTACAATTCCTCGTTAGGTGCTCCTTTCCGCACTTGAGACAAATCACCCTCTTGGTCTTACATTACTTCGTTGAGCAATCCTTTCCACACTTCTTACGTCTGGATAAAAATGTCAAGGTTTGACTGGATCCACTGCCACTAGCATCTTCTCCATGAATTGGATGTTGTTGTTGCTTCCCTGAAAATCGAGAATACGGTTTCCGCTTAAATCGATTATCTTTTTTATTATTCCTCCTTTAGAATTTAGGTAGTCCAAGGTTATCCCAAGTCTAACTTTCCTTCAAAAGATTCGAAACCTTAACCTCTAATTCTCGTTGTTGGGCGGCCCTCAGATTTTGGTGAGTTGTCACATCAACCATCCTCTGCATTTTCTCTGCAGTCGCAGTCATGCTTCCATTGTCTTGTCCTACGCCTACATGCGTACGTCTACCGTGAGCTATTGACTTTCTTCAAAGATGGACAAAGACATAACACAACAAAACAAACATAATTATTTCAAACAACATTGTCTCATCTCGGAAACCAAATACAAAGAGTCACGCAATCCAAACAAGACAAGTCAAATCCACGAATCCTAACAGTCTCCAACTCTAGCCTCTTCATTCTGTCTTCCATGGCGTATTCTCTTGTAAGTCGTCAACCCCCAAACAGCTTCTCGAACTAAACTTACACCAGTTATTTCTTTCTCCAGAAGATCGGTTTCTCAAAACCTTTTGATCTCCTTACAAAAAGAATTCCTATTTTCCTAGTACAGTACGCCTAGGTGAAGTCATAGTTTTCTGTACATAAGGAACATTACATATTGAGTAGGTCAGTCCTCAATATCATGTAACCATATAACAGTAGCTACTATCATTCAACCTACGGCAAGCTATGCATTCTTTTCCCATCATCTCAATCAAGAGACAAGGAAGTGCACAACATACAAAAATTCTAATATGCCTAAACATAGCAAGTCCATACCCCAGCTCAACAGGATGAACTGCTCTGATACCACCTAGTGTAACACACCTAGATCTAATAACCGCAATACAATCGTCATTACACCATAGTCACTAAATCCAGGCGTGTCACAACCTCAATAATAGAAATTTTCAAATCTTAAAGTTGTTTCCATTATGCATAAATAGAAAATATGAGCCATGATATGAAATGTAGTTATATTGACTTACAATCCAAATACAACATCAGTTTCATATAAAATACATATCCGGAATACATGCATAAATAAGCTTACAACAATATTTAAACTTAAGTTTTACATGACTACCATATAAAAGTTTGACCTTCCCCGAAGTCTAACACATGAATGAAATTGTCCTGCACCTGATCTTCTTCAGTGTTTTCGATAGGTAATACTCGCCTTTGCGACACTTCCAGGTGGATGGAAGTACGAATATGCGTTATACCAGAAACCTTTCTAGGGAAGAGGTGAAAGTTATCCCACATCTCCCCAATGGGTATAGGGAAGTCCACACGTATAGGAACATAAGAGATGTTCATACTAGTTCTAGGTTCATTACCACGCTGAACTAGGGTCACATCCCCAATGTAAGTAACACGCTCCGCTTCATGGTCAAAATGTCAGGCTTCCAAGCCACTATGAAACTGTATCCATGTACATAACAGAGGAGCTTGTCCAGATGCCATCACAATGAAACAGAAGTCGATTCTCCAACAACAACTAAGTAAATCCAACTTGGGCTCTTCACAGTCTTTATTCAACGCAACATAAGACAGAGTAATGAAATAAAGAGGTGAGACACCCATCTTTCATTACCATTATGGCAGTAAGAAAACAACATGGCGCAGAGCACCCACATAGCAATACAGTTCATATATTCATTAACAGTAACAGTAGAATTTATAGCAAAGCAGTACAATTAAAAGCAATAGTAAGAATCAATAACAACAGACAGGTCGCAATAATACCTCAAGCAATCAGTACAATATCCAGACAATTATTACAGAAATAGGACAGATATTTTCACAGTCACAAGTGTTCATGCTCAACAATTTATGAGACTAACAATGAATATTACACAATGCATTATGGTACCACAAATCCTACTCCATGGAGCTAGACATCAACATTTTCAGAGTGAATGATCAAGGAGTAATGCCAGTATATCGTTAGCCTTAAAAATAGTGTGCTTTATCTCATAAAAATATTTGCACAATAATGGCTTATACATGGCACCTCAACAATTGATCGTGATATAGGATAGTATCTCAGTCTGGATCGTTGGTGTGTTTGCATCAGTCTACCCCACGGCACAGAGGAGCTCTTAACTGTCCATGTGAGGAACCCGCACCCCAACGCCCCCAGGGCCAACCACTATGACCCTACGCTTAGTCTATTCGCACCTACACATAGGTGTTATTCAAACTCCTAGGCATACATCGCCTTTCTCAAATATGTCCAACGGATAACACATATGCATGACGACTCAATGTACTGTTACCAAGTGGCTTCCAGTACTCAAGAGGGGGGGGTGAATTGAGTAACAAAAACTTTTGTAAACGCTTTTAAACAAATAAATTTTGCTCAATATAATTATTAAAGAATATGGAAGAGATGAGAAAAAGAAAGAGCAAGTAATAAATAAATTGCAGGAATCAATAAATAAAGTGCTTAAAATAAAGAGAATAAGGGAAGAAAAACAGACACAGTATTTATCCTGGTTCGACCACCAACCACTTGTGGCCTACGTCCAGTCCCAAACACCGTTCGAGATTTTCACTATTCAAGACAAGCTTAAACAACGGTGCTTGCAACCTTTACAATGCGGAGCACTTTTCACACACAGGGAAACTCTACCCTTATGCTCAAGCCTCAAATAAACAAAAGGGATACCTCACCCTTATACAATCCTTGGGGATACCTCACCCTCAATATACGAGAAATAGATATAGAGATGAAGTGAAACTCTCGCTAAGAGTAGATAAATACAAATTGAAGCACTAAGGAGCTGTTTCTCAAATATCACAAGAGTTAAGCAATTATAAATTCAGAAAATAAAGAGAGAATAAGGTAGAGCACGTTTTCAAGCAAGCAAAAATTATCACAATGTCAAGGGAGTTTTCGAGAGAAGTCCCAGGCCTCTATTTATAGAGCTCGTGGAAGAATATGGCCGTTGGGAGCAATTAATAACATTAAAAACTTTCGATTTTTCGTATCTTTGTTTAAAACGTAGCTCTGTTTCTCGTGGGGTATTCGAATGCAAGGAGGTATTCGAATACCTCATCAAAAACTCTTTTAGAAAACTGTTTAAGTTGGAGTTATTCAATACCAAAGTCAAGGGTATTCGAATACCTCATTAAAATAAGGCATATTTCGAAAGGGGTATTCGAATACCATATGGGGTATTCGAATGCCTCATTTAAAAAATGGTTCATTCTGAATCGGGTATTCGAATACCATATGGGGTATTCGAATGCCTGTTTGACAAAGAAGAAATATCGGTTCGAATCAGGTTATTCGAATACCAAATTGAGGTATTCGAATACCTCGATTAAAAACGATTCAAAATCCTTTCCAAAAAGCTTGAAATGCTTGTTTTTAACTTTTAAAACATTTGATCTTTTAAAAGCCTTTAGTTTAGGTAATCTTTGATCATTTGAGATATTTAATTAACAACTCCATACATGATAAATCCTAAGTCCTAAAGCTAATCTTTAAATACTTGGACTTGGTCTTCTCATCATCCTCATGTTTGTTATCATCAAAATACATCTTCATTGTTGCGTAGCAAACACATTCTCCCCCTTTTTGATGATGACAAACTATCATAGAGAAAAGCATCAGTACAGAAATAATTGGAATTCACAAAGTAAGAGGCTTACATTCATATCTAATATGTGCTTGGCGTAGCTCCCCCTTAATGTTGGAATCCAATAATAGTTATTTTAAACCTGTCTTTTCTCATAGTTATATTTTTCTCCCCCTTTGGCATAATCAAAAAGATACAACAAAATATAATGCATAAAGGAGGCAATAAGCATAAAGAGAAACTGATTTTATTAATAATTTAGCCAATATACATAATGTAATGAAAGAGTAAACAGCTAATACATAAAAAAACATCCAAACAAGAACAAAGCCTAGAAAGAGGCATCTGGCGGAGGAGGAGGGGAATCAGAACCCCGTGAAGATAGCAAAGCACGCAAGGCGGCTTGCTCACGCTCAACACCATCAAGTCTGTCAAACAGAACTGAGAAGGTGTGTTCCAAATAAGCTCGGTTATCCTCCATGTAAGCACGGTTGGCACAGTAAAGTGGCCATGACTTGATCCAGAGGACCGAACCGGCAGCGAGCAGGGGCGGCGGGGCCGGCGGTGGCGAGAGCGGCGGGGGCAAGCGAGCGGCGGCAACGCCAGCGGCGGGGGCAGCGGCGGGATCACCGGGTCGTCCTCATCATCGTCAACTTCAACCCAGGAATACCCGGCCTTCATCGATCTTTATCATCTTCATTCGGTTCAACGTATAAGAGCCAAACACATTATGGTGGGTCACCGAGTTTTTCGCTCGGTCTCCACACTGCGGATACTTGCCTAGGAAGGCGGTGATGATCACCCCATAAGGTAGCTCGAGCGTTCTTTTCCCTTAGCTCTCATCATATGCTTCATAATGAAGACGGGCCGGTTTATACGGTATCCTTTCTTCGGGATCCACAAAGATAAACACATCATCTTCACTCGGGTAGGCGTAGTTCCCACCTCTAGGAGCTAAGATGTGGGCATAAGCATAATGCAAGAGCACATCCTGCTCTTCATCATGCCCCTTTGACTCCCTTTTGAGTCGGAGGTAACGCCAACCCAGTGTCTAAGGACATCTTCAATGGCTCGAATCTTGTCGAACCGCTGGACAAACTCTTCACGGTCTTCATTTTACGGCCAAATAGATTCTAATCCGAAGAAGCGAACCCGGTCTGAGGAGTGATCACAATGTGCTTCGATCACGGACGTCGAATGAAGCTCCGGTCCTTCAATCCTCAAGTTGCAGTAGAACATTTTGACCAAATCGGGATAGAGGACCTCCTTGTAGGAGCAAAAACATAGCACGCCCTGGATGTCCAGCTGGTGTAGGAAATCAAAGCCACCTTCTTTTTCAAAGAAGGCCAAATCCAGGTACTTGGGCTGCACAAGGTTTCGTTCTCTGAAATGAGAGATGAACCGTCCAAGAGTTTCTGGTTGAGATGAGAGCCTTCGCAGATCCAATGGGTTGTTGCAAGGCGCGGTCTTTGTGCGAGCACGTTTGGAGGAGGAAGCCATGGATGAAGGTAGAAGATGAGAGGAATGGGTTTGAAAAGAGAGGGAGTGACGGTTGGGTGATACGAAGGAGATGGTATTCGAATAGGAGATGAAAAAACGAGAGAGAAGAAATGGGAAATGAGATGAGTGAACGGGTGAACGAAGGGGCTTATATAAAGCTCAGACTGAGGTATTCGAATACCTCGGTTGGTATTCGAATCTTTCTTGTTAGGAAACGCAAAGGTCGGGGCAATTTAGAAGATGGTATTCGAATACGCTTAGGGTATTCGAATACTCTGTCCATATAAGATTGGCTCGGATAAGTAGGTATTCGAATACGCTAGGGTATTCGAATATACCGAGACAGGAACAAAAGCCTGATAGCAAGAGGCTTCAGGGTATTCGAATAACCACTAAGGTATTCGAATACTCCTGGTTACTAAATCATGAAAGCATGCGAGGAAAATGATGGTATTCGAATACCAGATGAAGGTATTCGAATAACTTAGAAAAAAAAACACCAAATATTACGTCCAGAATGCAATTTTGAAGATTAAAGCTTACCCGATTAAATGAGTACCTGCAAAACAAAATGGAGGGTATCTCCGACGCTCAAGTCAGTAACAATTAAAGATTAATAAATCAATGAGTAAGCAGTAAATTTAACAGATTAAACACTTTGAGCTCCTGGCTTTCAAGCACACCTACAACACAATTTTAATTTTTAACTTTTGGTACCCAAATTTTCTTGGGTCCTTGAGTGTCAGTTTTAGGCAAAGTACCCTTTGGAACCCAAACCATTTTTGTCCCAATTTTTGTGTTAATATTCTTTCTAGCATTGCATGTTGAAGCGCTATGACCTTTCTTTCCACAGTAAAAACATTTAATAAATGGACTGCTGGAAGTACTTGAATAAACGAAAAAATTTTTATAAGATTTATGTTGATTTTTCTAAGTTATAACCAATTCCAGCTTTTCAAAAACAACCCTTTGTTTCCCTAATATAATATTTAGATTATCTCTCCCGAAGTGAATTTGGCAAGGGTATTTTTTAAGTCTTCAATTTCTTTCTCAAGTGTGTGACATGAAGAACAAGAATAAGAAGTAGAAGCATGTGAGGGATGAGATGAGCATGCATCAATAATTCCCAAAGTTTCATTTTCAATTTTTAGTTCTTCAATCTCTTTATTTAAAATAAGAATTTTATTTTCTAAAGAAGAGATTTTTTTTTTAGAAGAAGAAATTTGTTTTGAGAGTTTTATTGATTCGTCATGCAATTCTTCAAAGGCATCTTGTAACTCATCATAAGAGGGCAGTAAAGTAGAGTTAGAACTTACCTCATTTTCGCTTTCTTCTTCTTCTCCTTTGGCCATGAGACAGTTGAGCTTCTTCGCTATCGAGTAATTTGTCGAGTTGAATCCATGTCGTTTTCATCCCATGCTATATAGGCTTTTCTTGCTTTTCTTTCTTTGAAGGGCTTCTTCTCAAGTCTCTCTTTCTTCTTTTGGTAAACTGGGCATTCCATTTTCATGTGACCAGGCTTGCCACATTCATAGCAAGTAGGAGTTGATGAAGCTCCTTCGCCTTTGTAATGAGTCTTCTTCGGAGGGAAGGGAGGTCTTCTTTGCATTCCCTTTTTCTTGAGAAATTTACCAAATTTTTTAACTAACGGTGAGATTTTCTTCGTTTACCTCAATGTTTTCTGAGCTTTCTTCATCTTCTTCATCATCATTGTCAATTGTTGAGGAAGTGGCTTTAAGCGCTATCCCCTTTTTCTTTTTATCATTTTCTTCGCTTTGACTTAATCTGCTTAGTTCTAGTTCGTGCTCATGAAGTTTTCCAAAAAGGGTGGCTAATGACATGGTTGTCAAGTCCCTTGATTCTCAAATTCTTGTCACCTTGGGCTGCCAAATCCTGCTTAAACATCTCAACACTTTATTGATCAAATCTTCGTTAGTAAAACTTTTTCCTAAAGATGCAAGATGATTAACAATGTGGGTGAACCTCTTTTGCATTTCTTGAATGCTTTCTCCTTGGTTCATTCTAAACAGTTCATATTCGCGAGTTAGAGAATTTATTCTCGACCTCTTAACTTCACTAGTACCCTCATGGGTAACTTGTAAAGTGTCCCACATTTCTTTAGCGGTTTTGCAATTAGAAATTCTAAAAAACTCATCATACCCCAAAGCAGTGGTAATGATGTTTTTAGCTTTTAAATTATATTGGACTTTTCTTTTATCCTCATCAGACCAATCACTTCTAGGTGTCTCGGTTTTACACCATCGACAACGCGTGTAGGTATAAATGCGCCGTTTTCGACAGCATCCCACACATCTAGATCAATAGCTTCGATGAAGATTTTCATTCTTTCCTTCCAATATGCATAACCATCCCCATTGAAAAAGGGTGGTCGGTTTATGGAAGATCCCTCAGAAAAACCATTTAAGGAAGCCATGTTCTCTTGAAGCGGCTAAGCTCTTTATACAAGAGTCTAGCTCACGATACCACTTGTTACCAAGTGGCTTCCAAGACTCAAGAGGGGGTGAATTGAGTAACAAAAACTTTTGCAAACGCTTTTAAACAAATAAATTTTGCTCAATATAATTATTAAAGAATATGGAAGAGATGAGAAAAAGAAAGAGCAAGTAATAAATAAATTGCGAGGAATCAATAAATAAAGTGCTTAAAATAAAGAGAATAAGGGAAGAAAAACAGTACGGATTTATCTGGTTCGACCACCAACCACTTGTGGCCTACGTCCAGTCCCCCGAAACACCGTTCGAGATTTTTCACTATTCAAGACAAGCTTAAACAACAGGTGCTTGCAACCTTTACAATGCGGAGCACTTTTCACACACAGGGAAACTCTACCCTTGTGCTCAAGCCTCAAATAAACAAAAGGGATACCTCACCCTTATACAATCCTTGGGGATACCTCACCCTCAATATACGAAAATAGATATAGAGATGAAGTGAAACTCTCGCTAAGAGTAGATAAATACAAATTGAAGCACTAAGGAGCTGTTTCTCAAATATCACAAGAGTTAAGCAATTATAAATTCAGAAAATAAAGAGAGAATAAGGTAGAGCACGTTTTCAAGCAAGCAAAAATTATCACAATGTCAAGGGAGTTTTCAGAGAAGTCCCAGGCCTCTATTTATAGAGCTCGTGGAAGAATATGGCCGTTGGGAGCAATTAATAACATTAAAAACTTTCTCGATTTTTCGTATCTTTGTTTTAAAAACGTAGCTCTGTTTCTCGTGGGGTATTCGAATGCCTGAAGGAGGTATTCGAATACCTCTGTCAAAAACTCTTTTAGAAAACTGTTTAAGTTGGAGTTATTCGAATACCAGTCAAGGGTATTCGAATACCTCATTAAAATAAGGCATATTTCGAAAGCAGGGTATTCGAATACCATATGGGGTATTCGAATGCCTCTGCTTTTGACAATGACAAATATCGCATAATCAGGTTATTCGAATACCAAATTGAGGTATTCAATACCTCGATTAAAAACATTCAAAATCCTTTCCAAAAAGCTTCAAATGCTTGTTTTTAACTTTTACAACATTTGATCTTTTAAAAGCCTTTAGTTTAGGTAATCTTTGATCATTTGAGATATTTAATTAACAGCTCCATACATGATAGATCCTAAGTCCTAAAGCTAATCTTTAAATACTTGGACTTGGTCTTCTCATCATCCTCATGTTTGTTATCATCAAAATACATCTTCATTGTTGCGTAGCAAACACATGTACATCATGTATTTTTATCAATAATACATTTATCATATGTAATACCACACGGCATATAATCATTCTCAATGTCAATACATCATAGTAATGATACATTTATCATATGCAATGCCTCAATGGCACATGAGCATTCTTCAATATCAACATATCATATCAATAATACATTTATCAAAAGCATTGCCTCAATGGCACATGAACATTCCTCAATATCAACATATCATATATCTCATCAAGTACTAAATCAACAAGTACTTAGCCCTACATAAGGGACCCACAACAACATAGAACTAATTTCCAACATTAATATATATTCATGGTTTATCAATTATCACCATTTCATATTATGGAATTCAACCTTTACAATGTTTTGTGTCTTGATCAATTATGAAATTCCTTAAGTTAAATAACTCTTAAAATCCATGACTCTCTTAAGAGTCACTAATCAATTAATTTCCTTTCACCTCATTATGGGTTATGCCCTTTTCTAGTTCCTTGATTACTAAAGATGCATCGAGGCATCACTTGTATCCAATTTTTACTCTAAAACCATGGCCTCTCAAGGCCTTCAAGGCTCCAATTTCCTTCCATTTTATGTATTAATCATTTAATACCAAATCAAATTTACATCCCAAAGTTCTTATCAAAATCGTGACTTCCATAGGTGTTTAGAAAAATTAAATTTTTCATAATCAATTCCAATATGATCATTAGTTCTTTAATGTCCAATTACATGAGGGTTATTACTCACTAGTTTAATCCAAACTCTTATTATTTTGGGTCAAAACCGTGGCCCCTCAAGTCTTCAAAGTTCCAATTTAATTCCTTTTTATGCACTAGTCTCTTGATATCAAATCACTTAAATTTTGTTCACCCAAAATCAATTCAATCCCTCATGGTTCCAAGCCAAAACCGTGGCCTCCCTCTTGGGTATTAACCCTTAAAACTTTCCATTCATTAATTTCAATATTATCATTCAACCTTTAATTACATAAGCTTAATTTCACTTGTGTACAAAAATTAATTTACAACCCAAATTTCTAGTCAAAACCGTGGCACCATGTTAGGGTAGAAAACTCTAAATTTTTCATTTAACAAACCTAACATGATCAAACTGTTGGTGTATGCCCTAGTGGCCAATACATTTTGTTTGTATTTACATACATTATATTATGCTATTTTTGATATATGAGGCATTTCATTTATTGTGTTCTTTTTAGGTAGACATAATAAAGTCCTTAGAATAGTAAGTTTGATACCATAGGACATCAAGTGGATGACTTGATCGTGAGATCCTATTGGATAAAACATTATTCTTAAATGTCCCTAGTCAAGTATTATTGTTAATTAGGATAATAATAATGCATTGAGACTAGTATGTGTGTAGACTGATGACCACATCTCAAAGGTCATGGATATAAGATATCAAGTCTACACATGGATACATATTAGAGTAATGATGTATTGGACAGACCCGCCATGAGAACGCTACGTGGTTCATTACGTGAGTGTCATAAGCGATTCTCATAGTGATAATGTGTATGTGGTCCTTTGACCTGAAATCACTACGATTCCTACATGAGGAGTTGTGTGTTTTAATGCCATCAAATGTCATCTGTAACAAGATGATTATAAAGTTGGTTATTAGACATACTGCGATACATGTGGAGGGATGTGAGTGACCTAGATGGGATTTGTCCCTCCTACATAACAGGAGTGATATCTTCGGGCCCTCTGATTGAGTGAGACTACGAAATACATGGCCATGCTCAAATGAGTCAATATGAGATATTGATCTCATTTGTTATTACTATGTCTACTCGGGAATCAGGAAACTGAAGATTAAACTAAACAAGGGTGACACGTGTAACACCCACCGTAGGGTACCACATTTATGTTACTTAATTACCCAAAAAATACGATATGATAATAAAAAGTGATGTTATGATAAAAATACGAATTGTAAAAAAAAAATTTCTTCTTTGATGACAATAAAATAAACTTAGCGGAAATTAAAAATATTATACATCATCACACATAATTTACATCATTATACATTACACACGTACTGTTAGGATTATTTATATTACAGACCATGTTCTCAAAGTAATTAAACATAATTTAAGACTCAACATATTGCCCAAGTCTGACTAAATAGCAAAACCCTCAGATGGGTCCTCCTCAGATTCCTCAACAGATAGGAATCCGTTATTACGTGAAGCTCTACAGACAGGTGTTCGCGCAGACGACACGATACTTATCGCACTAGGAGTATGGTAGTAAGCTCCCCAGTACTGCCTAATGGATAATAGAAACTCCAACTATACATAAATATTGACACTAAAGTAGGGGTTGCCTTGATAAAGTCTACTGTAAGTAATGTTCAGGTCCCCTATATAAAATATACACCGTCGATCCAAATGGACATGTCACGCCTTCGAACCTCCACGAAACTGTAACGTCACGTATCCTAGAAAGCTGGGCATCTCCATCTTCTCAAAATTCTGCGTTCCCAGACGTGAGAAGTAGTTCTTCTTCTCCTTCTTGTACTATTTCTTTCTCAACGTATTCAGCCAATTAGAAATACAATATACAAATATACATACAAAGAGGTGAGATCACCTACGCTAATACCAACATGGTAGCATAGAGATAACATAACAGCAAGCTATATAAACACAGCATATTACAAGTATGGCATCAACATATTATCAATCAAAATTAACATTTAATAATTACAGGAAATACCAACTACACTAAGTAGATATTTTAAAAAGTATAATTGTCATAATCAATATTTCACAACTATTATATCTCACAGATGTAAGCATTTATGTTAATGCATGAACACAGAGACTCGATTTCCTACTCCATGGAGCTAAACTCAGGTCGGAGAAATTGATCGGAAAGATCTGCCGGTACCACGTGCCTCAGACCAAGTGCTATAATTATATCTTGCACATCTAGCACATACACGACAGTCTTTATTAGATCTCGATTAAGAATAGTGTCTTGGTCCAGATCATCGGTGTGTTGCATCGGTCTAACCCACGGTACAGAAGAGCTACCAACTGCCCATTGTGAGCAACCCGCACCCCGATGCCCCCAAGGTCAATGAGTGACCTACACTACGTGTATCGCACCCACTCAAGAGGTGTACGTTTCTCCTAGGCAATTAGCCATATACAGTCCATCGGACCATTTTCAATGCATATGTAATGCACCAATTACCAACCAAAGGTAAATCACATAATTTCTCATACCAGGTTCAAATATTGTTTTACGTTCGTATATTAACGCCAATTACAGGCAAACTTTTCAATTTCTTGTACAGTATTCATATATTGATTTTAACTGTAAAGTTTACTGTATAATTAACAGCAAAATCACATTACCATGTTTTTCTCATTCGTAAAATATTTTTGTCACGTTTTCACGGTCACGTAATATTTTATTACGTAAACAATGATTTGTAATATTTCTGTTACGTTTAAAAATTCGCGTAACAATTTTCTACTGTATTAAAATGCGTAAAAATATTCTTTTATTTTTAAATCGCCTAGCGATATTTTTCTACAACATTTCGATCGTGTAAAATATTTAAACGCTTTAAAAATCGCATAGAAATATTTTAACGTTTTTCAAATCGCGTAACTTAAAAATTACGTTTTTGAGTTACGTAAATCATTTTTCACTGTTTTTACCCTTCGTAAAATATTTCTTAACTTTAAAAATATTATTTTGGACTTTTCTTACAATAATATAATTTCTTACTTTATTTTCTTCCTATTCTTAGTCAAAAATTCTTTTTCGTAATATATTTTCTCAAAATCACTTTTTATTGATTTAATCTTATAAAATCACCTTTAATTGATTTAATCACTGTTTCTAACTTTAAATTTCCTAACATTTTCCAAAACTCAATAAATAAATTCTACGTTAGTAAATTTAAGTTACAAACGTTTTCTTTTATATTTCTAAATTACTTCAAAAAAATTAATTCTCTTTAAAATAATTTGAAGTTCAATACTTCCAATCTCTTTTTTTTTTATTCATGAAAATTTCATTTCACGTAATTGATAACACTTTAATTCCTTTTCTAAAATCCTTATTTGAAAATTCTTGTATTTTATAACATCAAAACATTTTTTTTAAATTATCAAAACCTTATAGATGGCCATTGAAACCATGAAATATTTTTCTTTTATCTTAAATAAATTCCATTCTTGTTTCTACACAAAATAAATTCATGAAAACTCCACTCCAAAAACCATGTGCATTCTTTTTACCAAACAAACCTTTTTGTTTCTTTTCTTTACTTCTCAAATCATTCAATTTTATCATTTATAAAAATATAATTTTTGTGAACACCAATTTGGTTGATGTCTTAACCGAAATTTGCTTTAGTTCAGGGATTAAAATTAACTCCATAGTTCTTGAAAAATTTCAATAAAAACCTTAGTCTTGGAAGTTCAAAACCATGACCTCCTCCATGGCCTTTGGAGCCAAAATTTTGCTTATTTCAACATACATCCATCACAATATATTCAACATATATCATCATGCATATTATAAGCATACCATATAAACAAATAAAAATCATACTAAGCATGCATACACAAGTAAATCATTCAAAGCATATCAAGCATAGGCAAAAATAATTAAAGCACATAACACACATAAATTATTACATGACCATGGATAGGAATCCTCACATGGATTCACCATCCATCAAATATAAAACCATCTCTCACCATCATGCTTGGTTGGTGAGATGGATCTCCCTCTTACCTCTTGAAGAACCACCAAAAAGCTTGTTGCTTTGTGTTTTAAACAAGATCTCCACCAACACAAGTTCTTAAACATGAAACAAATACAAGAAAATTAGTATATCAAGCTTGAATAAGAAGAACCATGGATCAAACACGGTTTAGAACATGAAAAAAAGAAAAGAATAAATGAAGTTTCCTTACACTTCACCAACAAAAACTCTAGAACTTGATCTTAGTAAAAGTCCTTCAACATGGAAGATTTAGAGAAAGTCTTCAATATGAAAGTTGCTTAGAATAAGGTAAGGATTCAAGAAACTAGGTTGTATGAAATTAAAGAGTGATGGAGGAGAAAATTGGAGTGCTTGGCCGAATGGTCTTCATTTGGGAGAGAGAATAAAGTTTGCTTGGGTTTGTTTCTTGAAACTTAAGTGAAAAAGTGAAGAAGTGATAATATGAAGTGTAGAAATGAATTTTCTTGGTCTTCAAAGGGATGCATTGTCGTAGCATGCATTGGAGAGAATGGAAAGTGAAGTTTGACAAACATGATCATTAATGATCAATAGGAAATGGTCGTGACACTTGGCTTGTCTTCATTCTTTTTTTCTTTAGCCTAAAACGCCTACACTAAGTTGTCTCCCTTCATCCTTGCTTCTTCAAACCGTCCCCCCCCCTCTTCATGACTCCAAATGTGACAAATTTCATAACTATCACTTTAAGCCATCCTAACCATTGATTAAAAGAATGGTTTGGATTTAAATTAGCTACTAGGTTTAGGTTATAGATAGAAGACTTCTTTTGAGCCATTGGATCATTTTTGGCTTGTAATCCTAACCATTGAATGTGTCTCCAAAATGAAGGGTCAAGATTACACCTTCAAACTTTACATCCAAGGGTCCAAAATGGTTGTAGTCATTTTTTATGACCAATTTTCCACCATTGATCTAAATCCAAATCTAATGGTCATTAATGATCCATTCTCCACCATTGATTAAGTCTACATCCAAGGGTTGATAATGGTCATAGTCATTTATAAGATTAAATCTATACCCTTGATTTAATTTCCATCCAACGGTTATAATTGATCCTATTCACTTTTAAGATCAATTCTCCACCGTTGATTAAATCAAGATTAAATCTCCAACGATAATTAAATCGATGGTGGATATCCAAACCACCAATATAGACTTAACAGTATAGAATTTAATTTTTATCTGTTATAACCTCATGAAAGAATATATCTACTGTATTTTTATCATTCGATAATTAAATACAGTACAAAATACAGTACAGGAAATTTTCTAAAACTGTTTCTGGATTCAGGTTTAGTAAGATCCCCTGTCTCCGTCTAAACAGTACAAATTTTTCTATACATAGAAAAATTTTCACTTTGCGGGACCCACCTAGGCCCAAGTATGGCCACCTGGGCCCACATACACCTCGTGGGGCCCACGAACAGTAAAAATATCAAAATCACACATAAAATCACAAAAATTAGAAAACTCACAAATATCAAATCAAATTACATAAATTAATTAAGACTAAACAGTAAAAATTAACTTACGTAAATTTTTCCGGGCTGAAAATTATTATTTTCCTGGCACAGAGTAAATTACTCAAAACGATCAAATATACAGACAGAATATTCAAAATAATTTTGCAGTACACAGAAATCACTAAATAGTAGGATTTTGTTAACTGTCAAAATTACTGTTTGATAAATAGAAAGTTTGGGGTGTTACAACACGTTCCATGCCTTGTGTTCAATCTGGATATCTGGACAAAGGGACTAAACTACACAGAAACATTGATCACGGATAGGTTATATCAAATCACTGACATTCTCATTACTTGGGTAGCAGTGATGTGTTGCTAGATACCGCTCACTGTTTGTAATATTAAAATGAGATTTTAATGTTACTACCAACATCATGAGAACCTGCAGGGTCGCACACTTAGAACAGACTAAATTGGAGCAATAAGGATCCAAGTTGGACTCGGATTCAATTGTGGGCCTAACTCATGACAGATGGGTTTAGGGTTGCACAGCTTACCTTGCTACTGCTCACACTCACTTAAGGCAGCCACTATTATAAATAGTATTGCTAAGGTGACTGCTACATACGTTACATCACAACCCTAGCCGCACCTAAGAAAGTGAGTGAGAGACAGTGAAAGGTTCTTCTCTTCTATTCGCAGCTAGCATTGCGAAACAGAGGCGTCACTCCCTTTTGCAAGTCTGTTCGTGTGGATACCGCAAAAACACCGTCGCTATTACGGTGTTGGTGATTCACCTCGCTTGTGTCTATCACGCTTCAAGAGGTAAAGTTTTAAAACTCGGATTATGGATTTTTCGCATGGATCCTGTGAGGGAATTCTTTTATTCCACTGCAAGATATTTTGATTCACAATTCCCAACACAAACATATTTAACACATCCAATACATTCAAAATCATTATCCAAGCATTAATTTCAATCAAGGATACACAAACATGCAAAATCACCAAACAATGTAAGCATACAAAGATGGATTCCACCATCAACAAACACACCAAAGTCTCCTCACCACCAATAATGGTTGAAGTGAGTAATCTCTCTCTTATCTTAAGGAAGAACACGAAAATGGGCTCCTACTTCCTCCATGGTGATTTCAGTTTTGGGGTCTCCAAAAACCTTAAAATCTCCAACACAAAGAATCAATATCAAGCTTAGTAAAGAATGGATCTTTGGTCTCCAATGAGACCATAGAACACGAAAATGAAGAGAAGAAGGAAGAAAAATGAGAACTTTACCTTAAAGCTTGAAGCTTTGTCTTGGATGACAATGGAGGAAAAGTTAGTTTTTGAAGAAAACCCTCCAAATAGAAGTTATAGAAGAGGTTGAGAGGAGTGTAGAAATGGTGTTTATGAAGAGAAAAGTGAAGAGAATGGTCTCTAATGATGGCTGGAATTTCGTGGTTGAGAAGAGGAAGAAGAGAGAAGGAGGAGAGAAATTTGAAGATGAAAGTTAGAGAGAGAAAATGATGGTAGGAAATAAGATATTTTGGGTAAGGTGAGTTAAGTGTGGGAAGCAAAATTTTTGCTTCCCCATGGACCCATTGTCGTGGCATTGAGAGGGTAAAAGGGGGAGAATTTGGCTTCCCCAACATGCCAAGGGTGGCTTGGTCATTTGGTAGTCAAAGCTTCTCAAAGAAGTTTTGAAGAAAGTACACTAATTTGAATTAAAGTGGATTTTATTGGACATAAAGTGGATTGCATTAGGATAAGGTGATAGGGTTTCTAATACATGCTACTATCCAAGGGACAATTGCTACAGTTGACAAACATCAGTATTAATTGTCCAGCTGATAAAATTACACTGCGATTTATTATTCTGTCAGATAGAATTTCTTGAAAATGTAAAACCTCGAAAACTGTGTTTGGCCCCGGGTTTTGTAAGATCCCCCGTCGATGTTTTCACAGTTCAAGGTTCTCAAGGAAAATATCTCGTTTCCCCGGCTCCGCTCAGTTTGCACGCAAAATGAGGAATAATATTAAAATATTTTGCATTCTCAGAAAAATCTAGAAAAATTTCCAAAAATCATAAATATTATAAAATGACTGTTTATCATAAAATTATTAATTTTTAAGATGTTACACTTTGCGATTTTATGTTAAATTCTCTTTAGATTCTAATTTGTTTAGTACAATATATATGTCATTAGACTTAGGAAATCCCAATCTACGAAAGCCACCAGTTAATTTTTTTTTAAATTGATTAAAAAAAATTGAATTTCACAACAAGGTTTTCAGCTTTCCTTATGTCCGTGCCTCATACAAATCTTTTCCAAAAAATTAAAAATGGTAGCCATATAATTAAGATTAAACTGACTCTAATACCAATTGTTGGAATTTTAGTTCAAAACTAAAATATAATCAGAAAATAATTCCTTAGATCAATTTAACCTCAAATCATGGTATGCACAATAATACAAATTAAATTCATAATATTACTTGGAAAAGACGATGGTGTTGTAGCCATGATTAAAACAATCACGAACATTAGGGGAGAAAAGAGTTATTCATATCCCACAGTAGTTGCTCATACGTCAGTGTTAATGGAACAACTATATGCATTAGAGTGGTTAGGAATAGAGACATCTTCATGTGTATATATTTATATCAAAGTGGGCTAAACCTACCCATCATAGTAAGCCCACACATAGGACATAATAAAAAATCCACCTATGAGTAGTGCTTAATAACAATAGGCCCAATAACTATATTGATCACAATTTGGGTTAAACAACATGGTCTAATAATTTTGACATCCAATTCATATAGGTTTTATAAAATATAACGTGACTTATGCTAGTTTATAAAAATTTATTCTAATATTTAGCTCTCAAATTGCACTACACATTCTTATTATCTTCTTCGGTCTATTCTGTAACACCCCAAATTTCTTAACTATTTGACAGTAATTTTGATAGTTAACAGAATTCTACTGTTTAGAGATTTCTGTGTGCTGTAAAATTATTTTGATTATTCCGTAAGCATATTTGACCGTTTTGAGTAATTTACTCCATGTCAAGAAAATAATAATTTTCGGGCTGGGAAAAATCTTTATGTATTTATTTCTCTTGATTGTTAAGTATTTTTAACAATCTGACTTGATTTTCATATGTTTTCTAATATTTGTAATTTTTGTGGATGATTATGAAATTTTTATATTTCTCTGATTGTTTTTGGGCTGTCTGTGGGCTCAGGTGGCCTATGTGAGCCCGAGGTGAGTCCCGAAAAGTAAAAAAAATTTTATGCATAAAAAAAATTATACTGTTGAGACGGAGACAGGGGATCTTACTAAACCTGAATCTGGAAACAGTTTTAGAAAATTTCTTTTACTGTGTTTTGTACTGTATTTAATTATCGGACGATAAAAATACAGTAAATATATTCTTTTGTGGGGTTATAGCAGATAAAAATAAATATTGTACTATTAAGTCAACATTAGTGGTTATGACAACTTTATGACGGACCAATAGGAAGTAAGTTTAATGTTGAAGCTTTGAATATCAACCGTCGATTTAATCAACGGTGGAGAATTAGTCTAATAAAATGGCTATGACCATTTAGAACCATTGGATGAAGAATTAATCAAGGTTGGAGATTTGGTCTTACAAAGTGGCTAGGATCATTTGTGACCGTTGGATTTAGATTTAATCAATGGTGGAGATGGATCATTTATGACCATTAGATGTGGATTTAATCAATGGTGGAGATTTGGTCTTCTAAAATGGCTATGACTAATTATGACCCTTGGATTTAAAGTATGAAGGAGTAATCTTGACTCTTCATTTTTGGAGATACATCTAATGGCTAGGATTTCAAGGAGGAAAGATCTAATGGCCTAGATTAAGTCTTCTAATCTAAAGTTTACCTTAATCCTAACCATTGAATTAATCAATGGCTTAGAATGCTCTAAATAGTGGCTTGAAAAGATGATCATTTATTGATCACTTATTGAATGCATAATGAGAGGGGGGACGGTTTTTGTGTGATAGTCTAAAACTAAAGCAAGTTTGAAGACCATTATTAGCTATCTTGGTCAATATTGATCATTCTTGAACTTTCCTAAAGCAAAGCTCTTCAAAAATTTTCTCTCATTTCTCTCCAAACTAAGCTCACGGCCATGGCATCATAATCTACCTTCCATCACTCAACAATTTTATCCAACCTTATTTCTTGAATCCTTACTTTATTCTAAGCAACTTTCATGTTGGAGACTTTCTCTAAATCATTCATCTTCAAGGACTTTCTTCAAGAGCAAAGTTATAGTTTTTTTATGGTGAAGTGTAAGGAAACTTCATTTCTTCTCTCTTTTTCATGTTCTAAGCCATATTTGATCCATGGTTCCTCTTGTTCAAGCTTGATATGCTAATAAATATATGTTTTATTATGTGTTTAAGAAACTCTTGGTGGTGAAGGACTTGGAAAAAGAAATAAAACAAGGAGCTTTTGAGGATCTTCAAGAGGCAAGAGGGAGATCCATCTCACCAACCAAGTATGGTGGTGAGAGATGGTTGTGTATTTGATGGATGGTGAATCCATGTGAGGATTCATATCCATGGTCATGTAATTATTTGTGGGTGTTTATGTGTTTGATTTATTTGTTCATGATTTTTATGATTTGCATGATTTATTACTTTTGATTATGGCATGCTTGTGGTATATATGATGAAATATGTATATGTATGCCATGATGTGATGATGGAAAGGAAAACAATTTTGGTTCCAAAGAACCATAGAGGCACACAGCCTCAAGAACATTTTTGGAGCAAAAGATTCTAAGTATTTTATTAATCATGAGTTTTAAATGAAAAGAGCAATGAGTTGATGATTTTAAGGATTTGCAAAGAAAGTGAAAATGAAAATGAACAAATGAATTGGTTTTTAAGACTATGAGTCTCACGGTTTTGAAACAAAATTTTAATGATTTTGTTTGTGTAAAAACAAGAATGGAACTTAGTTGATTTAGAAAAGAAGAAATGATGGCTTCAATGGCCAAAGACTCCACGATTTTTTGAGAGATTGGAATAGTTTTGGTTTTATGAAACAAAGTGATTTCAAAGTGGAAACAAAGTGTTTGAACAAAGTGTTTAGTACAAGGATTAAAGAAAATGGAAACAAGGTGTTTTGTTACTTGAAAGATGGAATTTCGTTATGAAAGATAAAAAGAGGTTGAAAGTGTTTGAACCTAAATTTATTTTGAAGAGAATTGATTTTAGAATTGATTTGAGAAAAATGGAGAATATAATAGTGATTTGATATTTTCTAACGTGTAACTCATCCTTTGGGTTTTAGAGAGCGTTAGTTGTAATAACTCGAAAATTAATAATTTTAGGATAAATAATCATTTTACAATATTTGGGATTTTTGGAAATTTTTCTAGATTTTTCTGAGGACGCGGAATATTTTAATACTATTTTTCATTTTACGTGCACATTGGGCAGAGACAGAAAGCGACTGTAACGCTCTGAAAGTTGAAAAATTTTATGACAAATAGTCGTTTTACAATATTTGTGAGTTTTGAGAATTTTCTGGAATTTTTCCTGAAACGTCAAATATTTTAGTATATTTTTCGTTTTACGTGCACACTGGGCAGAGTTGGGTAAACGACTGTAACGTTTCGAAAGTTGGAAAATTTTGTGACGAATAGTCGTTTTATAATATTTGTGATTTATGGGAATTTCCTAGAATTTTTTCGGAGACGTTGAATATTTTAATATATTCTTCGTTTTGCATGCGCGTTGAGCAGAGCCGGAAAAATGAAATATTTTTCTCGAGAACCGTAAACTATGGAAACGTCGACTGAGGATCTTACTAAACCTGAGGTAGGACACAGTTTACAAGGTTTCACGTTTTTTGAGAAATTTAACAGACGAAATAATAAAACGTTGTGTAAATTTCATCTGTTAGATGAATTAATACTGACTTCTGTCGATTGTAACTATTATCCATTGGACAATAGCATGCATTAGAGATCCTATCACCTTATCCCAATGCAATCTACTTTATGTCAAATCAACCTTACTTTAATTCAAATTTTGAATCTCATTTATGAAGCTTCTTCAAGAAGCTTTGGCCAAATGACCAAATTACCCACTTTAGTTGCATGGAAAGAACAAAACACTCCCTCCCACTCTCTCTTGGTGGCTACGGTTGGCAGCCCATTTTGGGGGTGTTGGAGACTAAATTCTCCTACTCACTTTAACACATCAAACCCTAATTCATTTTACCATTCACTTCTCTCTCTTCACTTCATCTTCTTCATCTTTTTCTCCTCCTTCTCTCTACCTCCACCATGACCACGAAAATGGCAGCCCACTCTTGACCACCAATCTTCATCTTTTTGCTTCACCAAGACCATTTCCATACTCCCTTCCATCTCCTCTACACTTTCTCTTTAGAAAATTTCTTCAAAAATCCAACATTTCTTCCTCCTCCTCTCCAACCCAAAATTGCAGCCCCTTCTTCCACCATTTCTCTTCATCTTTTCTCTTCTCCAAGCTCATTTCTATATTCACCTCATCATTCTAAACACTTTTTCTTTTGGATCCATCTCCTAAAAACCTCTATTTCGTTTTCCACCATTAGAGGACAAAGCTTGAAGCTTTATGGGTTTTGGAGGTGTGGTGACCGATTTCCCTCTTCACCATCAAGAGGTGATTTTCGTATTCCTCTTCTCATACATTTCATCTTTGTGAACACCTTTTAAGTCTCTCATCTACATCATCTTTTCAAGAACAAAGCTTGAGTCTTTTGGAGGTAAACCTTTAGATTTTTCACTTCTCTTCTTCATTTTTGTTTCCATGGCCATTTTTGTAACCATGGAACATGTCTTTACCAAGCCTTGGTGTTGATTTATGATGTTGGATTTTTAGGGTCAAAATCGAATCCACCTTGAAGACATCCAAGGAAGCTATTTTGTGTTCTTCCATTTACATCTCCTATCATCAAGCCCTAACCTTGAAGATCTAGGTAAAGATTCTTGGTTTCTCTCCTATTCTTCTCATTTTCGTTTTCCTTGGTTACTATGTGACCAAGGGCTTCTTTTTTGAGCATTGATGTGTCATGTGAGTGATTTTGAACACTCTAGGGTTCTTGGGTGAGTGAAATCCAAAAATCACCAAAAAGAAATCTCAAGGAGTTCAAGCTTAAAGCTTTAGGTAAAGTTCTTCACATTCGCTTCTCAATTATCATTCTTTTCAATCCTTAGTTTGTAAATATGAGAATTTGACCACTTTATGGTTTTCTTGAAGGTGGAATCTGAATTTGCAAATCAAGGAACCAAGGAGTTTGTTTCCTTGCATTATCTCCTCTAGGTAAGAAGGAGATTACTCACTTCAACCATTTATGGTGGTGAGGGGACTTTGTGTGTATGTTGATGGGGAAATCCATCCTTGTATGCTACTTGATTTGTAAATTTGTATGATTTAGTGTTCTTGAATTTGATTAATGTTTGATTTGTGCTCTTGAATATGTTTGATGTATTAAATATGCTTGATCATGTTTGGGTTGTTAAATGGAGAATTTGGAGTTTCCTACCTCAACATGGTGCCATGGTTTTGATCTTGGTAAAGAGACAATTGGATTAATTTTGATGAACCAAATTTAAGTGAACTAGTATTAAGAAAACTAATGCATAAAAGTGGAAAGAAAAATTGGACGTTGGACACCATGAAGCCACGGTTTTGGCATTGAAATTTAGGCCATTTGATTGATCTTAATGAACTAACAATTTAAGTGACTTGATGACAAGAAGTTAATGCATAAAAAGGAAGGAAAAATTGGACTTTGAAGACTCAATGATGGCCACGGTTTTGGCTTGAGCAATAAGGCAAATGGAATGGCCTTGATACATTGAACTTAAGTAAATTAATCTTAAGGAATCAATACACAAATGAGAAATAAAAAGTGAAACTTTAAAGACCTATGAAGCCACGGTTTTGACATGAACTTTAGGCAATTGAATTGATCTTGTGAGAAATGGAAATTGAATGATTAAGTATTAAGTAACCATTATATAAAATGGAGAGGAATTGAGATTTTAAGAACCTCGAGAGGCCACAGTTTTAGAGAGAAAGATTTGTGTTCAAGTGATGCCTTGGTGCAACCTTGGAGATTGAAGAATTAGAGATTTGCATAATCTTTGATAAAGCTAAAGAATTAAGTTGAATAATGGTATTTGAGAATACCATAGTTTTAAAGGGTTAATTACCCTAACCTTTTCATAATTGACCAAAGGCTTAAGACTTGAAAATAAGTATCCCTACTAGGGACATTGTGGTAGTTGATAAACCATGAATACTTAATGACGATGATGAATTGAATTAATCCCATGTGGAACCAAAACTAAATGATTGGTATCAAGAGACTAGTGAATAATATGGGAAGGAATTTAGGACCTTCAAGGCATGTAAGGCCAAGGTTTCTAAGGGTTAGATAACCTAAAGATTTACATAATTGATCAAGATTTAGATTCTTGGAAATGTTGAACCCTTAAAAGGGAAATGGTGATAATGAGGAACCATAAGATATATATTGATGTTGAGAATTGACATGTTAATGTTGAAGTATGCTTATGTGCCATTGAGGCATCGTATATGATATATGTATCATTTAAATGATTTATTGATATTGAGAACGAATATATGCCATTGTGGTATTGTATATGATGAATGCATCATTGATAAACATACATGATTGGACATTGTATCATCATGCATATGTAATTTGATAAAGACTATATATCGTTGTGGTATTGTATATGATGAACACATCATTGATAAACATACATGACTGGACATTGCGTCGTCATGCATATGTATTGTACATGATGAATGAATCATTGATAAACATACATGACTTGACATTGCATTGTCATGCGTATGTATACCTAAGAGTAGAATAACACCTATGTGCGGGTGCGAATAGACTAAGCGTAGGTGTTGCCATATGTTGTTGGCCCCTGGGGGCGTCAGGGTGCGGGTGCCTCATCATGGACATTTAAGAGCTCCTCTGTACTGTGGGGTAGACCGATGCAAACACACCGACGATCCGGACTGAGACGCTGTCCTATGTCGCGATCAACTGTTGAGGTGCCATGTATAAGCCATTGCGCAAACATTTTATGAGATAAAGCACACTGTATTTTAAGGCTAACGATATACTGTCATTACTCCTTGATCATTCACTCTAAAAAGGTTAATGTTTAGCTCCATGGAGTAGGATTTGGTACCATAATGCATTGTGCATCGTTCATTGTCAGTCTCATAAGTTGTTAAGCATGAACATCTGTTAAAGTAACTGTTTTACTTCTGTAAATGATTATCCGATCATTGTGCTGGTTTCTGGAAATATTATTGTGATTTGTCTGATGCTGTTGAATCTTGCTATTACCTGCTGCTGTTTTGCTTTTATCACGAATGCCACTGTTCATATTGATTCTTATTATTGCTTATAATTAAACTACTTTTGGTTTAAATTCCACTATTGATGTTAATAAATGTATGAACTGTATTATTTTGTGGGGGATTTGCGTCATGATGTTTTCTTACTGCTATAGTGGTAATGAAGGATGGATGTCTAACATCTTTCTTGTATTACCCTATTCTATGTCAAATTGGATAGAAACAGTGAAGAGTGCGAGTGGACACGATAAGTTGTACTTGAGGATCGATTTCTACTTCCTGGTGATGACGTCCCCAACACCATACATGTTTCGCACATGGATACAGTTTCTCCAAGGCTCGGAAGCCTGGCACTTCGAACGTGAAGCGGGACTTGTCGTATACGTGGGAGATGTAACCCTGGTACAGTGTGGAGATGAACCCGGCGATGGGACTAACATTGCCTATGTTCCGTTACGTGTGGAGTTCCCTATACCCACTGGGGAAATGTGGAGTAACCGTCATCTCTTCCCTAGAGAGGTTTCGGTTATGACATAGGTTCGTACTTTTTTTCCTTTGGAGATATCGCAAGGGCGAGTCTTATCCGTCAGAGATGCCGAGGAAGATCAAGTACAGGATCATTCCATTCATGTGTTCGACTTTAGAGAAGGCCAAACCTTTATATGGTAGTTTATGTTATGTAATGAAAGGATCAAGTTTGATATTGTGTAATTCTACTTTATGCATTAATTATGGATATGTCTTTTGTGTTAAAAATGATGTTGTATTTGGATATGAGTCAATATAATTTTATTTCATTCGAGGCTCGTATTTTCTTCTTATGCATAAATGTGAAAAAAAAAACTTATAAATTTTGAAATTTATGTTATCATGACTGTGACACACCTAGATTTAGTAACTGTGGTGTAATGACGATTACGTTGCGGTTGTTATATTTAGGTGCGTTACATTAGTAAATTTTAAAGTTAGAAACATTGATTTAATTCAATGAAATGATGAGATTATGGAATTTATTACGAAAAGGATTTCTTGAATATGGAAATGTGGAAAATGAAGTACGAAGTCATATTATTATGAGAAAGGTTGAAATGGAATTTTTGATGGTTGAGAAATATTTTTCGTAATGGAATTATTGTGAAAAACGATTTACGTAACTTAAAAATGTGATTTTTAAACTACGCGATTTAAAAAACGTTAAAATATTTCTACCCGATTTGAAAAGCGTTTAAATATTTCTAAAATGATGGAAAATGGTTTACACGACTTAAAAGAATGAATTTTAAGTTAGGCGATTGTGAAAATGGTGGAAAATCGCTACGCGATTTGAGAAATGTGTAAATATTTTTATGTGATTGAGAAAACGTTGAGAAATCAATATGTGATTTGAAAATACAATAGAAGCGTTGCGAAATTGTGAAAAACGTAAAAGAAATGTTACGCGATTGTGAAAACACGACGAAAGTGTTTTGCGACTATGAAAATGCGATAATATGATTTCGCTATTGAAATACAGTATGATTACTGTTGAATCAGTGTATAGACACTATATGGGAAAATGACGAGTTTTGCCTATGATTGGCATTTAGTGCATTTTACATGTATTGGAAAGATATGCTTGTGATTGGCATTTAGTGCATTATATATGCATTGGAAAAATATGCATTGTGGCGTATGATGATATTGAAAGATATGCATTGTGGCATATGATGAAATTGAAAAATATGTATTGTGACATATAATGAAATTGAAAAATATGCATTGTGGCATATGATGAAATTGAATAAAATTGCATTGAGATATTCGTGCATTGAACCAAAAAAAATTAATAGCAAAAAGCTATTGTGACCCTTGTGGTTGAAGAGGGAATGAGAATTAGTAGTGAGGTCTATGATAGATCTTGGGGGCGTCAAGGCGCAGCGGTCGACCAGCGGATGTTAATTGGAAAAATTACCATGTACTACTTGGCGATGCAGTCTGTTGCAATGCATTGACGATACCCGACAATAACACGATTCTTTTCGATGACTGGGAGATTGTCTTTGGGCTAAGGCTGACAATTAACTAGAGCATTCTTCTCAAAATTGTGAAAACCTCCATGGAGTAGGACATTGAGTCTACATGCATAACATATGCATCATTATTGAGCATTGGTTATGATAATTGAACTGTTGAATACTTGAATAATGTTGAGGGCATTATCGTAAATATTGAATATCAATTTCTAATTGAGGAATATTGGATGATGATGATGATAAATAATATTGATGACATTATTGTAATTATTGTTATTTTATACATTATGATGATGGCATAATTATAATTATGGTATGATATATCTGTGTGGTGTGTTGTTTGTGTTATCTCTATGTTACCATATTGGTATTGGCGTAGGTGATCTCACCTCTTTGTTATATTGTTTTGTTGTGCTTGTATTGTTAAAAATTATATAATAGATGGAACAAGTTCCTTAGACGTGACGGGAAGTAGATATTCTGAGTTCGGTGACAACATCGATGAGTGACCATCCCGGACTGGTTAGTGTACAGTTTTGATGAGGAACAGATATATGGCGCATCAAGATGAATACAAGATGAAATAAGTATGTTAAGTTTTCTTGTTAGTGTTTTACCGTGCTATTAAGTAGGACCCGTCACGGGGTTTGCTACTATTAAAAATTGAGTCTATAAGTGTTATATTTCTTGAATAATTGTTAAATATTAAGTGGTGTCTGTTATATGAGTTTTAATCAATTTAAATCTATTTTTTAGTATTACTTATAAATATTAGTAAGCTTATGTTTACTGCAAAGAAAAATTTTGAAACTCACCTTTTATAACTCAAACCTTTTATGAAATCATTTTCAGATTATAAGTTGGTAGTCGAAAATGTGATGCCTTACGGGGGGTGTTACATATTCACTTCTTAGTTTGTTAACCCTTACACCATCGACAAGATGAGTAGGGACAAAGGGACCATTCTCAATAGCGTCCCACACATCTAAATCAATAGATTTAATAAAAATCTTTATGTGTTTCTTACAATAAACATATCCATCACCATTGAAAAAGAGAGATTTATTAATGAAAACATCATCCAATGAAAAAGGACTTGAAGAAGTCATCTCTCCTCATGAAGATGTTAAGCTCTTTATACAAGAGTCGAGCTCTGATACTACTTGTTACCAAGTGGCTTCAAACACAATAGAAGGGGCGAATTGAGTTTGTAAAAGATTTCATGAACTTTTCGCAAAACACTTGTTTATCAATTTTGTTGAAGCTATTAATTATAAGAATTGAGTCGATAGAAGAAGATGAGTAGTTCTCACACAAGACTTATCAACCAACACCCAAGAATGAAAGTATTCAAGGAAGCACAAAGATGTAAATTGCTTAAATGTTAAAGAGATAGAGATGAAAGAGTGCAAATAATGATTTATATTAGTTCAGCCACTCCTTGTGACCTACGTCCAGTACTTAAGTGATATACCCAAAATTTTCTACTAATCTTCAAGTTTCAACAAGTTCTTGCAACCTTTACAACAATAGAGTACTCCTCACACTCTTGGGATACCTTACGCTTTTATCTCTTGAGGGATACCTCACCCTCTTACAAAGATTTACAAGATGAAAAGAAGATTTAGAAATTCTCATAAGAGTAGATGATACAAATTGAAGTCCAAAGAGTATTAACGAATCACATACTTAAGCTCAAAATAAAGGAATATGAGAATATAAGGTTAGTATTTGCAATGAATGCTCAAAAATGATTTTTTAGATAGTTTTCCTACTTTGTTTAAGTCCCCAAGCCTTTACATTTAAAGCACATGAGTTAATAGAGTTGTTGGAGATGATTGAGAAACATTAAATGCGAGAGATTAACCATTATGTTATGTTTTTGCAAACCCAGATAATCGATTATTTGAGTTTCATAATCAATTATTTGCAAAATGGTGTAAAACTTAAGTTTCTGACATGAACCATAACAATTATTATACAACTATAATTGATTATTTCATTTTGAAATTGAAAAGCGCAGCTTACTAAAACATCAAATAATCGATTATTTGTGTAAGGTGCATAAGTGGGCATTCTAACTTAGCTCAATAATCGATTATTGCAATAGCTATAACGATTACTTTAAAGATTTAAAAACATGACATTCTGACTTGTAAAATATTTGTGAGAATAAAAAATGATTTGCCTTCTGTTAAGCTCATATAATCGATTATATCTAGGGCCTATATCGATTATTTGGCTTCTAGATTTATGTAAAAGATGAAACCATGTGCACCCAAAGTTCCCAAAACTTTACCAAACTTTCTAAACCATTTTGCTTGTTTTGATAAACATTTTCAACATCATGAACATAATTTTTTTATAAAGACTTGGGTTGAAAGAGAAACTTATGCAATAAGCATAAGTGTGATTCTTTTTTACCTTTATAAACTATCTAAGTCCTATATAGGCTATTCTTGAAACTTGAAGAACTTGATCTTTGTTACATTTTTTCCTTGTTTGTTATCATCAAAACCATTGTCAATAGCTAATTACATATCCCATATTGCAATGGTATCTGTCGCCCAACACAGGCTCCAACTCCTACATCTTTTAGGGTACGTTGGCCATGAGGAGGAGTTAGGTTATTCTTACTGTAAGGTTCTCTCCCCTCAAGAGATTACTCAGCCTCCCTACTTGTTCGGCCAATGCATTTCAAGCATTATTGGTCAACTCAATGAGGGGTGTGAGGACCATGTTCATATGCCGAGTAACTATGTCCACAATCTTATGGTTATTATCGTCCATTTGTTGCAGGATGTTAGCCAATGCCTAGACTGTATTATTTTGAGGACTTGGAGGTGTGGCCCTGGACATGTTTGGAAATATTGGAGCAGTTGGGATTCCTTGTTGTCACACTACATCGTGCAGCAAAGGCACTACACTTGGACTCACATGCCTTGCAAAATGTGCCACAGTAGTTATGGTAGTTACATAATTGGGGTATATCATTGTGAATGAATGAGGTCCAAGAGGTATGATTCTTGGAGGGATAGTTGGGCTTAATAGTAGATACATCAGTGCACCATTACCTGCGAGATTTTGCATCGTTTGTAGCATGCCATAGTGTGGTTATTTAAGTGGAATTTTGGTTTAAAGATTTAGTATCAATTCCAACAAACAAATAAAGGTATCCAAATGAATGTGAGTTCAAAGTTATGTGGTAATCTCGTTATAAAAAAATGGTTTTAACAGTAAACAAAAGAGATTTAAGAAATTTGAAGTGGATAAGCATAAAAATGCAGAAAGGAAACTTTGAAAAGATTAAGAAAATTTAAAGAAACTGATTTTTAAATACAGAAAATTAATTGAAAGCATATAAATTGCGCAAAACTAAAGTGTAGAATTTAATTGGAAAAACAGTAAAGAAAAACAAGTAAAGGTGCGAAGAACTGAAAAGAAAATTTAAAAGACAGGACTAAAAAGTAAAGAACATTGCATTAATTTAAATAACATGAAATGGAAAAGGAAGGCATACTTGGATAAAAATCCTTTAATCTGCTCGTGTTGAGATGTTAGGATTTTGTATCAGCAAATAACCTCTTCATTTACATCATGACTACTGATATTTATAAACAAGATTAAAAATAACTGACACCCTAAAAGATCAACACGTTTGAGCAGTTTTTTCCATCAGCAAGTATCCGCTTTCCGACAGAACCAACTCTTGACTGCTTTTGACCAATTTTCGTCGACTCAATGTAACTTTACTGTCGAATAATTCTTCTTACTAACACCAATACCTTATAGCCATACTAGAATCTTCCTCTTATTCAATGCTACTATCGACTTCTCCGTTTGGCATTTCTGTCGGCTCAATACTCTGGAAAATTTCTTCACATCCATCATCTAATCCGACAAATTGCCAAATCTTTATTTTTACCTCCAACAGATGCCCCCCAAAAATTTTCTTTCGACGCCGACAGAAGAAAGAAAAATTTTTAATCAAAAATCATTTATATATATATATATACATATATATATTCAAATCTAATCAGAACCTTTCACCAGTACCTGAACGGTCATAATCAATCTTATCATAGAAAACAATAAATAGTCGTTCCTAATAAATAGTGCTCATAATTACCCTATTTTCTTGCAAAAAAAACTACCTTTTTTTTTCAAATTCACGCGACTCTTCACCCTTTTATCACTGTTCACCGTCTTCAACCTCTCACTTCTCTTTTCTGTTCATCATCTTCAACCTTACCCTCGCCCGTTCTCTCTGCAAACTCTTGCCTTCTCCAATGGCTTCTGACTCTCAAACTCCCAACGCGCCAACAACAGATTTGGGCAATCATGCGGTCTTCAGAGACCCAGTTCTGCAAAAGTCTGAACTTTGGCATTTTTCGAAGGTAATACTCCCCATTAACGACTCCTCATTATCCTTGGATCCTCCGGCTGCTTTCTTGGGCCCAGTTCTGCCCAACGAATCTTTTACAGATGAAATAAATTCCTTTTTTTCTTGTAAAAGTCTCCAAGAAGCTATCTTGGCCTCCTTTCCTTCCATTCCTATCAGCCACTTTGGAAAATCTGAAAGGCTGTTTAGGACTCCCCCTACCCATATCAATGGGTATCTTGAATGGCTTGAGAGAATTCAAGCTTCCAAAGAAAGTTTATGGAGGGAAATAGGGATTTTTGATTGCATTCAGCTTTCTCGTTATCCCATAAAAATGGATTCTTGCATGCTAGGTGCTTCTTTCTTTTTCTGGAACAAAACTACCAACTCCTTCCAATTTTCCTATGGCATGATGGGTCCAACACTTTTTGACTTATCTATCATAACTGGTCTTCGACCAGATGGGGAAATCATTACGCCTGTTCTTCAACCTTCAAATACTATTGACGTCTATTCAAAAGCCCCAACTTCCTTTTCCAACTTCATTAATTTTTATTCCTCTGAATCGGGTCCTGTGACCGACGAAGAATACATAGCTTTTCTTCTACTCTGGCTCTCAGCCTATGCTATAGGTTCTAAGTCAATTCAAATATCCAAATCCTTTCTTCAGCTTGCCAACCTTCTTCATGAAGGTCGACCACTAGCTCTTGGTCAATTTCTCCTAGCCAATCTCTATTTGAGTATAGGTGAAATTGTCCAGAGCATCAGAGTTCAAGTAAAGAAAACCAACTCTGGTGGTCTAATGTGGTTACTTCAACTTTGGTTGAATGCCATACTGGGAGATTATTTAGTCGACTCTTCTCCTCCGACAGTCTCTCTTGCTACATATGGCATTAGACTTTGCCATGTAAAACATGAGAAAACCCACAAACAGAGCTTAGAAAATTTCATGTACTTCTTCAGTATTTTCCATTCCATCTCCTTTAATACTGAGGACATATATTTTGCTCCTTTTGCCGACCGCTCTTTTGGTCCCGAATGGTTCACTCGACCAATTGTTTCCGACGATCCTCTTACTCATGCCGACAACATTTCTATCTGGTCGAACTTTCTTTGTAGACAAGTTCTGGTAGCTGGTCTCCCTGGTTTGACAGACAAATCTTTAGAGTTGTGTCTGCCAAACTCAGTAGCTCGATAATTGGGATTTTGTCAAGCTATTCTAGCACCTTTTTCTCATAAGGCTAGAGAACACTTCATCAATGGCCACCTACCAAGCATGTCGGATCTCGTTCGAGTAGCTTCAAAAAATGACAGGCACAAGTTACACTTCAAGATCTCTGCATTCACCCCCTACAGAGGAGTTTCAAAAGATTTTGTTGATTGGTGGATTAAATATTATAGTCCTTATCATATCGACATTGACATCTGTCGAAGCCGTATTACTGAAACTCTGATTCCTGTGCAGGGTCAAGATCCTTCATCAAAAACTAAAGGTACACATATTCAAGATATCAAGGCTTTTGAAAAATATTACAAAATCAAGTGGGACTTCAAGTTTCCTCGCTTAATTGTTCGACATTGTGAAGAAGTCGTAGCCGAGCTAAAACGAGCACACAAGGAAAAATGTTCTGCCAATTTTTTCTCTGTTTCTATAAAAAACCCTTTAGCACGGCTTGAACCTTTTCAAATCCCTTTTCCAAAGCCAGTGCTTTTTCCTTGTGCTCGTTTCGGACTGGCCAACGAATTCCCAAGTAAACCTTCAAGGGCTGGTAACTTCCCTATTTTAGATAGGACATATTCTGTGAGTAATATCTTTCTTACAAGAACTCCAGAAGTCAAGTTTACTCGTCGGTTTACCTTGTTGTACGAACAATTTGCCTAGAACACCCGAGTCATCACTAAAATATCTGAAGGTATTTTCCTCTTTATATTCTGTTACTTTTAATTTTACCCCTCATTTACTAAATATACCTTCCGTCCTGCAGCACTCCTATTGAAAAGACCTTTAGAATATAAATAGCCTCAAGGAAGTGATGATGATGAAGAAGATGAAACTACTTCTTTAAAGAAGAAGAAAAGCAAAAAGGGTCAAAAACCTCCTATTCCCAAGGCTTCAAAGGTCAAATCTGTCGCATCAATGCCGACAAAAAGTCCTTTGAAACAAGATGCCGCCAAATCAAAAACCCTCAAGGTATATACTTTTCCGACTATATATTAAGACTTGGTTTTTTTTTTTAACTTTGTCCCAGTCTAAATTAATGTCAGATTCAGATTAGCGAATCTGCTCCTGCTACTTTGGTTTCTCATGTCGAATCTTC
This sequence comes from Ormosia emarginata, assembly GCA_029884605.1. Lineage (NCBI taxonomy): Eukaryota > Viridiplantae > Streptophyta > Magnoliopsida > Fabales > Fabaceae > Ormosia > Ormosia emarginata. The sequence continues at coordinate 14,042,482 of JAQQTP010000079.1, read as the reverse complement.
AATCCCATCTCCAGAACATCCTCCAAAGGTATGCCTCATATTATTGTACATTCTTTAATACCATGTAACAATATCTCACCCCTTTTATCTTTACAGAAAAAGAAAAAGAAGACTCAAACATCCATTTCTACTTCGAAGCCTCCTGTCGAAGAAACAGATACCATTCTTCTTTCATTTGAGGTAAATTAACATACTTCTTTTCTTTAAATTCTTGGTTCTCACCACTCGTCTAACACTCGATTCTATCATTCCAGGATCTAGAAGATGAACAATCTGCGGATCATCCTCTTGAACCAGCTGTCGAACCAAGAACTGAAGATCCGATTCAACAATCTCCCGAAGTAATGTATCTTACCTCATTTAACTACTTTCAATGTATTATTTATTCTGAAATTTCTTCTGTTCACCTTTAGGATTCAACAAATTTGGCTATATCCAACAGCCCACAAAGGCTAGGAACCAAAAATCCTCCAGAATCTCATACTTCCCTGGTCCTTGCTGCATGTACCATTTCTTCACCACTTCTGACAGAAAACCAAACTGTCGAAGTCTTAGAACAAATTCCAATCCCCCCAGGTATTGAAGGTTCTTCTCATTCAGGGTAAACCAATCCCGCTCAAGTTATCTCAGAAGAATTCAACTTGGATACCCTGATGGCGGAATTTGCCCCAATTAATCCACCTCCATCTCCTCCAACCAACTTAATGGTTGTTGTGCCAGAAAGTAACGAAGATATGGAGGCATATTTAGACGAATTAATTACAATGTTGTCGGGTGGCCACCAAAGTTCTCCTCAATCGGCTTGTTCTTCGACACGGACAAGATTCCAGTGATTCCTATATTACTGGACTCTTAACTGAGTTAAAAAATGCCTTCACCTATTCTTTCGAGCACTTGATTTCTGACCAACCTCTTCAAGAAAGAATGATGGCAGTCATAACTGACCTTGAGCCTCTTGCTCAACAATTACCAATAACCAGTCAAGCTCTTCCCATGACTGTCAAAGATTTTCTTCAAAGTTTAACGGCAAAAATGCCAATCATTCGTCGAGTCATTCCTGCTTACACATAAGAAATTCAAGAGAAGTCCAGGATTTTGAAGCAGTTGACCGACGTAAAAAGTGAAAGTGTCACTCTGAAGGAAAATCTGATAAAAGGAAAAACCAAAAAAGCAAAGCTCGACAAGGAGATTGAAGACCTAGAGAAGAAACTCGAAGCTGCTCGTCGTCGCAACCAAAAACTTCAAACAGCATTACAACAAGGGGTTGCCAGACAACAGAGTATTGCTAATAATGCCAAACAATGGGCTGTCGAAGCCAAAACTGTGTTGGCAAAAATAAATTCTCTTGAAGCGGAATATCAAACTGCCTGCTCCGACAAGCAATATCTAGAAGATTCCTGGGGGGTTCTTCAAAAATTCTAAGTATTATTTTTTTTTTTGCATACATTGTCGGTCTATCAATCCGACGGAATTTGTATGGCCTTCTAGGCCAATACTTAATAAACATTCCTTTTGATCAATTTCCAATACATTTTTTTTTATAATTCTATACATTTAAATGCTCTTTTATTCTGTTTCTTTTCAATGCGTCTTGTAACTACACATCATAATTAATTTAATTAATTATAACGAAAGTTACAAGACGTTAGTCAATGACCTATTCTGCAAAAAATCCCCTATAAATAGTGTCCTCAAGACACCAGGATTCAAAATAGTATAATCCAACCCTTCTTCCTTTTCAACGAAATTTACCATGTCATCAGATAATTTCCTCTTCCCTCAATGGGAAAAATGGAAAAAGGTTTCTTTATTGATGGTGACGCTTATTTTGAGCTTCAGTAAGAATCGTAATATTCTTGATGAGCTTCAGTACTCATCGTAATAACCCAATGTTTTTAAAACATGGTTATTATGATGAGAATGGCTCATCAGGGAGTAGACGACCATCCAACCTCTTGTCCAAGACAAGTTAATGGTCATCTACTTCTTCCTCTTCTTCAGTTCCCACGAGCTTAAACGGAACACATGCTCAGCTGGGGAGAAGCTTCTGGTTTACTTAGAATAGGTTTATTTTTCTGTTATCTTCCTTGACAATCTAAACCAGATGCAACATCAGTATGTAATTTGTATTTGTCAAATATATGAATGAAATTTCATTTTTACTCAATTTATATCTTTACTTCATACATTGTCGGTTTATATGGCTTTAAATATTTGTCATTAATTGATTTAATCCTCAAACCAGAATTAACTTCGACAAGTGCATAAGCATTCCCAGAAAATACTCGAGTAATTTTAAATGGTCCTTCCCATTTTGGGGACCATTTTCTATATTCTCGACAATTCTTATCCATGGGCAGAATAACTTTCTAAACTAAATCATCAATCTTAAAGGATTTATACTTAACTCGACTGTCGTAAAACTTTGCAATTCTTTCTTTCTGTCGAATTAAGTTTTCTAGAGCTACTAATCTTTCATCACTTAATTCGTTTAATTAATCAAACATTAAGTCCCAATAATGTTCAATTAGTAACTCGTCTTGTTTTTGAATTCGAATGGATTGAAGATTGATCTCAACTGGTAACACTGCATCATGACCATAAACTAACTTATATGGTGAAGTGCCCATCGATTCTATTGGTGAATTTCTATATGCCCATAGAATTTGATTAAGGGTATTATGTCAGTTTCTAGGTTCTTGACCAACATGCTTTTTAATTAAATTTATGATTATTTTGTTCATGGCCTCTACTTGGCCATTCGCCTGAGCATAATATGGTGTCGACGTGAGCATTTTAATTTTTCTTGAACTGGCATATTCAACAACTTTCTTTCCAATGAATACTGATCCTTGGTCGGTTGTCAAAGTTTGTGGTATTCCAAACCGATAAACTATATTATCTTCAATAAATTCAATCACATCTTGCTGGGTTACATCCTTCAAGGCTACAGCCTCAACCCATTTGGTGAAGTAATCAACTCCTACTAGAATATATTTATGACCCTTCGATGAGACATGATGAATTTGGCCAATTAAATCCAAAGCCCACCCTCTGAAAGGCCAAGGTTTAACTATAACATGTAACTAACCAGTAGGAACATTTTGTATATGGCCATGTCTTTGACACTCTTCACAAGACTTGGCAAACATTATACAATCCTTAATTAGTGTTGGCCAATAATACCTTTAACGTCGTAGGACCCATTTCATTTTTTCACCTGCCTGATGAGCTCCACAAATTCCTTCGTGGACTTCTGCCAAGGCAATATAAGCCTCCGCTTCACTCAGGCAAACTTCTAAGTTTCCATCGACAGACTTTCTATACAGGGCTCCCCCTAATACCACAAACTTCGATGCTCTATACTTGAACTTTCTATGCACATCTTGACTTGGATTTTCCAAATAACTCAGTATTGGTTGTCTCCAGTCATTAATCGTCGAAATGTCATTTTGTAGTATATCTCTTTCCTCTAATGGATATAAAATTTCTCTTATTTCCATTAGATTTATAAGAACTTTGGATGAAAGTCTATAACCAGAGGCTACTTGTGCTAATTCATTAGCCTCTTCATTTAAACCTCTGGAAATGTGTTCGACAGTTACCTCGTCGAATTGTTTCATTAACTTGCTTGCCACAATAGAATATTTCATTAGATTTTCACTAACACATTTATATTCTTGGGCAAGTTGCTTAACGACCAACTGTGAATCACCAAATATATGCACATTACATGCTTTCATTTCAACTAGTATCTCCAATCCGATAATTAAGGCTTCATATTCAGCCTCATTGTTAGAACAGGTATATTTAAGTTCAAACATGAACTTAGTTGGAGTACCTTGAGGGGAAACAATTAAAATCCCTACCCCAATTCCATTTTGATGCCTTGAATCGTCAAAATATAAACACCAAGGTTTTAAACCGACAATATTTACATTATCTATATCCAAACAAGGATAGTCAGCCAAGAAATCGGCAATTGCTTGGCCTTTACTGCTCTCATTGGTACATATTGTAAGGAAAATTCTGACAAAGCGATAGTCCATTTTCCAATACGACCATTTAATACTGGTTTCGATAACATATATTTTATTATATTGGTTTTCGACATAACCAGTACATTACAAGGCATCATGTAATATTTAAGCTTAGTACACGAGAAATATAATGCTAAACAAAGTTTCTCTATTGCACTATATCTTCTCTCGACATCATTTAAACCCCGACTAAGATAATATACGGCCCTTTCGACGCCATTTACATCTTGAGCCAGCATACTTCCTATAGTTTCTTCTGATGCTGATATATATAATTTCAATGGTTGATGGGGCACTGGAGGCATCATGACCGGTGGCTTTGTCAAATACTGCTTTATCTGGTCAAAGGCTTCTTGGTGGCAAAGTTCCCACACAAAATCCTGTTCAGCCTTCAACTTGATCAATGGAGCAAACACTCTGGTTCTTCCCGATAAGTTGGATATAAATCTTCTTAGGAAGTTAACTTTTCCTAAAAAAGATTGCAATTCTTTCTTGTTTGTCGGTGGTGTGGCCTCCAAAACTGCCTTGGCTTTATTCTTGTCCACTTCTATACCTTTTTTATGGACTAGGAAACCTAAGAATTTAGCAGCCGACACTCCAAAACTACATTTTCTGGATTCATCTTAAGGTTGTGCTTCCTCATCCTGTCGAATGCCTGCCTTAAGTTTGTCAAATGGCTTTCCTTTGTTTCTGACTTGACAATGACATCGTCAATGTAGACTTCCATAAATTTTCCAATGACATCATGGAAAATTGTATTCATTGCTCTCTGATAAGTGGCCCCAGCATTTTTTAAACCGAAAGGCATGACTACCCATTCAAATGTCCCAATAGCTCCTGGGCATTTGAAGACAGTTTTCGACACGTCCTCCTCGGCTATAAAAATTTGATTATAACCTGCATGGCCATCCATAAAACTTAATAATTCATGTCCAGATGCGACATCAACTAACATGTCCGCAATTGGCATAGGATACTCATCTTTAGGTGTGGCAGTGTTCAAATTTCTAAAATCTACACATATTCTCAACTTGCCATTTTTCTTAACTACATGAACAATATTAGAAAGCCATTTGACATACCTGGTTGTTCTGATGAATCTGGCTTTAAGCAATCTTTCAACCTCTTCTTTTATCTTTAATATCACCTCAGGTGCAAATCTCCTATTAGCTTGCCTAACAAGTCTACATCCTTCTTTCAGAGGCAATCTGTGCTCGACAAGATCTCTGCTCAACCTAGGCATTTCATCATAATCCCAAGCAAAACATTCTTTATATTCCATAATTAACTCAATAAGCTTTTCTTTGAAATCCTTTGGCAGAAATGAACTCACAAAGATAGGCCTTCTATCTGCTTCGGTGCCCAAGTTTATTTCTTCCAAAGGATCTTCCACTTCCACAATTTGTTTTTCAGCAAGCCCTTTTTCAAATCCTAAAGGACCATCATCAATTACATAATCCGACAGTATGCTTTCAGTAGTGAATACTGCTTTGTCAGCTAAATAAGCCGATAATTTTTCTGAGTAATCCTTAAAACTCATAACTAGTGCTTGGCCGATCTTCTTCGGCCTTCTTCACCAGTTGTACACCAAACTGATCCCTCAAGCAAACTTCAAGTGCATCTTTGTTAATCACTCCACCACTTGCTGTTACTGGTTTAACACTTGGAGCATATATTCTAAAATCGACATAAAGCTGCTAGAGATAGCAAGGACTGTCATCTGCTTCTATTACTTCAACTTGGTCGTCTTCATTCCAAAGAATGAGCTTCTGATGAACTGTTGATGGTATTGCTCCAACGGCATGAATCCAATCTCTCCCTAGCAAAAGATTGTAACTTGACTTCGTCGGAATTACCACAAATAATGTCGGCCTTGCCACAGATCCGACTTGTACTTTCAACATCACCACTCCGTCTGATGGGGAGGTTTTACCACTGAAATCTGTGACTATCATGTTTGTCGACATCAAATCTAACTCATCTTTCCTAAGTTTTTTGATCATGGCCCTTGGGATTAAATTGATTGCTGCCCCCTCGTCGATCAAAACTCTATTGGTGGGTTTTCCTTCCAACAGAGCCATATTGCGTAACGGACGTAAATGAGCCTTCTGATCTTCTGTCGATTTTTCAAGCTGAGCTGTATTATCAAAGACTGTGATCATATTGTCTTGGAAAAGAAGCCAATGATCATCTAGGTCATCAAAATCTTCTTCATTCTCCCCAGTGTACTCAATTTCGTGATACCCTTCAAAATCTGCAGGTAACACTGAAACTAAATTAACACTCATTGACTTCAAGAATTCCTCCTCGTCGGACAACTCTTCATCACTTAAATGCCTTCCAATCCTGAAGTAATCTTTCGACAGCAAATCACTATCCATAACCGTCAAGATATCGTCCAAATTATATTCCAAGTTGATGTCCATGTCGAATTGCTCCTCATCACCAAGGCCTAAAGGATCCTCTGGATCATTCAAGGCCTCAATAACTTCATCAGTCATTGGGTCTATATCTTGACAGTCAGGCTTTGCCAATCTCTTTCTTTCTTTTCTTATGTCGAGCACTTTCTTCCTCCACTCAACATCTTGATCTGGGTCTTCTAAGATTCTCCTGATTTCTTCTTTCGACCAGTCTTCAATATTACTATCTCCAATTCCAGAGTCCTTAATCTGCTCTCTTCCTATTGTCGGGTTTGCAGCATTCGAGTTGATTAACTCCTTGTCCTTTTCGACTGGTAAACTGTTCTTTCTTGCCTCTTTTTCTGTCGCTATTAATCCAATTGGCCATTTCCTCTTTGTTTTATTTGGAATTGGCCTTCGAACTTGCTTACCCCTTCTTATTTCTTCCAACCTTTCTTGTCGGGATTTATCATCAGTGTCAAGCTGTCTAACTTCATTTGTGGTCAGCTCCCCTGGGAATGATCCCTTGGTAACAACACTTTTTATCTTCCTACCATCTTTATCCTGATCAAGCATTGGTTTCTTTTCGACCACCAAACAACCTGTTTCTATGGGCTACTCCTTGATCACTAATCCTTCAGCCATATCTCTTCTCTTTTGTGCTTGTCTTAATCTCTGTAATCTCCTTTTCTTACTCTTAGACATTGGAAGAACCTTTGATGGCCCTGCTTCATCTTGGCCAATCAAAGTTTTTCTTAAATCAATTCTTCCATTCTTGTAGTCTTCATTCCAAAAAGGTTGATCCCTTTGAAAATTACTCCTCCTGGCAGACACATTCCGTCAAAAATACATATGTCTATCCATTACGGAATTCTTCATCCACTTATTCACGGCAACATTAGCTGGTGGCACCCTAGTCTTAAATGTTCTGACATGAGCTTTGTTTCCCGCAAACCCCTGTGGTTCGACTAACCAACCATTCATGTTAGGCCTAGGCATGTAGACTAGCTTTAGCCTTGGAGCATGAAAAGTCTTCTGTGGTCTCCAGGTTTTTCTGTCGAGAACTCTTTCCTTACTCCACTGGACACTTAGTTGTTCTTCAGCAGCTTTCTTCACAACAAGCTCATCATATACTGCATTACACCTTGGGCACAACCTTACCTTGCCCTCATCTTTCTTTCTTTCAAGAAATGTCTCGAGAGACTCACCTGGCTTAGGATATACGTCGGTTGCATCCTTTGTATCCACATTGAACTCTTGCAACTTCCTTATGTTGAGCATCCCAACGTTTAAAGGAACTTGCTGATCAACACAAGATACTTCAGCCTAAAACAGATCTGTGTCAACTTTCATATCCGCTTTAAGCTTGTCGGCAAACTTCAGACGCCCATCCATTATTACTTTTTGAATTATGTCTCTGAAACGAACACGTTCATTAGTAACATGACCGAAACTATTATGAAACTTATAGTATTTTCGGTCTTTAACTTCATCCAACTTTAACAACCTATGACCTTCTGACAGTTTAATCTGTTTATCTTTTAGTAACACATCAAAAATCTTGTCGGCTTTGGTTACGTCGAATGTATATGTTTTCCTATTAACGTAACTCATTTTCTCCTTATTTCTAGTAGGTTGTAACGCCTGACAAACATAAGGAGGACCGTTCTGAAGTTCAGTAATGTTAACTTCGAACTCATCATCACTGCCTTCAAACTCATTGTCGGATTCATTTAATCCAACGAATGCCACCTTTTCTCTTTTAAGAAATCTTTTTTGTTTTTGAATCTTTTCAACTTTTAGTTGTTCTATTTGCCTAACTTTTTCACCTAATTGGGCAAGATCAACTAAATGTTGATTCACTAACTTCTTCCTTATATAATAATCTAAACCACCTGCAGCTACCTTTACTATTTCGACCTCTGGTATTGGAGTAAAACATCTACTCCTCATTTGTCGGAACCTAGCCAGATAGTCATCCACAGGTTCATTATACATCCTTTTGATGTTGAAAAGATCTGTAAGTCCCACTTTCAAATCTCTTCTAAAAAATTGATTATGAAAGCTTCTTTCCAATTGAGCCCAGGAGTTAACTGAATTTGGTCTCAATGTCGAAAACCAGGAAAAAGCATTTTTTGTGAGAGAACTTGGGAAGAATCTCATTTTAAGGCCTTCAACAGTGGCCAACTCCCCCATCTCTATTGTAAACCGTGCAATATGTTCGACAGTCGATTCCCCACTTTCTCCTGCAAACTTGGAAAGTTTTGGAATCTTAACTCCTCTAGGAAACTCTGCCTATTAGACCAATTCAGGAAATGCTGATACAAAATATGGCTGGTTGGCATAGCCAATGTTAAAACCAAATCTATTCAACACTTGTTCCACTATTTGGTTTACATTTTGTTCAACCATTTGGTGCCCCCCAAGATTTGGTCGAAGCAATCTCATGGCCATATCATTTCTGGCCATTTGATCTTTATTTCCTCGACAGAGCACATGGACATTTCCATATTCCAAACGAGACTGATTATTTTGACCTGGTTGATTTAAGTTTTGTTGATTTTGCCCCACATTTTCCTGAGGTGCGACCATTTCTCTATTTACCACAGGATGGGCTCCCTGAATATTATCATTGGCCAAATCACTTACTCCCAAGGCTTGGTTTAGCCTTGCCATTTGCTGAGCCAATGCGCTACAGACATTATTTGTATTTTCCATGATTGGCATAATCACAGCACCCATTTGCTGAGTGAACATATGCACCATGTCATGGTTGCTTTCATCCATTTGTTGTCGAAAACTGGCCAAAGAATTCATAGTTGGCCCTGTTATACTTTGGGGATTGTCTCTCGACATATTTGGAAAAACTGGTCCCAAATTCAATCTCTTTTGTCGAAAGGGAGTTGGATTGCTTATTCCTGCAACCCCTACTCTTTGGCTACCAAAACTTGCCATGGCCGAACTTATCTGTGGTTGGCCTTGTGAAGCTACTGATTGACCGACAATATTAATTAAAGTAAAGCCAAGTCCCGTTTGTGCCATAATAGGAGGTACATAATTCGGTGGCAACCTATATTGGGGCACAAACCTCGAATTTAAATTTATTATGCTTTGGTTACTTGGCTAACTCGGCGATAGCTGAGTCATTCTAGGCAACACTTGTTCCACTACTGAATTACTTCGAAGAGCACCTGTTGCTATAACATCCTCTACCAAACCCGTATTAACGACAGTTGAGGGTGGTACAGTAACGGTTGTCGAAGGTATATCCGAAGCCTGACTACTTACATTACTCATGGTTTGCGTATTTTGAGAAGGGTAGATAAATCTTCCACTCCTTAAATGCATAAAACCATTTCCTATGACACTACGAGTTACTCTAAACTCGTCCCACTGGGCCTGCTAATTTGTTTAAGTGGAATTTTGGTTTAAAGATTTAGTATCAATTCCAACAAACAAACAGGTATCAAAACGAATGTGAGTTCAAAGTTATGTGGTAATCTCGTTATAAAAAAAATAGTTTTAACAGTAAACAAAAGAGATTTAAGAAATTTGAAGTAGATAAGCATAAAAATGCAGAAAGGAAACTTTGAAAAGATTAAAGAAATTTAAAGAAACTGATTTTAAAATGCAGAAAATTAATTAAAAGCATATAAATTGCGCAAAACTAAAGTGCAGAATTTAATTGAAAAAACAGTAAAGAAAAACAAGTAAAGGTGCGAAGAACTGAAAAGACAATTTAAAAGATAGGACTGAAAAGTAAAGAACATTGCATTAATTTAAATAACATGAAATGGAAAAGGAAGGCATACTTAGATAAAAATCCTTTAATCTGCTCGAGTTGAGATATTAGGATTTTGTATCAGCAAATAACCTCCTCATTTACATCATGACTACTAATATTTATAAACAAGATTAAAAATAACTGACACCCTAAAAGATCAACACGTTTGAGCAGTTTTTTCCATCAGCAAGTATCCGCTTTCCGACAGAACTAACTCTTGACTGCTTTTGACCAATTTTCGTCGACTCAATGTAACTTTACTGTCGAATAATTCTTCTTACTAACATCAATACCTTATAGCCATACTAGAATCTTCCTCTTATTCAATGCTACTATCGACTTCTCCGTTTGACATTTCTGTCGGCTCAATACTTTAGAAAATTTCTTCACATCCATCATTTAATCCGACAAATTGTCAAATCTTTATTTTTACCTCCAACAGTGGCATAAGACTTTGGTTCCTAATATATGGCCCCGAATCTCCAAATGTGCTTGATATTGTAGAGGTCAATCACAAGGGCATATTAGCCCTAGCTTGTTGCTGAGACGTAACTTGGGTTTCATTTCTAGAAGTTTCTGTAATAATTTGTCTAGGTATGATTAACCCACTTCATAGTAACGTAGAAAGGACACCTCAACTGTATGGATAGACTCCGTATTATTCGTAGTCAACAACGTCAGTACTATTATATAGCCATGTTCAAAAGTTGTAATGTAGAAATTTACTAATTTGGGAAAAATTCTTACCAGGCGTGCCAATTTTATTTCCAGGTGAAATGTCAAAGGACATGTGGCTAACAATCTTGACACGTGGCCAAACCAACTTTCAGATTTCGATCACTTAATTGGGATAGAGAGGGGAATCAACTCTCTCTTAGGACGAGTTCATACTTCCTTCATAAGCTTCTACTTAAGTTTCTTATACTATCGACACTATGATATTTGATAAACCAAAGTGTGTTCCTGAAATGTTCAATGAATGTCAAATACCAAAGAGAAGTAAATAATAAATTGATAGAAAGAGATATAATTGAACTTGAACTTACATTTACAATGCAATCCAAGTACAAGATGGAGATAAGCTACGAACTATGATTTATGTTTATGGCTATGGATAGTGCTTACTGTCTAAAGCTAAGAGAATCTAGGAAATGCTAGAAAATCTAAGGAACGAAAAAGAGTGGTCTCTAGTAACTCACTTTCCTGCTGCAGGTTTAGGAGTGTGGAGTGTTCAGAAACTTTTGTAGAGTAACCAGAATCTCTTATTTATAGGCAGAAGAAGTAACCGCTCTTCTTGATGGATGGTGATGCATGAGAGCTGCATCCATTGTGGTTGTGCCACTTGTCTTTGGCGGTTACTGGTTTCTCATCTACCTTGTCGAATGTCTTCCACTTCTAAGCATGCATTCTCCTTCTTCAAATCATATGCACGTAAGTGGGAAATGGTGAGAATAACTAACCTTCATTTAGAAGTGGGGTGGTGTGCTTAACACGTGCTTTTATATCTACATCCTTTCAAAAACATCCCATGCTAGCTAGCATATTGTCTTCACCATATCTTGTTATTTTTTAAGATAAGTTTCCCTTGAAACTTTTGTCAACGACTTCAATATTGTTGACATGCAACATTTTAGAACTAGTCTCAGGGAAGATATTATCATGTAGCTTTCTTTGACAATGTCAATATTGTCGCTATGCATATTTTGATAACTAACTCCATAATTTCATTGTTGACAATCTTTATTACTCGTCGACGTAGAGGAAACATCAATATTGCCATTGACTTTCCTTTGTGGTAGCCTCAGCATTGTCAATTATACCCTTAGATATCATCAGTACTATCTCTTTAATAAGGTAGCTTCAGTACTACCAATCACCATGAGATTGACTAAATCAGTTTTCTTTACATAGCTCTTGGGCAATTCCTCTGAGTGTCAAGGCAACTTCAATATCGACAATATCAGTAATGTCGAAAGGATTGACCCCTTATCAATCTGACACCCATTAGTAGCCTCTATATTACCACTGTTATGCATCTCCACGTAAGTGTATTTTTCACGTATGCCAATAAAACTTATTTTTTACCCTAACAATGTTAATATGAAAAATGAAATAAGAAAAGAGTGACATGTATCAGTGTGAAAAAGTAAGTAAAAAGAAATAAGAAACAATAGAATTGTGGGGGAAAAAACCAAATAAATAAAATATAAACTTAATCAAGGAAGTGTCCATATGTTTTCTTTTTTAAAAAAACAGTGTCACAAACGTGTCAATACGAAAAATTAAATAAGAGAGAAAGTGTCACATGTCATTAGAGTTGTCAAAATGGGTCAAGTCCGATGAGTCGGTCTAAATAGTCCAATAAAATAGACTAACTAGACTAGCAAAAATGAACAAAAAATTAAAAATGGCTTGAATGGGTTAGGCCCGAATGGGCCAAGCTCGAACGGGTCGGACTAGACTGCATTAATAACACTATATGAAGGTCGTAGTAGTGTGACTGTGGAGGATGCGGTGTTGACGTGGTGCACATAGTGGTTTGAGGTTGGAGTTTTCATGGCTATGGCTGGATTTGGGTCGAATGACGGGGTTCTACATGGTGGGGAATGGTTCTATTTTGGTTAGAGACATGGTTTTAAATTGTGGCCTGCAACTGCAATTGCGGTCGCAATATTGCGTTTTTAATAGTCTCCGCAATCGTATTGCAATCGCAATTATGGCAACATCGGCTGCATTTTGTCGCAATTGTCCATAATATTACAGTTTTAGTGCTCTTGGCAATCGCAACCGCAACCGTAATTTAAAACCATGATTAGAGGCAATGGTTGATGTGGTACTCTTTTGACGGTGCTACCCAGTGGGCCTCGTGACGAGAGGATAGATTGTTTTTAAAATGTAAAAAAATAGGAATGATTTTATTTTTAAATTAAATTTTATGTTTAGAATGTTAAAAAATAGAAAATGATTTGATTTCTAAAATCTCATATATTTTATTTTTTTGTTTTAAAAACTTAATCAAATTTGATAAGATTTGTTAGGATTTGATTAGACTTAAAATGTGTAGATTATTTTATTTTTAGTAATTACCTTTAATTATTTCTCATAAGGGTTAAAATGTAAACTAATAAAATAAAATCAAATTAATTCTCATTTTAATGAATTCTAAATACAAAATTTAATTTCTAAATCAATTCAAATCTTATTTTTTTAAAAAAAATTCAAATACAAAATTTAGTTTCTAAATCAAATCAAATCATTTCTCTTTTTTATTCATTCATAACACTCTGTAATTGTGGATATAAGTTTACCCCAATGATTTAATATGGTGTTTTGATGATGACAAATACAAGACAAAAAGAATTATGCTTATGCTAAATAGATGTGCTTAATGAGATATATTGTATCATACATGATTATGTACTTTATCTAGTTATATTTTACTTAACAATCATGTAATGAAATATGTGTAGCATTCTTTATATAATAAATCCAATAATGTTTTATATGAGTTATAATGAATAAATATTGGATTTGACTCTACTTAAATGAAAATGTGCAAAGTGTTCTTTGTTGCATCCTTAATAGAGCATATCTTTTAATAATTAATAAATATCTTATTTGGATGTGTCTATGAAATTCTTATATGCATGTTAGATTAACTAGAGTTAACATTTATGAATCATGCATATGAATATATTGAATCATGAATTTGGACTAACTATGTTTGTTTAAGTGAGCAAGAGTGAGCATTGGAACAAGAAAGCAAAAGATCACAAATATGTTCAACTCAAGAAGAATGAGAATGATAAGATATTCCAAGCATTTACAATATTTGAAGAGAAGATTTTCTTTGCAAGCTTGGATTACATCAACAAGCAAGGACTAGAATTGATGATGGCAAGATCAAGTTCAAGATCTTCAAGAATGCTTATAGGACTTAGATCTTGTGTAAAGGTAAATGGGAATCACAATAAGCTCAAATATGTTTTCAAATCTTTACAAATGATTTTCACATGCTAAAATGCTCAACAAACAAGTTTTGAAAAGCTAGTTATGGTGGTAGTTCAAAACTATGAAAAATAGTCAAGTTTGAGTTTTGCAAAACTGACCTTTGGTTACTCTTTTGATCATAACTTTCAAAATACTTTGAGTTTTGTTGTTAAACTTGTTTCATTTTAAAATAGACTCAAAGATCTTTCCAATAACCAGTCATTTGCTTTAATCGGATTATAAATGAAGAAGTTATGACCATTTCAAGTTAGTTTTCGAAACCAGAGTGGTTTATTCGAATAAGAGGTGTGTTATTCGAATAACACACCCCTAAAAACATTCCAGAACGTGTTTTTAAAGATTTATTCGAATAACAATGTTGTTATTCTAACAACATGACACAAAAAACGTTCCAGAACATATTTTTGAAGATTTATTCGAATAACAATGTTGTTATTCGAATAACATGAATTTGAAACAGATTTTCAATGGCTATAATTGGCATTTAATGTTTCCCAACCACCACCAACGGCTCTTAAATACTTTGGGCTATAAATTCAAGTGTTTGGGCATCAAAGAAATGTTGGAAAACTATCTGAACAAGTCTCTCGATCATCAAATATGAGTTTTCTCTCTTATCTTCTATCATACTCTGTTTTTAGCTTCAAAGTGTGATTCATTGATACCCATAGTGCTTCAATTTGTATTATCTACTCTTTGGGAGAGTTTCTATCATTCAAACACTTTAATTATTCTGTAAAGAGGGTGAGGTATCCCTCTAGTGAAAAAGGGTAAGGTATCCCTTTTTGAAAAGAATGTGAGGTATCCTTCAAAGGTGTAAAGAGGGTGAGGTATCCCTTAAAGGTTGTAAAGGGTGAAGCATCCCTTGTTATAAAGAAGGTGAGGTATCCTTCAAAGGTTGTAAAGGGGGTGAAGTATCTCTCTAGTGAAAAGGGTAAGGTATCCCTATTTTGAGGCTCAAGCACAAAAAGTGAGGTATCCCAAGGTGTGGTGAGTGCTCTATTGTGTAAAGGTTTTCAAGCACCCGTTCAAGTTTGAAGTTTAGTGAAAAATCTCGAGTGGTTTGCTTGGGGACTAGACATAGGCCACAAGTAGATTAGTAGCTGAATCAGGATAAATCTTGTGTTTGATCTTTTCAACTCTATCTTTTTTACATTTGTACTTTAATTATATATGCTTGAGTTGAATTTGATATCTACCTTATTTGTTTGATTTATCCTATAGCCCAAGTGATATTTGAGAAATCTCTAATAATTGTACCTTTTCCGCTACATGTGTTGATTGAAAATATCAAAATGTATAATTTCTCAAAATTATTTTAAAAATTTGTAATCACTCAATTCACCCCCTTCTTAGGTGATGGTTGCCATGACTAACAGTAATGATAGTAGAAGAAGTGAAAAAATTGGAGTTTGGAGTCACAGACAAAGAGATTGAGGACGAGGGCAGAGACAGATCTAAAGGGGGCGAGCATGGGCATTAGTCCCCCCCCCTTTTCTCATTAATTTTTTTTAGGTACAAATAATTTTATTAAATTTATTACAAAATAATAATTATATTGATCTTTATAAAGTTAGTAATTATTATATTAACACTCTTAATTAAAAATTATACTCATATTCTTAATTTTCTATATTTTTATTACACTCTATCATCTTTCTTTGTTTACAAAATTACATATATCTTCTCTACTTTATGTATAAACATTACATAAAGTCTCATTGAAAATACAAAATAAGGGAAGTATAAGTAATTTATCAAACAAAAATGGTGTCAATATTATAAGCTAACCTCATGAGAAGTCAAGATAATTATACTAAAGATAAAAATGATAAAGTTAAAAAAATTTATACTTGATATGTATTTGACATGTGATTCATGATTATTTTATATACATTGATATTACAATTTTAACTCATTTTTTATTAATTTTTAATCTTTATATAATAAACATATTAGTTTCTCTCACTTTTAGCTTCACTATCTTCCCATTTTTAAAATCTGTATATATTAAAATTTTATTTTGCTTATAAATCATGATGTAAAAGACAATTACTATTGTGCTGCATTTAATATCTAATATAAATATTTTTTTTTACTTTTTTATTTTATTCATAAATCTTTCTATATAATGAAAGAAAAATATTATTTTAAAGTGAGTAAATTAAAATACATTTACTCTTAATTTAAAATAGTACATTTTAATCTTAACTAACTAAATAATTTAAGGGTGAATACACCTTTATTTATTAACTTTAATTTTTTTATATTTAATAATATGATTCATAATTTTCGGTCCCGTTACTGAATAATTTGTAGATCCATCCCTGGACGAGAGTAAGAGAAAAGGAAAATAAAAATAAAAATATCAGTATCAAACATGTTTTTTAATTCATAAAAAATTGAGAATAAAAATTATTTTTAAAAAATGAAAATATGAAATGAAAACGGAAAACAGTTCTGAAAACTAAACTCAACCTAAATAAAATAAAATATACAACTAAGTGAGTATAATGAAGTGAATAATGAGGAGATTCATGACAAATCACGCTTAAAAGAATGTGACGTGTTAGCATAAAAAAGTAAATAAGAAAAAAATATGAAAAGGATATTAATAAGTATATTATCCTTTTATTTAATAAGTTCAATATTTTATATAATTGTTAATATAATTAAATTTATTAAATAATATGTCAGTACAAAATTAAATAATAATATGAAAATTTTATATTAATAATATATTAAAATTAAAGTCAGTAAAAAACCTATATTTATATTCTTGAATTAATATCATATATTGTTTCGATGACACAGTTCATCGTAAAATAATCATAAGAGGCATCTATAATCTAAAATTATTATATAATTTAAAAGTTTTTTCACTACAATTGCGTGATATTTTTTTTATAAATTTTGATTGAACATTTTTTTTACTTTTCATTTCTTTTATTTATATCTTTTTTTTTAATTTTCATCTTCTTTACCCGTTCAAAATTTTCATTAGTTTTTCTTGACTTTTTATATTTTTTTGACTTTTTCATTTTTTACGTCATTTTTTTCTGTTTTTAATTGTTTTAAAAACTGCAATCAAAATGTAATTTTTAATAAATTATAAAAAATAAATAATTTATTTTATAAATAATCTTAAATAGATAAAAATAAATTATACATTAGTAAAATTCCCTTTGAACTATTATTTTACATATTTATAAATGATATTGCCTTAATCTTAGTCTTGTAAGTTTTAATGATAAGAATATTTGAATAATATTATGATTTATTTAATTTCTATATATTTCATTACAATATATTTCTATTTTATTTGTACTTATAATATTAACATAAGATGCGTTTAGAATTTTATAAATATATATTAGATAAAATAGTAGACAAAGATCTTTGTTAGTACATCATGTCTTTATTAAGAGAAAATCTATTAAAATATAACTAAGATTGAGTTAAAAAATTATTTTGTAAAATAAAAACATAAAAGATAAAGAATAACAATTATAAAAGACTTTTAATGCCTTAAAAAATTCACTTAACATTTCAAAATAAATATAACGACTTTTTTCATATAAATTATGTATACAAATTTAAAAAGTGCATCTAAATATTGTTACAAACAAAACAAAACATTTTCATATGATTATTAAATTTTAAATATGAGGCTTTTGATTATACTTTATAAAATTCTAAGTATGTTTAGATTAATTGATTTGGCTATTAAGAAAAACTTTAAACTAAACATTCTCTTAAAAATATTTTAATTATAGGCTTTACTTAAAGGGAACTAAGCTAATTCAAACATATACTAAATATATTATTAAATAAAAAACTTATAATCATATATATTTGCTTTCTTTTTTTAAAAAAAAAAAAGCCTTGCAATGCATGCTAACATAACTAGTATAATAAATGGGTGATACTTGAAATGATATCATCATTCATAGGAAGTATAATAATTAAGCAAGTATTTATTTCAAATATTAATTTATAATTATACTCTAACCATAAAAAAATTTAATGATTAATTAGAGTCAATTAGTAAAATATGTAACACCCCAAGTTTTGGATAAATGACAGTATTGTCCTAAATGTACTGTTTTGTGTTTTTTTTCTCATGTTATAAAATTTATTTAACTGTTTCGTGATTATATTTGAGTGTTTTGTGTGATTTACTCCGAGTCAAAAAAATAATAATTTTTGGGCTAGGAAAATCTTATTTTAATTATTTAGAGTTGGGGGATCTTATTAAACCTAATTCTAAGTGATACGAATATTAATCTTTTAATTTTTAGGATTTAACTGTGCAATAAAATAATTTTATATTATTATCATATTATTTTATTTGACAGTACCTACTGTCTCAAAAACAGTAGAAATCTGCTCGAAAACGACTATGGAATCGGAAAATTCTATGGGACCCGCGTTTAGTGAACTAGTCAACGTTTCTAGCTAGACTAACTCCTAAGCCAATGAGGAGTGGTCAACAAAAGTGGCTTGAAGGTTTTAGACCAATAAGATTCAAGTCCACAAAAGTGTTGGATTTGTTAAGATGAAACTAGAAAGCTTAACCAAGTTAGCTTAAAACTTAACTAAGTTAGCATAGGAAGCTTGTTAAGTAACTAAGTGAATTAAACCTAGTTAGCTATCTAGTTAAGTTCTAGTTAGAGAATGTTCTCAAAATATCAAGACAAACCTAGTTAACCTAAGTAACTATATAGTTAAGCTAGTAACTAAACAAACTAATCAATTTAACCTAAGTGTAACTAGATTGCATGAAGAAGCACAAACTTGGTTTGCTTCTCTTTAGGGCTATTTGGCCAAGAGCTTTCAAGAACCATCAAGAAGAGCTTAGTCACTTGCATGACTAGATTTCCTATATCAATTAGAGACAAGCTTGGAGCCAAAGCCTTTGTTCTCCACCCTTGATCAATCTAGGGCCATTAGGTGATAGGAGGAGTCAACAAAGGAGGCCACCTCCTTTGCTGAAGCTCACGGCCAAGTAGAGCTTTGGAGACCATTTTATTTCATTCTTCATCTTTGCTATCACTAACTTACTCTTTTCTCTCTTCAAGAACAAAGATCACCATTGTTGTTCCTTTGAGGAGCCATTCGGCCAACACCCATACACCATACCTCCACCCTTCTAAAATTTTATCCAACCTTATTTCTCAAACCCAAATAACATTCTAAGAACATCTCTAGTTGGAGATTTCTTCAAAAAAAATCATCTTGAGCTTGGAAAATCACTTTGGAGATTTTTCCTACAAGGTGAAGATTCTTGTTTTTCATTTCTAACTTGATTTCTAAGGTTCTAAGCCATGATTGATCCATGGTTTATATTTTTCTCCTATGGTTATAACTCTTTAAAATATGTTTAA
Source organism: Ormosia emarginata (assembly GCA_029884605.1). Lineage (NCBI taxonomy): Eukaryota > Viridiplantae > Streptophyta > Magnoliopsida > Fabales > Fabaceae > Ormosia > Ormosia emarginata. The sequence continues at coordinate 14,022,861 of JAQQTP010000079.1, read as the reverse complement.
GGTTGCTAGGATTTCTTTGGAGATTCACACGAAATTCATAGGAAAGAGAGTTAGAAGGTGTTGTCTTCCTTTAAGGTAAGAGGGAGATTTAATCTCATCAACCTTGTGTGGTGATGAGAAAATGGATTGTATGTGTGTGAAGAATCTATAAGGATTCATTTCTGTGGTTATTTAAATGTTTTCATTATTTGTGATTGATTATATTTGTATGTATGTTTATACCTTTAAAATATATAGCATGTATTTATAAATGCATGATTATTAATTAGGATGTGAATAACATATAAGGATTGCATGAGTGTTCCAAAGAACACAACATGGAGCTCACGACTTCATCATGAAAAAGAGAACCAAAATGTTCTCAACCATTTTCTAAAGGAAAGATTTAATGGAATTAGGTAAATTAATGAATTCCAAAATGATTTAGAAGATGGAAAATGATCCAAAGATCAAATGCAAAGATTTTGTTAAATTCAGCCAACATGCCTTTTTAATGTGTAATTAATCCAAAATTTATTTTCTAAGTGTAGGCTAGTTGTTTAACCTAAAAAGAATACATTTGCATTGGATTTTCAAGACTTAAAGAAGTAAACAAATTTTTATTAGAAATATGGTATCAAAGAGAAATAAACAAAACTCTTGAAAAATACTTACCTTTGAGTTTTAAAGTATAATGGTAATTTTCAAAGTGTATTTTGTAGTTATAAACTAAACAAAGGAATTTTTAAAGGAAGACGTAGAAAATATATTTTAATAGATTTTATAGACAAAATATTGTCAAAATTTACTAAAAATGGACAAATAAAAGAAAGGGCTTCACAAAATATTTATAACATATGGAAAATATTCTACGTAGTTTAAAAGTATTAAAAATAGCTTACGCAGTTTTAAATAATGATTTTTAAGCTTTATGATTAAGAAAACGATTTAAAAATCTTACGCGATTGAGAAAACGATTTAAAAACATTATGCGATTTTAAAAAACGTCAATATATTTATGCGATTTAAAAACGTTTGTAAAAGTGATGCGATTGTGAAAATTCGATAAAATTTCTACGCGATTAATTGAAACATTGAGTTTTGCTATCGGGCCAAAGTGGTGGACCCGGACATGTTGAGATATGGTATTGTCAAGTGGAGACGTACTATATTTGAGAATCTTGAGATTGAGGGTGTTTTTATAAATATGATGATATTTTGAGACTAAGGTATTTTTGGTAATTATATTCATGCATTGAGAGTCGTGTCAATTGGTTGATATTGGCGATTGATTGACGAGACGAATTACACCGTGTTGTTGGTGTGATAAGGGCAATGTGATTCATTGAGTGGACTTGAAGGCATTAGTGTGCAGAGTATTCCATATGTGGACAATTGGTCGCTCCTTTGGGTCGTGGTAACTGACAACACACTAATGATCTCGACACGCACTATTCTTAATTGAGATCTTATGGAGACTATTTAGTACAATGCCTGTAGTGCACGACCTATTTGGACTGTGTACTACTACACAATGTTTTGGACTGTGGGCTATAGACACGATATTGGACAGTGTAATAGTTTGGTTGGGCAGCCTGAGGTACTGATAGTTCTTTACGAGTCGTTCTCTCTGATGTCTGTGTCTATCTCCATGGAGTAAGAATAAGTCATATGCATTTGCATTTGTGGCATGTATCATAACATTATTATTTGTGATATTATATGATGTGTTAATTTGTGTTATTATTTATGATATTGTGGTATGCATTATTGTGTTAAATTGTGTTATTATTCATGATACTATATTATGTATTATTGTAATAAACTGCGATATCTGTTGTATTGTTATTTTCTTATTTGCCATGCTGGTATTGATGTAGATTGTCTTACCTCTTTATTTGTATGCGTTTCTGTATTATTTATATTCTGTAAAGAGTTTGAGGAAGAGGAAGAAGAACAACCTCTTGAGATTCTGTACCCCAAGGATCAGCAGACGGGCGACCAATTTGACGAGTGCGAGCCGTCCGATCATCCATACCATCTAGATTGATTTTGTGGTCATGACATTGTCGGGATTCCTAGGTTTTGTGAGACTGGAGTTTTACAGAGGTTCAGAGGCCTGGCGATTGCGTGAGGATAGAGGATTAGTGATTTACTTGGGGCGTCTGACTGTGTCCCTACATGGAGAGTTTGATGGAGAACCTGTTTTTACGACTACTCTGTATTTACATTTAGAGTTGCCTTTGGCGCTAAGACATCACTAGGGAGGACTGTTTCGTACACCCAGTAGGATCAGTATTGTATCGACAACACGGACTCCTGTCCATAGAGCTGTGAGACATCCTGGATTTTTATCATCCGAGAGTGATCCTTCGGAGGGTTAGGAACCTTTGATGTGCACTTGGGCACTTTATGTTTCTAGTACTGTTATGCTAACTCTTTACTGCTTTATTTGAATATTTGTAGTTGTAAATTATTTGTACAACTTAAAATAAAATCATATGTATATTATGAAGTGTGATAATAGTTTGTTTTATTTTATGTTCCGTGTTATTTTATTTAACGATATCCAGTATAAAAGGAGAAATTTTACAACTCAATTTAATTATGTATCAAATGTTTTATAACTTGGGTAAGATTTTATTTTATTGCATCATAAATGTGACATCCCCACAAGGGTGCTACAAAATATCTTTCAACTTGTATGATACACAGATTAAAAACCTAGTAAAGATAAATAAAATAAAAAATAATGAAGAGCTTGAAGTGAATTGTAACTATATAATAAGAAATTGAGAAGTACTTGAATATAATTACAATTGGAGAGTATAAAGTATTTACAAGTTTATTTATTTTATATTTATTTTTAAATCTTTAAATGAATAATATATATATATAAGTTTTAAATATATTTTTGTCCCTATAAATATAATATTTTTTAGTTTTGGTCCTTCAAATTTCTTTATTCAAGTTGTGTCCCTCTTTATTGAAAAGAAAACAAATTTGGTTTTTGTTGTCATCATAAGTGAGAGAATTTGATCTCTGCCATTGAGAGAATTTGTTTTTTGTCCTTATGACAGAGATTAAATTCACTCAAATTTTTTTTAAAAAAAACACAAATTGAACAAAAAAAATTTTAGTGACTAAAATTAAAATGTGTTATATTTACATAGATCAAAAACATATTTAAAGCTATACTAAATTAACAATTTTGCTGGAATGTGAAGTTAACTAATTAATTGGAATTTTTACATCTATTTTAAGGTGGGAGATTTGTAACATCCTCTTTTTAGCATATTAGGCTAGTTTATGGCTACAAAAATAACATAACACTTGCTTGACATGTCTGCTTAATTTTGTAACAAACTGAGTTAATTTAGACATTTTGCTGCAACACAGAATGCAAAAAGAAGCTTAAAATGATTTAGAAATTTGCATAAATGGCCTAGTTGAGGGAAATAAATGAAAAAAAAATTATTTCTAAGTCACAAATAGATGGAAGAGCATGTAGTAAAAATTTGAGAGTAAACTGAATTGATTTAGTATTTTTAAGCATATTGAGATAATGTTTTAATATCGAATTGACTAGCATTAGATATGAAAACTTAAGAAAATAGTGAAACAAGATTTTTTATGAATCTTAGGATTTATTTTAAACTTGTTGGAAGTTAGGAAACTTGAATTGGAGAAATCTAAGTGTTCTTAACAGATACATCAGTTTCGGTGAAATATCTTGAGTGGTTTTGAGCCACACGTTTTTCCCCTTTTTGGTTAGCTTTTATCCCACTTTTTCACTCCTTTCCCTCTCATTTTTTTTCTCTCACAGCAGTAGCAACATAAAGGGGAAAGGGAGAAAACGAACAAGAGGAGGAAAAGAGAAAAATCAAAGGGGAATTAAAGGCTTCAACTTCATCTTCAAGAGGTAGGGGTGCTTAATTTTCAAAATACTTTGAGTTTTGTTGTTAAACATGTTTTATTTAAAAATAGACTCAAAGATCTTTCCAATGACAGGTCATTTTCTTTAATAGGATAAGAAATGAAGAAGTTATGACCATTTAAAGTTAGTTTTCGAAATCAGAGTAGTTTATTCGAATAAGAGATGTGTTATTCGAATAACACACCCCTGAAAACATTCCAAAACGTGTTTTTAAAGATTTATTCGATTAACAATGTTGTTATTCGAATAACATGAATCTGAAACAGATTTTCAACGGCTATAATTGGCATTTAATGTTTCCCAACCACCACCAACGACTCTTAAATACTTTGGGCTATAAATTCAAGTGTTTGGGCATCAAAGAAATGTTGGAAAACTATCTGAACAAGTCTCTCGATCATCAAATACGAGTTTTCTCTCTTATCTTCTTTCATACTCTGTTTTGAGCTTCAAAGTATGATTTCTTGATACCCATAGTGCTTCAATTTGTATTATCCACTCTTTGGGAGAGTTTCTATCATTCAAACACTTTGATTATTCTGTAAAAAGGGTGAGGTATCCCTTTAGTGAAAAAGGGTGAGGTATCCCTCTAGTGAAAAAGGGTGAGGTATCTCTTATTGAAAAGAAGGTGAGGTATCCTTCAAAGGTGTAAAGAGGGTGAGGTATCCCTCAAAGGTTGTGAAGGGTGAAGCATCCCTTGTTGTAAAGAAGGTGAGGTATCCTTCAAAGGTTGTAAAGTGGGTGAGGTATCCCTCTAGTGAAAAGGGTGAGGCATCCCTGTTTTGAGGCTCAAGCACAAAGGGTGAGGTATCCCAAGGTGTGGTGAGTGCTCTATTGTGTAAAGGTTTTCAAGCACCCGTTCAAGCTTGAAGTTTAGTGAAAAATCTCGAGTGGTTTGCTTGGGGACTAGACGTAGACCACAAGTGGATTGATGACTGAATTCAGATAAATCTTGTGTTTGATCTTCTCAACTCTATCTCCTTTATATTTGTGCTTTAATTATATATGCTTGAGTTGAATTTGATATCTACCTTATATGTTTGATTTATCCTATAGCCCAAGTGGTATTTGAGAAATCTCTAATAATTGTACATTTTTCGCTACATGTGTTGATTAAAATTATCAAAATGTATAATTTTTCAAAATTATTTTAAAAATTTATAATCATCCAATTCATCCCCTTCTTGGGTGATGGTTGCTATGACTAACAGTAATGATAGTAGAAGAAGTGAAAAAATTGGAGTTTGGAGTCACAGACAAAGAGATTGAGGACGAGGGTAGAGACAGATCTAAGGGGGGGCGAGCATGGGCCTTAGCCCCCCCTTCTCATTAATTTTTTTTAGGTACAAATAATTTAATTAAATTTATTAAAAAATAATAATTATATTGATCTTTTATAAAGTTATTAATTATTATATTAACACTCTTATTTAAAAATTATACTCACATTCTTAATTTTATATATTGTTATTACACTCTAATATCTTTCTTTATTTACAAAATTACATATACCTTCTCTACTTTATGTACAAATATTACACAAAATCTCATTGAAAATATAAAATAAGGAAAGTATGAGTAATTTATCAAATAAAAAGGGTGTCAATATTATAAGCGTTAACCTCGGGAGAGATCAATATAATTATACTAAAGATAAAAATGATAAAGTTAAAAGAGTTTATACTTGATATGTATTTGACATGTGATTCATGATTATTTTATATACATTGATATTATAATTTCAACTCATTTTTTTATTAATTTTTAATCTTTATATAATAAACATACTAGTTTCTCTCACTTTTAGCTTCACTATCTTCTCATTTTTAAAATCAGTATATATTAAAACTTTATTTTGCTTATAAATCATGATGTAAAAGACAATTACTATTGTGATGCATTTAATATCTAATATAAATATTTTTTTTACTTTTTTTATTTTATTCATAAATCTTTCTATATAATGAAAGAAAAATACTATTTTAAAGTGAGCAAATAAAAATACATTTACTCTTAATTTAAAATATTACATTTTAATCTTAACTCACTAAATAATTTAAAGATGAATACACCTTTATTTATTAACTTTAGTTTTTTTATATTTAATAATATGATTCATGATTTTCGGTCTTATCACTGAATAATTTCTAGATCCATCCCTAAACGAGGGTAAGAGAAAAGGAAAATAAAAATAAAAATATCAGTATCAAACATGTTTTTTAATTCATAAAATAATTGAGAATAAAAAATATTTTTAAAAAATGAAAATATGAAATGAAAACGGAAAACAGTTCTGAAAACTAAACTCAACCTGAATAAAATAAAATATACAACTAAGTAAGTATAATGAAGTGAATAATGAGGAGATTCATGACAAATCACGCTTAAAAGAATGTGACGTGTTAGCATGAAAAATTAAATAAGAAAAAAATATGAAAAAGATATTAATAAGTATATTATCCTTTTATTTAATAAGTTCAATATTTTATATAATTGTTAATATAATTAAATTTATTAAATAATATGTCAGTACAAAATTAAATAATAATGGGAAAAATTTATATTAATAATGTATTAAAATTAAAGTCAGTAAAAAACCTATATTTATATTCTTGAATTAATATCATATATTGTTTTGATGACACAGTTCATCATAAAATAATCATAAGAGGCATATATAATCTAAAATTATTATATAATTTAAAAGTTTTTTCACTACAATTTCGTGATATTTTTTTTATAAATTTTGATTTAACATTTTTTTTACTTTTCATTTCTTCTATTTATATCTTTTTTTTTTTTTAATTTTCATCTTCTTTACCCGTTCAAAATTTTCATTAGTTTTTCTTGACTTTTTATATTTTTTTGACTTTTTCATTTTTTACGTCATTTTTTCAGTTTTTAATTGTTTTAAAAAACTGCAATCAAAATGTAATTTTTAATAAATTATAAAAGATAAATAATTTATTTTATAAATAATCTTAAATAGAGAAAAATAAATTATACATTAGTAAAATTTCCTTTTGAACTATTATTTTACATATTTATAAATGATATTCCTTAATCTTAGTCTTGTAAGTTTTAATGATAAGAATATTTAAATAGTATTATGATTTATTTAATTTCTATATATTTCATTACAATATATTTCTATTTTATTTGTACTTATAATATTAACATAAGATGCGTTTAAAATTTTATAAATATATATAAAATAAAATAGTAGACAAAGATCTTTGTTAGTACATCATGTCCTTATTAAGAGAAAATCTATTAAAATATAACTAAGATTGAGTTAAAAAATTATTTTGTAAAATAAAAACATAAAAGATAAAGAATAACAATTATAAAAGACTTTTCATGCCTTAAAAGAATTCACTTAACATTTCAAAATAAATATAATGACTTTTTTCATTTAAATTAGTATACAAATTTAAAAAGTGCATCTAAATATTATTACGAACAAGACAAAAACTTTTCATATGATTATTAAATTTTAAATATGAGGCTTTTCATTATACTTTATAAAATTCTAAGTATGTTTAGATTAATTTATTTGGCTATTAAGAAAAACTTTAAACTAAACATTCTCTTAAAAATATTTTAACTATAGGCTTTACTTAAAGCGAATTAAGCTAATTTAAACATATACTAAATATATTATTAAATAAAAAACTTATAATCATATACATTTGCTTTCTTTTTTCAAAAAAAAAAAAAGCCTTGCAATGCGTGCGTAACATAACTAGTATAATAAATGGGCGATACTTGAAATGATATCATCATTCATAGGAAGTATAATAATTAAGCAAATATTCATTTCAAATATTAATTTATAATTATACTCTAACCATAAAAAAAATTAATGATTAATTAGAATCAATTAGTAAAATATCTTTCAGCTTGTGTGATACACAAATTAAAAACCTAGTAAAGAAAAATAAATAAATAATAATGAAGAGTTTGAAGTGAATTATAACTATGTAATAAGAAATTGAGAAGTACTTGAATATAATTACAATTGGAGAGTATAAAGTATTTACAGTTTTATTTATTTTATTTTTAAATCTTTAAATGAATAATATATATATATATATATATATATATATATATATATATATATATATATATATATATATATATATATATATATATATATGTATATGTATATGATTAAGTTTTAAATATATTTTTGTCCCTATAAATATAATATTTTTCAGTTTTGGTCCTTCAATTTTCTTTATTCAAGCTGTGTCCCTCTTTATTGAAAAGAAAACAAATTTGGTTTTTGTTGTCATCATAAGTGAGAGAATCTGACCTCTGCTATTGAGAGAATTTGTTTTTTGTCGACTAAATTCACTCAATTTTTTTTAAAAAAAACACAAATTGAACAAAAAAATTTTGAGTGACTAAAATCAAAATGTGTTATATTTACATAGATCAAAAACATATTTAAAGCTATAATTAATTAGCAATTTTGCTGGAATGTGAAGTTAACTAATTAATTGGAATTTTACATCGATTTCAAGGTGTGAGATTTGTAACATCCTCTTTTTAATATGTTAGGCTAGTTTATGGCTACAAAGATAACATAACACTTACCTGACATGTCTGCTTAATTTTGTGATAAACTGAGTTAATTTAGACATTTTGCTGTAACACAGAATGCGAAAAGAAGCTTAAAATGATTTAGAAAGTGGCATAAATGGCCTAGTTGAGGAAAATAAATGAAAAAGAAATTATTTCTAAGTCACAAATAGATGGAAGAGGAAGTAGTAAAATTTTGAGAGCAAACTGAATTGATTTAGTATTTTTGAGCATATTGAGATAATGTTTCAATATCAGATTGACTAGTATTAGATATGAAAACTTAAGAAAATAGTGAAACGAGATTTTTTATGAATCATAGGATTTATTTTAAACCTGTTGGAAGTTAGGAAACTTGAATTGGAGAAATCTAAGTGTTCTTAACAGATACATCAGTTTCAGTGAAATATCTTGAGTGGTTTTGAGCCACACGTTTTTCCCCTTTTTGGTTAGCTTTTATCCCACTTTTTCACTCCTTTCCCTCTCATTTTTTTTTCTCTCACAGTAGTAGCAACATAAAGGCCAAGGGGAGAAAACGAACAAGAGGAGGAAATGAGGAAAATCAAAGGGGAATCAAAGGCTTCAACTTCATCTTCAAGAGGTAGGGGTGCTTGATTTTCATTCCTTTCCTTTATTCTTCATCTTGTTCTTGGTTTGGCTTGATGAGGAAAATTGGGTTTTGGGTGAGAATAAGGAGATAAATCCTAGTTTCTCGCTTCTTTAGTTGAAATAAGTTACATACTAGCTAGTTTGATGATTGGTTGAAGGTTTTGAATCCTTAGAATCAATGGTTTTTTATTGGTTAGTTTGTTGAGAAATGAGTTTGAAACTTATTTTTGATTAGATGGATTTGAAGATGTTTGAGTGCTTGGATCCTAAAAATATGATATTGTTGAGTTGCTTAGTGATGATTTTGGTGTTTGAATGATTAGTGATCTTGAATGGTTGAAAGGGATTGAGCTTGTGAGGTATTCTTGAAGAAATTATGGAAAACCCATAATTTCGAGGGAGAGCCGTGACACTCTAGTCTAAGCCAACGTAGGAAATCAGTCCAAAGTGCTTGGAGCCATGGCACAAAATATTTGGAGTAACGGCACAACCCATCATGCTACGACACTCTTGAATTTGTGCCGCAACACAAGTGCCATTTTGTTGTTTTTGAGGATTTTGATGCATCCCCAAGTTATAACTTGCCTTGGTTGTGTATCTAGGACCATAGGCAACATGGAGTTGCATGAGTTAACATTTGAAGAGTTGGTACCCTTATAGGTTGAACCATAGCAAGAGTTAGTTCTCTTATAGGTTGAATTATGGCAAGAGTTGGTTCCCTTATAGGTTGAAACATAGCAATAATTGGTTCCCTTAAGGTTGAATCATAGTAAGAGATGGATCCCTTAGTCATTAAGGTTGAATCATAGTTTACCACAATTTCTAACTAAGGGAGCAAAGAGTGAGATAAGTACTTTGCTTAAGGTGGAGTTATGGGACAAGTATTTTCTCTAAGTGAAATTGATATTTTACAATAGTGAAGACTCTCATTTGATATCAATAGTAAGCTACAAGTCTATAGTTTATAAATTTACCTTGTGTATTTTTATAATAGTACTATGAGATATATGTTGTGAAATCAGAAAGTGTACTGAATCGCAAAAGTAATAAAAAGTGACTAAGAGTATCGTCTCATGAGGATTAAGTTATTAATTACTAAATTCGCTGAAATTGACGCTATTTAAGCTAACAAAGAAAGGAAATTGTTGCAAAATCAATTTAAAAGAAATATAAGTAAGCAAAACAATAAATCAAAAGGATGAAAAACAATGGTATTAAAGCTTTAGGGTTCATACTTCACTTGAACTTTTTATATGTAAAATCAAATATTGGTTTAATCAAGTTTTATTCCAATGATTCATGGTCAATTCTCAAAATTAATCAATATCCAATCCCTTGGTATATTAATCCTCTTACATTGTTTGGAATTAACTTAATTCCTTAGTTTAACCTCAAATAGAAAGGCATTATCAAGTGTCTTCACTATGCAACAATGAAGATGTATTTTGATGATAACAAACATGAGGATGATGAGAAGACCAAGTCCAAGTGTTTCAAGATTAGTTTTAGGACTTAGGATCTATCATGTATGGAGCTATCAATTAGATATCTCAATGGTTAATCTTAAAAGATCTAAAATAATCTGCTCCTTAAATTAAACTGAAGTTTTAAAATAGCTTTTGAAAGATCAAAGCTTTTGGAAATTGAAAATAAGCATTTCGAAGCAATTTAGAAAGGTTTTTTAAACTGTTTTTAACTGAGGTATTCAAATACCCCTCTATGGTATTTGAATAACCTGATTCATAATTCATGCCTTCTGTTTTTTCAAAAACAGAGGTATTCGAATACCCCATATGGTATTCGAATACCCTGATTTCAGAATATACCCGTTTAAAAGAGGTATTCGAATACCCTTGACTGGTATTCGAATAACCCCAACTTGAACAGTTTTTTTAAATAAGCTTTTGACGGAGGTATTCGAATACCTCCTGCTGGTATTCGAATAACCCACGGGAATCAGCTTTGGCTGTTTGAAATTCATACGAGAATCAAAAGCTTTTAATATCAAATTAATGCTCCCAACGGCTCTCTCTCATACGAAGCTCTATAAATAGAGGCCTGAGACACCTCTGATCAACCCCCGAACATTCTAATTAATTCTTGCTTTGTTAAAAACGAGTTTTACACAATTTCCTCTCTTTTTCTATGCTCTTAATATTGAATCTTTGAGATATCTGTGACAAAGCTCCTTAATGCTTCAATTTGTAATTATTTGCTCTTAGAGAGAGTTTCTTCTTCATCTATTCTTTTATTTCTATATATTGAGGGTGAGGTATCCCTCAGGATTGTATAAGGGTGAGGTATCCCTGATTGATTGAGGCTTGAGCACAAGGGTAGAGTTTCCCTGTGTGTGAAAAGTACTCTTTATTGTAACAGTTGCAAGCACCTGTTTTAAGCTTGTCTTGAATAGTAAAAAATCTCGAACTGTGTTTCGGGGACTAGACGTAGGCCACAAGTGGTTGGTGGTCGAACCAGGATAAATTATGTGCCTGTTTTTCTTCCCTTATTCTCTTTTCTTTATGCACTTTATTTATTGTTTCTTGCAATTTAATTATTAATTGTTCTTCCTTTTCTTATCTCTTTCACATCCTTTAATATTTAAATTCAGCAAAGTTTATTTGTTTAAGGCTTTTGCGAAAATTTGTGTTACTCAATTCACCCCCCCTCTTGAGTACTGGAAGCCACTTGGTAACAAGTGGTATTAGAGCTAGACTCTTGTATAAAGAGCTTAGCCGCTTCAAGAGAACATGGCTTCCTCAAATGGCTTTTCAGAGGGATCTTCCATAAACCGACCACCCTTTTTCAATGGAGATGGTTATGCATATTGGAAGGAAAGAATGAAAATTTTCATTGAAGCTATTGATCTAGATGTGTGGGATGCTGTCGAAAACGGCGCATTTATACCTATAAAAACGATCGATGGTGTAAAGACTGAAACTCCTAGGAGTGAATGGTCTGATGATGATAAAAGGAAAGTTCAACATAATTTAAAAGCCAAAAACATCATTACCACTGCCTTGGGGTATGATGAATTTTTCTGAATTTCAAATTGCAAAACTGCTAAAGAAATGTGAGACATTTTACAAGTTACCCATGAGGGTACTAGTGAAGTTAAGAGATCGAGAATCAATTCTCTAACTCGCGAGTATGAATTGTTTAGAATGAACCAAGGAGAAAGCATTCAAGAAATGCAAAAGAGGTTCACCCACATTGTTAATCATCTTGCATCTTTAGGAAAAAGTTTTACTAACGAAGATTTGATTAACAAAGTATTAAGGTGTTTAAGCAGGATTTGGCAACCCAAGGTAACAGCAATTTCAGAATCAAGGGACTTGACAACCATGCCATTAGCTACCCTTTTTGGAAAACTTCATGAGCATGAATTGGAACTAAACAGACTAAGTCAAAGTGAAGAAAACGATAAGAAGAAAAAGGGGATAGCTCTTAAAGCCATCACCTCAGTAAATGATGACAATAATGACGAGGATGAAGAAGGCATGGAAAATAATGAAATCAATGAAGAAAACTTCGGCCTACTTGTAAGAAAATTTGGTAAGTTCCTAAAGAAAAAGGGGACACAAAGAAGACCACCTTTTCCTCCAAAGAAAACCTACAATAAAGGGGAAGGAACTTCCTCAACTCCAACATGCTATGAATGTGAAAAACCCGGACACATGAAAATGGAGTGTCCAGTTTATCAAAAGAAAATGGAGAAATTTGAAAAGAAACCATTCAAGGAAAGAAAAGGAAGAAAAGCCTACATAGCTTGGGAATACAACGACATGGACTCATCTGACAGTTCAGAAAGCGAAGAAGCTCATCTATGTCTTATGGCCAAAGGAGAAGAAGAGGAAGATATCGACAACGAGGTAAATTCTGACTTATTGCCCTCTTATGATGAATTACAAGATGCCTTCGAAGAATTACATAATGAATCACTTAGGCTTACTAAATTAATTTCTTCTTCTAAGAAAATAATTTCTTTATTAGAAAATAAAATCCTTACGTTAAATAAAGAAATTGAAGAATTAAAAATTGAAAATGAGACTTTGGGAATTATCGATGCATGCTCATCTCATTCCTCACATGCTTCTACTTCTTCGTCTTGCTCTTCATGTCATTTGCTTGAGAAAGAAATTGAAGACTTAAAGAACACCCTTGCTAAATTCACTTTTGGGAGAGATAATCTAAATATCATATTAGGAAAACAAAGGGTTGTTTTTGAAAAAGCTGGAATTGGTTATAACCCGAAAAATCAGCATAAATCTTATAAAAACTTCTTTGTTTATTCAAGTACTTCTAGTAGTCCATTTATTAAATGTTTTGACTGTGGAAAGAAGGGTCATAGTGCTTCAACATGCAATGCAAGAAAGAATGTTAACACAAAAATTGGGAAAAAAATGGTTTGGGTTCCAAAGGGTACATTGCCCAAAATTGACACTCAAGGACCCAAGAAAATTTGAGTACCAAAGGTTAAAAATTAAAATTGTGTTGTAGGTGTGCTTGAAAGCCAGGAGCTCAAATTGGTATCTCGACAGCGGCTGTTCCAAGCACATGACTGGAGACGACTCAAAATTCACCATGTTTATTCCCAAGAATCATGGACACGTTATTTATGGAGATAACAACAAGGGAAAAATTCTTGGAATCGGCAAAGTTGGTAAGAACCCCAACTCCTCTATTGAAAATGTGTTGCTTGTTGAAGGCTTGAAACATAACCTTCTTAGTATTAGCCAATTATGTGACAAAGGAAATAAAGTAATTTTTTATTCAAATTGTTGCATAATTGAAGATAAAAATGATAAGCATGTTAAATTCATTGGTCATAGAATAAATAACATCTATATGATTAGTCTTGACGATATATCTTCAAATGATGCGAAATGCCTTTTAAGTAAGAATGATGATTCATGGTTATGGCATAGGAGAATTGCACACATTCACATGGATCACTTAAAGAAGTTAGTCTCTAAAGAGCTAGTAATTGGACTACCAAAGCTTAATTTTGTTAAAGATAAATTATGTGATGCATGTCAAAAGGGTAAACAAATTAAGGTCTCTTTTAAAGTAAAAAATATAATTTCAACTACTAGACCTTTACAACTTTTGCACATGGATTTATTTGGACCTTCTAGAACTATGAGCTTTGGTGGGAATTACTATACTTTAGTGATTGTGGATGATTTTTCTAGGTTTACATGGACTTTATTTCTTGCAAACAAAAATGATGCATTTCTAGCATTTAAAAGACTTGCCAAAGTTATTCAAAACGGAAAAGGTTTTCAAATTTCTTCTATAAGAAGTGATCCTGGTGGCGAATTTGAAAATAATGTTTTTGAAAATTATTGTGATGAACATGGCATTAATCATAACTTCTCTACTCCTAGAACTCCACAACAAAATGGAGTTGTAGAAAGAAAAAATCGTTCTTTAGAAGAAATGGCGAGAACTATGCTTAATGAGGCTGCTCTTCCTAAGTATTTTTGGGCGGATGCTGTAAGTACAGCTTGTTATGTAATGAACAGGGCCCTTATAAGGCCTATTTTAAAGAAAACCTCATATGAGTTATACAAGGGAAGAAAGCTAAATGTTTCATACTTTCATGTTTTTGGATGCAAATGTTTTGTTTTAAATAATGGAAAAGATAACCTAGGCAAGTTTGATGCTAAGTCTGATGAATGTATATTTCTTGGCTATTCAAATCATAGTAAGGCTTTTCGTATATATAATAAAAGAGCTATGACTATTGAAGAATCTATACATGTTGTATTTGATGAAACTGACCCAAATGGATCGAGAAAGGATCTTGTTATTGATGATGTTGCAGAAGCATTAGCGGAAACACATTTGGATAGCAAGGAAAAAGAAATTAAGGAGCAAGAAGATAAACCAAGACAAGAGGATTCACAAGCTTTGGATCTTCCCAAAGAATGGCGTACCTCAAAACATCATCCGCTTGATCAAGTAATCAGTGATATATCAAAAGGTGTAAGTACTCGAAACTCCATTAGAAATGCATGTAACCACTTAGCTTTTGTTTCTCAAATCGAACCTAAAGACATCAATGAAGCCTTTAATGATGAACATTGGTTTCTAGCTATGCAAGAAGAATTAAATCAATTTGAACGAAATCAAGTTTGGGAACTAGTTCCTAGACCTAATAATCATCCTATTATCGGTACTAAATGGGTTTTTAGGAACAAACTTGATGAAACTGGCCTAACAACAAGAAATAAAGCTAGGCTTGTAGCAAAAGGTTATAATCAAGAAGAAGGTATAGACTATGAAGAAACCTATGCACCTGTAGCTAGATTAGAAACTATTAGAATGTTACTTGCTTTTGCTTGCATCATGGATTTTAAATTATATCAAATGGATGTTAAAAGTGCTTTTTTAAATGGCTTTATTCAAGAGGAGGTATATGTTGACCAACCTCCAAGCTTTGAAAATTATGATCTACCTAACCATGTTTTCAAATTGAAAAAGGCTTTGTATGGCTTAAAACAAGCTCCATGAGCTTGGTATGAAAGGTTAAGTAAGTTCCTTTTAGAACATGGTTTTACAAGAGGTAAGGTTGACATGACTCTTTTCATTAAAAATAAAAACCATGACATACTCCTTGTACAAGTATATGTAGACGATATTATATTTGGTGCTACTAACGAAATTCTGTGCAAGGAATTTGCTAAAATCATGCAAAGCGAATTCGAGATGTCCATGATGGGAGAACTCAATTTCTTCCTTAGACTTCAAATCAAACAAACAAGGAGTGGAACGTTCATTAGCCAAACAAAGTATTGCAAAGAACTTCTCAAGAGGTTTGGGATGGACAACTCAAAGCATATGGCTACACCAATGAGTACTTCATGTTACTTGGATAAAGACGAAGCAGGTAATTCTGTAGAAATTACTAAATATCGAGGTATGATTGGATCCCTTCTCTATCTGACTACTAGTAGACCTGATATAATGTTTAGCGTTTGCATGTATGCTCGATATCAAGCTAATCCTAAAGAGTCGCACTTAAATGCTGTAAAACGAATTATGAAATATCTTGGTGGCACTACACAAGTGGGCTTGTGGTACCCCAAAGGTGCCACTTGTAGTCTTATTGGTTATTCTGACTCTGATTTTGCTAGATGCAAATTAGATCAGAAAAGCACTAGTGGAACATGTCACCTGCTTGGCAATTCCTTAGTTTCTTGGCATAGCAAGAAACAAAATAGTATGGCCCTATCCACCGCTGAGGCTGAATATGTTGCAGCCGGAAGTTGTTGTGCTCAAATCCTATGGATGAAGCAACAACTTCTAGACTTTGGTCTTCAGCTTAATCACATCCCTATAAGATGTGATAATACTAGTGCAATCTATAACACCCCTTTGGAGGATGTCACACATAAAAGAAAAGAAAATAAAATAAATAGAAATAAAATCTACCCAAGTTGTGGAATATTTGTTAAAATTATTACGGGTTGTAAAATAATTCCCGATAGATCAAGTATGTAATAAAAAGATAATACGAAAAATACGAAATAAAAAAAAAAATCATCACTAATAATATACATATGGTTAAGTTATAAACTGTACATATAATTTACAACTAAGACTACAACTATTTAAACAAAAACAAGAAAGAAAGCAATAAAAGAGTTAATATATACGTACATACGCCGACGCGCCCCAAAAAAAACATCATGATTATCTACTCCTCGATGGATCACTCTCGGTGTGAAAATGATCATCGGAGATAAATATTCCTAATGTCTCGACACACGGCGATAACGGATCGCGCAGCCGACACGATGCTTATCTCACTAGGCTCGGGGTTTTCAAAGACCCCAATAACGCCTAATGGATAAGGGTAACTCTAAGTGCGTAGAAAAAGCGTCGTCGTCGAAATCGGATCTCCATCAAACCGATGACGTAGAATCACAAATATACGTCCAAAGATAGGTAACGTAAGCACGATCTCCTCGTAAATGCCAAGCCAGATCACCTCCATGGAATACCACTCTACGAATCCCAAAATGCAAAGCCGCCATCCCCCACACAATCAATCCGAGGGTATGGATGATCGGATGGTTCTTGCTCGTAAACCGATCGTCGGTCCTCTTGATCTCCCTCTTCCTCGTGGTACACGATCTCAAGAGGTTGTTCCTCTTCTTCCTCTTCAAACTCTTTACCGCATAAAAATAAATAGACAATAGACACATACAATAAAGAGGTAAGACAACATAAAATCATCGCAACATGGCAAATAAGAAGACGACACATAACTACTACACGCTTCATACAATACGAATAAGCTATAACAAGAATACATATTAAATATCCTAGTGTTTCGAACATCACGTATATAACACAAATAAAGAAATTCACACGATAAATCAATTTCACGATAAACTAAGATAAGAAATAGACAACTAACATAAAAATTATCGATAAATACAAATAGAGAAAATGTAAAAACATCCAAGATGTTACCGGATAAAGATAAATAGAGGAAAATGGAATATTATCCAATATATACTCAAATACACCAAAACACAACCCTACTCCATGGAGCTAAACCCAAACAGATATCGAGAGAATGACTTGCAAAATCTATTAGTACCACGGCTGCCCAACCAACTATTACGCGGTCACACGTTGCGTCCAATAGCCTACTTCAGACTGGGAATCCACCATCCAGCGTAGTATAGTTCACGGTCTCCCGTTGTGGCACTATAGGCAATGTACTACTAAACTTTACAAACCTCGATTAAATATAGTGAATGTCGAGTACATTAGTGTGCTATCGGTTTACCACGGCCCAAATGGAGCTACCAACTCATCCACATGTGGGATCCCGTACACTAAAGTCTCCAAGTTTATTAGAACAATAAACCACACTACATTTATCGCATCGACAACACGATGTGATTCGCCTCGTCAACCCAAAACACCAAAACTTGGCATAAAGACAGAACATAATTCCAAATATATGAAATTACGAAAATGCCCTCAAGATAAAAATATACCCTCAATGGCGTAGAAGCACATGCAGACGGTTCACATTTTCCCGACAAATAAATAACCCTCAAAAGCTCAGACGGTTCACATTTTCCCGACAAAAAAAATAAATATAGTAACGGTCAATCGCGTAGAAATTTTATCGCGTTTTGAAATCTCGTCGTTTTTACAAACGTTTAAAAATCGGGTAAAGATATTTTTCTGTTTTTAAAATCGCGTAGCATTTTTAATACGTTTTCTCAATCGCGTAGGATTTTTAAATCATTTTCTTATTCGAATGCCTTTAAAATTACCATTTAAACAGATAGAAATAATATTTAGTACATTTAAACTACGTAAAATAATTTTTCATACCGTATACTCGTCATTAGGATATTTTGACTATCCTATAGGTTCAATTTTTACTAAAAATTGACAAAGATTTTGTTTATAAATTTATAATAATGATTTTCTAAATTTTCCATAAAATTTCTATTTACCTAATTTTTAACCATTTCATTAAATTCTTTTTGAAATCTCTAACATGCTTCAAAACCGAAAGTGAGCTATATGTTAGAAAATTTCTTAACATTATCAGTATTTCCTTCCTAATGATAAAATTATGAATTTTAACCCTTTAGACTTACTTCTAATCAATTGGTTCCTTCATAAATCATTATAGAAAATTTCTTCTTAACTTGTATTGTTTCTTTTTAATTGAAAAAGGTTTAGAAACAAGTTTTTAAAATCATGAATTCCTATAATGGCATGTTGGCCGAATTTTATAAAACTTTTGCATTTGATTTCCAAAATGTCTTTCACCTTTTAAATCATATCAAATGTATTCTATAGTCTAAGTTCATTAAATCATTTTAGAAAATAGTTATCTATATTCAATTTAATCCTTTAGGCATGTTGGCCCAAAATACTAAGTTTGTACCATTTGATTTCTAAATGCATTTTTCTTTGATCAAATCAATTAGAAACTTTCTTGATTCTCCTAGGTTAATTAAGCTACACTTTAGGAAAAATCAAGAGAACATTTTGGTCCTCCAAACTTGTCATTGCCGTGAGCTATTGGATTGTGTTCTTTGGAACACTCATGCAAACTTACACATGTTATTCACATCCTAAACCTTATCATACAATTCTAACACATGCATTTATATCTCTAACACATGCAAAATATTTCTAACACATGCAAAATATTTCTAACACATAAACCTAATTTAAAGCTTATAGACATACAATCAAAAGCTATTAGACATGCAAGATTATTACAATTACCAAATAAGAAAGCTACTAACACATAACACTTAAGCTACTAGCAACCACAAAAATTAACAAATACACATCAATAAACACACCACAACCGAATCCTTATGGATTCTACAAACAACTCATCTTCTTACCACCATCAAGGGATGATAAGAATTGTCTTCCTCTTACCTTAAATGAAGACAAAAACTTGCTTTCTCACCTCCTTAGGTCACTTTTCACTCCACCAAACACCTAAAAATCTCAAACAAAACCTACATGTTACTAACCATGAAAAAGAAGCTAAACCATGGAAAAATCATGGCTTAGAACTTTGAAAAAGAAGAGAGAAAAGAAAAGTATGAAATTTCACCTTCTAGGTAAAACTTCCAAGGTTGGTTTCCAAGCCTTAGATGGAAGAATTTGAAGAAACTCCCAACTACAAAGGTTCTTAGAATGGTGTTTAGATTAAGGAAACTTGGTTAGAAAAATTTTTGGATGGTTGGAGTGTTAGGAAACAAGCTTGGCCGAATATGGTGGAGAAAATGGGCAAGAATGGTGGCTAGGGTTCTTGATGAGAGAGAAGAGAGAAAAGTGATGAAGACAAAGTGATCTTTTGGTCACCAAAGGCCTCTTGGCCGTGGACTTCAAGTGGGGTGCAAGGTGGGCACCTTGCTTGGCTTCATCCAAGCCATTGGATGAATCAAAGGCTAAGATTAAGCCTTGGTGAGCAAGCCTATTCTCATTGGTTGGTTCCTATGACTCACATGGCTTAGTCACACTGCGTAATAAATGCTCACTTGAGTCACCTAGCCGAGTCACTGCTCGAAAGTTCTACAAATTTTACGGTGATTAATTAAGCTACCGATCTAACTGTTTCAATTGTGGGTCCCGCAAAATATTTCCTGGTCCATCATTACTAAAACACACCGACTAATAAAATAATATTATAATAATATAAAATTATTTTATTTGACATTAAATCCTAAAAATTAAAAGATTATTTTTAGTCTCATTTAGAATCTAAGTTAAGTAAGATCCCCCAATTCTAAATAATAAAATAAGATTTTCCCCGGCCCTAAAATATTATTTTCCCGCTTCTCGAGCAAATCGCACAAAAAGTCCATATAAAATCACGACGGTATTTTCTCGCATTAAATCAAGAAGAAAACAATTAAAAACAGACAAAAACAGAGAAAAACAAGACGTCGGGACGTAACGGTCATTTCCCCGTTTTTTTCCACAACGTAGGTAATCGTCCAAAACGTTCAAATAAAATATCCAAAGAAGATTATTTAGCTGTATATCTTTCAGAAAAATTAATACAAAGAGCTCAAAAAAATTTTTATTTTACCGTCTCAAGCAAACTACGTAAAACGATCAAATAAAATTTGAACCTCAGTATTATCGTAGTTGTTTTCATACAAAATTCAAGAACAGTAAAAATAGGACACAAATGGTCATTCATACCAAAGCATGAAAAACAGTAAAACAAGACATTCGTAATATTTTCTAAAAATCAAGGCGTTACAACTCTCCCCAACAAATAAAAATTTCGTCCTCGAAATTTGATGTTCATCCAAACAAATGAGGATACCGATCTTTCATTTTATCTTCCAGCTCCCAAGTAGCTTCACCCGTCACATCATTCCATATAACTTTCACCACTCGATCATCTTCCCTCGAAGTCGCTTTACCTTTCTTGTCCTCTATCCTGACAGTAAAGTTTCGTAAGTCAAATTCTCCTTTAACTGTACGTCATCTGACTGTATAACATGTGTCGGATCTGGCATATACTTCCGTAACTGAGACACATGAAACACGTCATGCAAATTGGATAGAAACGGCGGCAAAGAAATCTGATATGCTACAGGGCCAATACGTCGGATAATCTGATATGGTCCAATGAATTTAGGAGTAAGCTTTTTAGACTTAATCACTCTTCCGACACCAGTCGTAGGAGTAACTCTCAGAAACACATGCTCACCCTCCTCAAACTCAAGAGGTCGCCTTCGCTTATCCGCGTAACTCTTTTGTCTGCTTTGCGTCGTCCTCATCTTCTCTTGTATCATCTTGACTTTATCCGTAGTTTGTTGTACAAGCTCCGGTCCAACAGTCATACTCTCTCCATCTTGATACCAGCATAACGGCGTTCGACATCGTCTTCCATACAATGCTTCATAAGGTGCCATTCCGATGCTTGCGTGAAAACTATTGTTGTAGGTGAATTGTATCAAAGATAAAAATTCATCCCAACTTCCCCGTTGTTCCAAAACACAAGCACGCAATAAATCCTCCAAAGATCGTATAGTTCTTTCGGTCGACCACCTCATGGATGATACGCCGAACTCGGGCCGTAACTTAGTTCCCATAGCTTCTTGCAGACTTCGCCAAAATCTTGACGTAAACCTCTGATCACGATCGAAATTATACTTGTCGGTACACCATGTAGTCTGATAATTTCACTGATGTACAACTCAAGGTTAATCTTTCCAATGAATATTTGATATTGATCGGTAAGAAATGAGCCGATTTCGTAAGTCTATCGACTATAACCCATATTGCATCATGACCTCTCCTTGTCTTTGGCAAACCAGTAATGAAATCCATAGAAATGCTGTCCCATTTCCATTCTGGAATCGATAATGGTTGCAACATCCCAGCTGGTCTTTGGTGTTCAACTTTCGATTTTTGACAAACTAGACAAGTTGACACGCATCTAACAACATCACCCTTCATTCCATGCCACCGAATAACTTCTTCAAGTCTTGATACATCTTTGTTATGCCCGGATGCATACTCAATAGACTAGTATGGGCATGTTTCACAATATATCTTCTCAACTCTCGATTACGAGGAACACAGACTCTACCCCGAAATCTCGTAATTCCATCGCTTCCTTCCTTGAACTCTAGTGTCTCGCCTTGTTTTATTTGCTCCCTTATTCCTTGTAAAAATTTATCGGCATTTTGCTTTTCTTTTATGTCTTCCATCAACTCGCTCGAGATAGTAACCATGCTAACACAGATCTTCCCTAGCTTTAACTCAACAAACGACCACTCATCTTTAAACTGCTCAATGAGCTCCTTTTCCTTGATCATTAGTGCGTAAACACTAATAATCTTCCCGCTCAAGGCATCGGCCACGACATTCGCCTTACCAGATGGTATAAAAGTTGAAAATCGTAATCGTTCGAAATTCCAACCACCTTCGCTGCCTCATATTCAATTCCTTCCGGTCGTACAAGTACTTCAAACTCTTGTGATCACCGAAAATGTTGAACGTTGCTCCATGAGAAAGTGTCTCCATATCTTCAAAGCAAAAACTACCGCAGCCAATTCTAAATCATGCGTAGGATAATTCTTTTCATGAACCTTCAATTGTCGAGAAGCATACGCCACCACATTCCTGGTCTTGCATCAACACGCATCCTAGTCCTTGATAAGAAGCGTCACAATACACATCGAAAGATTTCGTCGAATGCGTAGGATTAACACCGCCAGCTTGTTAACCTTTTCTTCAACTCTTGAAAACTAGCTTCACGCTCTTCCGTCCATTCGAAAGCTTGACTTTTCCTCGTAAGTTGTGTAAGCGGTCCAAAGCAATCTTGGAAAAACCTTCAATAAATCTCCGATAATAACCAAGAAGTCCAACAAAACTTCGAACTTCTTCATCGTCTTAGGTCTCTCCCACCGTAAAACAGCCTCTCCACTTTCGATGGGTCCACCGCTATACCTTCTTTAGAAATCACGTGACCAAGAAATTGAACTTCTTCCAACCAGAACTCACACTTAGACAACTTCGCATACAACCGTTTCTCCCTCAAAATCAAGAATAACACTTAGATGTTCAAGATGCTCTTCCTTCGATCTAGAATAGATCGAATGTCATCGATAAAGACAACGACAAATGCCTAGATACGGACGAAATATCCTGTTCATATAATCCATAAATATGGCAGAGCATTCGTCACCCCGAATGGCATTACCGATACTCATAATGTCCATAACGAGTTCGAAAAGCGCTTTCGCACATCTTCCCCTTTTACACGAATGTGGTGATAACCTCGATCGTAGATCTATCTTGGAAAATATCACAGCTCCTCTCAATTGATCCATCAAATCGTCGATTCTTGGAAGCGGATATTTATTCTTGACAGTCACCTTGTTCAGCTGCCGATAGTCCACACAAAGTCGTGACGTTCCATCCTTCTTTTTGACCAAAAGTACTGGTGCACCCCATGGGGAAACGCTAGGTCGTACAAATTCTTTCTCCAACAGTTCCACCAATTGCTTTTTCAGCTCCTCCAACTCTACTGGCGACATACGATATGGTGCAATTGAGATAGGACCTGTTCCCGGTACTAAATCAATTGAGAACTCGATCTCCCGCTCAGGCGGTAAACCAGGTACATCTTCAGGAAAAACGTCCGGAAAATCGTTGACAACAGGAATAGTATTCACATCCTTCTCATTCTTAACTTCTAGAGAAGACAATACCAGATATCCCTGCGCTCCATCTCTCAGTAAAGACTTGACCTTAACAAGCAGTTAAGAATCCAGACTCTTCTTCCTTAGGAAAAACTATAGTTTTCTTCGCACAATCTATGAGGATATGGTTAGAACATAACCACCCATCCTAAGATTACATCTATCTCAATGAGAGGCAAACAAATCAAATCGACCAAAACAAACGGCCCTTCACAACAATAGGACAATCCAAACAGATCTTAGAAGTAACTACAGTTTTAGCGGCTTGGTGTAGATACATTCAACATAACATTCGTAGAGAAGACATAGGCAACTTCAACCTTTCCACACAATCATATGCAATAAAAGAGTGTGTAGCACCCGAGTCATACAAGACACCAAGATTACCTCCAATGTCTCCTTCTCCCGAATAAGATCATCGACTTAGAAATCTCAGATCCCACCATTGTATATACTGTCCTCCGATCTCGGTTGAATACTTCCGCTTCTGCCGATTAGCTTTAACATACCGAACGCAGGTTTTCTCTCCATTGTGGACAATCCTTTGATATGTGTCCAGGTTGCTTACAATTGAAACAAACTGTACCTTTAACTGTACACTCGGGAGAAATATGACCTTTCTTCCCGCACTTAAAACACGTTGGCGTAAACGCCACCCTCTCGTCCAGCTCCACTACCACTTGCACTTCCACTAACAGATGGTCGTTGAGATTGACTTCCGTTGGCCTGATATACGGCTTACGCTGAAATCGATTGACATTACTACCTCCCCCTCTCTGGAACCTTGTCGGTCCAAAATTCCGATTCCTCTGATCTCTAGATGGCTCCAACTCTTCAAGTCGAGCACACGCATCCACCAACGCATGAAACGAGTCATCCTCAAAGATACCACTCCTCGTTTCGGTTCCACCCTTAAACCCGATTCAAACTTCCCGCATCTCCACACATCATCTTGTCGTGTTTGAGCATAATCCGAGAATTGAGATAAACTCTCAAATTTTGTGGCATACTCATTCACCGTCATATTCCCCGTCGCAAACCAAGAAATTCCATTTCCTTGGCATGCCTAGCACTCGCAGAAAATATTTATCCGTAAAAGTATTAGAAAATACTTCCCAAGTGATCTCACCCTTCACTTGCAACACTCGGCGGATTCCTCTCCACCAATGTTCTCAGATCTCCTCTCAAAGATGAAAACAAGATAAGTCACTTTCTTTTCATCCGTACATCTCATCCCCTCAAATATTCTCTCTAAATCTTGCATCCACCGACTCGCTTTCTCCGGATCCACCTCGCCTCTAAATTGTGGCGGATTATGACGCCTAAATTCGATAAATTTAGGGCATCACCGTAGCATCTTCTTCATTGGGTCGCTCTTAAATTTTGTCGAGTAATCACTTCACCATCTCCGCATAGCCTCAAGAAGAACCAACATCGGATCCTCATCTCGATTTACGTTAGCACGTCCTCTCGCTCTACCAGCCATCTCCTTTCTTCAAACATAACAAAACAAAGTCGATACATCCTTTAAGATATTTCCAAAAGGATATAAATCACAAAGATCACAGAGAATCACACAAAGACAAAAACAAAAACAGACCCAACCACAACCCCAAAAGACTCTAACTTGGGCTCGATACTAACTAATGTAACACCCTTTGGAGGATGTCACACATAAAAGAAAATAAAATAAAATAAATAGAAATAAAATCTACCCAAGTTGTGGAATATTTGTTAAAATTATTACGGTTGTAAAATAATTCCCGATAGATCAAGTATGTAATAAAAAGATAATACGAAAAATACGAAATAAAAAAAAAACATCATCACTAATAATATACATATGGTTAAGTTATAAACTGTACATATAATTTACAACTAAGACTACAACTATTTAAACAAAAACAAGAAAGAAAGCAATAAAAGAGTTAATATATACGTACATATCTTTGACGCGCCCAAAAAAAAAAAAACATCATGATTATCTACTCCTCGATGGATCACTCTCGGTGTGAAAATGATCATCGAGATAAATATCCTCGATGTCTCGACACACGGCGATAACGGGATCGCGCAGCGACACGATGCTTATCTCACTAGGCTCGTGGTTTTCAAGACCCCAATAACGCCTAATGGATAAGGGTAACTCTAAGTGCGTAAAAAAGCGTCGTCGTCGAAATCGGATCTCCATCAAACCGATGACGTAGAATCACAACCATACGTCCAAAGATAGGTAATGTAAGCACGATCTCCTCGTAAATGCCAAGCCGATCACCTCCATGGAATACCAGCTCTACGAATCCCAAAATGCAAAGGCCGCCATCCCCCACACAATCAATCCGAGGGTATGGATGATCGGATGGTTCTTGCTCGTAAACCGATCGTCGGTCTCGATCTCCCTCTTCCTCGTGGTACACGATCTCAAGAGGTTGTTCCTCTTCTTCCTCTTCAAACTCTTTACCGCATAAAAATAAATAGACAATAGACACATACAATAAAGAGGTAAGACAACATAAAATCATCGCAACATGGCAAATAAGAAGACGACACATAACTACTACACGCTTCATACAATACGAATAAGCTATAACAAGTAATACATATTAAATATCCTAGTGTTTCGAACATCACGTATATAACACAAATAAAGAAATTCACACGATAAATCAATTTCACGATAAACTAAGATAAGAAATAGACAACTAACATAAAAATTATCGATAAATACAAATAGAAAATGTAAAAACATCCAAGATGTTACCGATAAAGATAAATAGAGGAAAATGGAATATTATCCAATATATACTCAAATACACCAAAACACAACCCTACTCCATGGAGCTAAACCCAAACAGATATCGAGAGAATGACTTGCAAAATCTATTAGTACCACGGCCGCCCAACCAACTATTACGCGGTCACATCGTTGCGGCCAATAGCCTACGGCCTAGACTGGAATCCACCATCCAGGCGTAGTATAGTTCACGGTCTCCGTTGTGGCACTATAGGCAATGTACTACTAAACTTTACAAACCTCGATTAAATATAGTGAATGTCGAGTACATTAGTGTGCTATCTGTTTACCACGGCCCACGGAGCTACCAATCCACACGTGGGATCCCGTACACTAAAGTCTCCAAGTTTATTAGAACAATAAACCACACTACATTTATCGCATCGACAACACGATGTGATTCGTCCTCACAACCCAAAACACCAAAACTTGGCATAAAGACAGAACATAATTCCAAATATATGAAATTACGAAAATGCCCTCAAGATAAAAATATACCCTCAATGGCGTAAAGCCTCAGACGGGTTCACATTTTCCCGACAAATAAATAACCTCAAAAGCCAGACGGGTTCACATTTTCCCGACAAATAAAAAATAAATATAGTAACGGTCAATCGCGTAGAAATTTTATCGCGTTTTTGAAATCTCGTCGTTTTACAAACGTTTAAAAATCGGGTAAAGATATTTTTCTGTTTTTAAAATCGCGTAGCATTTTTAATACGTTTTCTCAATCGCGTAGGATTTTTAAATCATTTTCTTATTCGAATGCCTTTAAAATTACCATTTAAACAGATAGAAATAATATTTAGTACATTTAAACTACGTAAAATAATTTTTCATACCGTATACTGTCATTAGGATATTCTGACTATCCTATGGGTTCAATTTTTACTAAAAATTGACAAAGATTTTGTTTATAAATTTATAATAATGATTTTCTAAATTTTCCATAAAATTTCTATTTACCTAATTTTTAACCATTTCATTAAATTCTTTTTGAAATCTCTAACATGCTTCAAAACCGAAAGTGAGCTATATGTTAGAAAATTTCTTAACATTACTGTATTTCCTTCCTAATGATAAAATTATGAATTTTAACCCTTTAGACTTACTTCTAATCAATTGGTTCCTTCATAAATCATTATAGAAAATTTCTTCTTAACTTGTATTGTTTCTTTTTAATTGAAAAAGGTTTAGAAACAAGTTTTTAAAATCATGAATTCCTATAATGGCATGTTGGCCGAATTTTATAAAACTTTTGCATTTGATTTCCAAAATGTCTTTCACCTTTTAAATCATATCAAATGTATTCTATAGTCTAAGTTCATTAAATCATTTTAGAAAATAGTTATCTATATTCAATTTAATCCTTTAGGCATGTTGGCCCAAAATACTAAGTTTGTACCATTTGATTTCTAAATGCATTTTTCTTTGATCAAATCAATTAGAAACTTTCTTGATTCTCCTAGGTTAATTAAGCTACACTTTAGGAAAAATCAAGAGAACATTTTGGTCCTCCAAACTTGTCATTGCCGTGAGCTATTGGATTGTGTTCTTTGGAACACTCATGCAAACTTACACATGTTATTCACATCCTAAACCTTATCATACAATTCTAACACATGCATTTATATCTCTAACACATGCAAAATATTTCTAACACATGCAAAATATTTCTAACACATAAACCTAATTTAAAGCTTATAGACATACAATCAAAAGCTATTAGACATGCAAGATTATTACAATTACCAAATAAGAAAGCTACTAACACATAACACTTAAGCTACTAGCAACCACAAAAATTAACAAATACACATCAATAAACACACCACAACCGAATCCTTATGGATTCTACAAACAACTCATCTTCTTACCACCATCAAGGGATGATAAGAATTGTCTTCCTCTTACCTTAAATGAAGACAAAAACTTGCTTTCTCACCTCCTTAGGTCACGGTTTTCACTCCACCAAACACCTAAAAATCTCAAACAAAACCTACATGTTACTAACCATGAAAAAGAAGCTAAACCATGGAAAAATCATGGCTTAGAACTTTGAAAAAGAAGAGAGAAAAGAAAAGTATGAAATTTCACCTTCTAGGTAAAACTTCCAAGGTTGGTTTCCAAGCCTTAGATGGAAGAATTTGAAGAAACTCCCAACTACAAAGGTTCTTAGAATGGTGTTTAGATTAAGGAAACTTGGTTAGAAAAATTTTTGGATGGTTGGAGTGTTAGGAAACAAGCTTGGCCGAATATGGTGGAGAAAATGGGCAAGAATGGTGGCTAGGGTTCTTGATGAGAGAGAAGAGAGAAAAGTGATGAAGACAAAGTGATCTTTTGGTCACCAAAGGCCTCTTGGCCGTGGACTTCAAGTGGGGTGCAAGGTGGGCACCTTGCTTGGCTTCATCCAAGCCATTGGATGAATCAAAGGCTAAGATTAAGCCTTGGTGAGCAAGCCTACTTCTCATTGGTTGGTTCCCTTGACTCACATGGCTTAGTCACACTGCGTAATAAATGCTCTGCACGAGTCACTAGCCGAGTCACTGTTCTGAAAGTTCTACAAATTTTACGGTGATTAATTAAGCTACCGATCTAACTGTTTCGCTACTGTGGGTCCCGCAAAATATTTCCGGTCCACTGTCACTAAAACACACCGACTAATAAAATAATATTATAATAATATAAAATTATTTTATTTGACGCTTAAATCCTAAAAATTAAAAGATTATTTTTAGTCTCATTTAGAATCTAAGTTAAGTAAGATCCCCCAATTCTAAATAATAAAATAAGATTTTCCCGGCCGAAAATATTATTTTCCCGCCTCGAGCAAATCGCACAAAAAGTCCATATAAAATCACAGACATGTATTTTCTCGCATTAAATCAAGAAGAAAACAATTAAAAACAGACAAAAACAGAGAAAACAAGATTGTTCGGGACGTAACGGTCATTTCCCCTTTTTTCCCACAACGTAGGTAATCGTCCAAAACGTTCAAATAAAATATCCAGCAGAAGATTATTTAGTCAGTATATCTTTCAAAAATTAATACAAGAACTCAAAAAAATTTTTATTTTACCGTCAAGCAAACTACGTAAAACGATCAAATAAAATTTGAACTCAGATTATCGTAGTTGTTTTCATACAAAATTCAAGAACAGAAAAATAGGGACACAGCGGTCATTCATACCAAAGCATGAAAAACAGAAAACAGTACATTCAGAATATTTTCTAAAAATTGGGGCGTTACACAATCAATCTGACAAAGAATCCCATTATGCACTCTAGGACTAAACATATTGAGATAAGGCACCATTTTATAAGAGATCATGTTCAAAAAGGTGATTGTGTGTTAGAATTTGTTGAAACCAATAATCAACTTGCTGATATTTTCACAAAACCTTTACCTAAAAATTCTTTCATTCATTTAAGAAGAGAACTTGGCATTTTGGATCAATCGTGCATTTAAATTCTTACCTTTGCTGCTTATTTATTAATTTATTAATCTTAAATTGTTACTGACTTGAGTGTCTGAGATATCCTCAATTCTGTTTTGCAGGTACTTATTTAATTGGGTAAGTTTTTATCCTTCAAAAATGCATTTTGTACTTAATTTTCATGCTTTTCTGTCTAAGTTATTCGAATACCATGAGAAGGTATTCGAATACCATCATCTGTTCGTATGATTTTTCATGGTTTATAAGCAGGTGTATTCGAATACCTTAGTAGTTATTCGAATAACCTGAGGCTATATGTTATCAGTCACTAAATCTTGTCTCTGGGCATTTGAATACCCTAAGGAGTATTCAAATACTTGCATGACTGGGGCCAAGTCATATTGGTCAGTCTATTCGAATACCTGCATAGGTATTCGAATACCCTCTATCAGATGGCCCTGTCTTTTGTGTTTCCTAATGGCTGTATTCGAATACCATATAGGCATTCGAATACCTTTGGGCAGATTTATATAACCCCTCCTTCGTTAAACCCGTTTCCTCACTCTTTCCTTCTCAAAACTCTTGGCCTCCCCATTCCTTCCTTCTCTTTCTCTCCTCCCTATTTGAATACCTCCATCCACCCAACCATTCCATCTTTCCTACTCTCTTACCTTCAAATCTCCATCAATGGCATCCTCCTCCAAGCGTGCTCGCACAAAAACCGCACCATGCAACAACCCATTAGATCTGCGAAGGCTCTCATCCCACCCAGAGACCTTTGGAGGCTTCATCTCTCATTTCAAAGAACGCAACCTTGTGCAGCCCAAGTATCTAGATTTGGAATTCTTTGAAAAAGAAGGCGAATTTGATTTCTTACACCAGCTGCACCTCCAGGGCATGCTTTGTTTTTGCTCTTATAAAGCGGTTCTCTATCCTGATCTTGTAAAAATGTTCTACTGCAACCTGCGGATTGAGGGTCTAGAACTCCATTCTGATGTCAGTGATCAGCACATTATGATCATCCCTCAAGATTGGATTCACTTCTTTGGTTTAGAATCTGTTGGCCGTAACAACGAAGACAATGAAGAGCTTGTCCAGCGGCTCGACAAAATTCGAGCCATTGAAGATGTGCTTAGACCTGGGTTGGCATTACCTCCGACCCAAAAGGGAGTCAAAGGGGGCAAGATGAAGAGCCAGGATAGGCTCTTACATTATGCTTATGCCCACATCCTCGCTCCTAGAGGTGGGAACTACGCTTACCTGAGTGAAGATGATGTGTTTATGCTGTGGATCCTAAAGAAAGGATACCAGATAAACTGACTCGTTTTCATCATGAAGCACATGATGCGAGCTAAAGGAAAAGATCGATCAGAGTTACCTTACGGTGTGATCATCACTGCCTTCCTAGGCAAGTATCCTCAGATTGTGGAGACTGAACGCAAAACTACGTTGACCCTTCATAATGTGTTTGGTGCCTATACGCTGAACAGAATGAAGATGATAAAGACTGATGAAGGCTGGGTATTCCCAGTTGAAGTTGACGATGATGAGGATGACCCAGCTGATCCTGCTGCTGCCCCGATAGCCCCTGCTGCCTCTGATGCTGCTGGCCCTGCTGTCCCTGCTCCTGCTGCTGGTTCAGTCACTCTGGATCAAGTCATGGCCACCTTACAGGCCAACCGTGCTTATATGGAGGATAACCGAGCTTATCTGGAGCACACCTTCTCTGTTCTGTTTGACAAACTTGACGGTGTTGAGCGTGAGCAAGCTGCCTTGCGTGCCTTGTTATCTTCACGGGGTTCTGATTCCCCTCCTCCTCCTCCGCCAGATGCCTATTTCTAGGCTTTGTTCTTGTTTGGATGTTTTTTTTTCTTGTATTGGCTGTTTATCCTTTTAATTATGTTATGTATATTGGCAAAATTATTAATACAATCAGTTTCTCTTTATGCTTATTGCTTCCTTTTATGCATTTCATATCTATTATATCTTTTTGATTATGCCAAAGGGGGAGAAAAATATAACTATGAGAAAAGACAGGTTAAAATAACTAATATTGGATTCCAACATTAAGGGGGAGCTACGCATGCACATCTCTAATATCAATATCTCTTCTTGCAAAGAGGAATGTAAGTCTCTTACCTTGTGAATTCCAATTATTTTTGTACTGATGTTTTTCTCAATGATAGTTTGTCATCATCAAAAAGGGGGAGAATGTGTTCACTACGCAACAATGAAGATGTATTTTGATGATAACAAACATGAGAATGATGAGAAGACCAAGTCCAAGTGTTTCAAGATTAGTTTTAGGACTTAGGATCTATCATGTATGGAGCTGTCAATTAGATATCTCAATGGTTAATCTTAAAAGATCTAAAATAATTTGCTCCTTAAATTAAACTGAAGTTTTAAAATAGCTTTTGAAAGATCAAAGCTTTTGGAAATTGAAAATAAGCATTTTGAAGCAATTTAGAAAGGTTTTTTAAACTGTTTTTAACTGAGGTATTCGAATACCCCTTTATGGTATTCGAATAACCTGATTCATAATTCATACCTTCTGTTTTTCCAAAAACAGAGGTATTCGAATACCCCATATGGTATTCGAATACCCTGATTTCAGAATATACTCGTTTAAAAGAGGTATTCGAATACCCTTGACTGGTATTTGAATAACCCCAACTTGATCAGTTTTTTTAAATAAGCTTTTGACAGAGGTATTCGAATACCTCCTGCTGGTATTCGAATAACCCACGGGAATCAGCTTTGGCTGTTTGAAATTCATATGAGAATCAAAAGCTTTTAATATCAAATTAATGCTCCCAACGGCTCTCTCTCATACGAAGCTCTATAAATAGAGGCATGGGACACCTCTAATCAACCCCCGAACATTCTGATTAATTCTTGCTTTGTTAAAAACGAGTTTTACACAATTTCCTCTCTTTTTCTATGCTCTTAATATTGAATCATTGAGATATCTGTGACAAAGCTCCTTAGTGCTTCAATTTGTAATTATTTGCTCTTAGAGAGAGTTTCTTCTTCATCTATTCTTTTATTTCTGTATATTGAGGGTGAGGTATCCCTCAGGATTGTATAAGGGTGAGGTATCCCTGATTGATTGAGGCTTGAGCACAAGGGTAAAGTTTCCCTGTGTGTGAAAAGTGCTCTTTATTGTAATGGTTGCAAGCACATGTTTTAAGCTTGTCTTGAATAGTAAAAAATCTCGAACTGTGTTTCGGGGACTGGACGTAGGCCACAAGTGGTTGGTGGTCGAACCGGGATAAATTTTGTGCCTGTTTTTCTTCCCTTATTCTCTTTTCTTTATGCACTTTATTTACTGTTTCTTGCAATTTAATTATTAATTGTTCTTCCTTTTCTTATCTCTTTCACATCATTTAATATTTAAATTCAGCAAAGTTTATTTGTTTAAGGCTTTTGCGAAAATTTGTGTTACTCAATTCACCCCCCTCTTGAGTACTGGAAGCCACTTGGTAACATCAAGAACAAGGGAATTAAAAGAAAAACCACATAACCCACAACATTTATTCCTAGTGATTACAGAAATTATGGTGTTTATCACAAGTTCTAAGTTCATGCAAATTTTTCCAAATCATACATCAACCCAAAAATTATTCCCAAATTGGCCAGATTTAGAAAAGTATTAAGAAAAGAGATAAACACATAAATCATGAAATAAAAACATTGATTAAACCCATAAAAGAATTTATATCTTCCAAGTATCAAGATTCATCATCACCTTAACAAGGAAAAATTAGTTACATATGGAAAAAGAAGAACACAAAGGGAAGAATATAACAAACTCCATTGTAGCAAGGTGGAAAGGTTGAAGAAAATTCATAATCTTCAAGTCTAATTGTGCCCACACCACTTTAGGGTTTGTGCCACTTAACGGTTGCTGCGTTCTGTCTAAGCGTGTATTCAATTTGGTGTAACTTTTCTTTAAATAAAGGATTAACGTGTTCAGTTATGCGTTCAATACTCAGGCATTGAGTTTCTAGTGCTTAAGCGTTGGCCTACTGATTGGAATTTTCTTGCGCGCAATGTGCACTCAAGCGGTGATTGCCCAACGCTCAAGCGCTGGGCTTTTGAATGAATTTTCTTCTTTTTTTTCTGCTCTTCAAATGCCCAATCTTGTCCATACCACAAAAAATACATAAAACACATAATAAGAATAAAATTAAAAATAATAAAAAAAAATAAACTTGAGAACAAAACTCAATTAAACAAATTAAAGGAGAATGAAAAACCCCGAATTTGAATCGTAAAAATATGATTTTTTAAAGGTTCATCACTCTCCCAAACTTAAGATTTTGTTTGTCCTTAAGCAAAAAGAAAAAGAATTAAAATAAATAAATAACTAAAAACTAAAAAAAAAACAAATTTAAACATGACAATATCGGGAAGTGAATATCATGCATATCCTCAGAAACTGCTTCACAATCTAATTTCAAAGTGTTACACATTTACAATCCAATTGTCACAATGCTCTCACATGCAACTCTCATGAATAAATGACTTCCCAAAAGCATGAATGAAAGACCCAATCTCTTCCTAGAGTACAAACCCAGATAGGTTCATAAAATTGCAAATGCATATCAAACTCACATCCATAGGGTTGTTCTTCGTCTTTCTCTCCACTAATGTAAATAGCACATAACCAAAGATCAAAAGGGTCTTTTAAAACTTGTAATGTAAGACCAATGGTGAGGGTTATGAAAGAAGGGATAGGATAATGAAAACAAAAGTTGAGATACATAATCATGCATATTTCAAAATTCAAGCCACAAAATGTAGAACATGAACAAAACGAAGGAAAAGAATCAACACTTTATTCATTCCTTTTTCTTTTTTTTAATCAACTTCCACCCCCAAACTTATTTCTTTGCAAAACTTTGGGTGAACTTTCTTTATTTTTTTGAATTTTTTTGAATTATTTTTCAGCTCTATAAATATTCCATGAACAAAAATAACAAAAGCTTGAATAATAAAATAACACACGATATGCACTCAATAAAGGTTATGTAAGAGAGATTTTTTTTTTATTTATGGGAAAGGTAAATGTGGGTAAATAAAAGAGATAGTGGTCAAACAATATCAAGGCTGCAAAAAGGGACCTAAGCCTGACATGCAATTTCCTTGATCATGCATTGTCTAGGATTTCACCTCAAGAGAGAATCAAACAACTTCTAAGCTTGACATGCAATTAAATTCCAAGGTCTATTAAACATAAAGATGGGAACAACTTCTTCTCATGTGATATCCCATGAAATTAGATCAATCCACAATTCAAACAATCATTGAATATTCAACTTAACACTCGACATGCATAGTTTTAACATAATGACTCAAAACACAAAATGGGTGATGATGAAAAAATAAAATAAAAAAGAACAAATAATATATGAAAGAAAGGAAAAGAAAAACTCTTTTTGGCGGTCGATAACTATATACATTCTCCTACAAAGACTCCGAACTCAGGGAGGCACTTAAGTCGACTCAACAATACCTTCAAAACAAAAATAGAAAAAATGTCAGTCAATAAAATAAAGATAAACAAAATAATAGCAAAAGCAAATAACTAACCGAAACCAAAAGTATAAAAGAGAAAAGTAAATGAAAGAACACTTGGGTTGCCTCCCAAAAAGTGCTTGTTTAACGTCATTAGCTCGACGTTACCTTTTATTATTATGGTGGCTTGAAATAGGAAAAATAGGATGACACCTTTCTTTTGTCAGATATTTGCCTTCATACTTGTTCACTGGCCTTGGAATCCCTAAAGGCGTTTGGAAATTGACTTGAACCTAGTTGTTCTGAATACATCTTAGCATGCGAAGTCTTAGTAGGCCATGCAGGTCTCAATTTTTCAACAGGTAAAGGGTTAGATTGCAATGAACCATGGATGATAGGAGGACCTTTCTCTGTCTCATCAGTCTTAGAAATGAGAGAGTCAACATTAATCGATGGTGGAGAACTCTTACCAGTCAATTTGTAACACCCAAATACAATTTTTGTAAAATACACGAAAATATTTCAAGACAAATCGCATAAATGTGTCACTTCTAAGAATGCATAAGAATAAAATCCATAATAACCTTTATAGTTATTAAAGAAAGCCTCGAATGATAAAAAGATCATATATACACACATCTCTGGCTAGTAAGCCATATTGTATATATAAACTTTTACATACAATAAAAAAAGTAATAATATACAAACTGGTTCAACAAGAAATAAAACTACTAAACTAAGTCTTCTGTTTCTTCTTTTTCTTGCCATTTTTTTGGAGGGTCTTCACCTGGAATTACATGAAGTATACAGAGGTGAGAAATCACAATTTCTCAGTATTTGCATACCAAGACCAGCAATTAATCATTTACAATAAATAAATAACTGAGCACATTAATAATATAAACAATATAAACATCTGATAATCAATAACATCAACTCATACAATTGTAAGATATTATCAAACAAATGACTAACTAATTAATCGATTAAATAATGACAACTGCCCATATAATTGTCAACCATGCAATGCTTTATGTAATGAGGTATGTTTATGCTCAAACAAGTACTAATATAATGTTTATGCAATGTAAATGCAAGTTTTGAAATTTGAAAACACAAGCTACTTGTTTAATTTCCCAGAAACCCCTGCTTCTTGTATATACAAAGTAGAATAAGCCTAAAAGCCTAATCCCACTTGGTAATAGGTAAACACATTCTCTTTACCAACATAAGAGTACTATTGTCACTCCCATACCGGTAACCTTGACCAAAATAGCATATTAGCTACGAGAATGTAGATCAACACCTTGTTCTCTGGCCATATAAGCACACCATGTTAAGTTACAAAACATAGGAAACTAACAAGCTTTAAGTTTGAAAACCAAAAATCAAGAACTATCTCAATTCATAATTAAGACATATCACAAGATTCCCATAACCAAGTGACTTTCCAATACTAATACATATATGTCCTAGTATCACCTATCAAACAAGGTATCAAGAACCATGTAACTAGTATTTTCTTACCTAAAACTTCTCACCATCACTTCACAAGTGATTTCCAAGTCAACATCATGTTGATCAAAGTTTTAGATTGTCCTTAAGGTATCTTATCTCTCAAAGAACACCTAAGGTTTCACAAATTCTCATATATGGTTGGAGGTTAATCTCTCCAAGAAATATTCCCATTAGTGCCTTAACACCCTTAAAAAGACATATATGAGTGGTCCCAACACTTAGGAAAGCTCGTTTCCCCTAAGACAACATTCTTCCCATTTTTGCTCAATTTCAACCTTTCACCTTTGCTTAGTAAAATGAGCATAGCTTGAGCTAGGGAAGTCGAAACGAGGTGATTTTGGTGTCATTGGAAAGCTAAGAGAAAGAGTTACAACTTTCATAAAGACTACAAAAGGTAGTTCTCACTTTATCTAGGGACACGACCTGTGTGTTTCTGGGACAGAAACACAACAACACATTTTCTAGAAGGAAACATGACCCACTCATGTTTTTGGACACGAGGTGTGTTTCTATGACAAAAACACTGCAGAAAATTCTACACGACCTAGCTACTGTTCCATTGGCCAAAATCACGAGATTTGATCCCTTCAAACTCGTTTTTTGATGATTTTAAGTCCCAAACAAGTTCACAAATATGAAAGAAACATAAAACACTAATTGATTTCACCAAAAAAAGATTATTACATCAAATCACCCATCAAAACCCCAAAATCTACACTTTGAGCATTTTAGGTCCAAAATTGATAGTTTTGATTTCTAATCCAAACTCTTTGCATAAACAAGTCATAAACGACACTTATAACTCATCCAAGCAAGAAAATCACATAAAATACCACAAGAACTCAAATTGGCATATTAAACCTCAAATAAACCTAACATGGAAAAATGAAGAAAAAGATGAAGTTGAGTTCAAGAACCCCTACCTTCAAACTCTTTAAGCTACAGAATATGGTGGAAATGATGAAGAATTGATCACAAGTCTTCAAGCTTCTCTTTCCCTTTATCTTTCTTTTTCTTCCCATCCTTCTTTTCTCTTTTCTTTTCCTTCTCTCCTTGTTATATTTTTTTAACCATGAAAGAAGAATGAGAAGTGATAGAAATATCACTTAAAAGAAGTCAAGATAGAAGGCTAAACCGTGGATGGCTTAGGACTTTTAGTTACTATACTGGTAATTCTTGATCTGTTAAAAGCACTCAACTTTAGCTAAACCAAGTTTTCCAAGTTCCAACAACTTCTAAATAAATCATAGGATTCATAAAAATTATTGTTGTACCAAAACCATCATTTTCTATATTTGTGACTAGTCATTTCAACTTTAATTAGACAACCTGTATGCCTAAAAATACCAAATTGACTTCGAAAATTCTCAAACTTAAATCACATCACAGAATACACATTTGTGACTTAGAAATAAATTATTCTCATCTATTTCCATTAGCTAAGCCATTTATGCTAATATCTAGGTCATTTGAAGCTATTTTTCACCTTTCGGCTTGCAACAAAATACCTAAACTAACTCAAATTATCACAAAATTAAACAAGCATGTTAAGCAAGTATGAAGCTACCTCTGTAACTATTTACAAGTCTAACATATTGAAGAGGATGTTACACAATTCCTGTTGAAATTTACTTTGAATGCAATTAATGGAAGCATAAAGATCCGATGTTGGTGAAGACTTATCAAAGGCATTGATAATCACTTGATCTCCATCCACCCTCAAAATAAACTCACCCCTAGGTATATCAATCACAGCTCCTGAAGTATCCAGAAATGGTCTTTCAAAAATCAATGGAATGTGGTAATCTTCGTCTATGTCTACAATGAAGAAGTCAATGGGAAAAATGAATTTATCCACCTTTACAAGCACATCTTCGATTACACTCCAAGGATATATATGTGATCTATCAGTGAGTTACAGTATAGTGAAAGTGGATTTTGGATCCTTCAAGCCTAATTTTTCATAAAGAGACAGTGGCATCAATTTAATGCTGGCTCCCAAATCACAAAGTGCTTTTCCTGAAAATTATGAACCAATCTCCCAAGGAATGGTGAAACTACTGGGATCCTTAAGCTTTAGTGGCAACTTCTTTTTAAAATAGCATTGCACTCATTAGTAAGTGCCATGGTGACGCCGTCTTTAAGCTTTCTCTTTCTAGATAAGAGCTCTTTCATAAACTTAGCATATGATAGCATTTGTTTAAGAGCTTTAGCAAAAGGGATGCTTATTTGTAATTTCCTGAAGACATCTAAAAACTTCAAAAACTATTTATCTTGCTTCTCTTAAGTTTCCTTCTTCAATCTTGGAGGGAATAGAAGCCTAGCATACAGTGTTGGGTCCAATGGTTTACCCAAATCTGAATCTTTCTTCTTTCGTCGTACTCTTGGCTGTCCCTCTTTGGCTTTAGCAGAGATTTCTTCCTCAGGAGTTTCTTTTTCTTTATTATAACTTGAAAGAGGAGGCACTTCCTTAGCTTCACCTTCTTTTGGTTGAGGGCTAACAACTCTTCCACTTCTTAGAGAAATTTCCAGACACTACTCTTTTGCATTAATTATTGTATCATTGGGGAAGGTGCCTGAAGGTCTCTCGGAGAGTTGTTTTGCTATTTGACCGACTTGATTCTCTAAACTCTGAATGGCTGCTCCTTGATTTTGAAAATTTTCCCTTGTTTGCTCCATAAAAGTGGAAGTCTGTTGTACAAAAGTAGATATCTGTATAGAAAGTTTCTCAAGTGCAATGTCAAGAGGAGACTTCTCCTCTAGTTAAGGATTCAATGGTACCATTTGATTACTCTAAGAGAAATTGTGGTGATTCCTTTAACCTGGATTGTAAGTATTTGAGTAAGGGTTACCTTGTGGTTTTGAAGGATTTCCCATATAGTTGACCTTCTCTAGAGCAATAACACCTGAATTCCCTGCCTCACATTGACCATTGACATTATTGCCTCCACAAAAATTGTAAGTCAGGCCTTGGTGATTAATTGAATTTACCTGCAAAGTACCAACTTGCTTAGCGAGGTTGACAATGTGTTGCATCATAGTCTTATTTTGTGCAAGTAGAGCATCAATAGGGCAAGCTCCAATACTCCCTGTTTAACTGTAGATCTTCCACTAGGAACTTGGTACTCATTTGTAGCCATAGTGTCAAATAATTCTTGAGCCTCTTTTGGAGTTTTTGTGTTCAAAGACCCACCTAAAAATGCATCCACCATAAGTCTTGTGGAATGATTCAAACCATTATAAAAGATTTGCACCTACTGCCAAACTTCGAAAGCATGATGAGGACATTTTCTAAGCAGCTCC
Source organism: Ormosia emarginata (assembly GCA_029884605.1). Taxonomy (NCBI): domain Eukaryota; kingdom Viridiplantae; phylum Streptophyta; class Magnoliopsida; order Fabales; family Fabaceae; genus Ormosia; species Ormosia emarginata. The sequence goes on along the minus strand of JAQQTP010000079.1, from coordinate 13,982,436 downwards.
TTAAATCTTTCCCACACTTCATAGAGAGATTCTCCTTGATTTTGAGTAAAGCAAGCAATCTCACTCCTTATCTTCACAAACAATGATGGAGGGAAATACCGAGTGAGGAACTTATTAACTAGATTATCCCAAGTGGAGATGCTTCCTTAAGGCTGGGCTTATAGCCAGCTCTTGGCTTTATCTCTCAAAGAAAATGGAAAAAACCATAACCGTATAACATCATCACTAGCTCCATTATATTTGATGGTATCACAAAGTTAGAAATTAGCAACGTGCAAGTTTGGATCTTCTGAATGACCTCCCCTAAACTGATTCTGTTGTACCAACTGTAGAAGAGCTGATTTAATCCCAAAATTATGAGCTTGGATAACAAGTCGAACAATAATGGTTAAAACATTCTCAGAAGATGGAGTGGCATAATTAGTTAAAATGCGTCTTCTCTGTATAGTAGTATTCTAAGCCATCATTTCTCCTTCGATTTTCTTTCCTTCTTTGTACTTTTCTAATTGCTCTTTCTATTCTTGTTATCTCTAGATCAAAGAGTAATTCTTCTGACTTCACAGAACCATGCATAAACAAACAAACAAGCAAACCAAAGTAAAGTAAAGTAAAGAAATTAAAAATAAAAATAAAAAAAAATAAAAAAAAGAAAAATAAATGCTTAAATTAGTATCTTTTCAACTATTATTTAATATTAATAACAATAATATCTGGCAACAGCGCCAAAAACTTCTTATGAAATCGACTTTTAGCCATGGCTACCATCACTCAAGAGGGGGGGTGAATTAGGTGATTACAGATTTTTAAAATAACATTAAGAAATTATATATTTTGATATTTTTAATCAACACGTGCAGCGAAATAAGTTTAACAAAGAAACAACTATTGTAAATTACACAAATATAACTTGGGTTATGGGAAAATTAAGGAAATAAACTAGATATCAAATTCAACTCAAGCATATATAATTAAAGCACAAATGTAAATGAGATAGAGTTGAGAGAAACAAACACAGTATTTATCTTATTTCAGCCATCAACCACTTGTGGCCTACGTCCAGTCCTCAAGTAAATCACCTGAGATTTTTCACTATCAATACAAGCTAGAGCAGGTGCTTGCAACCATTACAAACTAGAGCATTTTTCACACGTAAAGAAACTGTACCCTTGTGCTAAAGCCTCAACTTTCAGTAATACCTCACCCTTACACAAACCTTTAAGGGATACCTCACCCTCTTTACAATACCTTTGAAGGATACCTCATCCTCTTCAAAAGAGCAGAATATAGAAGAAGTGAAACTCTCATAAAGAGCAAATAATATAACTTGAAGCACTAAGAAAGATCTTTAAAGATATCTCAAAGTTTTGGTAAAAAAGAGCACAGGAAATATGTAAAAATATGAATAACGAGTTAAAACAAGAAAGAATGGTTTCAAATTGTTGTGTGTATGTAAAAGATGACCCAAAACCATGTATTTATAGTGTTATTGAGAAAATAGCCATTAGGTATCATTTATTTCATCATTGAATGCATAGAAAAATAGTTGTTGTGTGTTTATGCTCGTGTTTATTCCAATAACCCTTTGGTTATTTGAATAAATCTTGAAAAACACATCCTGAAACGTTTTCTGGGCTGTATTATTCGAATAACCCTTTGGTTATTCGGATAAATCTTTAAAAACATGTTTTGGAATGTTTTTTGGGGTGTGTTATTCAAATAACATATCCCTTATTCGAATAAACTACTCTGATTTTGAAAACTAACTTTAAATGGTCATAACTTCCTTATTTTTCATCCGTTTAAAGCAAATGACTACTCATTGGAAAGATCTTTGAGTCTATTTTCAAGTGGAATAAATTTCAGAACAAAGCTCAAAGTATTTTGAAAGTTATGAACAAAAGAATAACCAAAGGTCAGTTTTGCAAAACACAAACTTGACTATTTTTCATAGTTTTGAACTTCCACCATAACTAGCTTTTCAGAACTTGTTTATTAGATATTTTAGCATGTGAAAACCATTTGTAAAGATTTGAAAACATATTTGAGACATTCATAAGGCTTCTTACATAAAGACCCTAAGTTCTATAAGCTATACCATTTAATCTTCCTTTGGACTTAGTCTTTGACATGACTTTGCTGTCATCAAAACCTTCATGAAATAGACATTCACATTCTCCTTGAGTTGAGCATAATTGAGATCTTTTGCTTTCTTGTTGCAATGCTCACTCTTGATACTTAGACTATCCTGCAAAGTATTGCTCACTTAAACAAGCATAATTAGTCCAAATTCATACTTCAATATATTCATATGCATAATTTATAAATGTATAATTTTATTTAGTCTAACATGCATATAAGACTTTCATAAACATATCCAAATAAGATATTTATCAATTATTAATAGATATGCTTTATATAGGATGTAACAAAGAACACTTTGCATATTTTCATTTAAATAGAGCCAAATCCAATATTAATCATTATAACTCATAAAATATTATTGGATATATTATATAAAGAATGCTACACATATCTCATTGCACGATTGTTAAGTAAAATATAACTAGATAAAGTACATAATCATGCATGATACAATATAATCTATTAAGTACATCTATGTAGCATAACCATCATTCTTTTTGGCTTGTATTTGTCATCCTCAAAACTTAACATATTAAATCATTGTGACAAACTTATTTCTACAATCTCCCCCTTTTTGATGATGACAATTCACTAAAGAAAAATATATTGAGCAATATAAGCATATTAAACAATAAGTACAAGAAAATATTTTTCTTTCCAATTCTCACTCTCCTATTTGACATCAACAAAAAGGCTTAGGAAGGAAAGATCATATTTTCTCTCCCCTTATAGGTAAAACTCATGTTGCCAAAAAGAGTAGGATCATCGAAACCAAAAACTTCTTTAATGTATTCAAAACATAACTATCTCTCCCTATTTGATTGTACATATGATTCAAGAATAGAGAGATGAAACAAACATGCTTTCAAGATATAAAAGATTATTCAGGCAATACTTGTCATATTCTGGTACATCAACATGTAGTGCATGATAGCAATAAAGCACTCAATGTAATCAAACAAGGATGTAAGCCAAAATATATAAACAACTTAAGAGTTAGGCTCCCCCTCATTGAAGCACAAGGTGCATAAAGTGAAATATATATGTCAAGACCATGTAAGCACATTACCATAAAGTAAAGCAAGGCAAAAGATACTTATTCTTAATCCATCAATCAAAAACCAATTTAAAACTTCTACCAATTTCAAAAAGAATTTTATAAGGGCACATTACATTTTCAAAAGCATTTTAAGGCATTATTCAAGTTTATCAAGAAATACATGATCATCATCAAAACTTATATAAGCATTTTGGGCAAATAATGATCATGTTAGGCATGTTAAGGCATAACAAAACTTTCTACTTCTCCAAATATTACATGATATTTAATTTAAAGCATAAATAAGGATAATATATTGATATCACCAAAAGTGTACTCTTTGAGTTTTTGTAGGTGACTCCAACTTCCAAGCTTCAAGTTTGCATGAGGAAATAGAGATTCTTTGTACCTCTTTTAAAAATTGAATCTTTTTAAACTTTACTATCCTCAAGTTAAATAAACTTATTCCATTTAAATGCTTGCTTAAGATAGTTATTACCCTACAATACAATTCAAAGCACTTTCTTTGGTATCCATCAATTTTGGATCTATAAGGTTAGTCATTATGTCAAACTCATAAGCAAATAAGCTTTCAAAATAATAAGGTAAAACAACAAATGAGTGCACAAGGGAAAAATATATTTCATTTCATTAATCAATTTAGTCAAGTACATATATTCATCAAAAGAATAGCCAATTTTATTTGGTTAAGCATTTGCATTTTTAGTCTAATTATAAAGAATTCAACATATACAACAAATTCTTGAGAAATAAAAGGGAAAAACAGCATAGTCTTTCATGTAGCCTGTGTTTATTCAAATAAAATGAGTTTTACTCGAAGAAACTCATGGAAACCAGACAGACTTGGCTTTCTGTCAAGTGTTATTTGAATAACTATTCTGTTATTCGAATAACAAAGCATTCAGACTTGGCTTACTACCAAGCTTTATTCGAATAACCTTCTGGTTATTCGAATAAAACCAAAAAGGATAGACTTATGTTAAAAGAACATTATTCGAATAAGAGGACACCTATTTGAATGAATCAAATGAAACAAATAGAGAGCAGCAAATTTTATTCAAATAAGATTGACATTATTCAATTAGAACAATTAAAAGACAGATATGATATGAGCTTCTGACTTGTGTTATTCGAATAGCCATAGGTCTATTCGAATAAAACATAGAAGAATCACATATTTTGAGGCTACTGACTTGTGTTATTCAAATAGCCACATGTCTATTCGAATAAAACTGTCTGGAAAGCATTTATAAACATATTTTAGGCTGTGTTTTGAGAGGAGAAACTTACCCAATAAACGAGTACCTGCAAAACAAATTATGGGATATCTCCGAAGCTCAAGTTAGTAATAATTCAAAGGAAATAATTCAATGATAAAACAATGATCACAAGCATTCATTTATATGCATGATTGAACAAAATCTCAAGCTCAAGGATATCATCATAAAACATGTCATCTCAAACAAGGATCATACTTATCTAGCATATTCAAGACATGTAGAGATATTTTCAAGATATAAGACTAGAAAAGCATAATACAAGTTTTCACTTATCCAAAGATTGCAAGTCCAAGCTTCATGGAGACAAGGAAGAGAGCTTGGAATTATTTATGGTCTTTGTACTTAGAGCTGCCACTTTCAAGATGCCAAAGTCAGCTCTTGGCCTTCAAACACACCTTAATTTTTGACTTTTGGTACCCAAGTTTTTTTTTTGGGTCATTGTGTGTTAGTTTTTGAATATTAATTAATTATGTTCTCATAAATATCAATTTTTTAATAGTATTTAAATTGAGCACAACAAGTTAAATAAATAATTACCATTAGGTACATAGCCAATAACATGTTTACTTTCATGATATATAGACAATTTAAAGCATAGTAAGCATACATAGTCATAGAATACCCTATTTTCAAGAAATATGCAAGGTAGTGAGAAAAGGTGTAACAAGAATGAACATAATCATGTGCTATATATAATATTTAACTTTTACTAAGTACACATGATTCTATCATCACCTAAGGCTTACAAAGAATATACCTCATATTCATTTGTCTTTTTAAGTAAATGTGCATAAGAGATAAAAACTTTTGATACCTTGGCCTTGGTAATTAAGGAAACTCTTTTCCTTACCCATTGCTTCTCTTTTGGTGTCTTGAACTTTACAAACTTTACATTTTGTACTTGAGAAGCTTTGGTTGAAGCCATCTTCCTTCTTTGACTAAAACTTTTACCATTGGGCTTTGGAAGCATTCTCCTTGATGATTCCTCTTTCCATTGATCAATTTGTCCATCCTTTTGAGAAATTTTCTGCAAAATTGAAACACTAGGATGACATTTTGGTACCCACTTCATCTTGGGTCCTTGAATGTTAGTACTAAGGCCTTTATGATCTTTAAGAACCCATACCATACTTTTTCTCATATAAGGATTTATTCTATAATTGCATAAATGAGAAATATGTCCTAGATGACCACAAAAATTGCAAACAATTGAATTTAATGATGGTTTGGTCCTTTGAAGATCATCTTTGGAAAACTTAAGCATTTTGTTGTTTTTGCATTTTAAACTATTTTTGCCATAAGCCTTGCTTGAATTTTCATGTGGAATAACATTAATTTTATTCTCATTAACAAACATGGAATGTAAGCAATTAGAATCATTCGCTTTGACAAATTCGAAATATAAGTCTTCAACTTGATTTTCTAAAATAATACACTTTTCATAAGAAGTTGAAGTTTCACATTTCAAAAGCATTTCCTCATCAAGAAAAGCATATTAATTTTTCAAAGTCTCAATATCATTTTCAATGGAGGAAATGTTTTCCAAACAAGATAAGTTTTTATTTTCTAAAAACAACAAGCCATAATATAATTCATCATATGCACATTGTAGCTTATAATAAGAAGGACTATAATCTAGTTTAGCAACATTTACCTCAAAGTCTATTTTAGCCATATAGAAGTAGTCTTAATTTCTAGAATATTTGACTCTTTAAGGGAATCACCTTCTTCCTCATCAATTTTGTTTTGCTTTGTCTCTTCTTGAAATTGAGCACCATCATCACCAAGAGGCATTTGGCTCCCTTCAACGGTTTGAACATCTATTTGAGGGTGTTTTTCATGACAAGCTTCCTTCAATGGCTTTTGCTCTTCTTGTTTTCTATATACAACTTTATACATAAAATCATTGTTAGCAAGATAAATAGCATCAAGAGCATCCCATATATCTTTAGCACTAGAACAACTCTTAATTTTAGCATATGCCTCATCATTCAAACAACTTCTTAAGATTTGCATAGCTCTAATGTTCAAAGAAAAGCATTTCTTGTCATAAGCATTCCAAGTTGGTTTTGATTTGTAAGTAAATCCATTAAGCACAACATCCCATAAATCCAAATCAATAGATTGCATATAAATCTCTATTCTAACTTTTCAATAAAAAAATGCACATCATCAAAGAATGGTGGTTTATCAATTTCAAAACCTTCAATTTCAAAAACTTTCAATGGTTGCCAATAAACAAGGATCTTTAACTCTAAGCGGTTAAGCTTTCAACAGAGCACAAAACTCTGATACCACTTGTTAGCCATGGCAACCATCACCCAAGAAGGGGGGTGAATTGGGTGATTACAGATTTTTAAGACAATATTAAGAAATTATGCATTTTGATATTTTCAATCAACATATGCATTGGAATAAGTTTAACAAAGAAATAACTATTGTAAATTACACAAATACAACTTGGGTTATGGGAAAATCAAGGAAATAAACTAGATATCAAATTCAACTCAAGAATATATAATTAAAGCACAAATGAAAAGGAGATAGAGTTGAGAGAAGCAAACACAATATTTATCATGGTTCAGCCACTAACCACTTGTGGCCTACGTCCAGTCCTCAAGTAAACCACCAGAGATTTTTCACTATCAATACAAGCTTGAACAGGTGCTTGCTACCATTACAAACTAGAGCACTTTTCACATGTAGGGAAACTGTACCCTTGTGCTAAAGCCTCAACTTTCAAGGATACCTCACCCTTACACAAACCTTTGAGGGATACCTCACCCTCTTTACAATACCTTTAGGGGATACCTCACCCTCTTCAAAAGAGTAGAATATAGAAGAAGAGAAACTCTCACAAAGAGCAAATAATACAACGTGAAGCACTAAGAAAGCTCTTTAAGGATATCTCAAAGTTTTGGCAAAAAAGAGCACAGGAAATATATAAAAATATAAATAACGAATTAAAGCAGGAAAGAATAGTTTCAGATTATTGGGTGTATGTAAAAGATGACCCAAACCATATATTTATAGTGTTCTTGAGAAAATAGCCATTGGGTATCATTTATTTCATCATTGAATGCATAGAAAAATAGCTGTTGTGTGTTTCTGCTCGTGTTTATTCGAAAACCCTTTGGTTATTCGAATAAATCTTCAAAAACACGTCCTGGAACGTTTTTTGGGCTGTGTTATTCGAATAACCCTTTAGTTATTCGAATAAATCTTTAAAAACATGTTTTGGAATGTTTTTTAGGGTGTGTGATTTGAATAACACATCCCTTATTCAAATAAATCACTCTGATTTTGAAAACTGACTTTAAGTGGTCATAATTTCCTCATTTTTCATCCGTTTAAAGCAAATGACCATTCATTAGAAAGATCTTTGAGTCTATTTTAAAATGGAATAAGTTTCAGAACAAAACTCAGTATTTTGAATGTTATGAACCAAAGGTCAGTTTTGTAAAACTCAAACTTGACTATTTTTCATAGTTTTGAACTACTACCATAACTAGCTTTTCAAAACTTGTTTGTTTGATATTTTAGCATGTTAAACTATTTGTAAAGATTTGAAAACATATTTGAGATATCCATAAGGCTTCTTACATAAAGATCCTAAGTCTTATAAGCTATACCATTTAATCTTCCTTTGGACTTGGTCTTTGACATGACTTTGTTGTTATCAAAACCTTTGTTACCAAGTGGTTTCAATACTCAAGAGGGGGGGTGAATTGAGTTTATAAAAACTTTTCGCAAATCTCTTATAAAAGGCTTGATTGTCAATTTTCGTTGAAGCTATTGTTTATTGAAAATGAATGAATAGAGAGAGCAAAAGGCTTATACTTACAAGTAAGACAATCAATCAAGATAGAGTGCAAGATATTCAATGAAACAGTACACAAAGTAAATGAGATGAGTTTAGGAAGACAAACACAAAGCTTTATCCTGGTTCAACCACTAATCCACTTGTGGTCTACGTCCAGTCTTCAAGTAAGCACCAGAGATTTCCACTATATCTTCAAGCTTCAAACAGGTGCTTGACAACCTTTACAAGATGGAGCACTCAACACACCTTAGGATACCTTATCCTTGTGCTTGAGTCTCAAAAACAAAGGGATACCTCACCCTTACAGTCCTTTGAGGGATACCCCACCCTCACTACAGATTACACAATGATTGGATGGATGGAAACTCTCTCAAAGAGCAGATAATACAAATTGAAGCTTATAGGTTTCTGATGATTCACACTTTAGCTCAAAAACAGGGAGAAATCTGAAGAGAATATGTAATGCACGAATTGATGTTCAAACAAAGTTTTTCAGAATGTTTCTCTAACCCCATTAATGCCCAACAACCTTGCATTTAAAGTCCATTGAGAAATAAAGCCGTTGGGGGTGGTTGAGAAGCATTAAATGCTTCATTATGTCCATTGCACTTTGTTTCTGGAAACCCTGTTATTCGAATAACACGATGATTATTCGAATAAAGCTTTTAAATGGCATTCAGAGAAAAAGCTTGCTGGAGACCTTTATTCAAATAACACGATGGTTATTCGAATAAGTCACTTAAAAACATGTTTCTAGAAAAATAGTTTATTCGAATAAACAAGGCTTATTTGAATAACCCATTCGAGTGCCTAAATTTTCTTTAAAGATTTATTCAAATAAAACAGGGTTTATTCGAATAAAACTTGATTAGTTTACAGACTTGTCTTCCCTAACTTTTGTTATTCGAATAAGATAGGTCTTTATTTGAATAAATCTAATTTCGTTAGAATTCTTGCTTTCACCTGACTTCTGTTATTCGAATAAACTATCTTTTATTCAAATAAACTATGTAAAACTTGTTTAGTCAGTAATGAAGCAATGCCAAGGGATTTCAAGTGTTCTTATAAGATTTTTGGCACTTAATAAAGATTCTTTGGGAAACAAAAACCATTTTTGAAGCTTCTCTTCTTTTTTGCTTTTAAAACAATTTTGCTTTTCAAGTTCTTTTTGAAAGATAGGTTATGGAGCATTTGTGTGAATCACATTATACCTTTACATATTGATTGAGGTCCTAATTCTAGTTCTAAAGGTCTTGGACTTGAATTTGCAACATCTTCAAGTTTGTTATCATCAAAACAACATCTTCATGGGTTGATAGTCAATCACATTCTCCCCCTTTTTGATGATGACAAACAATCATTGAGAAAAGGGTCAGTTTCACAAATTGGAATTCATAAAATTTAAAAGAGAGACTTACTCCCCTTCTAATTTGTAAGAGGAGATTTAATTATCAGAGTTATGCGCAGCTTCCCCTTTCTTTTGGAATCCTTGATCCTTTTAAAGAAGGATTTTCCATCCTGTCTTTTCTCAACATAATCTCCAAAATTGTCAAAAATAATTATAACTTTTTCTCCCCCTTTTGTCATTATTAAAAAGATGGGGCAAGGTAAAGTTAAGGTAAACAAGAGATGTCCAAATTAGATCAAGATGTATAAATTCAGTTATATATCCAAACTTAAGATTGATTCTCATCAGCACACAATAAGCAAGATAAGGAGAATATAAATCCAAAATAGGTAAACATGTTTATTTATTAAAATGAAAAAAGCCAATTACATTTGATCTATGAGTCCAAAAACAACTACTTATAGGCAGAAACAACAATGTGAATCACAAATAGGGATCCTAAAACTAGCTAGGAATCCTAGAAATATGGATCTGGAGGAGGGGAACTGGGAGCTTGTCCAGATATCAAAGCTCTCAAGGCAGCTTGTTCTCGCTCTATAGCCTTAAGCCGGTCAAAGATGATGCTATTGGTGTTCTCCATATAGGCCTTGAGGTTGAGCGTGGTCGTCAGAAGTTGTTCATTGGACACAGAAGCAGCAAGTACATCAGCTGTAGGAGCACCATCCTCAAGAACATCACCAGGTGCAGCAGGGGCATTTCCTTCAAGAGCCTCGTCTTCTTCTTCAGCTCCAACTTTACCTACCTTATCAGGATATATCCAGCCTTCAACATCAGTGTTGACCATCTTCATCTTTTTCAGAGTGTATTGCCCAAATATGTTGAAATGTGTCAACACAACAACTTGTTCTATTTCCAGAACTTGAGGGTAGTCCCGTAGGAAGGCTGATATCAGCAGTGCATAAGGCAACTAAACTCGTTCTTTCCCTTTGGCCTTCATCATGTGTTTACCGATGAAGTTTGGCCAATTAATCTTGAGGCCCTTCTTCAGAATCCACATCATGCAAATGTCATCCTCTATCAGGTAAGCATAATTCCCACCACAAGGGGCAAGAATGTATGCATAGGCATACTGAAGAAGCCTTTCTTGGCTTTTGAGCATCCCTTCTTTCAACCCAGTCTTGCGAATCACTATGCCAGGTTTCACAATCAGATTAATGGCTTTGTCTCTGTTGTAGTCCAGAGGCCTACTTTCTTCTTCAATGAGAGGACCAGTAGCTCTCATGTCAAACTTATCCATCCATTTGGCAAGAGTGATAACAATTTGTTGATCTCTGACCTCAGAAACAATGTTCTCATTTTCAAGATGGAGATTACAGAAGAACATTTTTACCAGGTCAGGGTAGATTTTGTCCCTGTAGCAGTACATCCTTAATACGCCTTGGTGTTGCAGCTGATCCAAGAAGCCAAAGCCTTCTTCCTTTTGAAACTAGGGAAGATCAAAGTATTTTAGTTGGACAACATTTCTCATAATGAAGCTTTTACAGAAACGAGCTCAATCTTCTTCATTGGAGGAAAGCCTGCGGAGATCCAGAGGGTTGTTGGTGGGTGCCGTCTTGGTGCGAGGACGTTTAGAGGAGGATGCCATGGTGAGAAGAGGTGTGGGTATGGTTTTGGAGTGAGAGAGAAGAGATGGGAGTGAAGAGAAAAGATGGGAGAACGCAGAGGAGAAGAGGACCAAAGAAAGGCAACAACATGAAATGAATTTTGAGTTGATGTATATTTATAAGAGCCCATGTTTTATTCGAATAAAACTTGTGTTATTCGAATAAAATGGGGTTTAATGAAACATCTTGGCATTTTTGCCAAGCGTTATTCAAATAAATATCATGTCATTTGAATAAAACTTAAGTAACTAAAACGTTTTGGCATTTCTGCCAGTTGTTATTCGAATAAAACTCGTGTTATTCAAATAAGACTTAAGTAATTGAAACGTCTTGGCATTTCTGCCAATTGTTATTCGAATAAACCTCATGTTATTCGAATAACACAATTCATGTGACATATGTTCAAATTGTTTCAGTGAAATTTTATTCGAATAAATGTGACTTTATTCGAATAAGCCATATGAAATATCATATTTTGGTAGCAGCAGAAATATGTTATTCGAATAACCTATGCTTTATTCGAATAAATGTTTTACAAAAATAGCATCAGGTAAGTTTAAATCAGCAGAATGAAGGAAAAACACTCACCCAATCCATAAGGTTCCTGTAACACAAAATTAGGGGAATCTCCGACGCCCAAGTCAGTAAATAGCCATTATCAAAATTAAAGCAATAATTCAATGAACTAAGAGAGATTATGCAACAAAGATGACATGTTATATAGTGGAGACAAGTTGTGTAGACATCTAGCTTATGCATGATTGATCTAATATGCCAAGTTCATTCCTTATGTAGAAAAAAGCCTCTTTTACCAATGGTTTAGTGAACATGTCAGCTAGTTGCTTAGTGGTTTCCATAAATTCATGCAAGGAATCACCTTTTTGCACATGATCTCTTATGAAATGATGTCTTATTTCTATGTGCTTTGTTCTTAAGTGCAAGATGAGATTCTTAGACAGATTGATTACACTAGTGTTATCACATCTTATAGGGATGTGATCCAACTCAAGACCATAGTCGAGAAGTTGTTACTTCATCCAAAGGATTTGAGCACAACAACTTCCAGCTATAACATATTCAGCTTCAGCTGTTGATAATGCCACACTATTTTGCTTCTTACTATGCCAAGAAACTAATGAGCTTCCAAGCAAGTGGCATGTCCCACTAGTACTCTTCCTATCCAATTTGCAAGTAGCAAAGTCAGAATCGGAATAACCAATTAGGCTACATGAGGCACCCTTAGGGTACCACAATCCCATTTGTGAAGTGCGTATTAGATATTTCATAATATGTTTTATAGCACTTAGGTGAGATTTTTTAGGATTTGCTTGATATCTAGCACACATGCATACACTAAACATGATATCAAGCCTACTTGCGGTAAGATAAAGAAGTGAGCCAATCATACCTCTATATTTTGTAATTTCTACTGATTTACCTCCTTTATCTTTGTCCAAGTAACAAGATGTACCTATTGGTATTGCCATTTGCTTGGAACCTTCCATTCCAAACTTCTTGAGCAATTCCTTGTAGTACTTGGATTGACTTATGAAAGTCTCATCCCTTGTTTGCTTGATTTGAAGACCAAGGAAGAAGTTGAGCTCCCCCATCATGGACATCTCAAACTCACTTTGCATAATTTTAGCAATTCTTTACAAAGAGAGTCATTAGTAGCACCGAATATGATATCATCAATATATATTTGAACAAGAAGAATGTCATGTTTTTTATGTTTGATAAAAAGTGTGGTGTCAACCTTTCCTCTTGAAAAACCATTTTATAAAAGAAACTTACTCAACCTTTCATACCAAGCTCTAGGAGCTTGTTTCAAGCCATACAAGGCCTTTTTAAGTTTAAAAACATGGTTGGGCAGTTCAAAGTTTTCAAAACTGGGAGGTTGATCCACATACACTTCTTCTTGCATGAAACTATTTAAAAAGGCACTTTTGACATCCATTTGAAAAAGTTTGAAATCCATGATGCAAGCATATGCAAGTAACATTCTAATGGCTTCTAGTCTAGCTACGGGAGCATATGTTTCTTTATAATCTATACCTTCTTCTTGATTATAACCCTTAGCTACAAGCCTAGCTTTGTTTCTTATTATTAAGCCCGTTTCACTAAGTTTGTTCCTAAAAATCCATTTGGCGCCAATTATGGGATGATCATTGGGCCTTGGAACTAATTCCCAAACTTGATTCCTTTTAAATTGTTTTAGTTCATCTTGCATAGCCAAGATCCAATTTTCATCATTAATGGCCTCATTTATGTTTTTAGGTTCAACTTGAGAAACAAAAGCCGTATGATTACATGCATCTCTAAGAGAGTTACAAGTGATTACCCCTTTTGATACATCATCTATCACTTTGTCAAGAGGATGATATCTTGATGTTCTCTATTCCTTAGAAAGATCCATGATTTGAGAGTCCTCTTGTCTTAGGGAACCATATGAGCTTTCTTCTTGCTTCATGACTTCTTTTTCTTGATTTTCTAGGTGAGTTCTTTCAAGGATTTCTGCAACATCATCAACAAGCTCCTTTCTCGGCTCATTTGGGTTAGTTTCATCAAATGCAACATGTATGGACTCTTCTATGGTCATAGTTCGTTTGTTATCAACTCTAAAGGCCTTACTATGTATAAAATAACCAAAAAATATTCCCTCATCAGATTTTGCATCAAACATCCCTAAGTTATCCTTTCCATTATTTAAAACAAAGCATTTACATCCAAAAATATAAAAATGTGAGACATTTGGTTTCCTTCCTTTGTATAATTCATAGGTGGTTTTCTTTAAAATTGGCCTTATTAGAGCCCTATTCATAACATAACAAGCGGTGTTAACCGCATCCGCCCAAAAATACTTAGGAAGGTTGGCCTCATTGATCATAGTTCTTGCCATTTCTTCCAAAGATCGATTTTTCCTTTCTACAACATCATTTTGTTGTGGTGTTCTAGGGGCTAAAAAATTATGCTCAATGTCATGTTTATTACAAAAGGTTTCAATTTCATGGTTTTCAAATTCACCACCATGATCACTTCTTATGGATGCAATACAAAAACCTTTTTCATTTTGGATAACTTTGACAAGCTTTTTGAATGATTGAAAAGTATCATTTTTGTGAGACAAAAACAATGTCCATGTAAACCTAGAAAAATCATCTACAATCACTAAGGCATCGTAATTCCCACCAAAGCTCATAGTTCTAGAGGGACCAAAAAGATCCATGTGCAAAAGTTGTAGAGGTCTAGAAGTTGAAACCACATTTTTAGCTTTAAAAGAGACCTTTACTTATTTTCCCTTTTGACATGCATCACAAAGTTTATCTTTTTCAAATTTGAGCTTTGGAAGACCAATTACTAGTTCTTTAGAAACTAATTTGTTTAAGTGATCCATGTGAATGTGAGCAATTCTTCTATGCCATAACCATGAATCATTTTCTCTAGTCATAAAGCATTTAGCATCATTTGAGGAAATGTCATCAAGGCTAATCATATATATGTTATTGACCCTATGACCAACAAACTTAACATGCTTATCATCCTTACCCTCAATTATGCAACAATTTGAATCAAATATTACTCTATTTCCCTTATCACACAATTGACTAATGTTAAGCAAGTTATGTTTGAGTCCTTCAACAAGTAAAACATTATCAATGGATGAGGAAGGAATCTTACCAACTTTCCCTTATCACTCTATTTCCTTTGTTGTTGTCACCATCAGTCACATGTCCACTCTTCTTAGGAACAAGGAAGGAGAACTTAGAGCCATCACCGGTCATGTACTTGGAGCATCCACTATCAAGATACCAACTTGAACTTTTGGACTTCAAGCACACCTACATCACACATTCAAGTTTTAACATTTGGCCCCCAAAATGTCTTAGGTCATTGTGTGTTAGAAATCGGCACAGTGTCTTTAGGAACTTAAACCATTTAGTTCCTACTTTGGTGTTTCTTTTCTTTCTAGCATTACATATAGATGCACTATGTCCTTTCTTTCTACAATGAAAGCATTTGATAAAGGGGGTACTTGATGTTCTAGATGGAACAAAGAAATTATTGTAGGATTTTTTATGGTTATTTGGATTATATCCCAAACCGACTTTTTGAAAAACACACTTTTATTTCCCTAGTAACATATTCAAATTATTCCTTCCCAATGTAAATTTTGCAAGAGTATTTTTCAAGTCCTCAATTTCAATTTCATATTCTTTACATGAAGAACAAGATGATGGTGTGGGTGCATTTTCATGTGAAGAACAAATCATGCATGATGAGTTGGCATCAATAAGTCCTAGAGTCTCATTTTCAACTTTGAGTTCTTCAATCTCCTTAGTTAAAATAGAAATTTTGTTAGTCATTAAGGAGATTGTTTTGTTGGAAGTTAAAACCATTTTAGTGAGTCTCATGGATTCATTATGCAATTCTTGAAAGGCATCTTGCAATTCATTATATGAAGGAGAAGGTTCAAGATTAGTTGAGGTTATCTCGGTTTCACTTTCTTCTTCTTCTTCTCCATTTGCCATAAGGCAAAAATGGACTTCCTCATCCTCTGAATCATTGGTGAAATCTATATCATTGTCCTCCCATGCAATGTATGCTCTCCTTCTTTTTCGTTCCTTGAAAGGCTTCTTTTCAAATTTCTTCATCTTCTTTTGATAAACCGGACATTCCATCTTCATGTGCCTCAGTTTTCTACATTCATAGCAAGTTGGAGTAGATGAAGTTCCTTCTCCCTTTTGATATGACTTCTTAGGAGGAAACGAAGGTCTTCTTTGATTTCCTTTCTTCTTGAGAAATCTTCCAAATTTCTTCACAAGGAGGCTGAAATTTTCTTCATTCATCTCGATGTTGTCTAGATCATTTCCATCATCTTCATCTTCATATTCAATTAAGGAAGAAGTGGCTTTGAGAGCAATCCCCTTTTTCTTCTTATCTTGCTCCTCATTTTGATTTAGTCGATTTAGCTCCAACTCATGCTCTTGAAGCTTTCCAAAGAAGGTGGCCAAGGTCATTGTGGCAAGATTTCTTGACTCCGATATGGCCGTCACTTTGGGTTGCCAATGTAACACCCCAACTTTAGGATAAATGATCGTTATGTCCTGATTGTACTGTTTTACGTTTTTCTATATGATATAAAATTTATTTGACTGTTTTGTGTTCATATTTGATTGTTTTGTGTGATTTACTCTGAGTCAGGAAAATAATAATTTTCGGATCGGGGAAATCTTATTTTTAATTATTCGGAGCTAGGAGATCTTACTAAACCCAATTCTGAATTATGCGTGTATTGATCTTTTAATTTTTAGGATTTATCTGTACAATAAAATAATTTTATATTTTTATAATATTATTTTATTAGTCAGTACAAATAAAACGACAATGGACCCGGAAAAGTTTGTGAGACCCACTTTTGGTTTGTAGGACCCACAATTAATTTGCGGGACCCACGTTTAGAAAAAGTAGTCAACGTTGATGGCTTGATTTATTTTAAGCCAATAGGAATTAAGTCAACAAAGAGGGCTTGACTTGATTTGCACCGTTGGATGAGAATGTTTAGTTTTGAATATAAACCGTTGATCTAATCAAAGGTTGTAAGGATAAGCTTAATAATGAATGGACATCCACCGTTGATTAAATGTACGGTGGGGATTGGTCTCACAAAGTGGCTAGGATCAATTGTGACCCTTGGATGGAAAGTAAGTAGAGAAGATCTTGACCCTTTATTTTTTAAGATGAATCTAATGGTTTTGGTTTCATGGAAAAAAGATCTAATGGCTTAGATTTGATCATATTATTACCTAATATCAACCATTAATTTAATCAATGACTCTTGAAGCTTAGATTACAAGAATGCTAATTAATTAGTAATGTAACCAATTAACCTAATTAAACTAGATTAAGTGTGCATAGAAACTTAATGAGATTAGTAACTTGATTAGTAGCTTAATTAATGATCACCATTAGGATAGAACATTCAAGAACATGTGACAAGGCTTGAATGAGCCAATAGGAAGCAAACTTTGGGGAGAAGCTTTGCATGTGAGCCCTTGATGAAAGCTAAGGCTAGGATGGAGTCTTGGAAGTCAAACAAAGAGGCCACCTCCTCATTGATGAGCTCCACGGCCATGCACATTAGGAGACCATTTTTCACTTCATCTTCTATCACTTAACTTACACTTTCTCTCTTCCAAAAACAAGAAACCACCATTGTTGTTCTTCTTTGAATCATTCGGCCAAACCTTATACCTTACCATCCATCCATCTAAAATTTTATCCAACCTTATTTCTCAACTCTAAACATCATTCTAAGAACATCTCTAGTTGAGAGTTCTTCCAAAATCTTTCATCTTAAGCTTGGAAAATTGCTTTAGAGGTTTTTCCTAGAAGGTGAAAATCTTTGTTTTTCATTTTTAACTTCATTTCTAAGGTTCTAAGCCATGATTGATCCATAGTTTATGTTTTTCTCCTATGGTTATAACTTGTAAAAATTTATTTGAGTATGTTAGGTTTTCTTGGAGGAGATCACAAAATCACTAGGAGAAGGAGTAACAGATTTTATCTTCCTTAAAGGTAAGAGGGAGATTTAATCTCATCAACCAAGTGTGGTGATGAGAAAATGGATTGTATGTGTGTAAAGAATCCATACGGATTCACTTGTGTTGATTGTTTAAATGCTTTCCTATTTGTGTTTGATATTGTTTGTATGCATGTCTACAAGTTTTAAAATATATTGCATGTGTGATATATGCATGATTATTACTTAGGATGTGAATAACATGTAAGGTTTGCATGAGTGTTCCAAAGAACACAAGAAGAGGCTCACGGTCTCAACAAGAAAAGAGAACCAAAATGTTCTCAACCATTTTTTAAAGGAAGGATTAAATGGAATTAGGTGAATGAAGGAAATCCAAAATGATTTAGAAGGTAGAAATTGATCCAAAGATCAAATGCCAATGTTTTATGAAATTCGGCCAACATGCTTTGTAAATGAGTAATCAATCCAAGATTTATTTTCTAAGTGTAGATTAGATATTTAACCTAAAAAGAATACATTTGCAATGGATTTTCAAGATTTAAAGAAGTAAACCAATTTTTATTAGAAATGTGATATAGAAGAAAAATGAATAAAACTCTTGAAAAATACTTACTTTTAAATTTTAAAGTATAGTGATAATTACTAAAGTGGATTTTGTAGTTATAAAATAAACAAAAGAATTTTTAGAGGAAAAACGTAGGAAGTACATTTTTAATAGATTTTATAAACAAAATGCTGTCAAAATTTATTAAAAACAGACAAATAAAAGAGAATGTTTTATAATATATTTATAATATAAAGAAAATATTCTACGTAGTTTAAAAGTATTAAAAATAGCTTATGCAGTTTTAAAATCCCTATTTTTAAGTTTTTCGATCAAGAAAACGATTTAAAAATCTTACGCGATTGAGAAAATGATTTAAAAATACTACGCGATTTTAAAAACAGCAAAATATATTTACGATTTAAAAACGTTTGTAAAAATGACAGAATTGTGAAAACGCGATAAAATTTCTACGCGATTAATTGGAACAGTAAGTTTTGTTGTCGGGCCAAAGTGGTGGACCCAGACATGTGGAGATATGGTACTGTCAAGTAGGACGTACTATATATTGGAACTCTGAGGTTAAGGGTATTTTTGTAATTATGAGAATATTTTGAGACTAAGGATAATTTGGTAATTATTGTTTTGTATTCATGCATTAAGTTGTGCCAATTTAGTTGATATTGGTGATTGATTGACGAGGTGAATAACACTGTGTTGTCAGTGTGATAAGCGTAGTGTGGTTCATTTTGTGTGGACTTGGAGGCATTAGTGTGCAGAGTATTCCACATGTGGATAGTTGGTCGCTCCTCTAGGCCGTGGTAACTGGCAACACACTAGTAATCTCGATACGCACTATACTTAATCAAGATCTTGTAAAGACTATTTTAGTACAATGCTTGTAGTACACAATGTTTGGACTGTGTGCTACTATATGATGTTTGGACTGTGGGCTATAGACACAACGTTAGACAGTGCAATAGTTTGGTTGGGCGGCCTGAGGTACTGATAGATCTTTGCGGGTCATTCTCTTTGATATCTGTGTCTAGCTCCATGGAGTAGGAATGAGTCGTATTGCATTCATATTTGTGTCATGCATCATGACATTATTAATTGTGATATTGTATGATACTGTTGTATTAAAATTTTTGTATCAAAATTATAGTATTGTTTATGCTGTTATGTTATGTTTTATTGTATTAAACTGTGATATCTATTATATTGTCGTTTTCTTATTTGCCATGCTGGTATTGATGTACGATTATCTCACCTCTCTATATGTATTGTTTCTGTATTATTAAATTATATTATAAAAGAGTTTGAGGAAGAGGAACAACCTCTAGATTGTGTGTATCCTGAAGAGGAGGAGCAGTAGCAGACGGGGGATCAGTTCGATGAGTGCGAACCTTCAGATCATCCATATCCGTTGGATTGATTCGGCGAGTATGGCGTTGCCAGGATTTCTTGGTTTCGTGAGGCTAGAGTTTCACGGAGGTTCAGAGGCCTGGCGTCTGCGAGAGGATCGAGGATCAGTGATCTACTTGGGATGTTTGACTTTGTCCCTACGAGTAGAGTTTGATGTTGAGCCTGCTTTTACTACGACTTTGTATCTACAGTTGGAGATGCCGTTGGATCTGAGGCGTCACTAGGGAGGAATGTTCCATATTCCTAGTGAGATCAGTATAGTGTCGACAGCGCAGACCCCTGTCCGTAGAGCTGCGAGACATCCAGATTTTCTATCGTCCGATGATCCATCGGAGGGTTAGAAATCTATGATGTGTACTTGGGCACTTTATGATGTTGTATCGTATATTAACTCTTTACCGTTTTCTTTAAATATTTTGTAGTTGTAGATTATTTGCCTAACTTAAAAACAAAATCATATGTATATTATCTGTGCGAAGACAGTTTGTTTTATTTCATGTGCCGTGTTATTTTATTTAGTAATATTCTGTATAAAAAGGAAAAAAAATTTACAACCCATATTATTTATGTAACAAATGTTTTACAACTTAGGTAGATTTTATTTTATTGCATTCATAAATGTGACATCCTCACTAGGGTGTTACAACCAACTCCTGCTTAAGCATCTCAAGGTTTTGTTAATAAGATCTTCATTGGCAAAAGTTTTTTCTAATAAAGCAAGATGATTAACTATGTGAGTAAATCTTTTTTGCATATCTATAATACTTTCCCCTTGATTCATTTTAAATAATTCATATTCATGAGTGAGTGTGTTAATTCTAGACCTTTTTACCTCACTTGTACCTTCATGAGTTACTTGCAATGTATCCCACATTTCTTGAGTAGTCTTACAATTTGACACCCTAAAAATTCATCACACCCTAAAGAAGTAGTGATGATATTTTTGGCTCTCAAGTTGTATTAGACCTTCTTCTTATCATCATCGGTCCATTCATTTCTTGGTGTATTTGTTCTAACACCATCAACAAGACGTGTGGGGATAAAAGGACCATTTTCAACAGCATCCCACACATCAATATTAATAGCTTCAATAAAAATCTTCATCCTTTCTTTCCAATATGCATAACCATCCCCATTGAAAAAGGGAGGTCTATTTATAGAAGAATCTTCATTAGAAAAACCATTTAAAGCCAATTTTTCTCTTGAAGCGCTAAGCTTTTTATACAAGAGTCTAGCTCTGATACCACTTGTTACCAAGTGGCTTCAATACTCAAGAGGGGGGTGAATTGAGTTTATAAGAACTTTTTGCAAATCTCTTATAAAAGGCATGATTGTTAATTTTCGTTGAAGCTATTGTTTATTAGAAATGAATGAATAGAGATAGCAAAAGGCTTATACTTACAAGTAAGATAATCAATCAAGATAGAGTGCAAGATATTCAATGAAACAGTACACAAAGTAAATGAGATGAGTTTAGGAAGACAAACATATACCTTTATATGTTGATTTAGGTCGTAATTCTAGTTCTAAAGGTCTTGGACTTGAACTTGCAACATCTTCAAGTTTGTTATCATTAAAACAACATCTTTATGGGTTGATAGCCAATCACAACCTTCATGAAGTAGACATTCACATTCTCCTTGAGTTGAGCATAATTGAGATCTTTTGCTTTCTTGTTACAATGCTCTCTCTTGGTACTTGGACTATCCTACAAAGTATTACTCACTTAAACAAACATAGTTAGTCCAAATTCATACTTCAATATTTTCATATGTATGATTCATAAATATATAACTTCAGTTAGTCTAACATGCATATAAGACTTTCACAGACATATCCAAATAAGATATTTATCAATTATTAATAGATATACTCTATATAAGATGTAACAAAGAACATTT
Organism: Ormosia emarginata; assembly: GCA_029884605.1. Taxonomy (NCBI): domain Eukaryota; kingdom Viridiplantae; phylum Streptophyta; class Magnoliopsida; order Fabales; family Fabaceae; genus Ormosia; species Ormosia emarginata. The sequence continues at coordinate 13,960,708 of JAQQTP010000079.1, read as the reverse complement.
TGCACATTTTCATTTAAATAGAGCTAAATCCAATATTAATCATTATAACTCATATAATGCATTATTGGATATATTATATAAAGAATGCTACACATATCTCATTGCATGATTGTTAAGTAAAATATAACTAGATAAAATATATAATCTTGCATGATACAATATAATCTATTAAGTACATCTATGTAGCATAAGCATCATTTTTTTTGCCTTGTATTTGTCATCATCAAAACTTAACATATTAAACCATTGGGACAAACTTATTTCCACATCGACAAGTGCACCAAATCATAAAAGTAATAAAAAGTGAATAAGAGTATCGTCTCACGAGGATTAAGTTATTAATTACTAAATCCGCTGAAAGTGATGCTATTTAAGCTAACAAAGAAAGAGAATTGTTGCAAAATCAATTTAAAAGAAATATAAGTAAGCAAAATAATAAATCAAAGGGTGAAAAATAGTGGCATTAAAACGTTAGAGTTCAGACTTCACTTGAACTCTTTATTTGCAAAATCAAATATTGGTTTAATTAAGTTTTATTCCAATGATTCATAGTCAATTCCCAAAATTAATCAATATCCAACTCCTTGGTATATTAATCCTCTTGCATTGTTTGGAATTAACTTAATTCCTTAGTCAAACCCCAAATAGAAATGCATTATCAAGAACGAGGGAATTAAAAGAAAGACCACATAACCTACAACGTCTATTCCTAGCGATTGTAGAAATTATGGTGTTTATCACCAGTTCTAGGTTCATGCTGTAACACCCACCGTAGGGTATCATATTTATGTTACTTAATTACCAAATTACCCCTTAAATTTAAAATATAATTTGTAATGTAAATATGAGTTATAAAATTTTTGGAATATTAATAAAATAAACTTATCAGAATATAAAACTCTAAAGAATATCACAAATAATTTACATTATATATATACACAAGTCTTAGTACTTACATAATTAAATATTTACAGATATAGTCCTCAAAAGTATTTTAAACATTATTTAAACTAAAATACCCAAGTATATTAGATAGCAAAACCCTCAAACGGGTCCTCCTCAGATTCCTCAGTTGGCAGGAATCTAACTTGATGTGAAATCCTACAGACCGGTGTCCGTGCAGACGACACTATACTGATCTCCAATGGGATGTGATACCTACCACCCCAATATTGCTTAATCGATAGCGGAAATTCGACATGTACATAAATAGTAACAGAAAAGAACGGATCTCCATGAAATATCCTGCTCATGTTGACCGTCATATGTCCTTGATATATTAGTCCCTCCTCATTGGGACTAATCCTCATTCACCAGCTCCCTCGTGGAACTGTAATCTAACCTATCCAAAGAAACTCGACCGGGTTGCCATTTCATCAAAACTCAACTTCCTTAATAGAAATCTACTCCTCTTCACCCTCTTGCTCAGTACCTCACTCAGTGTCTTTATCAAATATAAATACAATACAACATAATACTGTTACCAAGTGGCTTCTAGTACTCAAGAGGGGGGGTGAATTGAGTAACAAAAACTTTTGCAAAAGCCTTAAACAAATAAACTTTGCTGAATTTAAATATTAAAGGACGTGGAAGAGATGAGAAAAGGAAGAACAATAATAATTAAATTGCAGGAATCAATAAATAAAGTGCATAAAATAAAGAGAATAAGGGAAGAAAAACAGGCACAGTATTTATCCTGGTTCGACCACCAATCACTTGTGGCCTACGTCCAGTCCTCGAAACATAGTTCGAGATTTTTCACTATTCAAGACAAGCTTAAAAACAGGTGCTTGCAACCTTTACACAATGGAGCACTTTTCACACATAGGGAAACTCTACCCTTGTGCTAAAGCCTCAGCCTGCAGGGATACCTCACCCTTACACAAACCTTAGAGGGATACCTCACCCCTTTTGAAGGATACCTCACCTTCTTTACAACAAGGGATACCTCACCCTTTTACTGAGGGATACCTCACCCTCACAATACAGTATACTAGAGAAATAGATGAAGAAGAAACTCTCTCACTCAGAGTAAATAATTACAAATTGAAGCACTAAGGAGCTTTGTCACAGATATCTCAAAGATTCAATGTTAAGAGCATAGAAAAAGAGAGGAAATTGTGTAAAACTCATTTTCAACAAAGCAAGAAATAATCAGAGTGTTCGGGAGTTCATTAGAGGTGTCCCAGGCCTCTATTTATAGAGCTCGTAGAAGAAAATGGCCGTTGGGAGCATTAATTTGACATTAATTGATTTAATTCTCGTATGAATTCAAAAGCCAGAGTCTGATTCCCGTGGGTTATTCGAATACCAGGAGGAGGTATTCGAATACCTCATTAAAAAGGCATGTTTCGAAATCAGGGTATTCGAATACCATATGGGGTATTCGAATGCCTCATTTAAAAAGGTTCATTCTGAAACTAGGGTATTCGAATACCATATGGGGTATTAGAATGCCTCTGCTTTTAACACAATGAAAAAATATAAGTTACGTATCGTTATTTGAATACCATATTGAGGTATTCAAATACCTCTGTTAAAAACAGTTAAAAAAACCTTTCTAAATTGCTTCGAAATGCTTATTTTTAATTTCTAAAAGCTTTGATATTTCAAAAGTGATTTTAAAACTTCAGTTTAATTTAAGAAACAGATTATTTTAGATCTCTTAAAATTAACCCTTGAGATATCTAATTGACAGCTCCATACATGATGGATCCTAAGTCCTAAAGCTAATCTTTAAACACTTGGACTTGGTCTTCTCATCATCTTCATGTTTGTCTTCACGTTTGTTATCATCAAAACTATTGTTCATGATAGCTAGCAATTATATTCTCCCCCTTTTTGATGATGACAAACTAACATTTGAGAAAAGCATTAGTTCATAGAAATTGGAATTCACAAAGATTGTTTAGAGATACTTACTCCCCCTCTTTTTCATAAGAGGTGATTTACAGCAGAGATATGCACAGCAGGTGATTTACAAAGAATTCATTTTTTTTCTCCCCCTTTTGTCATGATCAAAAAGATGGGGCTTGATAAAGTATAAGGTAAACAGAGTATATGTCAATCCAACAAGATATATTATAGCATACAAGAATAGCAACGGAGTATAATTTTATGAATTTAGCAAGATAAGCATAATATTCAGCACATAAGCAAAGATACATTCATGCATTAAACAATTTATTGCTTTTTATTATCATCAAAACAGTCATTACATTTATCAAGAAAATAACTTATATTTGATACCACATGTTATTAAAATGTTAACACTCACTTGTTACCAAAAAGTAAGATCTTTACCACTTGTTATTAATTTCTTATAAATCTGCCATCTATTAAGAGAATCATAGATATTTTTACTTTGATAGAATGTGCTATAGGGATCAGAGCATTGTATAGAACTAACATAATTTGCCCTATATGCAATGACAAAATAATAATATCCAATTTGGCACTTTTGTCAATGCTAAGCATACTACTCAAAAAATATTTAATCATTTAAGATCAATTAATCAACGAGTATCATACAATCCATAAAGAATATCACAATCGCTTAGAGATAGAGATACTTATTGAATTAGATGAAGAGAGATCTTCTTTGTAATGTTCTTCGTTTATTGGTCCTTTAGGTTTGAGCTTTCTTCCATTTAGTATTTCATTCCATTGTTCTTGAAGAAAGTCTCCTCATGTCCTCTTCATTCATTTCCCTCAAGTTGAATAATTTTTATTTAAGAGTTTGCTTGAGGTAGTTAGACCCCTACAAAACAATTCAAAGTATTTTCTTTGGTATCCATTAATTTTTGGATCCATAAAGGTTAGTCAAACTTATAAGCAAGTAAATCATTCGAAATAATAAATCAAAAATAACAAATGAGTTCACAAGGGCAAAAGATATTGCATTGATTAATTTGGTCAATTAACCACTTGTTTGTTACCACTTGTTATTACATTCATACCACTTGTTGTATTTGTTCATATATTTATTAAAACAGTAGCCAATTACATTAAGCATTTACCTTACAAAGAATTAAATATGCAGCATGACCTTGAGAAAAAGGAGGGGCAAGAACATGCTAAGAAATATGCATTTAAGAATATCATGTAGTTTTCATTTAAGGTACAAAACATAGGCTCAAAAACTAAGATGTATTTTATCTAAAGCATGTTATTTATAGTTAGAATATATTTGCATTGCATATGCAAAGAAAAAAAAAGAGGCAGAAACGAAACAGAGAACACGATGTAAAACTGATTTTCAGCCATGTGGTATTCGAATACCTCTTGCTGTATTCGAATACCCACCACAATTTATAAGCTCCTAAAAGAGCAAGTATTCGAATGCCTTGGAAGGTATTCGAATACTCCAGATAGCATGTGACAAGTACTGATAAAGATGTCTCAGGTTATTCGAATACATATTTAGGTATTCGAATGCCCTTGCTTATAAAACCACAAGAACTCTGTACTGATGTATGGTATTCGAATACCATGGGAAGGTATTCGAATAGACCTATCAAAAAAACATAGATTTTCACGTACAAGGTAATGGTATTCGAATGCCAAAAATAGTTATTCGAATAACTTAAACAGGAAAGCATATATATATGTCCAGAACTACATGTTTGAGAGACGAAAACCTTACCCGATGATGGAAACACAAAAAAAAAATACCGTAAGAGAGCTTGCCTTATTATTTGCCATTATTTTCTTATCTGTTCCAATGATTAAGAGCTTATTTCATGGTTGCAACTTCAAGCTTTATGGAAAGAAGGAAGAGAGCTTAAAGTTATTTCTGGTCTTGTGCTCGCAGTAGCCATTTTCAAAAATGCCGAAGTCAGTTCTTGGCTTTCAAGCACACCTGCAACACAATTTAATTTTTGGTTTTTAGTACCCAAATTTTCTTGGGTCCTTGAATGTCAGTTTTGGGTATAGTACCCTTAGGAACCCAAACCATTTTTGTTCCAATTTTTGTGTTAACATTCTTTTTTGCATTGCATGTTGAAGCACTGTGACCCTTCTTTCCACAGTAAAAACATTTAATAAATGGACTACTGGAAGTGCTTGAATAAACAAAGAAATTTTTATAAGATTTATGCTGATTTTTCGGATTATAACCAATTCCAGCTTTTTCAAAAACAACCCTTTGTTTTCCTAATATGATATTTAAATTGTCTCTTCCAAGAGTGAATTTGGCAAGAGTGTTCTTTAAATCTTCAATTTCTTTTTCAAGCATATGACATGAAGAACAAGAATACGAAGTATAAGCATGTGAGGAATGAGATGAGCATGCATCAATAATTCCCAAAGTTTCATTTTCAATTTTTAATTCTTCAATCTCTTTATTTAAAATAAGAATTTGATTTTCTAGAGAAGAGATTTTTTTCTTAGAAGAAGAAATTTGTTTTGTGAGTTTTAAAGATTCGTCATGCAATTCTTCAAAGGCATCTTGTAACTCATCATAAGAAGGCAGTAAAGTAGTGTTAGAACTTACCTCATTTTCGATTTCTTCTTCTTCTCCTTTGGCCATAAAACATAGATGAGCTTCCTCGCTATCTGAGCTATCAGTGGAGTCCATGTCATTTTCATCTCATGCTATGTAGACTCTTCTTTCTTTGGAGGATTTCTTTTCAATTTTCTTTGGGGGAAAAAACGGTCTTCTTTGTGTCCCCTTTTTCTTTAGGTACTTACCAAATTTTCTTACAAGAAGGCCGAAATTTTCTTCATTGATCTCATTGTTTTCAGTGCCTTCTTCATCCTCGTTATTATGGTCATCATTTACTGAGGTGGTGGCTTTGAGGGCTATTCCCTTTTTCTTCTTGTCATTTTCTTCACTTTGACTTAGTCTGTTCAGTTCTAGTTCATGCTCATGAAGCTTTCCAAAGAGGGTAGCCAAAGACATTGCTGACAAGTCCCTCGATTCTGATATGGCTGTTACTTTGGGTTGCCAAATCCTGCTAAGACATCTCAACACTTTGTTAATCAAATCTTCGTTAGTAAAATTCTTTCCTAATGATGCAAGATGATTAACAATGTGGGTGAACCTCTTTTGCATTTCTTGAATGCTTTCTCCTTGGTTCATTCTAAACAATTCATATTCGCGAGTTAGAGAATTGATTCTCGACCTCTTAACTTCACTAGTACCCTCATGGGTAACTTGTAAAGTGTCCCACATTTCTTTAGCGGTTTTGCAATTTGAAATTCTAAAAAACTCATCATACCCCAAACCAGTGGTAATGATGTTTTTGGCTTTTAAATTATATTGAACTTTTCTTTTATCCTCATCAGACCAATCACTTCTAGGTGTCTCAGTTTTTACACCATCGACAACGCGTGTAGGTATAAATGCGCCGTTTTTGACAGCATCCCACACATCTAGATCAATAGCTTCGATGAGGATTTTCATTCTTTCCTTCCAATATGCGTAACCATCCCCATTGAAAAAGGGTGGTCGGTTTATGGAAGATCCCTCTGAAAAACCATTTGAGGAAGCCATGTTCTCTTGAAGCGGCTAAGCTCTTTATACAAGAGTCTAGCTCTGATACTACTTGTTACCAAGTGGCTTCCAGTACTCAAGAGGGGAGGGGTGAATTGAGTAACAAAAACTTTTGCAAAAGCCTTAAACAAATAAACTTTGCTAATTTAAATATTAAAGGACGTGGAAGAGATGAGAAAAAGAAGAACAATAATAATTAAATTGCAGGAATCAATAAATAAAGTGCATAAAATAAAGAGAATAAGGGAAGAAAAACAGGCACAGTATTTATCCTGGTTCGACCACCAACCACTTGTGGCCTACGTCCAGTCCCCGGAGAAAGTCGAGATTTTTTACTATTCAAGACAAGCTTAAAAACAGGTGCTTGCAACCTTTACACAATGGAGTACTTTTCACACACAGGGAAACTCTACCCTTGTGGTAAAGCCTCAGCCTGCAGGGATACCTCACCCTTACACAAACCTTAGAGGGATACCTCACCCTTTTACTGAAGGATACCTCACCCTCACAATACAGTATACTAGAGAAATAGATGAAGAAGAAACTCTCTCACTCAGAGTAAATAATTACAAATTGAAGCACTAAGGAGCTTTGTCACAAATATCACAAAGATTCAATGTTAAGAGCATAGAAAAAGAGAGGAAATTGTGTAAAACTCGTTTTCAACAAAGCAAGAAATAATCAGAGTGTTCGGGAGTTCATCAGAGGTGTCCCAGGCCTCTATTTATAGAGCTCGTAGAAGAAAATGGCCGTTGGGAGCATTAATTTGACATTAATTGATTTTAATTCTCGTATGAATTCAAAAACCAGAGTCAGATTCCCGTGGGTTATTCGAATACCTATTCGAATACCAGGAGAAGGTATTCGAATACCTCATTAAAAAGGCATGTTTCGAAATCAAGGTATTCGAATACCATATGGGGTATTCGAATGCCTCATATTTCATGGGGTATTCAATACCATACGGGGTATTCGAGAAAAAATATAAGTTACGTATCAAGTTATTCGAATACCATATTGAGGTATTCGAATACCTCTGTTAAAAATAGTTAAAAAAACCTTTCTAAATTGCTTCGAAATGCTTATTTTTAATTTCTAAAAGCTTTGATCTTTCAAAAGTGATTTTAAAACTTCAGTTTAATTTAAGAAACAGATTATTTTAAATCTTTTAAAATTAACCCTTGAGATATCTAATTGACAGCTCCATACATGATGGATCTTAAGTCCTAAAGCTAATCTTTAAATACTTGGACTTGGTCTTCTCATCATCTTCATGTTTGTCTTCACGTTTGTTATCATCAAAACTATTGTTCATGATAGCTAGCCAATTACAAATACACGAAGAGGTGAGATCACCTACACCATTACTAATATGGTAGCATAGAGATAAGACATACTATACATCATATAGATATTGTTGGGAATTTGCGGATCAAAAGTCTCGCAGCGGAATAACAGAATTCCCTCTCAGGATCCATGCGAAAAATCCTTAATCCGAGTTTTTAAATTTTTTTACCTCTTGAAGCGTGATAGACACAAGCGAGGTGAATCACCAACACCGTAATAGCGACGATGTTTCTGCGGTATCCACACGAACAGACTTGCAAAAGGAGTCACGCCTCTATTTTCGTAGTGCTAGCTGCGAAGAGAGGAGAAGAAGACCTCACTATCTCTCACTCACTTTCTGTAGGTGCGGCTAGGGTTGTGATGTAACCAAGTAGCAGCCCCCTTAGCAGTATTATTTATAACAAAGGCTGCCTTAAGTGAGTGTGAGCAAGAGCAGCAAGGTAAGTGGTGCAACCCTAAACCCATCTGTCATGAGTTAGGCCCACAGTTGAATCCGAGTCCAACTTTGGATTCTGATTACTCCAATTTAGTCTGTTCTAAGTGTGCGACCCTGCAGGTTCTCATGACGTTGGTAGTAATATTAAAATCTCATTTTAATATTACAAACAGTGAGCGGTATCTAGCAACATATCACTGCTACCCAAGTAATGAGAATGTCAGTGATTTGACATAACCTATCTGTGACCAATGTTTCCGTGTAGTTTAGTCCCTTTGTCCAGATATCCAGATTGAACACAAGGCATGGAATGTGTCACCCTTGTTTAGTTCAATCTTCAGTTTCCTGATTCCCGAGTAGACATAGTAATAGCAAATAAGATCAATATCTCATATTGACTTATTTGAGCATGGCCATGCATTTCGTAGTCTCACTCAATCAGGGGGCCCGAAGATATCGCTCCTGTTATGTAGGAGGGACAAATCCCATCTAGGTCACTCACATTCCTCCACATGTATTGCGGCATATCTAATAACCAACGTTATAATCATCTTGTTACAGATGACGTTTGATGGCATTAAAACACACAACTCCTCATGTAGGAATCGTAGTGATTTCAGGTCAAAGGACCACATACACCATTATCACTATGAGAATTGCTTATGACACTCACGTAACGATCCACGTAGCGTTCTCTTGGCGGGTCTGTCCAATACATCATTACTCTAATATGTATCCATGTGTAGACTTGATATCTCATATCCATGAACCGTGAGATTTGGGTCATCGTCTACGCACATACTAGCCTCAATGTATTATTGTTGTCCTAATTAACAATAATACTTGACTAGGGACATTTAAGAATAGTATTTTATCCAATAGGATCTCACGATCAAGTCATCCACTTGATGTCCTATGGTATCAAACTTACTATTCTAAGGACTTTATTATGTCTACCAAAAAGAACACAATAAATACCAGGTCTTCTTCTCCTCTCTTCGCAACTAGCACTACGAAAACAGAGGCGTGACTCCTTTTGCAAGTCTGTTCATGTGGATACCGCAGAAACATCATCGCTATTACGGTGTTGGTGATTCACCTTGCTTGTGTCTATCACGCTTCAAGAGGTAAAAAAATTTAAAAAACTCAGATTGTGGATTTTTCGCATGGATCCTGAGAGGGAATTCTGTTATTTCGCTGCGAGACTTTTGATCCGCAAATTCCCAACAGTGGTATCAGAGCCACTTGCGAAACCATGATTCGGTTTTTTGCTTCTCTTGTTATATGCGATAACATGATTCGTTGCTTTCTTTTGATAAAAGATATGATCTTTATATGTTGTTTCTGAAACCATGAAGATGTTCATATGTTTTTGCGAAAACTGTTTTGAAAGCTTTCTGTTTCTGCGTTTTTCTGGTATATATATATGATATGTATGAATGAAAATCGTTTTGAATGCTTTCTGTTTTTGCGTTTTTCTGGTATATACATATGTGATATGTATGATTCTACGAAAACTGTTTTGAATGCTTTCTATTTCTGCATATTTTCTGTATGAATGCGATATACACAGCAGCGCGACACAAGGTTTTGGAAACCTTGTTTCCGTTTTGCGACGGCCATGAAGCTTCCTCATGACATGAAGTGTTCATGTCTTCACGCATTCTGGAAACCTTGTTTCTGGATAGGCGATGACGGCTGTGAGGAACCCCTGCGGCACATGAAGCGTTCATGTGTTTGCGGGCCTTAGGGTTTGTTGTTGCCCTAGCCGTCATAGAGGCAGGAGGGGTCCAACTCGAATTTTTGTTCAAGTAACCAGCGGGACCCCCGCCGGGGCGCTGCCCCGAACCCCGTTTCGTGGTGTGTGATATTCGAAAGTGCAATATTCAAAACTATTTTTATAATTCGCAAAATAATAATGTGTTATTGCTTTGTGTTTATGTATTCTTAGAGATGCATGGTGCATGGTTTTGGCCTTAGTCTTTATTTTATGCTTTTTTGGGTTATTTTAAATACGACCTGCGTGTCGTGCCTTTCTCTCTACATTCTGATTGTACATTCTCTTCTCATCTAACTCCCCTCGAATGTAAAAGAGGTTTCTATAATGTAATCTTCATGTGGAGACAAGGAGACGACATCAAGTGAGGACGTTGGTGGGAGACGCTTGGTGAAGCTGGCATTAATTAATGCTACTCTCTTAGAGGCCATAACCATGTCACATTTATTATATGCTTTATATGTATGAGATGCATGGATAGTTTATGGTATGTTAAACAAGTTCAATAAATGGTGAGATCTAATAATAAAATTCCCTCAAAGAAAATATTAAGTCATTATGTGATGCCTTCCAATGCGTGACACTCGTCAAGACTAATATCGATCAAGTGTAGGTCTCCAAAGCGGTGGTGCCTTTATCTATATTAGTAAGATGCGATAGGATAATAGTAATATCCAATTGTCAACCATTGGGTTTGACTTAACTAGGCCATTTCAATAGGATTGAAGGCTTAGAGGCATGAAGTTGGGCTTTAGTCCATTAGATGGATTAGAATAAGTGTTATTCACCCAACTATCCAAGAGTTGCATGTGATGTAATTGGAAAGAGTTTCCTACCTAAATAACTGAATTTTGGGCGATCAGCCAAAGCTGACTCAAAACTAGGTGAAATATGGATCTTGGCCCACTAGGAAATCTTCCAATGGGATTTTCCAAGTCAATGCTGAGGGTCATTGATTTGAATAAAATAGTGGGAGACGTATTTAATTAAAAGACCTTGTTAAATATGTTTATAGCATAATACTTATATATTTTGCATATTTCTGTTGATAGATTACCATGGCAACAAACACATCAAGTAACTTATCATTGCGATCGGTCCTTGAGAAGGACAAGTTGTGGGACAAATTTCCTAGATGAGTACAGAACTTGAGGATTGTCCTCAAGCAAGAGAAAAAGTTTGTATGTTTTAGAACAACCTATTCTGAACCACTGCTGCGCTAATGCCCCTAGAGTTGAAAGAGATGCTTATAAGAAGCATCAAGATGATGCCTTGGACATTGGATGTCTAATGCTAGCCACCATGAACTCTGAGCTCCAAAAGCAACACGAGAACATGGAAGCATACGATATGATCGTACACCTCAAAAAGCTTTATCAAGAGCAAAGGCTAGACATGAGAGATATGAGGTCTCCAAAGCACTCTTTCAGTGTAAGCTGGTAGAGGGAAGCCCTGTTGGTGCTCATGTACTCAAGATGATTGGGTACATTAAAAACCTTGAGAGACTCGGTTTTCCTATGGGCCAAGAGTTGGCCACTGACTTAGTCCCGCAATCGTTGCTTGGGATAGTTTTAGTCAATTTGTCATGAACTACAACATGAATGAAATTGACAAACCACTACCGTAGTTGCTAAGCATGTTGAGAACTCGCCGAGCGTAACATAAACAAAGGCAAAGGAAAGGCCATAATGATGGTCCATAAGAATAAGGGCAAGAAACATCGAAAAAGCCCCAAGACAAGTGGAAGGGTAAGGGCAAGGAAAAGTCCAAGCCTAGCACTTCTAGCTTGAAACCAAAGTGGGTGGAGTGGCTAAGGAAGGTACATGCTTCCACTTTGCGGTCGACCGGACATTGGAAGAGGAACTGTGCCAAGTACCTAGAGGAGCTCAAGAAGAAGAAGGGAAGTGAGACTTCCACTTCGTATTTTTGTTATAGAAGTCAATTTATCTACTTCGGATCATGGGTATTAGATACTGGATGTGGATCTCACATTTGTGTAAATGTGCAGGATCTAAAGAGCAGTAGACCATTGACTAAGGGCGAAGTCGACCTACGAGTGGGAAATGGAGCAAAGGTTGCTGCACTAGCCGTAGGGACTTATTTATTAGCTTTGCCAACTGGGCTTGTAATTGAATTGGATAATTGTTATTTTGTGCCTGCTATTAGTAGGAATATCATTTCTGTTTCTTGTTTGGACAAGAAGGGTTTTACTTTTATAATTAAGAACAAAAGTTGTTCTCTTTATTTGAATGATATTTTCTATGGTAGTGCACATTTGAGTAATGGACTTTATGTCCTTGATCTCGAAACGCCCATTTATAACGTAAATACAAAGAGGTTCAAACAAATGATATGAACCCGACTTATCTCTGGCATTGTCGTTTGGGCCATATAAATGAGAAACGCATTTCCAAACTCCATAAAGATGGATTCTTGGACTCGTTTGATTACGAATCATATGAGACATGTGAATATTGTTTATTGGGAAAGATGACTAAGGCCCCATTCACTGGACAAGGTGAAAGGGCTAGTGATCTTTTGGGCCTCATACATAGTGATGTATGTGGGCCACTAAACACACTAGCTAGAGGCGATTTTCGACTTCATTACATTTACCGATGATTTCGAGATATGGATTTGTATATCTTATGAAGCACAAATCGAATCCTTTGAAAAGTTCAAAGAGTTCAAGAATGAAGTACAAAACCAACTTGGCAAGAGTATTAAAATCCTTCGATCAGATCGAGGAGGTGAATACTTAAGCCAACAGTTTGATGATCATCTGAAAGAGTGTGGGATAATATCCCAACTCACTCCTCTTGGAACACCACAATGGAATAGTGTTTCTGAAAGGAGGAACCGGACCTTGTTGGACATGGTCCGATCCATGATGAGTCATGCAGACCTTCTGTAACGCCCCAATTTTTAGAAAATATTCTGAATGTACTGTTTTCTGTTTTTCATGCTTTTGTATGAATGACCGCTGTGTCCCTATTTTTCTGTTCTTGAATTTTGTATGAAAACAACTACGATAATACATGTTCAAATTTTATTTGATCGTTTTACGTAGTTTGCTTCGAGACGGTAAAATAAAAATTTTTCTGAGCTACTGTATTAATTTTTCTGAAAGATATACAAATAAATAATACTTCGGATATTTTATTTGAACGTTTTGGACGATTACCTACGTTGTGGGAAAAAACGGGAAAATGACCGTTACGTCCCGAACGCATCGTTTTCTCTGTTTTTGTCTGCTTTTTAATTGTTTTCTTCTTGATTTAATGCCGTAAAATACCGTCTCGTGATTTTATATGAACTTTTTGTGTGATTTGCTCCTGAGGCAGAAAATAATATTTTCCTGGCCTGGGAAAAATCTTATTTGATTATTTAGAATTGGGGATCTTACTTAACCCGATTCTAAATGAGACTAAAAATAATCTTTTAATTTTTAGGATTTAATCACAAATAAAAATCGTTTTTATAATATTTGCAATTTTGAGAATAATCCTAACCGTCGAATATTTTAATGTGATACTCGTTTTCGCACGCTACCGAGCGAAATTTATATTATTATAATATTATTTTATTAGTCAAGATATTTTAGTGACAAAGGGACCCTAAATATTTTGCGGGACCCACAATTAGCGAACGGTTAGATCGGTAGCTTAATTAATCACCGTAGGTCGTAGAACTTTCAGAATGTGCCGACTCACTAGTCACTCAAAGAGAGCATTTATTACGCAAAGTGTGACTAAGCCATGTGAGTCACCAAAGGAACCAACCAATGAGAAGTAGGCTTGCTCACCAAGGCTTAATCTTAGCCTTTGATTCATCCAATGGCTTGGATGAAGCCAAGCAAGGTGCCCACCTTGCACCCCACATCAAGTTCACGGCCAAGAGGCCTTTGGTGACCAAAAGATCACTTTGTCTTCATCACTTTTCTCTCTTCTCTCTCATCAAGAACCCTAGCCACCATTCTTGCCCATTTTCTCCACCATATTCGGCCAAGCTCATTTCCTAACACTCCAACCATCCAAAAATTTTTCTAACCAAGTTTCCTTAATCTAAACACCATTCTAAGAACCTTTGTAGTTGGGAGTTTCTTCAAATTCTTCCATCTAAGGCTTGGAAACCAACCTTGGAAGTTTTACCTAGAAGGTGAAATTTCATACTTTTCTTTTCTTTCTTCTTTTTCAAAGTTCTAAGCCATGATTTTTCCATGGTTTAGCTTCTTTTTCATGGTTAGTAACATGTAGGTTTTGTTTGAATTTTTTAGGTGTTTGGTGGAGTGAAAACCGTGACCTAAGGAGGTGAGAAAGCAAGTTTTTGTCTTCATTTAAGGTAAGAGGAAGACAATTCTTATCATCCCTTGATGGTGGTAAGAAGATGAGTTGTTTGTAGAATCCATAAGGATTCGGTTGTGGTGTGTTTATTGATGTGTATTTGTTAATTTTTGTGGTTGCTAGTAGCTTAAGTGTTATGTGTTAGTAGCTTTCTTATTTGGTAATTGTAATAATTTTGCATGCCTAATAGCTTTTGATTGTATGTCTATAAGCTTTAAATTGTTTATGTGTTAGAAATATTTTGCATATGTTAGAAATATTTTGCATGTGTTAGAGATATAAATGCATGTATTAGAATTGTATGATAAGGTTTAGGATGTGAATAACATGTGTAAGTTTGCATGAGTGTTCCAAGGAACACAATCCAATAGCTCACGGCAATGACAAGTTTGGAGGACCAAAATGTTCTCTTGATTTTTCCTAAAGTGTAGCTTAATTAACCTAGGAGAATCAAGAAAGTTTCTAATTGATTTGATCAAAGAAAAATGCATTTAGAAATCAAATGGTACAAACTTAGTATTTTGGGCCAACATGCCTAAAGGATTAAATTGAATATAGATAACTATTTTCTAAAATGATTTAATGAACTTAGACTATAGAATACATTTGATATGATTTAAAAGGTGAAAGACATTTTGGAAATCAAATGCAAAAGTTTTATAAAATTCGCCAACATGCCACTATAGGAATTCGTGATTTTAAAAACTTGTTTCTAAACCTTTTCAATTAAAAAGAAACAATACAAGTTAAGAAGAAATTTTCTATAATAATTTATGAAGGAACCAATTGATTAGAAGTAAGTCTAAAGGGTTAAAATTCATAATTTTATCATTAGGAAGGAAATACAAGAATGTTAAGAAATTTTTCTAACATATAGCTCACTTTCGGTTTTGAAGCATGTTAGAGATTTCAAAAAGAATTTAATGAAATGGTTAAAAATTAGGTAAATAGAAATTTTATGGAAAATTTAGAAAATCATTATTATAAATTTATAAACAAAATGCTGTCAATTTTTAGTAAAATTGAACCTATAGGATAGTCAAAACATCCTAATGACAAGATATACGGTATGAAAAATTATTCTACGTAGTTTAAATGTACTAAATATTATTTCTATCTGTTTAAATGGTAATTTTAAAGGCATTCGAATAAGAAAATGATTTAAAAATCCTACGCGATTGAGAAAACGTATTAAAAATGTTACGCGATTTTAAAAACAGAAAAATATCTTTACCCGATTTTTAAACGTTTGTAAAAACGACGAGATTTCAAAAACGCGATAAAATTTCTACGCGATTGACCGTTACCGTATTTATTTTTCGCTGTCGGAAAAATGTGAACCCGTACAGGTTTTTGAGGTTATTTCGCTGTCGGGAAAAAAGTGAACCCGTACAGGCTTTCTGCCATTGAGGGCATATATTTCTATCTTAAGGGCATTTTCATAATTTCATATATTTGGAATTATGTTTTGTCTTTATACCGATTTTTGGTGTTTTGGGTTGACGAGACGAATCACATCGTGTTGTCGATGCGATAAGTGTAGTGTAGTTTATTGTTCTAATAAACTTGGAGACTTTAGTGTACGGGATCCCACATGTGGACAGTTGGTAGCTCCGCTGGGCCGTGGTAAACCGATAGCACACTAATGTACTCGACATTCACTATATTTAATCGAGGTTTGTAAAGTCTAGTAGTACATTGCCTATAGTGCCACAACGGAGATCAGAACTATACTACGCCTGGATGGTGGATTCCCAGTGTCGTAGGCTATTGACGCAACGTGTGATCGCGTAATAGTTGGTTGGGCAGCCGTGGTACTAATAGATTTTTGCAAGTCATTCTCTCTGATATCTGTTTGGGTTTAGCTCCATGGAGTAGGGTTGTGTTTTGGTGTATTTGAGTATATATTGGATAATATTCCATTTTCCTCTATTTATCCTTATCTGGTAACATCTTGGATGTTTTTACATTTTCTCTATTTGTATTTATCTGATAATTTTTATGTTAGTTGTCTATTTCTTATCTTATTTTATCTGTGAGATTGATTTATCTGTATGAATTTCTTTATTTGTGTTATATCTATGATGTTCTGAAACACTAGGATATTTAATATGTATTACTGTTATAGCTTATTCGTATTGTATGAACCGTAGTAGTAGTTATGTGTCGTCTTCTTATTTGCCATGTTGCGATGATTTTATGTTGTCTTACCTCTTTATTGTATGTGTATTCTCTATTTATTTTTATGCGGTAAAGAGTTTGAAGAGGAAGAAGAGGAACAACCTCTCGAGATCGTGTACCCGAGGAAGAGGGAGATCGCCAGACCGACGATCGCTTTACGAGCAAAAACCATCCGATCATCCATACCCTCCGGATTGATTGTGTGAGGATGGCGACGCCTTTTTTGGGGTTCGTAGAGCCGGTATTCCATGGAGGTGATCCGGCTTGGCATTTACGAGGAGATCGTGCTTCGTACCTATGCCGGACGTATGACCGTGATTCTACGTCATCGCTTTGATGGAGATCCGATTTCGACGACGACGCTTTTTCTCGCATTTAGAGTTACCCTTATCCATTAGGCGTTATTGGGGTGCCGAAAACCCGAGCCTAGTGAGATAAGTATCGTGTCGACCGCGCGATCCCGTTATCGCCGTATGTCGAGACATCGTGATATTTATCTCCCGATGATCATTTTCACACCGAGAGTGATCCATCGAGGAGTAGATAATCATGATGTTTTTTTTTTTAAGGCGCGTCATCAACATGCATGTCATATATATATTAACTCTTTTATTGCTTTCTTTACTGTTTTTGTTTAAATAGTTGTAGTCTTAGTTGTAAATTATATGTACAGTTTATAACTTAACCATATGTATATTATTAGTGATGATGTTTTTTTTATTTCGTATTTTCCGTATTATCTTTTTATTACATATTTCTGTCTATCAGGAATTATTTTTACAACCCGTAATAATTTTAACAAATATTCCGCAACTTGGGTAGATTTTATTTCTATTTATTTTATTTTCTTTTATGTGTGACATCCTCCAAAGGGGTGTTACATTAGTTGGTATCAGAGCCCAAGTTAGAGTCTTTTGGGGTTGTGGTTGGGTCTCGTTTTTGTTTGTCTTGCTGTGTGATTCTCTCGTGATCTTTGTGATTTATATCCTTTTGGAAATATCTTAAAGGATGTATCCGACTTTGTTTTGTTATGTTTGAAGAAAGGAGATGCTGGTAGAGGCAGAGGACGTGCTAACGTAAATCGAGATGAGGATCCGATGTTGGTTGCCGCCGAGGCTATGCGTGCATGGTGAAGTGATTACTCGAAGAAAATTTGAGAGCGCCCAACAAAGAAGATGCTACAATGCAGATGCCCTAAATTTATCCGAATTTAGGCGTCATAATCCGCCACAATTTAGAGGCGAGGTGGATCCTGAGAGCCGAGTCGGTGGATGCAAGATTTAGAGAGAATATTTGAGGGGATGAGATGTACGATGAAAAGAAAGTGACTTATGTCAAGTTTTCATGCTTTGAGAGGAGATGCGAACATTGGTGGAGAGGAATCCGCCGAGTGTTGCAAGTCAAGAGATCGAGATCACTTGGGAAGTATTTTCTAATACTTTTCTCGGATAAATATTTTCCTGCAGTGTTAGGCATGCCAAGGAAATGGAATTTCTTGGGTCATGCGACAGGGGAATATGACGGTGAATGAGTATGCCACAAAATTTGAGAGTTTATCTCAATTCTCGATTATGCTCGGACACGACAAGATGATGTGTGGAGATGCGGGAAGTTTGAATCGGGTTTGAGGGTGGAACCGAAACGAGGAGTAGTATCTTTGAGGATGACTCGGTTTCATGCTTTGGTGGATGCTTGTGCTCGACTTGAAGAGTTAGAGCCATCTAGAGATCAAAGGAATCGGAATTTTGGACCGACAAGGTTCCGAGAGGTGGAGGTAGTAATGCAAATCGGTTTCAACGTAGAAGCGTATACCAGTTAACAGAAGTCAATCTCAACGACCATCCGTTAGCGGAAGTGCAAGTGGTAGTGGAGCTGATTGCAGGGGTGGCGTTTACGCCAACGTGTTTTAAG
This sequence comes from Ormosia emarginata, assembly GCA_029884605.1. NCBI lineage: Eukaryota > Viridiplantae > Streptophyta > Magnoliopsida > Fabales > Fabaceae > Ormosia > Ormosia emarginata. The sequence goes on along the minus strand of JAQQTP010000079.1, from coordinate 13,942,217 downwards.
TGCGGGAAGAAAGGTCATATTTCTCCCGAGTGTACAGATTAAAGGTGCGCTTGTTTCAATTGTAAACAACCCGGGCACATAGCAAAGGATTGTCCACAAATGGAGAGAAAAACCTGTCATTCGGTATGTTAAAGCTAATCAGCAAAAATCGGAAGTACTCAACCGAGATCCGGAGGACGAGTATATACAATGGTGGGATCCGAGATTTCTAAGTCCGATGATCTTATTCGGGAGAAGGAGACATTGGAGGTAATCTTCTGACTGTATTGTATGACTTCGGGTGCTACACACTCTTTTATTGCATATGATTGTGTGGAAAGGTTGAAGTTGCCTATGTCTTCTCTGAATGTTATGTTAAATGTATCTACACCAACTGCTAAACCTGTAGTTACTTCTAAGATCTGTTTGGATTGTCCTATTGTTGTGAAGGGCCGTTTGTTTTTGGTTGATTTGATTTGTTTGCCTCTCATTGAGATAGATGTAATCTTAGGGATGGACTGGTTATGTTCTAACCATATCCTTATAGATTGTGCAAAGAAAACTATAGTTTTTCCTAAGGAAGAAGAGTCTGGATTCTTAACTGCTGTTAAAGTCAAATCTTTATTGAGAGATGGAGCGCAGGGATATCTGGTATTGTCTTCTCTAGAAGTTAAGAATGAGAAGGATGTGAATACTATTCCTGTTGTCAACGATTTTCCGGACGTTTTTCCTGAAGATGTACCTGGTTTACCGCTTTGAGCGGAGATCGAATTCTCAATTGATTTAGTACCGGAACAGTCCTATCTCAATTGCACCATATCGTATGTCGCCGTAGAGTTGGGAGGAGCCGAAAAAGCAATTGGTGGAACCGTTGGAGAAAGAATTTGTACGACCTAGTGTTTCCCCATGGGGTGCACCAAGATTTTTGGTCAAGAAGAAGGATGGAACGTCGCGACTTTGTGTGGACTATCGGCACCGAACAAGGTGACTGTCAAGAATAAATATCCGCTTCCAAGAATCGACGATTTGATGGATCAATTGAGAGGAGCCGTGATATTTTCCAAGATAGATCTACGATCGTTTATCACCGTATTCGTGTAAAAGGGGAAGATGTGCCGAAAACTGCTTTTCGAACTCGTTATGGACATTATGAGTATCGTAATGCCATTCGGGTGACGAATGCTCCCGCTATATTTATGGATTATATGAACAGGATATTTCGTCCGTATCTAGACAGATTTGTCGTTGTCTTTATCGATGACATTCGATCTATTCTCAATCGAAGGAAGAGCATCGCCGAACATCTAAGTGTTATTCTTCAGATTTTGAGGAGAAATAGTTGTATGCGAAGTTGTCTAAGTGTGAGTTCTGGTTAGAAGAAGTTCAATTTCTTGGTCACGTAATTTCTAAAGAAGGTATAGCGGTGGACCCATCGAAAGTGGAGACCGTTTTACAATGGGAGAGACCTAAGACAAGAATGTAAGTTCAAGTTTTGTTGGACTTGTCTTGGTTATTATCGGAGATTTATCGAAGGTTTTTCCAAGATTGCTTGGACCGCTTACACAACTTACGAGGAAAAGTCAAGCTTTCGAATGGACGGAAGAACGTGAAGCTAGTTTTCAAGAGTTGAAGAAAAGGTTAACAACCGCGCCGGTGTTAATCCTACCAGATTCGACGAAATCTTTCGATGTGTATTGTGACGCTTCTTATCAAGGACTAGGATGCGTGTTGATGCAAGACCGGAATGTGGTGGCGTATGCTTCTCGGCAATTGAAGATTCATGAAAAGAATTATCCTACGCATGATTTGGAATTGGTCGGTAGTTTTTGCTTTGAAGATATGGAGACACTTTCTCTATGGAGCAACGTTCAACATTTTCGGTGATCACAAGAGTTTGAAATACTTGTACGACCGTATGAGCTGAATATGAGGCAGCGAAGGTGGTTGGAATTTCTCGAACGATTACGATTTTCAACTTTTATACCACCCTGGTAAGGCGAATGTCGTGGCCGATGCCTTAAGCAGAAGATTATTAGTGTTTCTGCGCTAATGATTAAAGAAAAAGAGCTCATTGAACAGTTTAGAGATGAGTGGTCATTTGTTGAGTTGAAACCAGGGAAGATCTGTGTTAGCATGGTTACTATCTCGAGCGAGCTGATGGAAGACATAAAGGAAAAGAAAAATGCCGATAAATTTTTGCAAGGAATAAGGGAGCAGATGAAACAAGGCGAGACACTAGAGTTCAAGGAAGGAACCGATGGAATTCTCGAGATTTCGGGGTAGAGTTTGTTCCTCGTAACCGAGAACCGAGAAGATATATTGTGAAACATGCCCATACTAGTCTATCGAGTATGCATCCAGGCATAACAAAGATGTATCAAGACTTGAAGAAGTTATTCGGTGGCATGGAATGAAGGGTGATGTTGTTAGATGCGTGTCAACTTGTCTAGTTTGTCAAAAATCGAAAGTTGAACACCAAAGACCACTGATGTTGCAACCATTATCGATTCCGGTAATGGAAATGGGACAAAGCATTTCTATGGATTTCGTCGGTTTGCCAAAGACAAGGAGAGGTCATGACGCAATATGGGTTATAGTCGATAGACTTATGAAATCGGCTCATTTCTTACCGATCAATATCAAATATTCATTAGAAAGATTAACCCAATTGTACATCAGTGAAATTATCAGACTACATGGTGTACCGACAAGTATAATTTCTGATCGTGATCCGAGGTTTACGTCAAGATTTTGGCGAAGTCTACAAGAAGCTATGGGAACTAAGTTACGACTGAGTTCAGCGTATCATCCGCAGACTGACGGTCAGACTGAAAGAACTATACAGTCTTTGGAGGATTTATTGCGTGCTTGTGTTTTGGAACAACGGGGAAGTTGGGATGAATTTTTATCTTTGATAGAATTCACCTACAACAATAGTTTTCACGCGAGCATTGGAATGGCACCTTATGAAGCATTGTATGGAAGACGATGTCGAACGCCGTTATGCTGGTATCAAGATGGAGAAAGTACGACTGTTGGACCGGAGCTTGTACAACAAACTACGATAAAGTTAAGATGATACAAGAAAAGATGAGGACGACGCAAAGCGCAAAAAGAGTTACGCGGATAAGCGAAGACGACCTCTTGAGTTTGAGGAGGGTGAGCATGTATTTTCGAGAGTTACTCCTACGACCGGTGCTCGGAAGAGTGATTAAGTCTAAGAAGCTTACTCCTAAATTCATTGGACCATATCGATTATCCGACGTATAGGCCCCGTAGCATATCGATTTCTTTGCCGCCGTTTCTATCTAATTTGCATGATGTGTTTCATGTGTCTCGCATTACGGAGTATATGCCGATCCGACACATGTTATACAATCGATGACGTACGCTTAAAGGAGAATTTGACTTACGAAACTTTACCCGTAGAGAGACAGAAGGTAAAGCAGCCTTCGAGGGAAGATGATCGAGTGGTAAAAGTTATATGGAATGATGTGACGGGTGAAGCTACTTGGGAACTGGAAGATAAAATGAAGGATCAAGATCCCCATTTGTTTGGATGAACATCAAATTTCGAGGACGAAATTTTTATTTGTTGAGTGTTGTAACGCCCCAATTTTTAGAAAATATACCGAATGTACTTGTTTTTTCTGTTTTTCATGCTTTTGTATGAATGACCGCCGTGTCCCTATTTTTCTCGTTCTTGAATTTTGTATGAAAACAACTACGATAATACAGTTCAAATTTTATTTGATCGTTTTACGTAGTTTGCTTTCGAGACTCGTAAAATAAAAATTTTTCTCGAGCTACCGTATTAATTTTTCTCGAAAGATATACAAATGCCTAAATAATACTGCTGATATTTTATTTGAACGTTTTGGACGATTACCTACGTTGTGGGAAAAACGGGGAAATGACCGTTACGTCCCGAACGTCTTGTTTCTCTCGTTTTTGTCTGCTTTTAATTGTTTTCTTCTTGATTTAATGCCGAAAATACCGTCTGCGTGATTTTATATGAACTTTTTGTGTGATTTGCTCCGAGGCAGAAAATAATATTTTCCGGCCGGGGGAAAAATCTTATTTGATTATTTAGAATTGGGGGATCTTACTTAACCCGATTCTAAATGAGACTAAAAATAATCTTTTAATTTTTAGGATTTAATCACAAATAAAATAATTTTATATTTATAATATTATTTTATTAGTCAAGATGTTTTAGTGACAAGTGGACCCTAAATATTTTGCGGGACCCACAATTAGCGAACGGTTAGATCGGTAGCTTAATTAATCACCGTAGGTCGTAGAACTTTCCAGAACAGTGAGCTCGACTACCTAGTGACTCACAGAGCATTTATTACGCAGGTGACTAAGCCATGTGAGTCACCTGAACCAACCAATGAGAAGTAGGCTTGCTCACCAAGGCTTAATCTTAGCCTTTGATTCATCCAATGGCTTGGATGAAGCCAAGCAAGGTGCCCACCTTGCACCCCACATCAAGTTCACGGCCAAGAGGCCTTTGGTGACCAAAAGATCACTTTGTCTTCATCACTTTTCTCTCTTCTCTCTCATCAAGAACCCTAGCCACCATTCTTGCCCATTTTCTCCACCATATTCGGCCAAGCTCATTTCCTAACACTCCAACCATCCAAAAATTTTTCTAACCAAGTTTCCTTAATCTAAACACCATTCTAAGAACCTTTGTAGTTGGGAGTTTCTTCAAATTCTTCCATCTAAGGCTTGGAAACCAACCTTGGAAGTTTTACCTAGAAGGTGAAATTTCATACTTTTCTTTTCTTTCTTCTTTTTCAAAGTTCTAAGCCATGATTTTTCCATGGTTTAGCTTCTTTTTCATGGTTAGTAACATGTAGGTTTTGTTTGAATTTTTTAGGTGTTTGGTGGAGTGAAAACCGTGACCTAAGGAGGTGAGAAAGCAAGTTTTTGTCTTCATTTAAGGTAAGAGGAAGACAATTCTTATCATCCCTTGATGGTGGTAAGAAGATGAGTTGTTTGTAGAATCCATAAGGATTCGGTGGTGTGTTTATTGATGTGTATTTGTTAATTTTTGTGGTTGCTAGTAGCTTAAGTGTTATGTGTTAGTAGCTTTCTTATTTGGTAATTGTAATAATTTTGCATGCCTAATAGCTTTTGATTGTATGTCTATAAGCTTTAAATTAGGTTTATGTGTTAGAAATATTTTGCATATGTTAGAAATATTTTGCATGTGTTAGAGATATAAATGCATGTATTAGAATTGTATGATAAGGTTTAGGATGTGAATAACATGTGTAAGTTTGCATGAGTGTTCCAAGGAACACAATCCAATAGCTCACGGCAATGACAAGTTTGAGGACCAAAATGTTCTCTTGATTTTTCCTAAAGTGTAGCTTAATTAACCTAGGAGAATCAAGAAAGTTTCTAATTGATTTGATCAAAGAAAAATGCATTTAGAAATCAAATGGTACAAACTTAGTATTTTGGGCCAACATGCCTAAAGGATTAAATTGAATATAGATAACTATTTTCTAAAATGATTTAATGAACTTAGACTATAGAATACATTTGATATGATTTAAAAGGTGAAAGACATTTTGGAAATCAAATGCAAAAGTTTTATAAAATTCGGCCAACATGCCACTATAGGAATTCATGATTTTAAAAACTTGTTTCTAAACCTTTTTCAATTAAAAAGAAACAATACAAGTTAAGAAGAAATTTTCTATAATAATTTATGAAGGAACCAATTGATTAGAAGTAAGTCTAAAGGGTTAAAATTCATAATTTTATCATTAGGAAGGAAATACAAAGAATGTTAAGAAATTTTTCTAACATATAGCTCACTTTCGGTTTTGAAGCATGTTAGAGATTTCAAAAAGAATTTAATGAAATGGTTAAAAATTAGGTAAATAGAAATTTTATGGAAAATTTAGAAAATCATTATTATAAATTTATAAACAAAATGCTTTGTCAATTTTTAGTAAAAATTGAACCTATAGGATAGTCAAAACATCCTAATGACAAGATACGGTATGAAAAATTATTCTACGTAGTTTAAATGTACTAAATATTATTTCTATCTGTTTAAATGGTAATTTTAAAGGCATTCGAATAAGAAAATGATTTAAAAATCCTACGCGATTGAGAAAACGTATTAAAAATGTTACGCGATTTTAAAAACAGAAAAATATCTTTACCCGATTTTTAAACGTTTGTAAAAACGACGAGATTTCAAAAACGCGATAAAATTTCTACGCGATTGACCGTTACCGTATTTATTTTTCGCTGTCGGGAAAATGTGAACCCGTACAGGTTTTTGAGGTTATTTCGCTGTCGGGAAAAAAGTGAACCCGTACAGGCTTTCTGCCATTGAGGGCATATATTTCTATCTTAAGGGCATTTTCATAATTTCATATATTTGGAATTATGTTTTGTCTTTATACCGATTTTTGGTGTTTTGGGTTGATTGAGACGAATCACATCGTGTTGTCGATGCGATAAGTGTAGTGTAGTTTATTGTTCTAATAAACTTGGAGACTTTAGTGTACGGGATCCCACATGTGGACAGTTGGTAGCTCCGCTGGGCCGTGGTAAACCGACAGCACACTAATGTACTCGACATTCACTATATTTAATCGAGGTTTGTAAAGTCTAGTAGTACATTGCCTATAGTGCCACAACGGGAGATCTGTGAACTATACTACGCTGGATGGTAGATTCCCAAAGTGTCGTAGGCTATTGACGCAACGTGTGATCGCGTAATAGTTGGTCAAGGTACTAATAGATTTTTGCAAGTCATTCTCTCGATATCTTTTGGGTTTAGCTCCATGGAGTAGGGTTGTGTTTTGGTGTATTTGAGTATATATTGGATAATATTCCATTTTCCTCTATTTATCCTTATCCGGTAACATCTTGGATGTTTTTACATTTTCTCTATTTGTATTTATCTCGATAATTTTTATGTTAGTTGTCTATTTCTTATCTTATTTTATCTCGTGAGATTGATTTATCTCGTATGAATTTCTTTATTTGTGTTATATCTATGATGTTCGAAACACTAGGATATTTAATATGTATTATTTGTTATAGCTTATTCGTATTGTATGAACCGTAGTAGTTATGTGTCGTCTTCTTATTTGCCATGTTGCGATGATTTTATGTTGTCTTACCTCTTTATTGTATGTGTCTATTCTCTATTTATTTTTATGCGGTAAAGAGTTTGAAGAGGAAGAAGAGGAACAACCTCTTGAGATCGTGTACCCCGAGGAAGAGGGAGATCACAGACCGACGATCGCTTTACGAGTAAAACCATCCGATCATCCATACCCTCTGGATTGATTGTGTGAGGGATGGCGACGCCTTTGCATTTTTGGGGTTCGTAGAGCCGGTATTCCATGGAGGTGATCCGCTTGGCATTTACGAGGAGATCGTGCTTCATTACCTATGCCGGACGTATGACCGTGATTCTACGTCATCGCTTGATGGAGATCCGATTTCGACGACGACGCTTTTTCTGCATTTAGAGTTACCCTTATCCATTAGGCATTATTGGGGTGCTGAAAACCCTGAGCCTAGTGAGATAAGTATCGTGTCGACTGCGCGATCCCGTTATCGCCGTATGTCGAGACATCAGGGATATTTATCTCCTGATGATCATTTTCACACCGAGAGTGATCCATCAGAGGAGTAGATAATCATGATGTTTTTTTTTTTTGGGCGCGTCAGCGTATGTCTCGTATATATATTAACTCTTTTATTGCTTTCTTTACTGTTTTTGTTTAAATAGTTGTAGTCTTAGTTGTAAATTATATGTACGCTTTATAACTTAACCATATGTATATTATTAGTGATGATGTTTTTTTTTTTATTTCGTATTTTCCGTATTATCTTTTTATTACATATTTCTCGTCTATCGTGAATTATTTTTACAACCCGTAATAATTTTAACAAATATTCCGCAACTTGGGTAGATTTTATTTCTATTTATTTTATTTTCTTTTATGTGTGACATCCTCCAAAGGGGTGTTACACCTTCCAGGCTCCTTCTGGGGACATACTCTGTTAACAGCAGCTTTCACACTTAACCGTGTTCCATCTAAGACGGTTAAACAGACACCATATAAGATGTGGACTGGGAGAAGACCCAGTATGTCTTTTATGAAGATTTGGGGTTGCGAAGCTTATGTGAAACGTCAAGTTTCTGATAAGCTTGGCCCAAAATCAGATAAATGCTTCTTTGTGGGGTATCCTAAGGAAACCAAGGGATACTATTTCTATAATCCTACCGAGGGCAAAGTGTTTGTTGCACCTGACCGCTTTGTATTCCTAGAAAAGGAGTTTATCTCCAAAGGAATCAGTGGGAGGAAAGTAGAACTTGAAGAAATTCAAAGTTCACAAAGTAGCAACGAACCAATGGTGGAAATAGAGCAGCCTCCACAAATCGTTGTGGAACCACAATCTGCTCTAGTAGCACAAGACCCGCGTAGGTCTAACAGATACGTCGTCAACCGAGAGAGATATGGATTTCTCATGACTCAACAAGGTGACGTATTACTCATGGATCAAGATGAGCCTGTGACTTACCAGAAGCCATTATTGGCCCGAGATCCGAAAAATGGCTTGAGGCCATGAGATCGAAATGGAATCCATGTATACCAACCGGTATGGACCTTGGTTGACCCACCGAAGGGATAAAACCCATTGGGTGCAAGTGGGTTTTTAAGAAGAAAACCGACATGGATGGTAATGTGCATACCTTTAAGGCGCGATTGGTGGCTAAAGGTTTCAAGCAAATTCATGGTGTAGACTATGATGAGACTTTTTCCCCGGTTGCGATGCTTAAATGCATTCGGATCTTGCTTGCTATTGCAAAGATACCATGATTATGAAATCGGCAAATGGATGTCAAAACTGCTTTCCTTAATGGAAATCTTCTCGAGGATGTGTACATGACACAACCCGAGGGTTTTGCCACTCCACAGATGCTACAAAGGTATGCAAGTTGCAACGATCTATCTATGGATTGAAGCAAGCTTCCGTAAGTGGAATCTTCGTTTTGATGATACAATCAAACAGGTTTGGTTTTATCAAAAATGAAGAAGAATCTTGTGTCTACAAGAAGGTTAGTGGGAGCACAGTTGTCTTTCTAGTATTGTATGTAGATGACATACTACTAATTGGAAATGACATCCCTACCCTACACCAGTAAAGACTTGGTTAGGGAAGTGCTTTTCTATGAAGGACTTAGGCGAAGCCACCTATATATTAGGTATCAGGATCTATAGAGATAGGTCGCAGAGATTGCTTGGCCTAAGTCAGAGTACATACATAGACAAAGTGTTAAGACGTTTTAACATGCATGAATCCAAGAAAGGACTCTTGCCTATGTCGCATGGTATAAGCCTATCTAAGGCTCAATCCCCTTCCACCCAGGGATGAGAGGGATCGCATGAGTAAGATTCCATATGCATCCGCAATTGGATCTATCATGTATGCCATGTTATGTACTCGACCGGATATCTCGTATGCTTTGAGCATGACGAGCGTGTACCGATCGATCCAGGTGAGAGTCACTGGAGTGTTTGTCAAGAACATCCTTAAGTACTTGAGAAGAACTAAGGATTCGTTTTTGGTATATGGAGCCGAAGAGGAACTAGTAGTAAAGGGTTACACTGATGCTAGCTTCCAAACCGATAAGGACGACTCCAGATCGCAATCGGGTTTTGTTTATTGCCTGAATGGTGGGGCTGTGAGCTGGAAGAGTTCAAAGCAGGAGACAGTCGCTGATTCTACCACAGAGGCTGAGTATATTGCTGCCTCTAATGCGAAGAAAGGAGGCCGTTTGGATTAGAAAGTTCATTATTGAGCTTGGTGTAGTTCCTAGCATTGTGGACCCAGTGGACCTCTATTGTGATAATAATGGAGCCATTGCACAAGCTAAGGAGCCCAGATCTCACCAGTGATCCAAACATATACTTAGGCGCTTCCATCTCATTCGAGAAATCATCGATAGAGGAGATGTGAAGATATGCAGAGTACCAACAGATGATAACATTGCTGATCCACTGATGAAGCCTCTTGCACAACAGAAGCATGAGGGTCACACTAGGTCTTTAGGCATTAGAAATATGCTTGATTGGCTCTAGTGCAAGTGGGAGATTGTTGGTGTATGCCCTAGTGGCCAATACATTTTGTTTGTATTTACATACATTATATTATGTTATTTTATATGAGGCATTTCATTTATTGTGTTCTTTTTGGTAGACATAATAAAGTCCTTAGAATAGTAAGTTTGATACCATAGGACATCAAGTGGATGACTTGATCGTGAGATCCTATTGGATAAAATACTATTCTTAAATGTCCCTAGTCAAGTATTATTGTTAATTATGACAATAATAATACATTGAGGCTAGTATATGCGTAGACTGATGACCACATCTCACGGGTCATGGATATGAGATATCAAGTCTATACATGGATACATATTAGAGTAATGATGTATTGGACAGACCCGCCATGAGAACGCTACGTGGATCGTTATGTGAGTGTCATAAGCGATTCTCATAGTGATAATGGTGTATGTGGTCCTTTGACCTGAAATCACTACGATTCCTACATGAGGAGTTGTGTGTTTTAATGCCATCAAACGTCATCTATAACAAGATGATTATAACGTTGGTTATTAGACATGCCGCAATACATGTGGAGGAATGTGAGTGACCTAGATGGGATTTGTCCCTCCTACATAACAGGAGCGATATCTTCGGGCCCCCTGATTGAGTGAGACTACGAAATGCATGGCCATGCTCAAATAAGTCAATATGAGATATTGATCTTATTTGCTATTACTATGTCTACTCGGGAATCAGGAAACTGAAGATTGAACTAAACAAGGGTGACACATTCTATGCCTTGTGTTCAATCTGGATATCTGGACAAAGGGACTAAACTACACGGAAACATTGGTCACAGATAGGTTATGTCAAATCACTGACATTCTCATTACTTGGGTAGCAGTGATGTGTTGCTAGATACCGCTCACTGTTTGTAATATTAAAATGAGATTTTAATATTACTACCAACGTCATGAGAACCTGCAGGTCGCACACTTAGAACGAGACTAAATTGGAGTAATCGAATCCAAAGTTGGACTCGGATTCAACTGTGGGCCTAACTCGTGACGGATGGGTTTAGGGTTGCACCACTTACCTTGCTACTCTTGCTCACACTCACTTAAGGCAGCCTTTGTTATAAATAATACTTGCTAAGGGGCTGCTACTTGGTTACATCACAACCCTAGCCGCACCTACAGAAAGTGAGTGAGAGATAGTGAGGTCTTCTTCTCCTCTCTTCGCAGCTAGCACTACGAAAACAGAGGCGTGACTCCTTTTGCAAGTCTGTTCGTGTGGATACCGCAAAAACATCGTCGCTATTACGGTGTTGGTGATTCACCTCGCTTGTGTCTATCACGCTTCAAGAGGTAAAAAAATTTAAAAACTCGGATTATGGATTTTTCGCATGGATCCTGAGAGGGAATTCTGTTATTCCGCTGCGAGACTTTTGATCCGCAAATTCCCAACAGATATACCATACAATGATACAGATAAAATAAACAGTAAACATCTTCGTTTCATTCCATCATTTATCAACACTTAACAGATAAAATGTCATTCAATATTCAAACTTGCTCAAGTTATGCATATGTTCACTGACTCATTTCCCTACTCCATGGAGCTAAATTCAGGTTGGAGAGATTAATCCAAAAGATCTGTCTATACCAACATGCCTCAGACCACGTGCCACAATTCTCATAAGTGTTTGCATATCTACCATATACACGACAGTCTTTAACAAATCTTGATTAAGAATAGTGTCTTAGTCCGGATCATCAGTGTGTTGCATCGTTCTAACTCACGGTACAGAAAAGCTACCAACTGCCCAATATGAGCAACCCGCACCCCGATGCCCTCAAGGTCAGCTAGTGACTTACACTACGCATATCACACCCACTCAAGAGGTGTATTCTCTCTTAGGAAATCAGCCTTTTCCAGTCCATCGGACCTTTCTAATGCATGTTTAATGCACCAATGCCAATCATAGGAAAAACTCATCATTTCTCATACAGAGTCCATTCATTGATCCAACAGTAATCTTACTGTATATTCAATCGCATAATAATATTGTCGCATTTTCTCAATCGCGCAACACTTTTGTTGCGTTTTTTCCCAATCGCGTAGCGATTTTCCTTCGTTTTCTCAATCGCGTAAACATATTCTATTGTTTTCCAATTGCGTAGTGATTTTTTGACGTTTTTGAAATCGCGTAGCTTAAAAATCATGTTTTTCAGTTACAAAAAGTATTTTTCACCATTTTTCCACTACGTAAAATATTTCTCAACCTTCTAAACCTCATTTTGGCTTTTCAAAAATTCATACCATCTTTTTTCTTTACTTTTCCACATTTTCTCAATTAAAATTTCCTAACGCGCTCAAAATCTAATGAGTGAGCTATACGTCAGTAAATTTTAAGTTCCCAACATATTCATCATAATTCTTGAATCAGTTCTAAAACTCAGTTCTCTTTAATATAAATTGAGGTTCAAACACTTTCAACCTCTCTTCTTCTCTTCTAACCAAAATTTCTATTTCTTAAGTGACAAAACACTTTGTTTCCATTTCTAAAATTCTTTTCTCACATTCTCTAAAATTAATTACTTCCCATTTCTAAATCACAATTTTACATAAAGTAAAATCATTTTCAAACCATCAAAACCGTAACCACATGGTCATTGGAACCATCATATCTTTTCTTTTCCTTTTTCTTCTAATCATTCAATTTATCATTCATGAAAATTTTAGTTTGGAAACACCTACTTTTAGGTGCCCAGGCCGTAAGCCTCTTGGTCATTGGAACCAAAATCATTTTCCTTGTTCACTTCCATTATGGCATATACAATATAATCACACCATATATATCATAAGCATGCCATAAAAACAATAAACCATGCAAAGCATATAAGGCATAAACAAATAAATCAAACACATAAACACTCCAAAAATAGTTACACAACCATGAATAATGAACCTTCACATGGATTCACCATTTTTAACAAACAAATACATCTCTCACCACCATACTTGGTTGGTGAGATGAATCTCCCTCTTACCTTAAAAAGGAGACAAATCCTTCAAGTTTTCCTTCCTAAGCTTTTCATGAAACTCCTTAGAAAAACCCTAAAAATCTTAAACAAATTTTAAAATCAACAACAAGCTTAGAAATACGTAAACCATGGATCAATCATGGCTTAGAAAATCAAAACTAAATGATTGGGTCAAGAAACAAGAAGTTTACCCTTTTTGGTAGAAACTTTAAGCTTGGATTACAAGCTCAAGATGGATGATTTTGAGAAAACTCACAACTAGAGATGTTCTTAGAAAATGGTTTAGGTTTAGGAAATGTGTTTAGGCAAAATTTTAGAAGCTTGGAGGTCTTGGTTTAGGAGAGTGGCCGAATGGCCTCTTGGAGAAGAAAATGGAGTTCTCTTGGTTGCTTGGAGAAGAAAATGAAGAGTAGAGAGAATTTGTGACTTAGGTGAATTAAACTTAACCTATTTGGTCTCTAAATGATATGCATGGCCGTGTAGTAGCATTCCAAAGGAGGTGGCCATTTTCTTTGACTTATAAGACTCCATCCTAGCCTTAGCTTGCATCAAAGGCTCAAATGCAAAGCTTCTCCCCAAAGCTTGCTCCTAATTGGTTTAACCAAGCCTTAGTCACATGTTCTTGAAGTTTCTAACCTAATGGTGATCATAGGATGCTAACTAAGATGCTAATCCCATTTAGTTTCTATGTATACTTAAGTTAACTTAGTTAGGATAATTAATTACATTACTAACTAAATAGTTTGCTACTTGAATCAATTATTCTAGAACACCCTAGACTCCTCCAAAACCATGTGGTTCCTAGAGAACTAATTAAGTTTGCTTCCATTTAGTTACTTCCTATGCTTCTTAGAATGATCAAGTTAGATTTAGGCTAACTTATTTAGTTTTCTAGTTACATTACTAACTAATTAGTTACCTTGATGTTATCCATCCATTCTTGTAACTAGAAACCCTAAGGAATACAAACTAAGTCTCCATCCTATTTGGTTACTACATAGAATATAACTAACTTAGTTAAATTTGTAGTTTCCTAGTAACTAGTCCAACCATCAAAATTGACTACATCTAATTGGTTTAGAAATTCCTAGCCACTAACGTTGACTTGTTTCCATTGGTTTAGAAATTTTCAAGTCAGAAACATTGACTTGATTCCTATTGGTCCATTATCGGTAAATCTTAAAGGCTTTACCGGCTCCAATTGTCCATTGGACAGAGGCTACTGCTCATAAGTCAGTAGGTATCGTCCACTGGATAATAAAATAATAATAAAAAATATAAAATATTTTTATTACACAGATAAATTCTAAAAATTAAAAGATCAAGACACGCATATCTCGGAATTGGGTTTAATAAGATCCCCTAACTCCGAATAAATACGTAAAGATTTTTCCCATCCAGAAAATTATTATTTTACTAACACGTAGCAAATCTCTCAAAACAATCAAATACAGTCACAGAATAGTCAAAATAATTTTATAACACTCAGAAATCACAAAACAATACAATTTCATTGTTATTATGATAATGGCTAATTTTCGGGGTGTTACACGTGCAAATTTGCTCAAACCATACATCAACCCAAAAATCATTCCCAAATTGGCCAGATTTGGAAAAGCATTAAGAAAAGAGATAAACATATAAATCATGAAATAAAAACATTGATTAAACCCATAAAAAAAATTTACATCATCCAAGTATCAAGATCCATCATCATCCTAACAAGGGAAAATTAGTTACACATGGAAAAAGAAGAACACAAAGGGAAGAATATGACAAACTCCATTGTAGCAACGTGGAAAGGTTGAAGAAAATTCCTAATCTTCAAGCCTAATTATGCCCACACCACTTTCGGGTTTGTGCCTCTTGACGGCTGTTGTGTTCTATCCAAGCGTGTGTTCAATTTGGCGTAACTTTTCTTTAAATAGAGAATTAACGTGTTCAATTACATGTTAAGTTACGCGCTTAAGCATTGGCCCACTAATTGAAATTTTCTTGCGCGCAACGCACGCTCAAGAGGTGAGCGCTGGGCTTTTGAATGGATTTTCTTCTTTTTTTTTGCTTTTCAAATGCCCAGTCTTTTCCATATGCAATTACCTAAAGAAAATACATAAAACACATAATAAGAATACAATTAAAAATAATAAAAATAAAATAAACTTGAGAACAAAACTCAACTAAACAGATTAAAGGAGAATGAAAAACCCAGAATTTGAATCGTAAAAATATGAATTTTTAAAGGTTCATCAATATATGTTTTATTACTTAGAATTTTTATGTTCTCACCCTATTTATATTTCGTGGTTAAGCAGGACAAGACCCTCCCAAGGGTACAAAGAAGAAGAACAAGAGAAAGAAGAAAAAGTTCTAAGAATATATAGTTTAGTTTTATGTTTTTGGTTACAACTTTTGTAAAGTTTGTTACTTTGAGTTGTATTTTGTTGTATATATTGCATTTTGCCCATGAGGGTTTTGATGTAAATATGTATGACTTTTGTCTAACGTGGCTCTCCATATTTATTTTTATGAATGATATGGATCTAGTTGTTGAATAGTTGGTAGTAACATAACTAATACTGTTTATCTTTGTATATGATGAATATATCAAGATAATTGTATTAGGGTATTACATTACGGTATCAAAGCAGTTCATCCTGTTGAGCTGGGGTATGAACTGACTAGGTTTAGACAAGTTAGCTGGGGTATTAGTGTTATGCATTTCTTGTCTCTTTCGAGAGATGTTTGCATGACTTGGCCTTGTTGAATGCTATTAGCTACTGTTACACTATTATATGGCATTGAGGTTAATTAACTCAATATTTAATGTCTTGTGTGTATAGGAAACTATGGCTTCTTCAAGGCGCACTAGAGGAAACGAGAATTCTTTTGGTGAGAGCTCTAGCATGGATGAAGCAGTAATGACAATGGCCAAGGCTATGCAAGAGCAAACAACTCTTACCAACAGGATGTTGGAGAGGTTGGAAGCCACTCAACCTCAACAACAAGTACCTCCACTAGTACCACCTCCAATGCAAGAGGTACCGGTGGGAAGGAATCAACATTTTTAGGACCTTATAGAGTTTAGAAGGTTGAACCCTCCAATGTTCAAATGTGAGTACAAGCCGATGAAAGTCGATGAGTGGCTAACTGAAATGGAGAAGATTTGCGAAGCCATGCAATGTTCTAATGAACAAAGAGTCTTCTTTGCTTCCTTTATGTTTAGTGGGGAAGCAAAGCATTGGTGGAGGAATGCTAGATGGTTATTGGAACCTGCAATGACACAGATTACTTGGGAAGTGTTTAGAAGCACTTTCTTAGATAAGTATTACCCAAAGTCAGTGCAAAAGGAAAAAGAAGTTGATTTCTTGAAGCTTCAACAAGGAAGCATGATTGTGGGTGAATATGAGGCGAAGTTTAACAAGTTGTCAATATTTTCACCTCAGTTCAGGCTTAACCTAGAGGAGAATTCTATGTGTGTCAAGTTCAAATCCAAATTGAGAGAGAACATCAAAAGGATAATACAACCGTTGGAGATTAGAGATTTCCCTTCTTTAGTAAACAAGTGTAGAATAATGGAAAGAGGGTGTCTCTAAATCCAACTAGAGTAGAAATGAGAAGGCTCCCTTAAGTGGAAGAAGTTTAATGAGAAAAATAGAACTCCTAAGCTAGGTTACCCACAAGATAAGGGTAAGCAAGTTTAAGAAAGATCAAGGGGACCTAAATGTCCCAAGTGTAGGAGATTTCATAGAAACAGGCCTTGCTTGGCGGGACAATCTGTTTGTTTTTCATGTGGCCATCCAGGGCATATATCCAAAGAGTGTCCATAAAAGTAGAAAACAATGTTCACCTAAAGACTGCAAGCTCCAGGAATAGTTTATACTCTGAGCGGTAATGAGGTGACTCAGCCTACGGATCTGGTCCAAGATAAATGCATAATCCATAATCACCTATTAACTATTTTATATGATTCAGGAGCATCCCACTCCTTTGTTTCTTGTGATTGTGTGAAGACACTGGGTTTACCTATAACAAGCCTTCCTTATGACCTAGTTGTTTCCACTCCCACCAACAAATTTGTTACAACTTCTAAAGTTTGCCTAGATTGTTGTATCAAAATAGAATATAAAATTTTCTTTGTGAATCTTATCTGCTTACTTTTAGTAAATATTGATGTTATTCTTAGCATGGATTAGTTGTCCTCCAACCATGTGATTTTAAACTGTGTAGATAAAATCTTTACCATTATGTCAGATATACCTACTAAAGTTAACCCTTTTGAGTCAATGTTTCTCAATGCTAACCAAGTGTATCATTGTTTAGGGGAGGGAGCTCAATGGTATTTTCTCCTTTTCTCTCTAACTTTAGAGGTTGAGAAAGTTTGGATAATATACCAATAGTGAGGGAGTATCTTGAAGTGTTTCTAAAGGATATAATTGAGTTGCCACCCATAAGAGAGATAGAGTTTACTATAGATTTAGTATCGGGGACATGACCTATTTCTATAGCACCCTATAGGATGGCACCTCTAGAGCTAGCCAAGCTAAAAAAGCAAATAGAGGTGTTAGAGAAACAATTCATTAGACCAAGTGTTTCTCCTTGGGGAGCACCTATTTTGCTAGTGAATAAGAAAGCTGGTACCATGAGGCTTTGTGTAGATTATAGGTAGTTGAACAAGGTAATCATCAAGAACAAGTATCCATTGCCTAGGATAAATGATCTAATGGATCAATTGAGAGGAGCATCAATGTTCTAAAAAATTGACCTAAGATCAGGATATCACCAAATAAGAGTTAGGGAAAAAGATTTCCCTAAGACCATTTTCAGAACTAGGTATGGGTATTATGAGTATCTCATGATGTCCTTTGGGTTAACTAATGCACCAGTTGTATTCATGGATTACATGAACATGATTTTTAGACCCTACCTAGACAAGTTTGTAGTAGTATTCATAAATGATATCCTAATCTATTCTAAGATAATGGAAGAGCATGAGCTGTGTCTCCGAGCAGTTTTAGAGATTCTCAGAGAAAAGTTGTATGCTAAACTTTCAAAGTGTGAGTTATGGCTTTTAGAAGTTCAGTTTCTATGGCATGTGATTTCTAAAGAAATAATTTTAGTAGACCTTAGTAAAGTTGGAAACAGTGTTGTAGTGGGAGAGACCCACCACTGTGACCGAGATAATGAGTTTTATAGGCTTGGCTGGTTACTACAGGAGATTTATCAATGGATTTTCTCATATAGCACCACCCTTAACTAGATTAACTAGGAAAGGTAATACTTTTGTATGGATACAAGAGTGTGAAGATAGTTTCCAAGAGCTTAAGAAGAGGTTGACAATTACACCAGTTTTGGTAATTCCAGATCCTCAGGAGAGTTTTGAGGTGCTTTGTGATGCTTCAAGAATGGGTTTAAGGTGTGTTCTTATGCAACATAGGTGAGTAGTTATTTATGCATCGAGGCAGTTGAGACCCCACGAGGAGAACTACCCCACTCATGATCTGGAATTGGCCACAGTAGTATTTGCCTTGAAAATTTGGAGACATTGTCTTAATGAAGTTTAGTTTAAGGTGTCTAGTGATCATAAGGGTTTAAAATACTTATTTAATTAGAAGGAGCTAAACATGAGGCAAAGGAGATAGATGGAATTCTTAAAAGATTATGACTTTGAGCTTGAGCACCACCCGGATAAGGCCAATGTTGTTACCAAGTGGCCTTAATACTTAAGATGGTGGGTGAATAGAGTTTCTAAAATATTTTTGCAATTCTTTTGCAAAACACTTAATTATCAATTTTTGTTGAAGCTATTGTTTATTAGAGATGAATGGATAGAGAAGATATAGGGCTTTCACTTATAAATAAATTAACCAAGGAAGATAGTATTCAAGTAATTCAATAAAACAATGTACAAAGTAAGGGAGTTGAGTTTAGGAAAACAAACTCAAAGCTTTATCCTAGTTTAGCCACCAATCCATTTGTGGCTTACGTCCAATCCTCAAGTAATCACCCAAGATTTACACTATATCTTCAAGCTTCAAACAGGTGCTTGGTAACCTTTACAAACTGGAGCACTTAACACAACTTGGGATACCTCACCCTTGTGCTTGAGCCTCTACTTTCAAGGGATACCTCACTCTTACAACCTTGAGGGATACCTCATCCCCTCTTTACAGTTTATACAAATTATAGATGATAAGAAATTCTCTCAAGAGTTAATAATACAAATTGAAGTACTATGAATATCAAGGATTCACATTTTGGAAGCTCAAAACAGAGTATTGATTAAAATGATGATATAACATGAATTTAATGTTCAAGAATGATTTTCAGTATGTTTTTCAACTTTTAAATGATGCACAAACACTTTCATTTATAGCCCAAATCATTTAAGAGTCGTTGATGGTGGTTGGGAGCATTAAATGCTGAATAATAGCCATTGGAAATCTATTTCTACTAGCCAGATAACCGGTTATTACTATTCCATAACCGGTTATTGCTTAACCAGGGACTTTTTTAAAACTAGCCCATAACCGGTTATGGAAATATCATAACTGATTATGGTCTTTTTAAAACAGATACCAATCCTTCTGACTTTGTCAATAACCGGTTATGGAAATATCATAATCGATTATGGTCTTTTAAAAATAGAAGCTCATGCCTTCGACTTTGGTGAATAATTGGTTATTGATTTTTCATAATCGGTTATTCCACCCTTGTTTTTTACCAAAAGACATTTGAAAGACCATAACTCCTTTGTTACTTATCCGTTTAAAACAAATGACCACTCATTGGAAAGATCATTGAGTCTACTATTATATAAAATAACTTTCAGATCAAGACTCAAAATAGTTTAAAAGATATGGTCAAGAGAGTAACTAAAGGTCAGTTTTGTAAAACATAAACTTGACAAATTTTCATCCAAATGAACTACCACCATGACAAGTTATTCAAAACAATTTATTTAGGCATTCCAATAATCAAGAAACCCTTTTAAAGATTTTAAACTTATTTGAGGTTCATGTGTTTCTTATTTACCTTTACATGTAAGACCTAAGTCCTATGAGCTAATCTTGGCGAAACTTGGAACTTGATCTTTGTGCAACCAATCCTTCTTGTTTGTTAATCATCAAAACCAAGGCCATTGCCATTTACATTCTCTCATTTTTTGATGATGACAAATAATCATTTGTGAAAAGTGTAAGTTCAATTAAATTGGTATTCACAAAAGGTATTTGAGACTTACTCCCCCTTTATTTTTCAAGAGGTGATTAGTTCAGAGTTTGATAGCTCCCCCTTAATGTTAAAATCCAAGAATCAATGAAATTTTACCTTTCATTTATCTTTTTTCAAAGTCTTATGAACCAGAAACCTCTCCCCCTTTTGTCATGATAAAAAAGATATACAGTATAGTTTGACAAAAGAAAAGTCATGATGACATACAATATAGATATACAATATTGAAAAATTGCTAGATAAGTAGATATTGTAGAATAAGATTGAGCAACAGTATCATCAAAATAGAACATGCATTGCCATATCATATCAAAAGTAACATAGAGTTTAAATCAACATGTTCATAATATATACCAACAATTGTTTGATCAAAACAAGATTATATATAAAAAGTATTAGCTAAACAAAACATAATCCATGCCTAAGCCCTATGATCCTCCGGTTGTTGAAAGCGACACTCAATTCTTTCCAAGCGAGTATCCAAAGAGTTAACGTGGTCACATATGATCCCATTTGTATGCTCCTGATAGACCCGCAAGTCTGTAATCTGAGCTTGGATACTGACTTGCATATCTTTAAGGGCAACTAGGATGCGTTCTCCATTGATTGTAGGGGCATCCTCCATAGGAACATCAGCACCTCCAGCTGTTGCTGCTGCGTCATGTCCTCTACTATAGACCCATTCATCATTAACCTTCTTGATTTTCATACGGTTGAATGTGGCTTGGCCAAATTTGTTGTGACCAGTAAGGTCAATCACACTATCTTCATGGAGCCTGAGATTGTATTGGTCTAGGATTTTTACAATAACCAAGGCATATGGAAGATCCATCATCAACTTATCATTGGCTTTCATTATATAGTGCATGATGAAAAAGGGCCAATTTATGTGCAACCTCTATTTCATTGCCCACATCAAGAAGACATCTTCGTCTTCAACCAAGGCATAATTGCTAGCCCTTGGAACTAGAGTGTGTTAACCACAAAATGAAGAAGATGATCTTGTGGTTTCAGATTTCCAGCAGTGAAGCTTTTTTCATTTGGAACAGGGATGCCTGGTTGAAGCATGCTCTCAACAGCTTGTGCTCTATTATAACCTTCCCAAGTCCTATGACTATCCTCTGTAAATCTTTATCTAGCATGAGTGAGACCAAACAAGGGAGTCCACTGACTAGGGGTTACAATGATCCTATGCCTTTTAACATCATAAACTAAATTTCCTTCAATGATGCTAAGATTACAGAAATAAACCTTAGTAGCTTTAAGTTAATAGTACTCACTTTGAGAAGAGACAAAGGTTTTCAACCCGTGAAACTCCAAGAATTCTGTGAGAAATATGAACCCTTCTTTGACGAAGAACTCCTAGTCCATGTACTTTGCCTGAATGAGATTCCTAGCTTAAAATTCCAATTTGTATTTGTGCATTTGCTTCTTGTGATAAAAGATTTTTCTGTGGTCCAAGCTTAAAGGAATGTCTTGGTCATTGTCTTGGGTAGGTGGTTCATTGGGTACAGAGGGATTCTTGGTGCGTGCTCTCTTAGGGTGAGAGGAGCTGCTAGCCATGGTGAAAATGGAGGTTAGGGCTCGATTTGGACAAAGGTGGAAGATTAGGGAGTGAAAAATTTAGGGAAATGGATGATTTTAAACAGTGGAAATGGTGGGAAATGAGTGAAAATGATGTTTAGATGGTGTATTTTAGTGAAAATGGTGATGGGTGAAGAGTTTGAGGGATTGGGTGTTGGTGAGAGATGAGAGGAAGAAGATGAAAAGGGTGACGTGAATGGAAGGAAGGCCTCTGTTGGGTATTAAAATTTGAGCTTCAATAATCGGTTATGGAATTATGATAACTGGTTATTTTCATGGCTTGAGAAAACGTGGCTTCTGTGATGAGTGAATAACTGGTTACACCCATTTCATAACCAGTTATTTGTGCTTTCTAGACAGCACCAAATAACCCAATAACCAGTTATGGTGATATGATAACCAGTTATTTTCCTTTTGCAGAAAATACCCCACCTCTGACTTTGACAATAATCGGTTATGGGATTCTCCTAATCGATTATTTTAGCTTGGTAGAGAGAAATTATAGCATGTGATCTTGTTAAAACATATTATTTCTCCACCAAAGCCATAGTTTCTTCAAGAGAATAACCCTTGAAACCATGTCTTCATTTTTATTTCCTCCAAAACGACAAGACCCAACCCATTAACTGATTTTCTTTCTTCAAGAAGCACTACAAATTTATGATTTGAGATTTGAGGGACTTAATCATGGATCAAGCACCTGCAAAACAAATTTGGGGGAAACTCCAAATGCTCAAGTCAGTATTGGATTCAAGATAAAAGTTCAAGGCAAAATTATGCAGCAAATGATGATATTTATACAGCAAAATGTTTTCAAACAACAAGAGTTAAATGCATGATTGATCCAATATGTTAAGTTCTCTTCTTATATAAAAGAATGCTTCTTTATTTAATGGTTTAATGAAGATGTCAGCTAGTTGTTTAGTGGTTTCAACAAATTCAAGCAAGCAATCACCTTTTTGAACATGATCCCTTATAAAGTGATGCTTTATTTCTATGTGTTTTGTTCTTGAGTGCAAAATGAGATTTTTGGACAAATTGATTGCACTAGTGTTATCACACCTTATAGGGATGTGATCAAGCTCAAGACCATAGTCTAGAAGTTATTGCTTTATCCAAAGAATTTGAGCACAAAAACTCCCAACTGCTACATATTTAGCTTCAACTATAGACAATGCAACACTATTTTGTTTCTTGCTATGCCAAGAAACTAGTGAGCTTCCAAACAACTGGCATGTCTAACTGGTGCTCTTCTTATCCATTTTGCAGCTAGCAAAATCAGAATTGGAATAACCAATTAGGCTACATGAGGAACCCTTGGGGTACCATAAACCCATTTGTGAAGTGCTTATTAGATATTTCATAATTTTTTCATATAACACATAAGTATGATTCTTTAGGATTTGCTTAATATCTAACACACATGCACACACTAAACATAATATCAAGCCTACTTGCTGTAAGATAAAAGAGTGAGCCAATCATACCTCTACTTTGTAATTTTTATAGGTTTACCTCTCTCATCCTTGTCCAAATAACAAGAAGTGCCCATAGGTGTGTCCATATGCTTGGAATTGTCCATTCCAAAATTCTTGAGCAGCTCCTTGCAATATTTTGATTAACTTATGAAAGTCTCATTCCTCGTTTACTTGATTTGGAGTCTAAGGAAGAAGTTGAGCTCACCCATCATATACATCTCAAATTCATTTTGCATGATGTTAGCAAACTCCTTACAAAGGGATTCATTAGTAGCACCAAATATGATATCATCAACATATATTTGAATAAGAAGTATGTCATGCTTTCTATTCTTGATGAAGAGAATAGTGTTAACCTTTCCTCTAGAGAACCATTTTTCTAAAAGGAATTGCTCAACCTTTCATACCAAGCTCTAGGAGCTTATTTTAAGCCATATAAGGCACTTCTCAATTTAAAAACATGGTCAGGCAGTTTAAAGCTTTCAAAACCAGGAGGTTGTTCCATATACACCTCTTCTTATATAAAACCATTTAAGAAAGCACTTTTGAGATCCATTTAATAAAGCTTAAAATCCATGATGTATGCATATGCAGGGAGCATTCTTATGGCTTCTAATCTAGCTACGGGAGCATATGTTTCTTCATAATTTATGTCATCTTCTTGATTATTACCTTTAGCAACAAGCCTAGCTTTGTTTCTTATAATTAAGCTCATTTCATTAAGTTTGTTCCTAAAGACCTATTTGGTGTCAGTTATGGGATAATCATTAGGCCTTGGAACTAATTCCTAAACTGGATTTCTCTCAAATTAGTTTAGTTCATCTTGCATGACCAAGATCTAATGTTCATCATTAATGGCCTCATTTATGTCTTTAGGTTCAACTTGAGAGACAAAAGCCATATAGTTACATGCATCTCTAAGAGAGTTACGAGTAGTTATCCCATTTGATACATCACCTATCACCTTGTCAAGAGGATGATATCTTGATGTCCTGCATTCCTTGGGGAGGCCCATGATTTGTGAATCATCTTGCCTTGGGGGATCAAAGGGACTCTTTTCTTGCTTCTTGGCCTCTTTCTCTTGATTCTCCAAATGTGCTTTTGCCAAGATTTCTGCAAGATCATCAACAAACTCTTTTCTCAACCCATTTGGGTTAGTTTCATCAAAAGCAACATGTATTGATTCTTCAATAGTTATAGTTCTCTTATTATAAATTTGAAAGGATTTTCTACTGAGTGAGTAACTGAGAAATATTCCCTCATTGGATTTAGCATCAAACTTGCCTAGATTATCTTTTCCATTGTTTAAAACAAATTATTTGCAACCAAAGACATGAAAGTGAAAAATGTTTGGCTTCCTTCCTTTGTATAGTTCATAGAGGGTTTTCTTTAAAATTGGCCATATTAGGCCCTATTCATAATTTAATAAGCGGTACTTACCGCATTTGCCCAAAATACTTAGGAAGGTTTGTTTCATTAAGCATAGTTCTTGCTAACTCCTCTAAAGATCAATTTTTCCTTTCAACCACTCCATTTTGTTGTGGAGTTCTAGGAGCATAAAAATTATGCTCAATGCCATTTTCATTGCAAAACAATTCAAATTCAAGGTTTTCAAATTGCCCACCATAATCACTTCTTATGGATGCAATGCTACAAATTTTCTCATTTTGAATAACATTTGCAAGTTTTCACTACAACAACTTTGCCCTTTGGCAATTGCTGAAAAACGTTGCCATTGGTAAAAAACTGTTGCCTAAAGTCTATAGCAATGCTTTCCAGCCCTTGCCAAGCCGTTGCCTCTTCTGCCGTGGCTTATTACAATTGGCAACACTTTAGAAAAAACTTTGCCTATTCTTACCTTCTGGCAACATTTTTGAGACGTTGTCTATGGATAGCTCTTGCAACACTTTTGACATGTTGTGTATAAGTACTGCTTTAGGTAATACTTTCCTGTCGTTGCTTTTAAGTATGCCATAAGACAACATTTAAAAACCGTTGCCTATAGGTCAAGGTTTTGGCAACGTTTTTTAAATGTTGGCTATAGGTACTGCTTTAGGCAACGTTTCATTGCCATTGCTTTAAGTTTGCCGCAAGGCAACTTTTAGAAAGCGTTGCCTATAGGTTAAGGTTTTGGCGACGTTTTCTGCGTGTTGGTTATAGGTATACTTTTAGGCAACGTTTTGTTGTCGTTGACCAAACCACGAGCGGAAAGCAAAATATAAACTAAGACCCAGTTCATTTACATGTAGATAATAGCTTATTAATTTATGAGTGCATAATGATTTGGCGAATTCTTTTCTTTTTTTTTAAGAAGATAAAACATAACTACAACAGAAATTAACATGAGGACTAAACCATACATTTATACCTTAGATACATAACATATCATACGTGTTTAAATACATCAACAGTTACATAAAAGAAGTAGAAGCTTTACATACCCCAAAAGGAATATACATATTATAGCCTACCAAAAAGACAAAACATCAGGCCCCCAAAGCGATATATAGCCACCTACCCAAAAAGGCTACCAAAAAGAGTCATGCCTCCCTCAACAACTAAGAAAGAGCCTCAGATGGGTCCTCCTCAGGATCTTCCTCAGAAGAGGAAATCCTTATAGGAGCGGCTGACCCACGAGCGGGAGCTCATACCGAGGACAGAAATGAATCTGAATCCCTGCGTGGGGTATACACACGCTCACCCCACACCTCTCGCATAGGCATGTAGAACTCCAACCAAACATGAAAATCAAAAGAGAAAACAAGGGGATCATAACGACCCCATGCTAGAGACACAGTCACGTCTCCAACATAAACAAAACACTCGATATCAAAATCCACATGCTAGCTATCACCACCTCCATGGAACCTCAATCTGGCATACCCCAAAAAGCCTCGCCAAGATGCCATCACAGAACAGAAGACTAAATGGACTAGAATATAGGAAACTCAGGCTTGTCCACGCCTTGGTCTTTATAGAAACACAGACATATCAAGAATAACAAAAACAAAGAGGTGAGATATCTAGCATCATTACCAGTTATGACAGTAAAGAAGCATAAACGGCATATAATGCCAAACAACACAGTGAGAATAATAAACAGAATCGAGATTCAGATAATAAACAATTTAATAATCCAGGCAATCATAGTATCATAAAAGAAACAACTTCATAACCATATAAATGTAATCCAAGTAAATATGATGACTGACCATGTACATGCACAAAGTACCAAAACCCTACTCCATGGAGCTAAAATACAATGTTGGAGAGAATGATCCAGGAGACATGCCTATATATCATCGGCCTCAAATCAAGTGCTTCAATTTCAATAAAATCGTGCAACATGGTTCATACGAGACATTCTTCACAAGATCACGATATAGGACAATGTCTCGATCCAGATCGTCGGTGCATTTGCATCGGTCTATCCCATGGTACAGAGGAGCTACCAACTGCGCATTGCGGAATACTCGCACCCTGATGCTCCCAAGGTCAACGAGTGACCTACACTAGTTTATTCGCACTCGCACTAAGGTGTGATTCAATCTCCTAGGCATAAAGCCTTACAACAAAGTCCACCAGACTTTACACAATGCACGATGACTCAATGCATACTCATATATTTTCAATAAATCACATATTTTTTCCATAAACATGCCACAAGTGGTCAACGTCATTATTAACATATTCTTTGTTCCATTTATGGACCCACAACAACACATTATCAAGTTTTCAAATGTGAAAACACACCTTTAAGGTTTATTATGGAATTTCACTTTAATTCAGCATTTTCTTATAAAGTCCTTCTTTAGAGGAATTCTCTTGTATTTTTATCTAATCTTTATTACTCAAATTAAATAAGTTCTTTACTTGAATCTAAACTTAATTCACTTAGAGTAATTTAATTTAAGTTGCTCAACATCTCACTTACACTCATGTTCTTCCCTTGATCAAAATTATTCTAAGTTATAGAATAAAATTCTATTCTTTGTTCTTTCCATTTTATGAATCCCTAATCAACCTCTAATTATCTAATTAACTAAGTTTCCACTTTAATACAACATTTTTGCCACTACTTTCCATAAGAGGCCATGAGCTCTAAGGAAGTTAGGGACTTGCATTTTCATTACTCCTTTAGTTGTTAATCACTTGACTAGTCAATTTCCCAACTTGTTAAAAGATTTTAACCAAGAACACCCCATTGAAGGGTATTTGGCTATAACCCACAAAAGAGGGCAAGGAGCCCTTGATTTTCATACATAAATCCAATCCATTCAAATACTTTAAAAATCCATCAAGATATATAATGACAACTAATAAAGTCATACAAGATAAAAACTAATACAAAAGTCATCAAAAATCACATAACAAAGAGAGCAACCCTAACATGGGTTTCTCACAACCAATACACAAACAAGCTCCTCACTACCAAGAGAGGTTGAAGTGGATGATCTCCCTCTTACCCAAGGAAATAAACAAGAAAGCAAGATCCTTTTTGCACTTGAAATTCATCCTCCACCACCATAAAACCCTAGAAAGTCCATTTCATAAAAAAATCAACAATCAAAGCTTGCAAAAGGAGTCCTTGATCACGAAGGTGACCATGAATCACGAAAATGAGAAGATAAAAATGGAAAAATCATGAACTTTTTACCTTAAAGCTTCAGACTTTAGAGCTTTATGGAAGATGATGAAAATGATGGATTTAGGATTTGGTCACAAAATAGAAGAACTTTAAAATGATGATAAGATATAGGAAACAAAGTTGGTTGAGCAAGAAAAATGGATGACCAAAAATGGGTGTCTTGGTCGTGCAAGAGAGGAGAGAATGGAGAGGAAAAGTTGAGTTCTTTGAAGATGGTTCTAACAAGAGATGAAAAAGTTTCAAAGGAAATATTGGTTCAAGCAAAGTGGTTACTTGAAATCAAGCAAACCATGGAGGGGAAATGGGGGTGATTGTTGTGGAGGAGAGGAGAAAACGAGAAGAGAAGGGTTTGAGAGAAAAGATGAGAGAAGAGAAAATAGAGAGAGAAAGTGATAGAAAAGTGTTTAGGGATTTTTTTTGAAATGGAAATGAGTGAATAGTATAAGTGGAAATGTGACAAAATTTGTCACATTTCCCTCCACATTGCCGTGGAGCCTCATGGGAGAGGGGAAGGAAGCTTCCTCTAGAAGCTTGGGCAAAGCTTCCTTGAGAAGCTTTGTTAGCTTTTTGCAAAAGTCAACATGATGTGACATAAAGTTGACACTCTTGAAAAGATGATGAGCATTTTACTACAAATTATTATCCAATGAACAAATATTACATTTAAAAAAATCAGTATTTATTGTCCAATGGATTATAAAATGTACTGTAATTTTTATTTATCAAATAAAAATCTCAAAAAACACAAACTTCGTAAACTATGCCCGACCTCGGGTTTAGTAAGATCCCTCGTTCACGTTTTCACAGTTCAAGGTTTTCCAGCCTTGGAAAAAATATTTTATTTTCCCGACTTCACTCAGGGTGCACGTAAATCAAGGAATATATTAAAATAATCAACATTTCTGAAAAAATCCACAAAAGTTCACAAAAATCACAAATATTATAAAATGACTATTTATCATGAAACAAACAATTTTTGGGGTGTTACAGATCAAAGAGACTCTCTTCTTACTTCTTGGCCTCTTTCTCTTGATTCTCCAAATGTGCTTTTGCCAAGATTTCTGCAAGATCATCAACAAACTCTTTTCTCAACCCATTTGGGTTAGTTTCATCAAAATCAACATGTATTGATTCTTCAATAGTTATAGTTCTCTTATTATAAATTTGAAAGGATTTACTACTGAGTGAGTAACTAAGAAATATTCCTTCATTGGATTTAGCATCAAACTTGCCTAAATTATCTTTTCCATTGTTTAAAACAAATCATTTGCAACCAAAGACATGAAAGTGAAAAATGTTTGGCTTCCTTCCTTTGTATAGTTCACAGGGGGTTTTCTTTAAAATTGGCCATATTAGAGCCCTATTCATAATTTAATAAGCGGTACTTACCGCATTTGCCCAAAATATTTAGGAAGGTTTGTTTCATTAAGCATAGTTCTTGCTAACTCCTCTAAAGATCGATTTTTCCTTTCAATCACTCCATTTTGTTGTGGAGTTCTAGGTGTAACATCCCTCTCAGTAGGACTCGTAAACAGGGATTGACGAGTGTCTCCATAAACCAACATCGGTCTTTTCATTGAAGTAGATAAACATAAACTTAAAATCCATAAGTATTACTTGAAAATATATCTTTTCACCGTGTTTTGTCCTTACTCACACGCATCTAGGAAACTTCCCAGAGGTCACCCATCCCACAATTGCTCCAATAGTCAAGCATGCTTAACAATGGAGTTCTTATGTTCTAGGCTCCCTTAAAAAGAAGTTGCAACTTGTTGATATGGCTACGCATAATCAATTCCTTTAAGTCATCCTCAACTATGCAGTCTCATACCCGCACGCATGTCTAAGAATCCCTCTCATTCCGTGCGTATTCAGTTCATTCATGAGACCCTTCGCCTAGAAGCATGCCAAGAGCCGCTCCTTATACGTGCTTCTCATGCACCGGCGTCCATTCCCCGCCTTCATCAACCCCGGGACACCACATGCCCACCAGCTTCTTCCTGGTTCGTCCCCGAACCACACCGTACTGGGAGAGATCCTATCTCTGATACCATTTGTAACATCCCAGGACTGCCTGCAGGATTGACGAGTGTCTCCACAAACCAACACTAGTCTTTTTAGCGTGTTTTGTCCTCACTCACACGCATCCTAGGAAACTTCCCAGGAGGTCACCCATCCCACAATTGCTCCAGATCAAGCACGCTTAACAATGGAGTTCTTATGTTCTAGTCTCCCGAAAAGAAGTTGTAACTTGTTGATATGGCTACGCCTAATCAATTCCTTTAAGCCATCCTCAACTATGCGGTCCAATCCCATACCCGCACGCCTCTACGAATCCCTCTCATTCCGGTGCGTATTCAGTTCATTCATAGGACCCTTCGCCTAGAAGCATGCAAGGAGTCGCTCCTTGTACGTGCTTCTCATGCACCGGCGTCTACTCCCGGCCCTCATCAACCCCGGGACACCACACTAGGAGCATAAAAATTATGCTCAATGCCATTTTCATTGCAAAACAATTCAAATTCAAGGTTTTCAAATTACCCACCATGATCACTTCTTATGGATGCAATGCTATAATTTTTCTCATTTTGAATAACATTTGCAAGTTTTCACTACAACAACTTTGCCCTTTGGCAATGGCTGAAAAACGTTGCCATTGGTAAAAAACCGTTGCCTAAAGTCTATGGCAATGCTTTCCAATTTTGCCAAGCCGTTGCGTTCTTTTTGCTTAACCGTTTATTATAATTGGCAACACTTTAGAAAAAACGTTGCCTATTCTTACCTTCTGGCAACGTTTTTGAGATGTTGTCTATGGATAGCTCTTGCAACGCTTTTGACATGTTGTGTATAAGCACTGCTTTAGGCAACGCTTTTCGCCGTTGCTTTTACGTATGCCATAAGACAACATTTAAAAACTGTTGCCTATAGGTCAAGGTTTTGGCAACATTTTTTAAATGTTGGCTATAGGTACTGTTTTAGGTAATGTTTCATTGCCGTTGCTTTTAAGTTTTCCGTAAGGCAACTTTTAGAAAGTGTTGCCTATAGGTTAAGGTTTTGGCGACGTTTTTTGTAACGCCCCTTTTTCACGGGAGAAGAAGGAATGTCACACCATAGTGAAGTGAAACGAAAATGCAAAAAATATAAATACATTGATAAATTAAGACCCGGTTCATATTTATTATGTGAATAACAATTTCCATCTTAATAGCATAGTAATCGAGTATCGAAATAAATGTATATATTTTTTTGGAAGAGATAGTGGTAAATGTAAATACAATAAAATCGACATGAAATGAAACCATACATTCACATTATATATATATATATATATGTATGTATGTATATATATATATTATGTATGTATATATATATGTATGTATATATATATATATATATTATATATATATATGTATGTATATATATATGTATGTATGTATGTATCGAGCCTGTTTAGTTACATCATCAAATTTACAAAAAGTAAAAGGCTTTACCCACCCCCAAGGTGTTTACAAATTTATATCCCATCAAAATAGCAAAATGTCAGGCTTCCCAAAAAGATATACGGATAGCCATCAGTAGCCACCGACAGTATCAGCCCCTAAGACTGACAAGAAGGAACCGTAGTGGGATCCTTCTCAGGGTCCTCCTCATCCGATGAAATCACCATCGAAGTGACCGAGTTTTGAGCAGAAGCTTGAGCAGTGGAGAGAAATGAATCATCTCATGGGGTGTAATAAAGGTCATCCCACAAATCCCTAATGGGTAGGTAAAACTCCAAATGGATAAAAGCAGTAAAGTCAAAAATAGGTGGGTCATAGCGACCCCAAGCCAATGACACTGTCAACTCCCCGTGATAGATGTATCGATCTGTACGTAAGTTAATGTGCCAACAATCAGGGACCTCCATGAAAGGTCATCCTCGCGTAACCCAAAAATCAGCGCAGACATGAAGACATCTGCAAGCAATCTCTAATCGTAATCGGGCCAGAAGCCAGGAAATTCAGGCGCTTCCTCTTCTTCACAAACATCTTCTTAGAAGTACATAATTTAAGACAGAAGTAAATATATACCAAAAAGAGGTGACAAAAATTTGGATTTTTAAGATATCCAAAGATTCAATACCAAACGATAATACAAAAAAATAGAGAATGGAGTTGGGTGCCCACATAACATTACAACACATTTAATTATCAATAGTAATAATCAAGTAAGTAATAAAAGAGAAATAATAATAGAGTCTCAGGCAGTAAATAATTTATCAGCCAGATAATTATTGCAGTATCAAAAGTAGATAGTTTAATATTTATAGGTACTCATGCTCAATGAAATATGAGACTGACAATGCACAATACACATGGTACCAAAAATCCTACTCCATGTGTAACACCCTAAACTTTTGGTGAATGACCGTTGTGTCCCGAATGTACTGTTTTCTATTTTTTAACTTTAGGATAAATGACCGTTATGTCCTTTTTGTACTGTTGGTTGTTTTTCTGTATGAAATACTGTTTTATTTTACTGTCTGTGATTTTATTTAGATTTTTTGTGTGATTTGCTCCGGGGCAGGAAAATAATAATTTCCAGACCGGAGAAATCTTATTTTAATTATTCGGAGCTGGGGGATCTTACTAAACCCAATTCTAAATGATACTGTTATTAATCTTTTAATTTTTAGGATTTAACTGTAAAATAAAATAATTTATATTATTATAATATTATTTTATTAGTCAGTGCAAATAAGTGGTAATGGACCCGAAAATGATTGTGGGACCCACGTTTAGTAAAAGTAGTCAACATTAGTAGCTTAATTAAACAACATTAGTGGTGAAATATCTAAAAGCTTAATGACTAGGCTTAATGACAAGGCTTAATGACAAGGCTTAATGACTAGGCTTAATGACAAGGCTTGGATTAGCCAATGAAAGCTAAGCTTGGAGGCCAAGGCTTCATCTTGACCTTTGATCATTTCTAAGGCTTGGATGAAGCCAACTAAATGGACACCTCCTTTGCAATTGAACTCCACGGCCAAGTGCTCTTTGGAGGGCAATTATCATTTCATTTCCTATCTTTAACTTAAGCTTTTCTCTCTTCTCTCTCTTCCAAAAACAAGAAAACACCATAGATGCACCTTGAAGGTCCATTCGGCCAAGTGCTTGTCTTCACCATCCATCCATCAAAAATTTCTTCTAACCTACTTTTCTAAACCTAAACACAATTCTAAGAACATCTCTAGTTGAGAGTTTTTGCAAAATCCATCATCTTGAGCTTGAAAAACTACCTTGGAGATTCTACCTAGAAGGTGAAAATCCTTGTTTTTCATTTCTAAATTCTTTTTCAAGGTTCTAAGCCATGATTGATCCATGGTTTAAGCTTTCTTTCAATGTTAGTAACTTGTAGAAATTGTTTAAGCTTGATAGGTGACTTTGGAGGGTGAAACCGAAACCATAGAAAGGAGTGAAAGAGAGTTTGTCTTCACTTAAGGTAAGAGGAAGACTTAAATCTTATCATCTTTGGGTGGTGATAAGAAAATGGAATTGTTTGTGATTGTAGAATCCATAAGGATTCATTTGTGTTGTTTGTTTAATAGCTTTCTTATTTGTGATTTGTATTAATATGTATGTCTACAAGCTTTAAAAATATTGTATGTGTTAGAAATGCATGAATACTTAGTAGGATGTGAATAATATGCAAGGTTTGCATGAGTGTTCCAAAGAACACACATTCAAGGCTCACGGCCTCAATATAAAATGAGAACCAAAATGTTCTCAACAATTGTCCAAAATAGTGATTTAACTAACTTAGGCGAATTGATAAGATACAAAATTGATTTAGAGCAAGAAAAATGGATTTAAAGATCAAAGGGCAAAATTTGTGTAATTCAACCAACATGCCAAAGCCAAGTGTTTATGATTTCTAAAATTGTTTTTAAACAAAGAGAAGTAATAAATACTAAAAGGAATTTTATTACAATGAGTTTAGAGGTATAAAAATGATTAGGTTAAGTTTAGGAAGTTAAAACTAATGATTTTAATGTTTAGAAAAAAATACAGTAGCTTTTGTAAAATTTCTAACGTGGAGCTCATTTATGTTTTGAAGCACGTTAGTAGTTTTCAAAAGTATAATTAAATGGGTGTAATATAAATTAAAAAGGATTTTTACAGAAAACTTAGAAAACCATTGTTATACATTTTCTAAGCAAAATACTGTCAATTTTTGCTAAAAACAGACAAATAAGATAGAAAAGATATCCAATATACTTTATACGGTATGAAAAATAGCCTACGTAGTTTAAATGTATTAAATATTATTTCTGTTTATTTAAACAGTAATTTTTAAGGAAATCAGACAAGAAAATGATTTAAAAATCTTACGCGATTGAGAAAACTTTTGAAAAACAGTACGCGATTTCAAAAACAGTAAAATATATTTACGTGATTTAAAAAAGTTTGTAAAAACGATGAAATTGTGAAAACGAGATAAAATTTCTACGCGATTGATGAAAACAGTAAGTTTTACTGTCGTGCCAAAGTGGTGGACCAGGACAGTTGTGGAACAGTATTGTCAGGTGGGATGTACTGTATTTTCGTAATTTTTGCCATTGAGGGCATTTTCATAATTTTCACCATTGAGGGTATTTTAGTAATTATTTTGTCATACATTGAGTTGTGCCAATTTGGTTGATAATTGGTGATTTGATTGACGAGACGAATTACACTGTGTTGTCAGTGTGATAAGCGTAGTGTGGTTCAACTTGAATGAACTTGGGGACATCAGTGTGCGAATTATTCCATTTGTGGACAGTTGGTCGCTCCTCTGGGTCGTGGTAACTGGTAACACACTAATGGTCTCGACACGCACTATACTTAATCGAGATCTTGTAAAGTCTATTTAGTACAATGCCTGTAGTTACACGATGTTTTGACTGTGTACTACACCACGACGTTATGACAGTGGGCTATAAACACAACGTGAGACAGCGGAATAGTTTGGTTGGGCAGTCGAGGTACTAATAGACTTTGCGGGTCATTCTCTCTGATGTCTGTATTTTTAGCTCCATGGAGTAGGGTTGAGTCGCATTACATATGATTTATGTGTTGTGCATTATAATATTATTATCTGTACTATTTTATCTGTACCATTTTATATATGACATTATGTGATGCTGTTACACTTAATTTCTGTGTTACTTTATATTATTATTTATGCTGTTATGGTAGGTTATATTGTATGAATTGCTATATCTGTTATATTGTCGTTTTCTTATTTCCCATGTTTGTGGTGATATAGATTGTCTTACCTCTTTATTGTATGTGTTCTCTGTATATATATTAAATTATGTGATAAAGATTTTGAGGAAGAGGAACAGCCTCTTGAGTGTGTATACCTCGAGGACGAGGAGCAGCAGCAAACCGAGGATCAGTTCGATGACCAAGAACCATCCGATCATCCATACCCATTGGATTGATCGAGTGAGTATGGCGCTACCAGGATTCTTTGGATTCGTGCAATTTGAGTTTCATGGAGGCTCTGAAGCCTGGCGTCTGCGAGAAGATAGAGACTCGGTGACGTACGTAGGGCGTCTGACTGTGACCATACGTACGGAGTTTGATGGAGTGCCGATCTTTTCTACTTTGCTGTATTTACATGTGGAGTTACCGCTATCTCTTAGGCGTCATTGGGGTGGTATGTTTGATGCGCCTAGTGAGATCAGCAGCGTGTCGACTGCAGGGACTCATGTCCGTAGAGGGTCGAGACATCCTGGATACCTATCACCTGAAGTTTCATCTGAGAGTGATCCTGCAGAGGGCTAAATATTTATGAGGTGTACTTGGGCGCGTCTGCGTTTGTATATATTGACTTTTTATCTGCTTTGTTTACCATTTTAGTTTAAATAGTTGTAGTTGTACATTAATTGTATAACCTATGATGAACCATATGTATATTATGTGTGATGATAGTTTGTTAATTTTATATTTCGTGTTATTTTATTTCGTATTATTCTGTTTAACCGAAAAAATTTTACAACCCGTATTAGTATATAATAAATGTTTTACAACTTGGGTAGATTTTATTTATCTTTATTTTATTTTCTTTATAAATGTGACATCCCCACAAGAGTGTTACACCATGGAGCTAGACATTAACATTTCAGAGAGAATGATCAAGGAGTCATGCCAGTATCTCGTTAGCCTTAAAATAAAGTGCTTTCACATAAAAATAACATTTTGCACAATATGGCTTATACATGGCTCCTCAATAGTTGATCGTGATATAGGACAGCGTCTTGGTCCGGATCGTCAATGTGTTTGCATCGGTCTATCCCACGGCCCTAGTGGAGCTACCACTATCTATTATGAGACACCTGCACCCCGACGCCCCCAAGGTCAACCACTATGACCCACGCTTAGTCTACTCGCACTTACTCTAAGGTGTAATTCAATCCCCTAGGTATACACAGCCTTTCCAACAAAGTCCAACGGACATCACATATATATGACGACTAAATGTACATCATGTATGTTTATCAATTATATGTTCCTCATAATCCAATGCATATCATGCATATTCATTAACAACATGTATTTCTCATGGAACATACTACAATGGCATAGCATCAACCATCAATAACTTCATGCTACAATTTAATCAAGTGCACATCAACAAGTACTTAGTCCCACACATGACTCACAAAATCATACAATCCATTCTCCATATCAACATTTCATATATATAGTTCAATACATACCACAATTTCACATTATGTATTCAACATTCTTAATCCCCTAAGTCTTGATCAATTATGCAAATTTTGGGTCAAAGAACCCTTGAAACTGTGGCCCCTCAAGAATTAATACCTAATTAATTTCTTCTACCGCATTATCAATCTTTATAACAATGAAATATTCAAATCACAAGAGTGTCTAAAAATCATAACTTGAGCCAATAAAACCCTTAGAGGTCGTGGGCCTCTTGAAGTGAGTATTCCAAAATTTTCCATTTCATTTACCAAATCTTTAACATTTAATTACCTAAATTCCATTGCATACAAAAATCAAACTCAAACCCCCCTAAATTTATGGTAAAAACTGTGACCTCCCTAAGAGATAGGAAACTCTAAATTTTTCATCCATCCAATCCAATATTATCAAATCACTTATAACAACCAAACTTTAGTTTCAATCAAGAACACACAATACATGAAAAACAATCAAACAAAGTGAGCATCCATTATGGATTTCTCCATTAACAACCACACAAAAGTCTTCTCATTACCAATAATGCTTGAAGTAAGTAAATCTCCCTCTTACCTAAAGGAAGAACACGAAAATCACCTCGTTGGTGTGCTTCTTGGTGGTTCGATTTTGGCTCTCCAAAAATCCTAGAAAACCAAACACAAAGAATCAATAACCAAGCTTGGAAAAAGATGAATCCTTGGTCACCAGACCAAGGGTCACAAAAATAAAGAGAAGAGGGAAGAAAAATGGAAGCTTTACCTCAAAGCTTCAAGCTTTGTTCTTGAAAGAAGATGAAGAGGATGATGGATTTGAGAGAAAATCTTCAAAGAGGAAAGCTTTGGAGTGATGAGAGGAGTGTAGAAATGGTGATGGTGAAATAAGAAAATAAAAATAGTGATGGTCACCTATGGGGCTACAACCGTGGAGAGAAATGGAAGAGGAAGAAGAAGAGAGAAAAATGTGAGAAGAGAAAATGAAGAGAGAGAAAGTGATAGTGGAAAATGAGTGAAACTTTGGGTGAGGAGTGTTAAGTGTGGGAAGCAAAAATTTGTTTCGCCCCTCAATGACCCTAGCCGCAGCAATGAGAGAGAGAAAAGGGAGGTGAGTGGCTTCTCCTACAAGCTTTGGGTAGTTTGGTCATTTGTGGACCAAGCTTCTATGAGAAGCTTGATTAAAAATATAGTATTTTTGAATTAAAGTGGATTTGATTAGACATAAAGTAGATTACATTAGGATAAGGTGATAGGATTTCTAACACATGTTATTATCCAATAGACAAAAGTTACAGTTGACAGAAGTCAGTATTAGTTGTAGAAGTCAGAAGCCAGCGGATAATAAAATACATAGTGATTATTATTTATATGATAAAATTTTTGAAAAACGTGAAACCTCGTAAATCGTGTCCAGCCTCAGGTTTAGTAAGATCCCCCATAGAAGTTTCCACAGATCAAGGTTCTCAGGAAAAATATCTCATTTCCCCGGCTCCACTCAATTTGCATGTAAAATAAGGAATAATATTAAAATATTTCACGTTCTCAGAAAAATCCAGAAAAATTCACAAAAATCACAAATATTATAAAATGACTATATATAATAAAATAAATAAATTTTGGGGTGTTACATTTTCTGCGTGTTGGTTATAGGTATACTTTTAGGCAATGTTTTGTTGCCGTTGCTTTTAATTTTGCCATAAGACAACTTGTAAAAAATGTTGTCTATAAGTTAAGGTTTTGACAACGTTTTCTACATGTTGGCTATGTATACTTTTTAGGTAACGTTTTGTTGTTGTTGCTTTTAAGTTTTCCATAAGGCGACTTGTAAAAGACGTTGCTATAGGTCTTCTTTAGGCAATTTTGGTTCTTTTGCAATAAAGCAACTTGTATGAAAAATAAGCTTTTTTTTTTTAAGAAAAAATGTACTTACCTATGCATATTACTTTTAAGCAACACTTTTTACTTGTGTATTAAAAAATCACATATTAAAAACTAATAATGCATTAAAAAATTAATTCTTCTTTAATAAATATACTAAATTATGTAAGTGTATTTATTGTATATAAACACCAAAACTAAAATGGAGTGCAATTGTTCTTGATCACATAATACAAATGAAAAAACAAAAAAACTAAAGCTGAATATCCTTGTCAAATCTCCATAATTGTATCTACATATTTCGATTTATCTGGTCTATTCTCAATGCAAAAGAAAAAAATAATAAATATATGTAAATAAATATTCTGAAACACATAAGTATTCCTCCTCAATACATGTTGAAGTCAACAACAAAGTAAAATATTAAAGGATTGGGCATTATTCCCTTCTCCTTTGTGTTTATAAATATTACTTATTTATATGCTCAAACTCTTTATAACCATTAATAATAACCCTTGTTCTTCTTTTAGTTTAAATTTTTTCCTTTCCTTTAAGCATATCAGTCCTGCAACAAGTCATTTTTGAATGACATCCGACAAGTTGACCTAAAGACATGGTACTGATAAATCATGGACACTACAATATGTAATAAAAAGAGTAATGGTGTCCGTAATACAATTTAACAATGCTATACGTAATAAACAACTTAGGCAAATGACCATCAGAAAGATATCTAAACTTATAAAAGAAACTAATATATCTAATTGCATAGCACACATATGTATTCCAGCATAGTTTTTAACATACAAATAAAAGTATGTGTTACATATACCCACTCCACCACAGACACTCACACATACATCCTAAATTACCCAGACGAGAGCAAAGAGGTTGGCAAAAAAAAAAGCAAAGGAAAAAAAGAGTTAATTAGACATGCACCATGAACCATAATAATTAGTTGTTAGGAGGGTGGGGAAGCAATCAGAATGCTGAAAATATCCAAAGAAAAGGGTACACAAGCAAAGGACTATTACACTTCCTATTTAGTATCTCTTCTATTTGTTTTGAGAGAAAGGTTCACCACATTTCACTTTCATCTCGAATATAGTATCAATACATTATTGCAAAAAATAAACTATTACAAATCATTGCGTTCTCTCAACTTCAAACAACAATCTAGAATCTTTCCCCATTTAGTTGAAAACAACTTTCTTTCTTTTTTTGGTGATAGCTTAAAACAACTTTTGTTAGACCCATTGCTAACAATGATAGATCCAACCCTATTGCCCATAAATCTCAAAAACACAAACACAAAGGTGGAAAATGTAACCATTTAAACCAATCAAAATTGTTCTTTTAAAAAAAATAAATAACCACTCCATAAAAAAACACCTAGATCCATCAATTAAAAACAACCTAGAATGAAAAACCGAATGAAACATCAAACAAAGAAAAATTCTAACAAGAGTCCAACCCACATCCATTGACCCATTTCAAATCCAACTACCAAACATGTAACACCCTCCTTAGGATGTCACATTTACGACAGATTAAAATAAAACCTTACCCAAGTTATAAAACATTTATTAACATATAATAATATAAGTTGTAAAAATTTTATTTTTGTACATTATATCATTAAATAAAATAAACAGAACATGAAATATAACAAACTATTAAATACACACCATAATTATACATATGATTTTGTCTTTAAGGATACAAATATTTACATACCACAAACTATTTTATAAAGCTGTAAATTGTTTAACTTAAAACAAACTGTACACTAGCCCAAGTGCACATCTAGAAGTTCTGATCCTTCGAAGGATCCTCCTCTAGGAGATCATCGGAAGACAGAAACCCCAGATGTTGCAAAGCTCTACGGACAGGAGTCCGGGCTGTCGACACACTACTAAGCTCACTTGGGGCTTGGAAACGACCACCTCAATAGTGCCTAATAGATAAAGGTAACTCTAGATGCATATATACAGTAGTAGAGAACATTGGAACACCCTCATATTCTCTACTAAGGGACAGAGTCACTCGTCCTATATAAACAACACTCTCTCTATCAACTTGAAGACGCAGGCTTTAGAACCCTCGTGAAACTCTAGTTTCACGAACCCCAGAAAACTCAGTAATGTCATGCTGCGTCAAAATCAATCCAAATGATAAGGATGATATAAAAGCTCGCCCTCTTCGCACTGATCACTCAGATGTTGCTCCTCCTCGTACTGATAATAAGGAGGTTGCTCTTCCTCTTCTTCTTCACAATCTTTACCGACATAAATAATAATACAGAAATACATACAAAGAGGTGAGACAATCTACATCACTACCAGCATGACAGTATAGAAAACGATAATATAAAAATATACAACATTCAACATGTCAAATTATGTTATCAATTATACATAATATCTCAGATTCCACTACAAAAAATCATATAAATTAACACAATTTTTTTTTCATATTACGGCGATTTTAACCGCCATTTTTTGCACAGCGATAGTTTCCAAAACTGACGTAATTTTCATTGCCGTTCGGTATAATACGGCGATTTTCCATTAACTGCCACCATAACCACCATAATTTACCATGTATAAAATGGCGGTTCAAACTGCCGTAATTTACCTAAAAAATTACGATTTAATTGTGTATAAAATGATGGTTAAACTGCCATAATTCGCGGTAAATTATGGCAGTTTCGACTGCCGTAATTTACCGAGAATTATGACAATTTCGACTGCCATAATTTACCAAGAATTGTGGCAGTTTCAACTACCGTGCTGATGGATTTCCATAATTGCATTTAATTACGACAATTTGAACTGCTGTAATTTACAAATAATTACAGCAATTTAAGGCTGCCGTAATCCACATAAAAAATTACCAACTAATTTTCATATTTACATCTAATTACGACTGTTTTCATGTTTATTATGATAATTCTTGTTTGTCAAAATCTACAAATATAAATATAATAATTTTGCTTAATGAAATGTAAAAAGAAATAGTCATTAATTTAATTAACCAAATATCAAATTTAACATGAGTACATTAACTTAATAACCACAAATTATAAGTCATCAACGTTTGAAAAATAACATCTTAAATAATAACATAAGTACACAAGTCAAATAACTCCAAATTACATATAAGTCAAACAATTAGTAAATTAATTAATGAGGACTTGAAATATCCACTGATTGATGAGTGTTACTTCCATTGCATGATCTTCTTAGGTCATTGGGCGATAGAGCCCCGCTACCTTCATCTGGTACCTACAAGAAGGACAAAATTAATCAAACTTGATAGACTATATGTTTTATTTAATTTATCTTCACTTTAATTTTCATCACTTTGTGTCCTCATCTATGTTTTTTGGAGCTTGTTCCACATTTATAATCACCTTTCTGTTTAAATACTTAAAATTGCTATCATCTTTCACAGATCATTGCCATCAAGGATATCATACGACCACCCAAAAAGGAGACCTTTAATGATGTCTACATTGTTTATGAATTGATGGACACTGATCTTCATTATATAATTCATTCTGACCAACCTCTTACTGATTACCACCATCAGGTTTGGCTCTAATGATGATCTTAATTGCATGTCATCCTTACTTTTTTTAGGGCAAGTTTGTCTTAATTATATTTGCTAACAACTTCTACCTCTAGTTACTAACAATATAGAGATAACCCTTCTGCTCTTCTTGGATGTTGGCGATTTCTGGTTAAGAACATTTAAATTGAGAACATGTCTTAATGTTGGATTAAGATGATAAACTCTAGACAGAGTATATTTAGGTTTAGCATTCATATTCTATATAATATATTTTAGGGTTTTGAAAATTCTTTCTTTATATTCCACTACAGTGTGATAGATATTTGGCTGCACTAACCACCCAACTCAAAGAATTACTGTAACTTAGCAAATCTTATCTTTTGACATAATATTCCCATTCTAAGCAAGTTTTGAAATGTGAAGGACATGGATAAGATAAATAGATCATCTTGAATATGAAATCACGTTTCTTTATTATGATAAGACACAAGAGTCTCATTCACACAAGTAATCACACAATTTGATTTTATACCCCTTGAAATCAGGTCATCGTGTAGGGCTAAAGCTTTAAGTAGATTATGACTTTTACAGTACCTATGGATCAATGCAAAATTTATACAATATACAACTACAGATCAACAACTTCTTGATTTCCCAGAAAACCACAAACAAAACAATAACAAAAGATATAGGTAGAGTTTCTGAGCAAACAAAATAAGTTCAAAAACAACATGCAGAAAAGTTACTTAAGCATGCATACATCATATAATTCTACTAAAAACACAACCCACAAACTCAACTATTAAGCAAATCAGTTTTCCAACTCTTCAACTATAACATAATAAGAACAAAACCCCAATTCAACCATATTCAGGCAGATCAAACAATTTATTTGAATAGAACAAGAAAAGATGTAAAGATGAGATACCTGTGGTGTAGGATTTTGAAATAAGCCAGCTAACTCCTCAGGGAGCTTTCCTCCTTCCTTCATAGTAATGTAGGCACACATTGCTTGTAATTGTGATTCCATAGTCACCATCTTTTGTTGTAAGTCAGGAGAGGATGTGTTAGCACTAGATGAACCTGAGTTCATAACTCCAAGCCGTGTGGTAGTATGCTTGAATGCAATGGTAGGAACCACTCCCATTCCTAATCCTCAAACACTACCAGAGTGCTCTTTTCCAAATACCACACCAACAGCTTTATTTGGAGAAATTTCAGAGTAATTATCCTCCCTTTGACTTAAATGTTCATCAATTTCTTTCTACATAAAGACCAAAAAAAAAGAATGAAAAATTACAAAGACAATCTATTATATCATTATTTAAAAAAAATGTGAACAATAATATTGATATTTACCCATATCTTCTCAGCCTCATCATTTACAAAGCTCCCATCTTTCTTTTTGTGTGTTATATTCCACATCGGGCCCCGACCAATAGTCTTCCTCGTCTCTTTCCTCTGAATTTTTCAACATATGACATAAGTAATCATCAATTAAAGATGTACTTTATGTAAATAATGAATCCATCAAAGATAAGAACTTAAACTACCAAATCATCCCTTCTCCTAGCTAGAGTGTTAGCACCACAAGTGTGGGGAATAGTTTGTTTCTTTCGATTCTCTTGATTTCTCTTACAAAGTGCCTACAAATGAAAATAGATAAATTTCTTTGGTGTAATAGCAAACTATTTATAATCAATAATTCAATAAATATGAAATGAGTACCATCGTCTCAGGCCTCAAGCGATAGTCAACATATGAAGCCCATTGCTCTATGTTAATGCCCTCCGGGACATTATTGACAATAGCATTTCTACTCATTATTGAGTCATAAAATGCATTCCACAACTTCTGACGGTTTTCCCTCTATTTTTTGCCAATGG
Organism: Ormosia emarginata; assembly: GCA_029884605.1. Classification (NCBI taxonomy): domain Eukaryota; kingdom Viridiplantae; phylum Streptophyta; class Magnoliopsida; order Fabales; family Fabaceae; genus Ormosia; species Ormosia emarginata. Next base: position 13,898,074 of record JAQQTP010000079.1, on the reverse strand, counting down.
ATTGTTCAATATATCTCCTTGCAGTATTATTATCATTGACCTTGAAATCAAATTGATGCTTCAAACAAAAAGAATGTTAGATTATTATACTTTTATAAGTACAAACTTTAAAAATAGAACAAGCAAAAAATTTAAATTGTTCTACTATAAAGAAATGATCCCACTGGCGGTCACGAAAAATGTCAGGCATATTTGACCACTTTTCAATGTTAATAGGAAAAAGAAGAGAATCGATTGCCAATTGTCCACAAACTCCTGCAAGTAGGCCAGCTGCCTCTCCAATAGGATAAAAAAACTCATCAAAATCCACTACTACACGTACTCCATCAGGCAAGTTATGGACATCACGAACTTTCAACCTCATTTTCTTAGTTACTTCTTGTTCTCCATCTGTAACAAATAAAGATCAAGTTAAATATATTAATCAAGAAAATATAATGACATCAAGTTAAACTTCCTACTCCATCAGTTTACATCTATATACACCTATAACATCCACAAACCAATAATGACTAGATTCACGTCCAAATTTACGTTTACGTGATGAAGATGGGGCATTAGACTGCGTAGATTGTGATGGGGCTTGGTTACATGACTGTGAGGTAGTAGGAGAAAATGGTGCTAAGGTACAACCCAATGGCGATTACAGTGGAGTGTCAGTCAATAGCTGCAAAGTAGTAGGAGCCAATGGTGCTGAGGTACAAGCCTGTGGCGACTGTAGTGGAGTGTCAGTCAATGGCTGCAAAGTAGTAAGAGTAAATGGTGCTGAGGTACAACCTTGTGGCAGCTGTTGTGGAATGTGAACTGGATCAGTAGATGAGGAACCCCCAGCTACTTGTTTGAGAAGATTCTTAATTTGCTTTGGTTTTGGCATATTTGCATATATAAATGAAAAAATCAAATATAATCAATTTATATTAGTGTATGATAAAGTTAAACATATATTACATAGGAGTATTTTATTAAAAACTAACACATACATAAATAGATGATAGACTTAACATACTATAAAGTCATACCATAAATATATTCACTCAGTTGACTATTCTGACATATGTTCATCTTCCCCAACCTCATCATTATCATTCCACTCACTTAATAATTCTTCATATGCATCCTCCCTTAACAATGGTAGATCATTAACATCTCCAAAGAATTGATCTAAGTCTTGCTCTGGGCATGGCTTATTCTCATAAGCTTCATTATCTCCTTCTTCTCCCATATCGTACAAATCTCTTGGCTTCAAATGCACAACAACACTCCAACCTTTATTCACCTCAACATCCACATAATACACCATTTGAGCTTGTGAAGCTTCAATGTATGGATCATGCTCTTCACGGTCACTCATGTGAATCAATCGTGAAAAATTAACAGAAGTAAAACCCCATGCATCCTTTGTAAACCCCCTATCCCTAGTGGTGTCAGCCCATTTACATTTGAATAGTGTCACCCTAAATCGACCATAGTAGTTAAGCTCAATGATGTCATCTAATTTGCCATAATATGACAGATCAGCTTGCCTTAAGTTCCCATTAACACCACTAGCAACACAAGATGTGGAAGAAGTTAGAAAAACTCCACTATTTTGGGTTTTGAACCCATGTTCCCGAGCTGTTGTTCGAAATTTGAACCCATTAATATTAAATGCAGAAAACCTTCTAGCATGTCGTGTTGGACCTTTTGCTAGAATCTTTAGATCATCTAACACAGAATTCACAATGTCTGGGTTCATAAGCTAAAAGAATAGTATTAAAAGTCTTAGTTATAGTTTCAAATTAACAAAAAAATAATATAAGAAACACAATTTCATTACATTTGGAACCCACCTTACGAGGAAACCAATCAATGAAGTCTTTATTAACTATCTTCTCTAACTCTGTAGCTGTAGGCCTTCGCCCCTTAGACCGCCTTTGGACTTGATCCTTAAATTCACTATATACACAATTAATATTAATACTACAGCTTAACTAAGTGCTTTCATTTTAGTCATAAGTGTTATGTAGAGTCTGCCTAAGTACTCACTCAATGTATGGCATGACTTGTGCACAATTTAGTAACACATATCGATGTGCTTGTCTTTTCTCCAAAGTTGGCAACTCAAAGGTTGAGGAAGCTCCTACTACTCTACCCATTGGTGGAAAAATGCTAGGCAAATATGAAGAGTCTCTATCACCAGGATAATCATTAACTCGTGCAGGCCTATTAATTTGTGTCTCAATCCCTTCTATATAGAGAGAGCAAAAAGTAAGAACCTCTTCAGCTAGGTATCCTTCAGCAATGGAACCTTCTGGCTGTGCCTTATTTCGTATAAATGACTTTAAGTGTCCCAAATACCTAAGAGGTTGTAAGATTGAGAATTAATTAAGAGATATGAGATATTAATCTTAAAGAATAACCTACAACAAAAAAATTAGATATTTACCTTTCAATTGGATACATCCATCGATAATGTACTGGGCCTCTAAGTTTGGCCTCACCAACTAGATGACAAGTTAAATGAACCATGACTGTAAAGAATGATAGAGGGAATAACATTTTTAAGTGATAGAGGGTGAGAACGATTAGGGACTGGATCCTGTCAAGATCTACTAGACTTAAGCTTTTGGCATATAATTGTCAAAAGAATGAACACAACTCTATTAACACCGCAACAACTTTGTCTGGAAAAACATTACGTATGGCAAGTGGTAATAACTGCTCCATAAGAATGTGACAATCATGACTCTTCATTCCAAAGAGCTTTCGTTGTTTCAAGTCAATGCACCTTGAAATGTTGCTTGAGTACCCATCTGGCACTATGACATTCTTTAAAGTCCGCAAAAATACATCTTTCTTCGTATTTGACATTGTAAACAAAGATGGGCGATATCTTCCATTCTCATCTGGCCAAAGATCCTTCCTTATACCTATTTCTCTAAGATCCTTCCAAGCTTTAAGATTCTCTTTTGATTTACCAGTCTCATTGAGTAAAGTGTATACCACATTATCACATACATTTTTTTCAATGTGCATAACATCTAGACTGTGACGCAACAAGTTAGTCTCCCAATAAGGAAGATCGAAAAATATGTTTTTCTTCCTCCATTGTCCCGATCCATCTTCAATAATGGTTTTCCCTCGAGCTCTTTTACCTTTGTCATTTGACTCTAGAAGTTTTCCAAAGGTAACATTCATGCCTTCAAGTTGTTTCAAGATGTCTAATCCGAATAATGTCATTGGTGGATCCCTTTTCTCAATTGTCCCATTAAAATGAGCTCGATTCAATCTAAATTTATGTCCCTTTTCTAGAAAACGACGATGACCCATAAAACACCACTTTGTACTATGTTTTAGTCTACAAGAATCTGTGTCAATGTTACACGTGGGGCAAGCAAGGCCAGTGTGTGTGTTCCACCCAGATAAGGTAACAAGCCCAGGGAAGTCACTAATTGTCCACATCAGAGTTGCTCGCATTCTAAACATTTCATTCTTTGAAGAATCTAATGTTTGCACTCCATCATACCACAAATCCCTCAAATCTTTGATAAGAGGTTGTAAGTACACATCTATGTTATTCCCTGGCATTTGTTTTCCTGGAATGATCATTGAGAGGATGAATGAAGTTTGCTTCATGCACTCCCAAGGAGGGCGATTGTATGGGATAAGAACTACTGGCCAAATGCTATCGTTTGTACTCATGGTTCCAAAAGGGTTGAAACTATCACTAGCTAAGCCAAGTCGTACATTTTGAGGATCAGCAGCAAATTCAGAATGAATAAAGTAGAATCTTTTCCAAGCCTTAGAATCTCTAGGATGCCTCATCAATCCATCTTGCTTACCCTCCGACACATGCCAGGTCATAGACTTAGCAATCGTAGAACACATAAACATTCTTTATAACCTTGACTTTATTAGAAAGTAACGCAAAATCTTTGTAGGTTGCTTCTTCTTTTTCTTATTATCCTTCCACTTAGATTCCTTGCATCTTCTACATTCTTCTAAGTGTTCATCATCCCCCCAATATAACATACAATCATTTGGGCAAGCAGGTATCTTGGTATAATTAAGACCAAGTTTATTAATGATTCTCTTGGCCTCATAGAATGAAACAGGAATCTTGGCATCTTCAAACACATTTTTTAACAATTCAAGAATCATAGTTATAGCTTTGTCACTCATTCTGCACAAACATTTAATATGATACAATTTTACCAGAAAAGACAATTTCGAATACTTCGTATACCCTTCATACAATTCTTGATTACCGTCTTTGAGCAACTTGTAAAACTCTACATTATCTTCATTATGCACCTCATTATGCCCTTCATTTAATGTCTCTTCTCTATTAACAACCTTAAAAATCACACCAGGTTCATTAAAACTTAGCCTAGTGAACCCAAATGCATCATTGATCATGGTTTCCATTGGATTTTTAGGTTGAAAAGTGTCCTCCATGACATGTGTGCCTTCAAAAGCCTCAGACTGAATTACATTTGATTCTTCACCATGCCAATACCAAACTTTGTAATTTTCTGGAAAAGGCCGTAAAGTTAGGTGTTCTTGAACTATTTCTCTTGTTTGCCACTTCTTAAAACCACACTTTGAACATAGACACTTAATTTTACACCTGTCAATAGACTGATGTTGAAATGCAAAATCCAAAAACTTGCTTAACCCAACCGCATATTCAGTTGTGTTCTGTGGTTTACTAATCCAAGACTTATCCATCCGCATGACTAGAAAGGAAAATTTAATATTACAATTTAAAATTAATACAATGGTGCAAATTTAAATGGTGATATATGAGAAAAGAAGATAACAGTATAATAAAATAAAATGTACTTCGAAAGTGCTGATGATACATAATACATAATTTGAGGAACATTCTGACATGTAAAATCTGCAGCAGTTTTAGTAACTATATCGATCTCTAGCCTAAATGCAAGAATATTCTAGGTTAACTTCACTAAATCAAGACTTAATTTCAAGTCTCAAGTCAGCTAATTTAGAGGCAACTTCTGCTTCAATAAATCTTTCCTAGGTTAGTTTTCCCTAGTACCACCCTTGATGCTCCTAAAGCATTGTGAGAGTAAGAAAGATGCAGTTTGGTACTCATTGAATGCAATAAAGAGGTTCTGCAAGAAATTACAAATATCTAAAGAGAACTATAAGACCTAAGAAACAAAATAAAACAAAACGTGAATATTATTTAAGGCTTTCTAACGTCATCTTCAAAAGCATTTTAGGGAAAACAGAATTCCAGATTTAGGTCAATAAATAGAAAAAATTAAAGTAGAGGAAATAAAATAAGCATCCCAATAAGGTCAGAGCGTATTTCATCCTTTATAATATCTTAGTATCAAGAGAAAGTCAGTAATAATGAGAGACTAATGAGTACAACAGAACTGACCAGGATGGTCAAAGTTGTAATCTTGTACTCTTGTAAGTTCCTCCTCAGTCAAATTATGGTAAAAAGAATCATGTTGTAAATTAAATAATTCATTCATTATGCTCAATGTATCATCATTAGTATAGTAAGAAAAATCAAACTAAACTTTGGATCACACCCCCTCAAAATGGTAAAAGAAGATAAAAGAAAATTAGGTGAAAACAATTGGACCATGCTTCAAACTGAGGGATTGAAACTACTCTTTTATTATAGCCTTTTCTTACGAACATCTATTACATGACATCTCAAACTGGACTGCTCTATCAAAGGTTATATTTAGATGTTCAATTGGTTTTTGTACCTTCATAACCAATTTGTTTTATGTCTACTCAATCTCTTCCTGCCAAAGAGGGAATTAAAAGGATATTTAAGAAACATGGTATCATATTTATTTAAAAGAAAGTAAAATGGTTACTTACAATCTTAAATATTCAGAAACAACTGAAACCACTCTTACAAATAACCTTTGAAACTTGAAACAACTTTAATGGATTTCATTAGTTCAAAAGACTAAAATAGAAGTCCTAAATATAAGAAACTTATTATAAACTTTAATGACAAAACAAAGAGCTTATAACAACCTGTTATCAAGCATTGAAGCTCTATTTGTTTGCAAACTAAACCCAAGCATAAGATTGTCCTAACTTTGCCTTTCTAACAAAGTAGGTTCCTGTGGATTTTAGCAGTCTAGTTTTAGCAGTCCTAAACTTTTCAAGTATTGCAGAAAATTATTACTACAACTTGAACTTAAGATGTTACCATGCATAAGATGTGTTTACTGTTAGTTAGATGTTAGTTAAATTGGTTTGCCGGATCAAGTTGGTTATTTGTTAGTCACTTTCTATTTTTCTATGTAAGTATTGATTTATTGTATACACTTAGCATGTTTTCACTTTTATTAGCATGCAGTCAAATGGATACCTAGGTAACTCATAGGTACTTCTAGAGTTTGTCTATGTTGTGGAGATGGTAAACCCGTATTGCATGGCTACACAGATACAAACATAACAAGCGATGTTGATTCTAGAAAGTTTATAATGCTCTTATTCGAGGGCATAGTCTATCAGGAAATAAAGACCGAGCCTTTACTGTCTTCAAGAATATGATGACTGTGGGGTGCAGCCCCAACATGGGAACATATGCTCAGCTACGTACTAAATGTTGATTTTACTGAGTTATCTCATGGGACCATTTGTTTTGCTAGTCTCTGATCTCAATGAGGGAGGCATTAAGGTAATCATTAATGTTTTGCTAAGAATAATTTTTTGTGAACCTAATATAATTTTACTAGATATTTTATTTTATTAACTTTTGATCATTGTCTTTTCTTCAGGGACACTTAGCCTTATTGCCTCAACAATTTCGGAGACTGAGCTATGTACCCAGCATATAGTTTTTTGTAAATCATTTACTTTATCCTGCTGATTAATGGTGATAGTTACTTGTGTAAAAACAATCTTTGTGGAACTTGCCATAGTTTTTAAAGGACCAATTATGTCCATGAGAACTGTGAGTATTTCTGATCGTGTTAAATGTATTTCATGCTTCCTAGACAAACTTATTGCTTGGGATTGCTTAAATTCATACAGTTTTCATTTTTTGTGATTGCAGGCATGAGCTCCCCTGCTATGCTATATAGATGGGGGCCTTTTTCCCCCGAGGACAGAGAGAGGAGGTGGGAAGGGGTAAGGGGTGGGTGTATCTGGGAAAAGGGTAAAAAATAAAATAAAAGAATTGAGGTGTGATCCTATCACACCAAGATTTAAACCAATGATGAAGTGTATAAAACATAAGCACACCTCACACCAAGACTTGTATATAATGCAAGTAGGCAACTGGTCTGACAATTTCTTTTATATGTAACTAAATTATGCATGGTTATGGCTATTACCTATTGGTTTGCACTTGCAGTTAGGAGATGGATGGTGTGGAGTTTTGATGGAAATTAAATTTTTCTCACAAGGTAAGCATGAGAGGTAAACCTAACACAAGGTAGGAGTAGGCACTGAGTCATTGTCGTTGAAAGAAAGGATTTTCCAACTCGTGACCACCATTGTCTTAATTATCCAGTTTTGTAACTTCCACTCAATTTAGTCAAGTGGCTCTCCAACCTAACATCGCTAAAGTTTGCATCAGTTAATTTACTGATCTCATAATCTCATGTGCTATTCAATAAGTTTAGGAAAACTGAAAAACTAGCTTGTTCATTATATAAATCAAATCAAATCACCATAGACAGCAAATACTAATTCAAACAAACATACATACATACGCATACATAATCGTACCTATCGCACGACACTGTCGATATATTTTGATTTTGCACAAAACCTTGTCAAATGCGAAGGTTACACGAAATCACAACGGACGTATACAGAGGTAGACTACAATGGTCTACAAAAACACATACGAAACCAATCACCGAATTTAATTAAATATAACCATGAACTAACAAATGTTTAACAATTGCTCTAAATATCAAATCTCATGAAAAAGAAAAAATGATAATAGATTAATCCCCAAACTCACTTGATCAAAGTTAGAACAAAGCTTCATACAAGCAAGGCTTACAATAAATTGGTTAAGTCAGCCAGAGATCATACAACAACTGTAACACCCTCCTTAGGGCATCACATTTCCGACTCCTAACTCATGTTCTGAAAAGAAGTTCATAAAATGTTTGAGTTATAAAAGGTGAGTTTTAAAATTTCTTTTCATCAAAGACTGAAACATAAACTTATTGAAACCCATAAATATTATTGAAAATATATTTAATATACAATATTGACACTAATTAATATTTAACAATTTAAAGAGAAATATAAAACTAACAGTCTTTTTTTTAACAGTAGCAAACCCCATCACGGGTCCTACTTAATAGCACGGTACAACACTAACGATAAAAAACTCTACCTACGCATTCTGTTGTGTATCCATCTTGATGCATCAGACATTTGTTCTACATCTGTTCTTTGTCCTCAGACATCTCTTCTTTGTCAACACTGTAAGCTATCCAATCTGGAAAGGTCATTCTTTGATGTTGTCTCCAAACACAGAGGTATTTATCACCCGTTATGTCTAAGACAACTCATTCCACTTATTATAGTTTTTACAACACCAAGTCCAACCACACAATATAATAAAGAGGTGAGATCACCTACGCCAATACCAACATGGTAGCATAGAGATAACACAAACAGCATACCATACAGATATGTCATACCATAATTCCAATAATGCACTCAACATTAATCAACTATCATCATTCAAATATTTATCAGTTCAAATCATACGATAATAACAATTATCATCATCATCATCATCCAAGTATTCAAAACAATTGTTATAGCCAATATTCCTCAATTAATATATCATACAGATATAAATGCTCATATTCATGCATGCGCACATAGACTCAATGTCTTACTCCATGGAGCTAATACTCAGTTCGGAGAAGTTGATCCGAAAGATCTGTCTGTACCAAAATGCCTCAGACCAAGTGCTATAATCCTCATTTTGATTTTTGCACATCTAGCATATACACGACAGTCTTTATGAGATCATGATTAAGAATAGTGTCCCGGTCATGATCATCAGTGTGTTGCATAGGTCTAACCTACGGGAAAAAGCGCGACCAACCACCTGTGTAAGCAACCTGCACCCCGATGCCCCCAAGGTTAACAAGTGACTTACACTACGCATATCGCACTCACTCAAGAGGTGTACGTCTCTCCTAGGCAAATAGCCTCATACAGTCCCTCAGACCTTTCCAATGCATGTTCAATGCATCAATGCCAATCATAGGCAAAATTTATCATTTTCTCATACAGTGTTCATACACTAGTTCATGCATATAAAATGCACTAATTCCAATCACAGGCAACATTCACCATTTTCAATGTATGTTCAATGCATCAATGCCAATCACAGGCAAAATTCACTATTTCATATTCAGGGTCCACACATTGGCCTATTCTTAATTTAATTTCTTAATCTCATAATTAGGGTCCACATTCTGGCCCAACAGTAATCATACTGTATTTTCAACAGCGAAATCATATTATCGCGTTTTTATAGTCACAAAACACTTTCGTCGTGTTTTCACAATCGCGCAACATTGCTGTTACGTTTTCACAATTTTGCAACGCTTTACATTGCGTTTTCAAATCATGTAGTGATTTTTCAATGTTTTCTCAATCACGTAAAATCATTTACATGTTACTCAAATCGCGTAGTGATTTTCCACCATTTTCACAATCGCGTAACTTAAAAATCATTCTTTTAAGTCACGTAAACCATTTTTTGTCATTTTCAAAATATTCAAACGCTTTCCAAATCGTGTAGAAATATTTTAACGTATTTCAAATCGCGCAGCTTAAAAATCACGTTTTTAAGATACGTAAAACATTTTCACCATTGTACAACCACGTAAAATATTCCTCAATATTCCAAACATTATTTTGAACTTCCAAACAAATCAATATCATTTCTAACATCATTTTTCCATTACGAAAAATATTTCTTAACCTTCAAAAATTTCATTTCCACTTTTCTCAAAATATTATGACTTTGTACTTCCTTTTCCATATTTTCTTACTCAAGAAAATCTTTTTCCACATTTCTTTACTCAAGAAATCTTTTTCCACAATATAATCCACAAAAGAAATCCTTTTCTAAAATATAATCCACAAAATCACTTTTTCCATTGATATAAATCAATGTTTCAAATCTTAAAATTTTACTAACGCTCTCCAAAATCCAAAGAATGAGTTACACGTTAGAAAATATCAAATCACTATTATATTCTCCATTTTTCTCATATCAATTCTAAAATCAATTCTCTTCAAAATAAATTGAGGTGTGTTTGAACCTCTCTTTTCCATTTACATATTGAAATTCATTTCTTAAGTGATAAAACACTCTGATTCCTTTTCCAAAAATCCTTGTACTAAATCATTTTGTTCAAACATTTTGTTTCCACTTTGAAATCACTTTGTTTCATAAAAACTATTCCAATCTCTCCAAACACCATGAAGTCTTTGGCCATTGAAGCCATCATATACTTTTCCTTTATAAAATCAAGGTATTCCCAAACCTTCAAAACCATGGTACTTGTTTTCAAATGTTCATCAAATATTTTTCCTTCTAAATTGATATGGTTTTACACAAACAAAACCATTAAAATTCTTTACAAAAACCGTGAGCACTTGGTCTTTGAAATCAAATCATTTGTTCATTTTCATTTTTCACTTTCTTTGCAAATCCTTAAAATTAACAACTCATTGCTTTTTTCATTTAAAACTCTTGTTTAGTAAAATGCTTAGAAACTTTTTACACAAATAAATCAATAAAAATTCTTCTAAAGCCGTGTTCATGTACTCTTTGAAAAATAAACCCTTTGTTTATTTTCCTTGTTTTTCTAAACATCTCATTTCATCATTCATGAAAATATTAATTTGTGACACATATCTTGAGGTGTCTTGGCCAAAATTCACCATTTCCTAGGGACCAAAAATTAATTCTCTTGTTCTTGAAAAATTCCAACATAAACCCTCATCATGGGTATCAAAACCGTAGCCTTCTTCCTTTGGCCATTGGAGCCAAAAATTGATTTCTTTTCCATCATCTCATCATGGCATACATATACATAATTTCAACATATTCTTATCATGCATATTATAAGCATACCATATTATCATCTTGCATGTTATAAGCATACCATATAAGCCATAAAATCATGCAAAGCATATCAAGCATAGGTAAATAATCAAAGCATATAAACAACATAAACACCCACAAATTATTACATGACCATGGATATGAATCCTCACATGGATTCACCATCCATCAAATACATAAATCATATCTCACCACCATACTTGGTTGGTGAGATGAATCTCCCTCTTACCTCTTGAAGATCCTCAAAAGCTCCTTATTTTGCTTCTCTTTCCAAGTCCTTCACCACCAAGGGCTTCTCAAATACAAAACAAAACATATATTTATTAGCAAATCAAGCTTGAACAAGATAAACCATGGATCAAACATGGCTTAGAGCCTTGAAAATTAAAAGAAAAGTGAAGATTAATAAACTTCACCAATAAAGCTCCAATCTTTAGCTTGAAGAACAAGGTTGAAGATGAATGATTTAGAGAAAGTCTCCAACATGAAAGTTGCTTAGAATATCATGTACATTTAAGATCTATGGTTGGATGAAATTAAAAGAGCTTGGATGGTGATTTTAGGTGGTATGGCCGAATGGTTCCTCTTGAAGAACAAAGATGGAATTTTTTATTTTTGTGAGGGAAAGGCTTCTTAGACTTGGTTAAGGTAAAGAATGAAGTGAAAACACTTGGTTTTCCTTCCTATCAATTTCATGGAGCTCCTTAGAAAAATCCCTAAAAATCATAAACAAATGTTACAATCAATAACAAGTGAAAGAATAGATAAACCATGATTCAAGCATGGCTTAGAAAATCAAAACTAAAAGATTGGGTGAAGAAATATGAACTTTACTCTTTTTGATAGAAACTTGAAGCTTGGATTTGAAGCTCAAAATGAATGATTTGATGAAAACTCATAACTAGAGATGTTCTTAGAATAAGGTAAGGATTCAAGAAACTAGGTTGGATAGAATTTTTGAGTGATGGAGGGTAATCTTAGAGTGCTTGGCCGAATGGTATTTCTTGGAGAAGAGAATGGAGTTTTTGTGTTTTGTTTTGGAGAAGATTATGAATAGAAAGGCAATTATGATACAAATAATGGAAACCAACAATTTTGGCCCCCCCTTTAGAGTGCATGGCTGTAGCTATGCTTGGAGAGAAAGGAAAGAATATTTTTGCTTTAGGAAAATGATCAATAATAATGTATAATTGATCAAGACATCTAATAATGTCATAAAGTTTTTCTTTAGCTCCAAAATGAAGCACAAAACCGTCCCCCCTCGATGCATGCATTCCATAATGTTGTCATCTTTTTCAAGCCACCATTTAGAGCATTTTAGGCCATTGATTAGACCAATGGTTAGGATTTAGGTAGACTTTTGATTTAGAAGACTTAATCTAGGCCATTAGATTTTTCTCCTTGAAATTCTAGCCATTAGATCTATCTGCAAAAATAAAGGGTCAAGATTACTCCTTCTTACTTTTAATCCAAGGGTCATAATTAGGCATAGCCATTTTAGAAGACTAAATCTCCACCATTGATTAAATCCAAATCCAATGGTTATAAATGATCCATCTCCACCGTTGATTTAATCCAAATCCAACGGTCATGAATAGTCCTAGCCACTTTATAAGATCAAATCTCCACCCTTGATTTAATTCTTCATCCAATGGCTGTAAATGGTCATAGCCATTTTATTAGACTAATCCTACACCATTTATTAAATCGACGGTTGATATCAAAGTCTTCAATATTCGACTTGCTTCCTATTGGTCCGTCAAAAGAATTAAACTTGCTTCCTATTGGTTCGTCAAAAGTTATCATAACCACTATCATTGACTTAAGCAGTATAATATTTACTTTTATCTGCTAAAACCCCACAAAAGAATATATTTACTGTATTTTTATCGCCCGATAATTAAATACAGTACAAAACACAGTACAAGAAAATTTCTAAACACTGTTTTCGAATTCAGGTTTAGTAAGATCCCCTGTCTCCGTCTAAACAGTACAAATTTTTCTATACGTAGAAAAATTTTCATGTTTTGGGACTCACCCCAGGCCCACGTAGGACCACTGGGGCCCACAAATAGCCCAAAAACAATAAGAGAAATATAAAAATTTATAATCATCCACAAAAATCACAAATATTAGAAAACATATGAAAATTAAATCAGATTGTTAAAAATAATTAACAGTCAAGAGAAATAAATACTTAAAGATTTTCCCCGGCTTGAAAATTATTATTTTCTTGACACGGAGTAAATCACTCAAAACGATCAAATAAACTGACGGAATACTCAAAATAGTTTTACAGTACATAGAAATCACTAAACAGTAGAATTCTGTTAACTATCAAAATTATTGTCTAATAGATAGAAAATTTGGGGTGTTACAATAACAAAGCGTTTAGGACAAGTTATGCTACAGTCAAATCCAAACACTCAAAAGATAAAACTGCAAAGTTATAAGTCTAAAGATAAACAAAAAAGAAACACAACAAGAAGTGAGTCCTCGATCCACGAATGACTTAAAATTACTGCCACCTATCACAGATACTCTTCAGGAAACCATATTATTTCTCTCTCTCAACTCTTACTACCCACTTCTCCATCTTCCCCCACCCAACAACAACCACTGCACCAGGATAACGGTGTTCCTTGCTTTGCTTCCCGAGTCAATTTACATTGTCCCCAATGCCTCCACTGAAAGAAACTCTTTGCGGTTACTCCTTTTTTTACTGACACCCACACACAGCAGTTCTAGCCCTACTGCCTAGGCTAGGCCCCATATTAATGTAACCATATACAATTCATTCATTTGTATTTTTCTTCTACATTCATCATAATTAAAATTAATCAATGCTACAACAATAGTTTTCTACTTCTCAATTTCTCATGCCCTCTTCTTTCTATGTGGACTGGATCCCCTTTGTGTACCAGTTTTGATTTTTTTACATTTTTTTCTCACATTATTTTTTATATCATTTTACATTTCATTAATCATGTATACTTTTGACATTGACTTTCTCTCACTTAATCACAATCTATAAAAAATGGTATGAAGAGTAATATACCTTTCAAAAAAGTGTAGGATAACAATTAAAAGGTTGGTGGGGGAGGAATTGAAGAAGGTAATGGTAGCCTGTTAAATCCCTATGCATATTCTGCAGTTGGCTGGAGAGGTTAACTGATAACATCAGAATTCTGTGCTTTTAATAAAATGTGGCAGAGCAATATATGCATCATAATCTTAAACCAAATCAATTGAGTAATATGAATATGTACTTACACACAGTCCGCAACAAGATAATCCTTACTCAAATTTTGTTGCTTTGTTCTACACCATTTTCTCTAAATTTATTATTGTCTCCCTTTATTTGAATTAGGAGTCTTATGATGATTGTAGTGCCTTCTAGTGATCTAGCAAAACATTAAGGTGCTCTTCTACTTCCTCTTCCTTTCTATCTTTTCTTTGTTATTCTTCCTGCATTACTTCAGTGTAGTCTTGCTTCTTCTGGTGAGTTTGGATTTGATATTTTATATTGTTAATGCCTCTCAGCCAACTTGGAGAACAATGTCACTCTTTCAAGTGTTAAGCGAATATATTGTGTTTTTATCTGCTTATTCTAATGTCTAATGACCTAGAATCATCATATTGTGAATAGCCTGACTTAATTGGTTGTCATTGAAGACTCTTCTATTTTGAATGAAATGTGGAAATAAGTATTTAATCAACATAAAATTGACATTAATTAGATTGTGTGTTAAATATTAGAGTATTAATTATACTAGTTGATATGTGTAGGATCATAAACGATTCAACATCAGTCTTGTCTAATTAATAAGAGTAATGAGTTCATAATAAAAATGGGGGAAGTTTCAATATATAGATGCTAAGTTTAACATAACAGTAGAATCAATGTCAAGCCATAACTACAAGTTGTAGTGGCATTTCTGGAATCATGAAGCAATATGTTTCAAATGATTCGTTGAAAATCCCAAATGGACATGATGTGATCAGCATTACATTATTTCAAAGGCATTGAACTTCAAGTTACAGAAAAAGCCTTAACCACAAATATACAATAAAATAAAGAGAAATAAGCTAAAACTAATATAATCAAGCTTTCTTGGGAGACTTGGTGGCCTTAGAGGGAGATTTGGGCTCAACACCGAGTTAGACCGAGTTAGACTCACCTGATTTCTTTGGGTATACCCATGAACTTGGAGCAGAGCTAGAGGTTGAGCAGATCTGGACCTGTGAGCTCGTGTTGGCACGACGGCTTTGGGCAGAGGTAGAGGTTGAACAGATCTGGGCACCTGCGAGCTCGTGTTAGCGTGACAGCTTTGGGGGAGAGGCAGAGGTTGAACAGATCTGGGCTTTGAGTGACAATGAGAGTGAGAGTGAGAGCACGAGAGAGAGAGAGAGGGTGAGAGTGAGAGCACGAGAGATAGAGAGGGTGAGAGTGAGAGTGAGAGTGAGAGTGAAAGTGACAGGGTGAGAGTGAGAGGGAGAGCCCGACGGAGAGGGAAGTGAAAATGGCAGTTTGTGAGGGAATTTTTTTTTTTTTGAGAGGGAAGTGAAAATTTCATTTTTTAAAAATATTTTAATTAAAATTTAAAATTAAAATAACGGCAGTTTAAACCGCCATTTTATTCATTCAACTACTGTTTTTTACTTGTAAAATATGGCAGGTACGTAACTGCTGTATTATACTGCATATTACGGCAGTTTTTTAGAACTGCCATATTAAAATTGCCGTAATTTACATTTTTTTTGTAGTGTTCAAATATAAATATCACATCATAATGCAGACCATATATGCAGATGTACACAGATTTGTTCCTACTCCATGAAGCCAAACACAAACATCAGAGAGAATGACCTAGTAGATCTACTTGTAGCTCTAGCTGCCCCAGCCAAATATTACATAGTCAAAACGTCGTGTACAATAGGCATTGTTCCAGATAGTCTAACTAGATCGTGATTAAGAATAGTGCTTTGTCGACATCGCTAGTGTGTTGCCCGGTACCACGACTAGAGGAGCTATCAACTGTCCCCATATGGAATCTTCCGCACACTAATGCCTCTAAGTTCAGTCAATGAACAACACTGTGCTTATCACACTCGAACTATGGTGTAATTCATCTCGTCAGCAACTTGCCAATTTCAACCAAATTGACACATTTCTCTATGCATGTACATGAGCCAAAATACATAAATAACAACATCATCATTATTTTTCATAATAGTACGCCACCACTTGACAATACCATTTTTCAATATATCCAAGTCCACCACTTTAACCTGACAACAAACTGCTATTATTCTCAATTGCGTAAATATTTTATCGCGTTTTCACAATTGCGTCACTTTTTTCCAACGTTTTCAAATTGCATAAATATTTTTTGATGTTTTTGAAATTGTGTAAATTTTTTAAATCATTTTCTCAATCGCATAACGTTTTTAAATCATTTTCTCAATCACATAATGTTTTTAAATCATTTTCTCAATTGCATAACATTTTTAAATCATTTTCTCAATCGCGTATTTTTAAATCATTTTCTCAATCGTGTAGTTTAAAAATTATTATTTTAAATACGCGTAAGGTATTTCTAATATTTTTCAACTACGTTAAATATTTCTTTACTGTCTAAATTATATTTTGAACTTTTCTCCATTATGTATTTATTTTTAGCTTTATTTACAATAGTTCCTCTTAAAAAAATCCTTGAAATAGTATTTTCTACTGTTTCCATTAAATTTTACCCTTCTTGGAATTAACCAATAATTATAGCTCGAACTTGCTAACGCGCTTCAAAACCCAAAGGGTGAGCTATACGTTAGTACTTTTCAAGTATTTATTTTATTTCTCATTCTTACTTAATTTTCCTAATTAAGCTTCTAAAATAATTTCATTTATTTTATTCTCTAAAATCCATTACATTGAGTTCTCTTTAATTTACGTAATTCTATACTTAGGAAATAATTTTGAATTGAAAACATCATAATAAGTTGGCATGTTGGCCAAAAATCATTCTATGCTTTAAAAATCATATTTAATTGTTTCTCATCATCTAATCCCTTACAAAAAATCTTAATCCAATTTATTGTTATTAAACCACTTAATCCTTGCTTAGAAAATAATTTAGGACATCTTGGTCCTCTTTGTGGTGGTGCAGTCGTGAGCTTCATGTGTTCTTTGGAACACTCATGCAATTCCTCACCATGTTATTGACACCCTACTACATACAATATCTATCATGCTTGCATAAACACATAATTAAACATATGTCAAAGCTATAAACATACTTGCGTCAAAACAAATCACAAATAGGAAAAACTTTAAACAACCAAGTAAATGAATCCTTATGGATTCTTTACCACAAACACATCCATCTTCTCACCACCATACAAGGTTGATAAGATTAAATCTCCCTCTTATCTCTAAGGAAGAAAGAAACTTATTGCTTGCTTTCCTAGTGATTTTGTGAACTTCCAAGAAAACCCTAGCAAACTTAAACAATTTATAAAGTCATAAACTATGGTTGAAAAAGAAAAACCATGGATCAATCATGGCTTACAATTTCAAGAACAAGTTTAGAAACAAGAAATAAGGATTTTTTCCTTGTATAGAAGAAACTTCAAGGTTGTTTTCTAAGCACTAAATGAATGATTTTGAAGAAATTTACAACATGAAAGATGTTTAGAATGATGTTTAGGTTTTGGAAGTGGTGTTGGATAAAATTTTAGAAGAATGGAGGTACGAAAATGTTGTGGTGGCTGTGAGCTTCACAAGAGAGAAAGGAGAGAATTTTTGGTGAACTTGCTTTAGAGAATGGATGACGATGGAAGAAAACTAGCTAAGTGTCATCCTTACTCCTCCTAAACCCCTTATGGTCGTGGAGCTCCCAAAGGAGGTGGCCACTTTGGTTGACCACTCAAGACTCCTAATGGCTTTAGATGAGATCAATGGTTGATCTTCAAAGCTTTGCCTCCAAGCTTGTTTCCTATAGGCTTAAGAAATCAAGTCATCAAATTCTTGAAGCTTCTTGAAGGTGCTTGGCCAAATTGCTCAATGGGAGAGCAAACCAAGTTTTGGTTCTTTTGGTTTCCTAGTTAGGTTTAGGTAAATCTAGTTAGATTTCTTAGTTACTTAGCTAACCATCTAGTTACCTAAACATGACTAACCACCTTCTTGATCATGCTAGAACATTCTTTAACTAAGGCTCTAATGAGTAGCTAACTAGGTTTGTTCTATTTAGTTACTACTTAAGCTTTCTAGATTAACTTAGTTAAGTTTAAGCTAACTTAGTTAGGTTTTCTAGTTACTAACTAAATAGTCCAACCATTATTGTTGACTACTTCCTATTGGTTTAGAAAATCCAAATCAATATCGTTGACCAATTTCTATTGGTTCACCGAATTACAAGTCACAAATACTTTTTTCGATTCTTATTATCCACTGGGCAGAAGCTACTACTCTTAAGTTAGTAGGTACTGTCCCCCAGATAATAAAATAATATTAAAATATAAAACATTTTTATTTCACAGATAAATTCTAAAAATTAAAAGATCGATACACGTATCACTCGGAATTAGGTTTAGTAAGATCCCCTAGCTCCGAATAATCAGATAAAGATTTTTCTTGACCCGAAAATTATTATTTTTCTAATTCGGAGTAAATCACACACAACAATCAAATATAATCATGAAATAGTCAAAATAATTTTTCAGCACATAGAAAACATAAAACAATACATTTCAGGCATTACTGTAATTTAGTAAATTTTGTGGTGTTACAAAATAACCAATAAAACCAAAACAAAGAAGGTCCCATCTAAATTGAGAAAAAATAAAATAATTTATACTGCAAATTCAAAATGAAAATGGCAGAGACAGATCCAAGTGAGATCGAAATAGATCGAGGAATAGAAACAAACCTTGGGAACGAAAATGCCGAGGGTTATAAAGAGTTTGGCATATAAATAAGTAATATTTATAAACATATCAGAACAACCAAGGATTCTAGCATCAATTAATGCTCAAATTATTCATTAACAGATATTGCATCATTTTCATCAGTCAAATTAATAAGCAAAGATCAAGAATAAAACCAGAACAATAACCCATCCATTCATATCAAACTAAATCTGAAACAAAGTTCAAATCGCCATTCAACGTGTGTTATTACCTTTTCTTGGCTTGGAATATGCATCGATGTAGAAAAGTGTGGAAGATCATTTTTATCCATGTTAGGTGCACTATTTGCATCAGTTGGAGATGAGCGCATTAAGGGTGCCAAGTCTTCCATGTTCACACCGGGGCTAGCTCTTTCAAGCAAAGCCTTCACAAGATTTTCTAATCCCTCTACTTGTTTCTTCATGTTATTCATTTGATTGTCAGTGTCCTGCTTCTGATTTTCCATCTCAGTTTTCAAGGTTAACATTTCTTCAGAGTGCTTGCGCTTTACAGCGTCAATCTCAGCATCCATTTTTAAACTAGTTTTAGTGACACCTCTTCCCCACTCACGAACTCTCCCTGGCCTTTCCTTGCCGAACACAGCTCGAAAGGCTTCATCAACATTCTCTCCAGAGTTTTCAATCCGATCTTGAACTTCATCCTACAAAAAGATGGAGCATTCATCAACACATAATGTTAAAAATCAATAAAAGATTTGCATTTTTTATAATTTTATATTATATAACTTACAATTACACTCTTGGTTTCTAAATCCAATTCCTTTCCTTTTGTTCCCATACGAATTGTAATGAATAAATTAACTTGGGTGACATCTTCATCATTCTCATTTGCCAAACGTTTCAACAAATTTGAAAAAAGTAAGTAAAATATTTATCAATGAGTAAAATTCACAAATTCTTAAGCACAATACCAAACGATTCTGAACTCTAGCAAAATTCACAAGTCCTATTCGATGGTTCCACCTTTGACATTTTCTATTTTCAGAATTCATCTTGCTGATTGTCTATATTCCATAAAAAAAAAAGAAGTATAATGTTATGAAAAATACTTCTCATAAGTAATAAGAAATTGAAATATGACCTTATAATTTAGATCTTACTTGAATTGCAGGAAGACTTCAAAAGGCAATCAACATTTTAAAAATTGAAATTGGTACATCTTTTGGACGATTCTTTAACATATCTTTGGTGTTGTCATAAGGCTTAAAATATTTTTTCTTGATCTCACACTTGTGCCTCTTCCAAGCTTCCTTTACTCTTGAAAGTACCTAATCTTCTCCTTCTTTTGGAATGATGAATTTTGACTAAAGAAAGTACCACAATGATGTTAGCATCATTAATATACTAATATTGTATTTAAAATGATAGAAATTAATCTTACGCATACCCAAACATATTTCATAATATTATTTGTGTAGCTTTTTGGATTGGCCTTAAAATTAGTGTAGTTCAAGGGCAGAATTTTGAATTTCTAGCAACTGTGCCCAAGAACAAGCTTAAATTAGAAACACTTTTATCAGTGGGCCCAATTGCTACTCTTTTCTCAAAAATGATTTCTTCTCGTTCTTCCTCCGATCTAGCATATATATCTTTGCATTCAATCTTGCCTCGAGTTTTTTTCTTCTTCACTGTCCCTAATTTTACATGAGTAGAGGCATAAGTTTTATAAGTCAATGCATACAAAGTATTTGAGAAATATTTGTGAAAACTAAGTAGTTGGAAAAATAGTATTTGAAGTCAGTGATGTTACCTTTTGGATTATTGTCCATTTCCTCAACTTCCTCTCTGTCAACATCTTGGTCAATGAAATTATCATCTACCTGATGATTTTGACCTACTTCTCTAACTTCTTGAACTACTTTTTCATTTTCAGCTTCTTGTTCTTCATCATGTAGCAATTGATTTTCTTCTTCATACACACCATTTTCTTCAAGGAAGTCATCAAGAGACATTGCTGGGCAAACTGCATTCATCCTCTTAACTTTAGGACCATGATCATTTTGGTTTGACCTTTGGTTCACACTTGTGGTGATTGATTGTCTCTTTTTTTCATTTGGAACTTGTTTTCCAAGTGTTTCTTTCAATAGAGGTAAACTTAGTGTCTTGAGACAACCACCTTGGACTTCCATTTGAGTGACTCGTGTTTGAGTCATATTTGTAAATAAGGGTTGTCACTTTGCCATTTCACTAGAGCCTCCAGCTTGTGCAGTCATTTTAGTACTTTTAGGCTACCTTTTTTCCATTTGAATGACTTGTGTTTAAGTCACATTTGTAGGCAACGGCTGCCTCATTGTCATTTGACTAGCTCCTCCAACTTGTGAATTCATTTTAGTGCTCTTAGGCTGCTTCTCTTCCTTTTGAGTGACTTGTGAATGAGTTGCATTTATAGGAAAGAACTTTCTTTTAAAGAATTACTATTTTCTTCACTTTGGGCTGTACTTGTAACATTCAACTACCTACCATCTACTTTATTCTTTCCAAGCTTCTCAACTTCTTCTTGCTTGATTTGAAAAATTTTAGACAATTCAGCACTTGACCTTGTACTAAAATTAAGATCCAAAATGGCTCTCTTATTGGGACCTTCACATCCCTTGTTTAAAGTTAACACCTTTTTTTTGTTGCTTTCTCCCTTATTCATTTTGTTTCAAAGTGAAAGTTTTTAATATGCAAAATTGGAAAATTGAAATTCATTAGCTTATAACATTACATTTGCCAACTTAATACTACAAGCAAAAACTTGGAAAATGAAGAACAAGCAAAAAGCATAGAAAATGAAGAATAATAGATTCTGTAGATTTAATAAATTGCACCAAAATGGATTGGCAATACAAGACATAGAAACAATATAATGTCAGACTGAAAGAAGGAATTACTATCAGCTATAATGTGCAACTGCCATCATCATTCAATAATTTATGACTTAGTGTTAGAATCATTGGGTGTTGACTTAGTTCTAGTACTACCTTAGTTGATGTTAGAAACTATTCTAAAGAGAAACATAACATAAATAGAATTAGCAAAGGAAAATAGGAGTATTTTTAGAGAGGTCTGTAGCACCCCAACTTTTGAGTTAAGTATGATATTATCTTAAATGTATTGTTTTATATTTTTTGTGAGTTATAAAATGAATTTGACTGTTTCGTGACTGTATTTGATCATTGTCTGTGATTTACTCCGAGTCAAGAAAATAATAAGTTTTTGGCCAGAAAAATCTTAATTTGATTATTCGAAGCTAGGGGATCTTACTAAACCCAATTCTGAATGATACGTTATTAATCTTTTAATTTTTAGGATTTAACTGTGCAATAAAATAATTTTATATTATTATAATATTATTTTATTTGACAATACTTACTGTCTTAAAAATAGTAGAATTCTGCTCTAAAATGGACCATGGACTCGAAAAAGTCTATGGGACCCACGTTTGGAGAAGCAGTCAACGTTTCTGGCTAGAATTATTTCTAAGCCAATGAAAATTAGTCAACGATAGTGGCTTGACAAATTTCTAGACCAATAGGAAGTTAGTCCACAAAAGTGGTTGGACTTGTTAAGATTAAACTAGAAAGCTTAACCAAGTTAGCTTAAACCTAACTAAGTTAGTATA
Source organism: Ormosia emarginata (assembly GCA_029884605.1). NCBI lineage: Eukaryota > Viridiplantae > Streptophyta > Magnoliopsida > Fabales > Fabaceae > Ormosia > Ormosia emarginata. The sequence continues at coordinate 13,875,393 of JAQQTP010000079.1, read as the reverse complement.
GGAAGCTTATGCAGTAACTAAATGAAGTAAACCTAGTTAGCTACTTAATTACGTTCTAGTTAGAGAAAGTTCTAGAAGAATCAAGAAAATGGTTAGTCATCCTAGCTAACTAAATGGCTAACTAAGTAATTAAGAAACCTAACTAAATTTACCTAAACCTAACTAGGAAACCAAATGAACTAAAACCTAGTTTGCTTCTCCTGAGGCCATTCGGTTATGGCACCTTCAAGAAGGCTTAGTCACTTGATGACTTGGTTTTCCTACACCAATTAGAAGCAAGCTTGGAGACAAAGCCTTTGATATCATCCATTGATCTAGTCTAGGGTTGTTAGGAGTCCTTAAGGGTCAACAATGATGGCCACCTCCTTTGTGAAGCTCATGACTATGCTTAGGAGTTAGGAGACCATTTTCATCTTCAAACTTTACTATCAACAAATATTTCCTTTCTTTTCTCCAAGAACACCAAGAACACCAAGAACAACTCTCTAGCTTTCTTCATTGAGCCATTCAGCCAACACCATTAACCAACACTGTTCATCTAACCCTATTTCTCAAATCTAAACACCATTTTAAGAACTTTTCTAGTTGAAAGTTTCTTAAAAAAAATTCATCTTGAGCTTGGAAAACCACTTTGAAGATTTTTCCTACAAGGTGAAAATCTTTGTTTCTTACTTCTATCTTGATTTTTGATGTTCTAAGCCATGATTGATCCATGGTTTATATTTTTCTCCTATAGTTATAACTCTTTAAAATTTGTTTGAGTTTGTTAGGAATTCTTTGAAGGTCACACGAAAATTACTACGAAGAGTTAGAAGGAGTTTGTCTTCTCTTAAGGTAAGAGGGAGATTAAATCTCATCAACCTTGAGTGGTGATGAGAAAATGGATTGTGTTTTTGGAGGTAGCTTCAAAATAAAATGCCAACTGATGATAATTTATAGTCTAGAGGTTATGTTACGGTTTCAATGTACAACCTCTATAGAATGGACTATGAATCCTCTAATCATCTGTTCCTGCAATGCAAATTTGCTAAGGACGTATGGAGTTGGCTTAGCAGCATCATACATTGTTCTATTGATCTTGCCTCATTCGAATCCATTTTATTAGTGTGCAACAGAAGCTAGAGCTCTTAGTTGCATGACATCATTCTGGCAGCTGTTATCAATGTGATTTGGGTCATTTGGTATTGTAGGAATAAGCTTTGATTTGGTAATAAGACTATTTCTTGCTCTCAGGCTATCAATTTGGTCATAGCAGCTACCTCCTTAACAGAAAATCTTACAGTGGGGTCCATGCATTCTTCTATCTCAGAGTTCACCATTCTGAAGGCTTTTTTTGTCGTTGTCATCTTTGTAATACCCCAATCATTAAGCAAGTGAAATGGTTTCCTCTTCTTCGTCATTGGATTAAATGCAATACGGATGAGGCAGCTAGAGGGGCCACGGGTTGGTCGGCCTGTGGGGGTCTCTTTAGAGATTATAGAGCTACTATACTCAGTTGTTTTGTAACTAATATTGATATTTCTTACTCTTTACATGCAGAGCTGATTGGTGCAATGATGGCTATTGAATTGGCCTTTAAAAAAGGATGGCACAACCTGTGGTTAGAATGTGACTCTCAATTAGTAGTTGATTATTTCAAAAATGCGAAAAGAGTTCCTTTGAAGCTTAGAAACCGATGGAACAATTGCTTAATTTTAACTAAGCAAATGATTTTTTTAGTTTCTCACATTTTTAGAGAAGGCAATACTTGTGCAAATAAATTAGCCTCTTATGGCCTTACCATCCAGGATTTCTTTTGGTGAGATTCAATCTCTGTTTTTATTAGTAAGGACTTTAACCGTAATAGGTTTGGTCTCCATCACTATAGGTTTAAATAATTGCTCTCTTTTGCATGGGTTTGGTTTATGCCCTCCCCCCCATGTTTTTTGTATTCTTGTTTCTTTTTTTAATATATTTTTAGGTATGCTGCAGATGATTGGTTGGGTCTAGGGTGCCATCATAGCTGGGATGCCTTTCCCTACAGTGATGCCTTTGCATACCTTCTTTTGATTTTAAAAAAAAGTGTTAGACATTAGCTATAGTAATATACTTTTTGAAGAATAAAATAAATATTTTGTATATAGAGAAAATAATTACAAATCCAGAAGTCAAGACATCCTCCTTATTAAAAGCAGAAAACAAGAAAAAAATAGACTGAAATAAGAGCAAAACTACTTAGCTAAAAAGAGCTTTCAAATCCCTCAACAATTCGAAGAATGAAGCCCTCTCCCATAATAGCTATAAAGTTAAAAAAATCTCATCTACCTTATAACACCGTCCATAGGGCATTACATTTTCGACTAAAAACTGAAAACTTGAAAATCATTTCATAAAAGCTTTGAGTTCTAAAATTTGGGTGTTTAAAAATTCTTTTCGCGGAAACATAAACTTACTGAAATATAAGTAATATAGAAAATAGACTGAACTGATTAATACACATATTATTTATATCACATAATATTCAACAACATGTTAAACATAAAATTTACTGACTCAAAGAAATAGTAGCAAACCCAATGACGGGTCCTACTTAATAGCACGGTAACAACACTAACGAGAAAACTCAACATACTTGTTTTGTTCCTCCACCAAACTGCACACTGTCGAAACTGGGAGAATCACTCCTCGATGTTGTCACCAACCTCAGAACATTGCCTCCAGCTAAGTTTAAGAAAATTGCTTCAGCTTTTATACAAATTTTAACAATACAAATGCAACAAACAAAACTGCAAAGAGGTGAGATCCCCTTTCATCAATACCAGTATGGTAGCAAAGAATGAAACGAATGACAAAGTCATTCCATACACACTGATATCACAAGTATAATCATGTTATCAATTTACGAATATTTCCAATAAACATATATCGCAATAAAATGAACAGCATTAATTTTACCATAATAAATATAACAATTGATACAATAATCCATGTTATCACATCATGCACAATATCTCATATTAACACATCATACATAATATCTCAATATTAAATATAAATAATCACATTATAATGCAAACTACAAATGCAAATGTACACAGACTCATCCCTACTCCATGGAGCTAAACCCAGACATCAGAGAGAATGATTCGGAAAACCTATCCGTACCTCAGGCTGCCCAACCAACTATTACACTGTCAAACGTCGTGTCAATAGCCATAGTCAAAATCGTCGTGTAGTTAGTACACAGTCCAAACGTTGTGCACTATAGACATTATACTAGATAGTCTCCACAAGATCTTGATTGAAAATAGTGTTTGTCGAGATCATTAGTGTGTTGCCCGTTACCACGGCCCAGAGGAGCTACCAACTATCTACATGTGGAATCCTCCGCACACTAATGCCTCCAAGTTCAGTCAATGAATTGTACTACTCCTATCACACTCACAACACAATGTAATTCATCTCATCAGCCAATCGCCAATTTCAACCAAATTGACACATCTCTCAATGTATGAACATGAACCAAAAATTACTCAAATACCCTCATTATCATTATAATTACACAAATGCCCTCAGTATAGGCATAAACCAAATATAGTATGTCTCCACTTGACAGTACTATTTCTCAACATGTCCAGGTCCACCACTTTGGCCCGACAGTAAAACTCACTATTCCTTTTAGTTGCGTAAAGAATTTATCGCGTTTTCACAATCGCGTTATGAAACGCACCTAAATATACCAACTGCAGCGTAATCGTCATTACACCACAGTTACTACATCCAGGTGTGTCACAATCATGATAATAGTAGTTTCCAAATTTAAGAGTTTAATTTTTTTTCCTTTTTCGCATTTATGCATAAGTAGAAAATATGAGCCATGAATGAATTATAAATGTATTCAACCCTTAATACAACCATTGGAATGAAATCACGCTCTATATATATATAGTTTATAGCCAACTTACACGAATCACTGATAACATAGAATATAATAATTACAGAGTCAAATAAAATACAGCGGGAATAAAAACATTAAAGGGGAGGAGTAGTAACCCAGGGATGGGTACTACCAGCAGACAAGGCCGCAACCCCATATGCACATGACACACGGCGCCCCAGTTGACACGACAGGCATCAATGCCACCACGCGGCTGCACCCTTACGTAGTCGACGAAATCTTGTCCAGATGCTCAAGTCAATCAACCTAGGTATGGTCCCTATTTATCTTCCTCTTACGATCTTCGATCAAACATAAATGTAAAACAGAAATGCACAAATATAGGAAAGAGGTGAGATTCCCAGCTTTTAGTACCAACAAGGCAGCAAGAAAATAAATGGCGTCGAACGCCCACGTAAGACACAGTTAATACATACAAGTACAGTAATACATGAGAGCAATTAACGAGAGTAAAGAAGCAAAGAACAATAGATAACATTAACCATAGCCAGCTAGCAACATTAGCATTACCAAGAGTCAAATGCATATCGCAGTCATAATAGTAAACACATTATTCAATTATAAATGCTCAATGGACCATGTGACTGACAACTCACAATGCAACAAAGGTACCAAAGTTCCTACTCCATGGAGCTAGACATAAATATTTTCGGAGTGAATGATCAGGGAGTAATGCTAGTGTATCGTTAGCCTTAAAAATATAGTGTGCTCATCACATAAAAACATTTGCGCAAAATGGCTCACACATGGCACCTCAACAGTTGATCGCGACATAGGACAGCGTCACAGTCAGGATCGTCAGTGTGTTGCATTGGTTTATCCCATGGCCCCAGCGGAGCTACCACTGCCCATTGTGAGACACCCACACCCCGACGCCCTCATGGCCATCAACATATGACACCTACGCTTAGTCTATTCGCACCCGCACAAAGGTGTTATTCAAACTCCTAGGCAACATAGCCTTCTCAACAATGTCCCACAGACAATACGCATGCATGATGACACAATGTCCAATCATGTATGTGCAACAATGATGCATTCAGCATAAGCCTTTCCTCAATGGCACATAAGCAATATTCAATGTCCAACATGACATATCAACAATACATTTATTTAAAACATTGCCTCAATGGCACATCATCATCCTTATCTCATTGAGTACTACGTCAATAATTCTCAGCATCAACATGCATTCCTCATTACACATACCACAATTTCCATATTCAAAATCATTTCTTCCCTATTGGGGTGAATGCACATTTCTATCACCATTTAGTAAAGTAAAATCCTTGAATCCAGGGTTTTTAGGTTATGTTTGAGTTACAAAGGACAAAGAACCATAATCTCAATCATTTCCAGCTCAAAAATCTCATTTTTGGTCTTGGTAATCGATTATAGCACCCTTGTAATCGATTACCTGAGAAACAGAACCTCTGTAATCGATTACAATCTCATTGTAATCGATTACGTGATTCCCAGAACCACATTTCGTAACTTCCAGGCACTGGTAATCGATTACACAACCGTGGTAATCGATTACCAATTGGACAGAACCTCCGTAATCGATTACCCACAAATTGTAATCGATTACGTGATTCCCAGAAGCACCATTTCGTGACATCAGAGGCTTGGTAATCGATTACACTCCTCTTGTAATCGATTACAAGCTAAACAGAATCTCTGTAATCAATTACACACCAGACGTAATCGATTACCAGATTTCCAGAATCATGATTTTGTATCTTTAAAAGCTTAGTAATCGATTACAAGCCTCGTGTAATCGATTACCACGCGTAAATTTGCAGAAAACAGAGTTCTTCAGGTCCTCTAACTCAAACCAAACCATTCCTCATCATTTTTAATCAACAAAATACTCAAATGTATCTTCAAATCATGCAAGAGGCATCAATTAAATCATACAAACCCAACAAAATACACTATCATCAAGAACAACATAAAAATGAGAGAACTTTATACATGGATTCAAAAATCAACAATAACACACATACAAGACATTCCCTTACTACCAAGGTTGGTTGAAGAGGATCATCTCCCTCTTACCTATTTGGAAGACAACACAAGGTGTTACCTCTTCTTGCCCTAGATTTTCGTTTTCCCCTTCAAGAAAAACACCAATGTGAGTGATTTTCATAATGTCCACTCAAACCATGGAAAAATGAGTTCTTGATCACATAGGTGACCAAGAAAAACGAAAATAAGGAGAAAGTGAAAGAAAGGTTAAGACTTTACCTCCAAGCTCAAAGCTTTAGCTTCAATGGTGAAGAATGGAGGAAGAAGAAGAAGAAGAACCAAGGATGGTCACAAGGAAAATGGTCTTGGAATGATGGAAGGAAGCTAGATATGAGTTTAGTTGTAGCAAGCAATGGAGATGATCTCCAATGAGAGGGTGTGTACAAAGTGGTGAAGCAAGGAGAAGAAGAGAAGAAGAGAAGAGAAGAAGAGAAGAGAGGAGAAGGAGAAAAAGAAGAGATAAAAATGAAAATGTGATTATGGCTTTCAATGCCATCTGCCGTGTAAGAAGAGTGGGGAGGGAAGAGAGAGAAAATGTGTTACAAGGGAAATTGCTAGGATGCTTCCCATAACAAGCTTGGATTAAATTTAATCTTTCTTTTGAAATTAAAACTAATAGATGTGATACAAAAATTAGATTTTGAATAACGTGATAATATTTTTAATACATGTTATTATTTATTGGACAATAGTTATAGTCAGCAAAAGTCAGCATTAACAAATATGACAGATTAATTCTTCGCATTGTTTTATTATTCCATCTGTTAAGATTTCTCGAAAAATATGAAACCTTGTAAACTGTGTCCGGCCTCGAGTTTAGTAAGATCCCCCGTCGACGTTTCCATAGTCCAAGGTTCTCGGGAAAAATATTTCATTTTCCCGACTCTGCTCAATACACACGTAAAATGAGGAATATATTAAAATATTCCGCGTTCTCCGAAAAATCCAGAAAAATTCCTAAAAATCCCAAATATTGACTTATTCTAAAATTATAAATTTTCGGGGTGTTACACGTTACCTTTTTCAAACATTTTCAAATCGTGTAAATATTTTTCAACGTTTTTAAATATCGCGTAGTGTTTTTAAATCGTTTTCTCAATTGCATAGTTTAAAAATCATTATTTTAAATATGCGCAGGTATTTCTAATATTTTTCAACTATGTAAAATATTTCTTTACGTTCTAAATTATATTTTGAATTCTTCTCCATTATATATTTATTTCTAGCTTTATTTACAGCATTTCCTTAAAAATTCTTTAAGTAATATTTTCTATTGTTTCCATTAAAAATTTACCTTTCTTAGTCATAACTAATATTTACATCTCGAAACTTGCTAACGCGCTTCAAAACCCAATGGGTGAGCTATACGTTAGTACTTTTCAAGTGTTCAATTTATTTCTCCTCCATACTTAATTTCTCTAATTAAACTCTAAAAATGAAATTACTTTCCATTGTTTTTCCAAAAATCCATTTAATTAAGTTCTCATTAAATAGTTTTGGATTGAAAACATCATAAGTAGGCATGTTGGCCAAAAATCATTCTATGCATTAAAAATCATATTTAATTATTTCTCATCGTTTAATCTCTTATAAAAATTCTTAATCCAATTTATTATTATTAAATCACTTAATTCATGGTTAGAAAATATTTAGAACATCTTGGTTCCTTTTGTAGTGGTGAAGCCGTGAGCTTCATGTGTTCTTTAGAACACTCATGCAAATCCTCAACATGTTATTCACATCCTACAATGACTATCATGCATCCATAAACATATACCAAAATATATTAAAACTATAGACATGTTTGCAAACAAAATCAATCACAAATAGGAAAACTTTAAACAACCAAGTGAATGAATCCTTATGGATTCTTCACCACAAACACATTCATTCCTCACCACCAACACATGGTTGATGAGGGTAATCTCCCTCTTACCTCTTGGTGAAACCTCCAAAGCTCCTATTGTTCTTCTTGAAATAGATCTACTCCACCAAGTAGTACTTAAAACAAAGAAACACATACAATATTAATGTTCAAGATTATCAAAAGCGACCATAAGCCAAAATATGGTCTTAGAAACTTACCAAAGAAAAGAAAGATGAAGAACACAAATATCCACCTAAAGGCTCTTGATCTTGAACTTGAAGATCAAGATTGAAAGTGAGTGATTTGGAAGATAGTCCCAACATGAAAGTTCCTTAGAATTGCATGAAGATTCAAGATCTAAGGTTGTTTAGAATTATTGAAGGTTGGAAGGCATTTTGGAAGGGTGTGGCCGTGAACTTCCTTTGAAGAACAAGGATAAAGATGGATGATTTAGGCTTAGGTTTCTTCTACAAAGTATCTTAGAATAATGTAAGGATACTAGATGTAAGGTTGTTTGAAATTATAAAAGAGTGGAGGGTGGTACAAGGTGGTTTGGCCGTGAGCTTTGTGGGAGAGAATGGTAAGAGTTTTTGTGTTCTTTGCTTGATAGGAAGATGAAGATGAATGAATCTTGAGAAATTCCTAATATGAAAGTGTCTTGGATTAATGAGAGGATTCAAGAAATGATATTAGTAGGAATTATAGAAGTTTGGAGAGTGGATCTTTGGTGCTTGGCCGAATCCATGGAGGAAGAGAAAGTGAGAGAGTTTTTGTTGCTTGTTCTTGGTTCTTTGGAGAAATTCAAGTGTAAGAGAGTAAGTGAATTGAAGAGATGAATATTGTCTCCTACTTAAGTGTTATGGCCATGGAGCATAAGGAGAGAAAAGGGTGAGCTTCATGCAAAAGATGAAAATGAATCAAAGCCCTCTTATTTATAGACTTCATAAAAAAGATGAAGGCTTAGGATATTTTGATCAAGATATTTTCCGGTATACTTTAAGCAATGAACAATAATTATTGCTTATAAAGTTAGTGTCCATTGTCCAATGGATAATAAAATATACCTAGATTTTTCTCTTGTTCTAGCTTGGTAGCAACTATTGTTGATCATTTTTTTACTGATTACCTTTGATGAGTCACAGAGCGAGTCATCAAAGAGAAGTTTCTAGAACATGCGACTCACTACGATGAGTCAGCATAATGAGTCACTATAGAGATTTCTAGAACAAGTGAGTCAGCATGATGAGTCGCAGTGCTGAGTCACTAGCTAAGTCAGCAGAGAACCTTCTGGAACGTGTGACTCACTGCGGCAAGTCACAGGGCGAGTTAGTGCTTCTACAAGCTTCTAGAACCTATTGAGTCACAAGTGCTGAGGTGTCATGCCACGTGTCGAGCTTCTATTGGTCCTCCGCGATGAGTCACAGCTGCCAACTTTGACCAGCTCCTCATTGGTCCACGTGTAAAGTAAGTACTCAAGTACTTGATGACTAGGCGCGTGGCTAGGCATTTTCTAGAATCTTCTAGAATAGTCTAGAACATGTGAGTCACTAGGCTAGTCACTTAGGTGAGTCACCAAATGATGAGTCATCGTCTAAAACATTCTAGAGTAGGTGACTAGGCTTGCGTCTAGAATCATCCACTAGATATTTTCAAAAAAGATATTATCCAATAGATAATAACACATACCTCGATTTTATTTGTCAGATAAAATCGTAGAAAAACAAGACTTCAAAAACTGTTTCTAGTTTAGTAAGATCCCCTGGCTCCGAATTAACAGTACAAAATTTTCTGGTCAAAGAAAATTTTTATTTTTTCTGTCTCTCGCCCACACACAAATTTCAAAATATCATAAATATATTAAATATTCAAAATATACCAAACTATAAAAAATATAATAAAATATTTAAAATATAGTAAAATATCTCAAATATATATTAAAATTTCAAAATATCTCAAAATATCTAAAATATAATAAAATATTCAAAATATCTTAAAATATCTAAAATATATTAAAATATTCAAAATATCTTAAAATATCTAAAATATATTAAAATATTCAAAATATCTAAAATATCCCAAAAATTCACAAAAATCATAACAATTGTGAAACTCATAAAAATCAAATCAGATTAATAAAAACAATTAAGGATTGATAGAAAGAAATAAAATATGAAGGCTTATATACAACCTAAAAATAATATTAAAATAATAAAAAATGTAAAAACTTCCAAAAATTCCTAAAAATCACAAAAAATATAAAATTCACGGAAGTGAAGTCAGATTATTCAAAATAATTAAGAATCAACTAAAACAAATAAAATACAAATTTTTGAGGTGTTACATACCTAATATTAAATAGGAAATTATTAAGACAGGAAACTTGAGTGATTAGATAATAATTAAGACTTCTCAACACTGCCCCAAAGAAATGACCACAAACTATTATATGCAAGCAAGCATTTTAGCAAGTCATGCAACCAGAAGACAAAAAATGATCTTCTCTGAAATCGCTAACTTTCACCAACTAAAAGTAGATTCTCATACTCAAATATAATAAAAATAATTAGAAAAATATTTCATAAACTGAAAATCGATGAAACATATAGAGACTTCTCGTCCAGTGGGCCCAAAGCAAGATCATACAATCCACCAGGTGCATGCTTCTCCAGACTATCAACCAAAATGTGATTTGTTATCTTCACACAACTACTCCTCCGTAACTCTTCATGAGTTAAAAAACTGAAGGCAACTATGTAACACCCCAAAATTTACTATTTTACAGTAATGACTGAATTGTACTATTTTGTGATTTTTGTGTGCTATAAATTTATTTTGACTGTTCTGTGACTGTTTTTGATTGTTGTGTGTGATTTACTCCGGGATAGGAAAATAATAATTTTCGGGCCAAGAAAAATCTTTACTGATTTATTCGGAGACGGGGGATCTTACTAAACCCAAATCTAAGAGATAAGTGTCATAATCTTTTAGTTTTTAGAATTTATCTGTGGAATAAAAATATTCTGCATTTTATTATTCAGCAGACAAATATTTACTGACTTGTGAGCAGTATATTTTGTCCATTGGGTAATAATTTCTGTAACGATTGTCTATTGAATAATAGTCTATAGAGAAAGTTTTAATGACTTATTTTATGAACCAATTAGAATCATTAAAACTTTATGAGAACCAATAGAATATGGTCAACAAAAATGGCTAAACTAGTTAGCTATGTAACTAGATGAAACTAGATAACTTAAACTAAGTTAGCATAAAGCCTAGGAAGTAACTAAATGGAGCAAACTTAGTTTGCTACTCATTAGAGCCTATGGTTACTAGAGTTTTCTAGTGTCTTCTAGAAACTTGTGAGTCACACTTAAGTAACTAGGTAGTTAGCAAAGAAACTAGGAAATCTAACTAAGTTAGCTTAATTTAGTTAGGAATCAATTGAATTAGAAACTTAGTTAGCTTTCCCTTAGAGCTCCACGGCTAGGAAGCTTCATGGATTATCTAGAATTAGGTGATTCAAAGCATGACAAGTTGGTGACATTAACCAATGGAAATCTACATGATCAAAGCATGACAGGTTGGTGACATTAACCATGTGATAGTCATAATTGGTAGTAAAAATCCTTGACTCTCCTTTCCTATACATCTCACGATAATTACTAGAGGGGGAAGGTGTTTTGTGTTCATTTTTATCTCACTTGAATCCATAAGCTTCTCTTTCTCTCAAAATACAACAAAGAACTCCATTTCTCTCCATCTTGAAGCTCACAGCCACTATACCAAACACCAACATCAAAGCTTCCAAAATTTCATCCAACTTGATTTCCTAAACCTAAACACCATCCTAAAACACTTTTCATGTTGAACTTAAGCTAGTTCATCCATCTTGTGCTTGGAAATCAAGCTTGAGTTTTCTACTTCTAAAGGTAAAAACTTTGTTTCTTGGTTCAAAGTTTGGTTCTGGAATTTCTAAGCCATGTTTGATCCATGGTTTCTCTTTGTCAAGCTTAGTTTGTGACTTGAATTAGTTTAAGCTTGTTAGGGTGTTCTTGGGAAGCTACACAAAATTCCTTGGAGGAAGCTACTAGGAGGATTTTGTCTTCTTTGAGGTAAGAGGGAGGTTAACCTTATCAATCATATGTTGGTGGTGAGGAAGTGGCTTGTTTGTGTAATACCCTGGAAAAAAACATGTTAGGCTAGTATATGGATACAGAAGCAGCCTAATGCTTGCTTAATATGTTTGTTAAGTTTTGTGATTGTCTGAGCACATTTAGGCACTTTGTTGCAATGCTATGTGTGGAAAATAACTGTTTTTAGCTCCAGAAGTGGCTTAAATTGCTTAGTTTGTGGAAATAAATGTAAAGAGTTTATATCTAGGTCACAAATGTATGAACTGTGCTACAGTTAAAATTTGAGATTTATCAGGGTTAGTTTGGTATTTTTAAGCATACTGGTTGTGTGTTTTAATACCGGATTGACAGCCAGCAGATATGGAAAAATATGGAAATAGTAAAAACAGATTTTTAATGAATCATAGGATTTATTTTAAGTCTATTGGAGGTTAGAGAACTGGATTTGGTGAAATCTGAATGTTCTTAGCATATATAAGTTTTAATATGATTTTAGGGGCAAAATGGACTTTTTCTCTTATTTTTCCCTATTAACTCTCAGTTGAGAGGAGAAGGAGAAGCAGAAAAAGAAAAGAAAGAAAAGAGAAAAGAGAAAAGAGAAAGAGGAAAGAAGAAGGAAGGAGAAGGAAAAGGAAGAAGGAGGACTCATGTGGAGAGCTTGGATCTTCCATGGCCATCCTTGGCTTCATCTTCATCTTACTTACAAGAGGTAGGGGGAAAACCTTATTCTTGACTCACTTTCCTATTCCTTTCATCTTGTTCTTGAGTTGTGACTTGATATGGGAATTGGGGTTTTGAGTTGTTTTTGCTTGATTTGGCTTAAATCTTGTTGGAGAAACTTGAGGATGTTTCGTTTATGAGTTGTTGGGTGCATGGAAATTGATTTCCATCCCTTGTATACCTTGAATTCCATGTGAGAAGAGATTTGGGGTTTTAGGTTTTGAATTGGATGATTATCCATGATCAATGGTTTTGAGTGAAATTAAAGTAAAATAAGAGTTATTATGTGTAGTTGAACCTTGTGGAAGGTTGTAAATCACTTGAATGTGAAGTTTGAGTGATTGGAGGAGGGTTTTGTTCTAATGGAACAATAACCCGCGATTGTAGAATTTTGCAGAATTCATGTTCTGATACTGGCGCCGCGGCGCAAGAATTTCACACCGCGATGTGAGACTGATGCACTTTCAGTATTGTAACCCGAGAGCAGGGCGCCATGGCATGGCACAGCGAGTGCCGCGGCGTGAGCTCTAGAATCTTCAAAAATGTGTTTTTGATATTCTTGGAAGTTCCTTAGTGTTGGGACCTTTCATGTATATCTTTACAAGTGTGATGAGACCTTAATAAGGGTATTTAATGACGTGAGAATGTGACAAATCAAAGTGATTTGTAATTGCTAATTATGTGAGGTAATTAGGCATGGATATACACATGTATATTGTGAAATGTGATTTGAGAAAGTGAGTTTTCCTAAGTGTTGGAATCACTCATGTTTACTCTTTTGAGAGTGTTGAATTACTTTTAAGAGTGTTCAGATAAAATGTATTGTAAAATGAACTTGATGTGCATATAAATCAATTGGGGAACTAATTATGTGATGTAATTAGTAATTGTTTTGCATGATATGATTGTGAAACATAGTTGAGGTGAATGATATACTCTTATATTTGTTGTGTTGTTAAGGATGGATTTCCTTATGATTCGAAGGATGGACTTCCTCTCCGTTCCTGAAGACCGTGTAGTTGATAGATTTCACTACGCGGAGTGTTGTTTGCTGGATGGACTTCTAGTGCTTGTCCAAGGTTATGGATGTGACTTTCATTACTTTGTTCAAGACTCATGCATTCATGGCATGACCATGGACTTGGTATCATGCATTATTTATTTCATACTTAAGTTATTGTATAGGCATAGACATTAGACATACCTTGGCATAACATGGCAATTGTATAGGCGGTTGCTATCACAACATAAACTCATAAACATTGCAATTGTATGGGCGATTGCGTGTCTCTGAGATGGAGATATTGTTATTGCGTGTTTCTAAGATAGAGATGTTGTTGTTGTGTACTTCTAAGATGAGAGTGTTATTGTGCTTCTGGGAATGAAGTGTAGTTTACTTCTGTGATGTGAAGTGTAATTTTATTAGTTACATGTGGAAATGAGATTTTCTATACAACTTATAGAATGGGATTCTATTTCGGGAAGAGAAGGACATGCTTTTGGCTTTTGTCACCTTTCTAGTAATATTGTGTTTTCACTTGATGTTTTTCCCTGAAATAGCTGGAATGATTGTGATGGCATGTTTTAACTGCGTGGAATTACTGAGAATGCGTGATTCTTACCCCTGTGTGTGTGTCCATGATGATTCCAGGGAGGAAGCTTTGTGGGAAATGAAGTGAACAAAGTCAGGAGCTTGGAGTGCTTAGCTTAGTATAGCTAGGTATTTTATTTTGAAATGATATATGTATGGTATTTATGAAGAATACTGTTGTGGTGTAATATTTATATATTCATTCATGACTCATATTTTCTATATAATGTCGCTATGTTATATTGAAAATCGCATAGCTGTTAAGTAACAAGTTCGAATCTAGTGATTGTGGTAGTATACTATGGTTATTAAATTCGGGATGTTATAGTTTGTGGTGAAAAATCCATTTATTCACTTGTGTGATTTATAGCTTACTTTGTTTGTGATAACTTTTGGTTGGTATGTGTTATAGCTTTGATTATATGCTTGATTATGTGATTTTGAAGCATGATGATTTATTGTATTAAGTAGGATGTGATTCACATGTTGATAAGTTGTATGAAGGTTCCAAAGAACGTATGCAGGCTCACAGTTTTTAACATCACCAAGGGAACATAATGTTTTAAATTATTTTCCTAAATCATGGATTAAAGGGTTTAATGATAAGAAATTGGATTAAAGGGTTTTGTAAAGGATTATATGATTGGGAATGATTAAATATGATTTATGAAGCATAAATGAATTTTTGGCCAACATGCCAAAGTTTAGTGTTTTAGATCCAAAGTTATTTTCCTAAGTGTAGACTTAGGTAATTAATTAATAAGAATTCAATTTAATGAATCTTTAGTAGAAAAAGGAAAGTAGATTTAATGTTTAGAATTAAATTAGCATACTTAAGTTATAATGGTGAATAAAGTTAAAACTTGAAATTTGCTAACACATAGCTCACCCTTTGGGTTTTGAAGCATGTTAGAAAATTTTGAGATGTAATATTTAATTAATTCAAAGAAGCTAAATTTCTGTAAAGAATAGTGGAAAATGTTACGTTAAGAACTCTTAGTAGGATAATATCTTAAATAATGCCAAATTTCCTAAATTATGTAGAAGATTTTATAAATAAGTTTAGAAAGCTACGAAATATTTTACGTAAGTGAAAAATACTAGAAAAATCTTGCACAATTTAAAAATAGTGATTTTTAAGTTACGCGATTGAGAAAATGATTTAAAATCACTACGTGATTGAGAAAATGTTTAAAAATCCTTATGTGATTTAGAAAACATTTACGCGATTGCAAAAATGTTGGAAAATACTTACGCCATTTGAAAACATAAGAAAAATGTTACGCGATTTAAAAAATGTGATAAAATGTTTATGCGATTGGAAATAACAGCATTTGGCTGTCGGGCTATAGTGGTGGGCCCAATTTTGTTGGAAAGTAATACTGCCAAGAAATGGTGAGTGTATGTTGTAACACCCCCTAAGTTAGTAACCGTAGTGTAATCATCATTATACCACGATCTCTATATTCGAGTGTGTCATAACTCCAACTACATATTTTTCAAATATTACCATTAGACGTATATAGAAAATATGAGCCACGCGTAAATTTTCTATAGTACACAACCCCCAAAATACAACAACCAAAGGAAAAGTACATTATATAATCAAATATTGATAGATGCTTAACATAAAGTGTCTTTAGTACAAACATGAAGCTTATATACCTAATGAAAGAGAACATGTTCACTACCATATAAATAATTGACCAAGCCCAATCCCAAACACCTGGAGGGTAAGGTCCCCTACTTGATCTTCCTCAGGAATGAACGCAGGCAGGTCCCCCCGCCGGGGCACGTCATGGTGGACGGAAGTCTATGCGATCAACTCTATAATATCCTTATTATGGGTGTAATACTGATTACCTCATAAGTCTCTAATGGGCATAGAGAACTCCACATGTACGAAAGCACTGACAGTGAGGGTAGGAACAAAGTCACCTCCCTTTGATAAGTAAAGTGCTCGGTGACACGGTCGACACGCTAGGCATCAATGGCTCCATGAAGCTGCACCCGCATGTAACCGAAGAATTCTCGTTCAGGCGCCATATCGAATATCGCAAGTCAACCCGATCAATAAGGGTGTGGTCCCTCTCACTTCTCCCTCATGATCTTTCATCAAGCATAGGTATAAAATAGTATGACACAATAATGAGCTGAGAACTCCTATAATCAATACCATCATGGCAGCATACAGATAGTACGGACAGTAATACCATCCAAATACAGCAAGCAACAGGCATAATTATCAACTGGCAAAATAATATTATTAGTCAATCAGCAACTTCATACATCATTCAAGAGATAACTCAACAGATAGTCATTTCATCCAACATCAAATAATTAGGCAAGTATAAAAGGATGCAATGATATGTAGACTATCATGCAGATGCACAATGTACAAGTTCCCTACTCCATGGAGCTAAACAAAATCTTTTGGAGATAATGATCCAGAAGAACATGTCTGTAACTCAGCAGCCTTGGCCAAAGTTCTAAAATCATAATTTTCTCAAAATGTACATTAGGCTTTGTATGAGACAGTCTACACCGAATCGTGAGTGGGGTGAGTGTCTCGGTCTGGATCATCAGTGTGTGGCTTCGGTTTGACCCACGACGCAGTGGCACTACCAACTGACCATTGCAGAAAACCCACACCCTAACGCCCCGAAGGTCAACAAACGACCTACACTATGCCCATCGCACCCGCACAAAGGTGTAATTCATCTCCTAGGCTTATACAGCCTTAATCAATAGTCCACCAAACTTTAACCAAATATGGTGAATACCTCAATGCACACATACATACAAAATCATTAATATAATACAATTTATGCTCATAAGCCATCATTGGCCATAATAGTCATCAGTAACACTGGGTCCCACTTGTGGACCCATTAACAAAATTGTCATTCATTTTCAATTGTGGACATACCATTGTCTCATAAGGTTTATTATTGTTTTTCAATTGGGTAAAACTTCTACTGCCATTTTAAGATTAACGTTGAACCTTCAAAGTTTAGTATCAGAATTATACCTCAACTTCGACACTTTTCTTATTAAGCTTCACCAAGAAATATATCCTTCTATATTTCACCGAATCCTTATTGCCCTAACTCAAAAAGTTCTTTTCTTTGTTCTTAATAAATTTTACCTAAAATGAATGTTTTATATTTCTCAAAATCTCCCTACACTCCTAATTCTTGTTTCCCTAATCTAATTAGTCCTTCTCTTGGTTCTTAATAAAACTTATTAAACTATGATTCTCAAACTTACTTATACTCATTCTCCTTCAAAAGCCAAAGGTCCACCTTAGTTTAAAATTTAAAGTCTTCATTTCTTTTCTCTTTCCATCTTATGAATTCTTAATTAAATTTCTAATCACAAAATCTTTCAAGCTTTGTCTTAGCAAAAAAGTTTTCTCTTGGTTGCTCTAAGAGACCGAGCACCCGAAGGTCATTGGATCTAATAGTTATCTCCTTACTCCATTTTAATTCCTCAATCAATCCATATTCAACCTAACCTTTTAAGTTTCAATTCACCACCACTTTAGTCATAAGTTTCGTCATTTTATCTCCTCTTGGCCGTGGCCTTCATCAAGGGTCTCTAGATCCAAATTTCTCATCAACTCATCAATTGATTACTCAAGTTTCATTTTAGTATAAGGTTTTGTCTTTATTCATCATCTTAGGCCATGAGGTTGTGAGCTACACCACCAAAGGGATTCAAAGCCCTTGTCTTCCTCACATGATTACAAGCATACAAAATATCACAAATTTTCAACATCACATAGTAGCATCATAACAAATAATAATATCATACAAACATATATTTATAAATCATCAAAATCAATTAATAAAATAGAGAGATCCTCACATGGATCTTCCATTTTCAAACCAATTTTTTGTCTCTCACCACCATGAGTGGTTGATGAGGACATTCTCCCTCTTACCTAAGGGGAAAACAAGAAATCAATCTCCTTTGTTCTTCTTGTGGATTTCAGTCTCCACCCCCACAAAACCCTAGAATGATCAAACATTCACAATCAATAACCAAAGCTTGAAAAGAGGAGTTCTTGATCCCAAAAGTGATCAAGAATCATGAAAATGAGAAGGGAATAAAAAAAGTCAAGAGCTTTACCTCAAAATCTCAAGCTTTAGGGCTTTTTGGAAGAAGATGAAAACGGTGGATTTAGGTGATGGCCACCAAAGAGAAAAGCTTCAAGGTGATGAGGGAATATAGGAGATGAGGTTGATTAAGAAAACTTGGATAGCTAAAAATGGCACTCTTGGCCGTGGGGTTGAGGAGAGAATGGAGAGGAAAAGTGAACTTGTAGAAGATGGTTTTTCAACAAGAAAGAAAAATCTTCAAAGGAGAAATGGATTCAAGCAAAGTGGTTGCTTGAAAGAAATCAAACATGGAGGCATTGATGGAGGGTGTGGCCGTGTGGTGAGAAGAGGGAAGAGAAGAGAGAAAATGGATGAGAGAAATGAGAGAGAAAGGAAAGGTTGAGAGAGAAAGTGATAGTAACCTTTTGAAAATGGAAAGTAATGCATTAAATGAAAAAGATGACCATTTGGTCTTCCTTCCCCCCCCCCCCGAAATCGTGGGCTACATGGATAGGAGAAAAGGAAATTGGCTTCTTCAACAAGCCAATAGGAAGGTGCGAGGAAGCTTCCTCCAAAGCTTCTTCAACAAGCCAAGACTTACCTTTTTGAAAAGTCAACATGATGTCATTAGATGATGTCATAATTTGTGATATCATCAAATTGTTCTCTATAAAAGATGACTAACACTCTACTAAGGTTATTATTCAGTGGACAAAAGTTACAGTTAACAAAATATGTATTTATTGTCCAACGGATAATAAAGTGTACTGCAATTTTATTTATCAGATAAAATATTAAAAAATAAAAACTTCGTAAACTGTGTTCGACCTCGGGTTTAGTAAGATCCCCTGTCGACGTTTCCACAGTCTAAGATTTTTCGGCCTCGAGAAAATAAAATATTTTCCCAACTCTGCTCAGTGCGCATGTAATTCAAAAAATATATTAAAATAATCAATGTTTCTAGAAAAATCCACAAAAACTCATAAAAATCATAAATATTATAAAATGACTATTTATCATGAAACAATTAATTTTCGGGGTGTTACATATGTGAACTACTGTAAGAATAAGGTTTGTTTGTGTTTTGAATCATACATCATGCATAAAAAAGCAAGTCAACTTATTTGGTTAAGGCAAGTGTGCCTAGGAGATTGAAATTACATCTTCGTGCGGGTGAGAATTACATAGTTACGATCTTTAGTGATCTTGAAGACATTGGGGTGTGGAAAGTCATATGTGGCTAGTTGGTAGCACCTCTACGCTGTGGTATCCTGTGCAAACACACCAACGGTCTTGACGAAGTTGCTACTCTTTTCATGATTTGTTGAGAGTGTCTTGTATTAGCCATGTTGTGCACCATGATATGATATATTGGCACATGATTTGAGGCTAATGATATACAGACATGTACTCCCTATCTTTCTCTCTGAAATTGTGGTTAGCTCCATAGAGTAGGATTTGGTCTTGGTACAAATGCATAATGGGTCAGCATACTGTCATGTTAATTATGTTATTGGATATATTATCTGTGATATGATAATATGATTGTATGTGAAAATATTGTATTTGTACTATTTACTGTCATTTTCTATACTGCCTCATTGGTATTGATGTAGAGGATCTCACCCATTTGTTGTACTATATTTGTTGTATTGTATATGTTTGATGAAGACCAAGGAGATGAAGGAGCTAGTAATTCTATTTACCACCAGTAGTATATCTTTTTGTTGTGTTGAGCTAGTAATTCTATTTACCACCAGTAGTATATCTTTTTGTTGTATTGTTTTATATGGCGGCAAGACATCAAGTTCTGGGTTTTATCACAGTGCAGTTCCATAGGGGGACTGACGCTTGGAGGTTTGATTATGGGAATAAGCGGTTTGTGTATACCGGGGATTTAACTCTTAACCTTAGTGGTACTAGAGGTGGAACTCCTGTGTTGATGCAACATGTTTCTGTGCGTCTTGAGTTTACGATGCCTATACGTAAGCTTTGGGGTGGTAGTTTTTATACCCCGCAAGAGGATTCAATGGTATCATCAGTTAGGACACCTGCTAGGCATGTGTTATATCCGTCAGGGTTCTTTAATATTGACACCGAGGAAGAGGAGGAAGATCCTGCTGAGGGCCCGAATCCTTAGTTTAGTTTGGGAGGTTATGGTTTAGTTTGTTATATTTTCATTGTGTGTAATGTATATATTAACTTTTGGGCTTGAGTGTGTAATTATGTAAATTATTTGTAAACAATGTTTCGCTATGTATGTAAGTATGACAAGTTTATTTTCAGTAACGTTTTATGTTTAAGGATTTTATTTATTTTTAGGTATTCCACAAAAGAAATTTTAAAATCAGTATTTTACAAGATTAATTCTTTTACAACTTGGGTAAGTTATACTAGGATTAGTCTTAAATGTGATACCCTATTATGCGTATTACAAACTACCTTAACAAAATTCGTTGCACCTGTAAAATCACAGGTTGAGATTTTAAGGAACTATGATAGACAAAGAGACATTGAAAGCAGAAACAACAAAATAGAAAAATCATAGCAAAAGTTTCATGTCAGTTGGAGGAGAAAAATATAAAGACAACTCCAATATTGGTGACTAATATGACTTTTTAAGTTCATAAGTTTTTGCCCTTAGTTCTCATAGTTCAAATAGAAAAGACAATAGTATCACACAATCTTTGTATCACTTTATGATTTTTACAGCCATGCCAACCTAGACCGCCATAGCATTGGATATGCTGTTAGAGCCTGGAGCTTCCAAGCCAGCTGATAAATCCGCTCTGGCTTCAATGTCAGTCCATAACTCACAGACGTTGGAGAGGAGTACTAGTGCACCAACCACAAAAAAAAAAGGTTCCTCCTCAGCCTCAATTAAAACTAGTGTATTGTGTTCATGATGAAAAAAAAGGTTCTCCTCGGCCTACTAGTGTAGTCAACAATTACTTTAGTCCAACAGTTAATTAGGCTCGGTTAAAGCTAACAGAATCATTTATATGGCACATTAAATGCCTTGTTGGTTGTACACATGGCATACCATTGGGTTAGCTTTACTGCCAGTTATTTTTGTTGCAATGGGGCATGTGTGCACATAGACAATCATAGGCATGTTTATTTTTCCCACTATTTTTTTATTTTGTTCCTCAATGTCATTACTTATGGGATTTACTACAGTGATCAAAGGAATATCTTGATTTTTCCATGGATATATCAATCTTATTCCATATTTTAATATACTAAATAGATAGGGGAGGAAGAGAGGATTCTGTAATGAAGTGTCTTAGAAATATTTAATGTTATAGATTAACTTACTTGGGTATTTCAAACTTTTGATCAAAATGTTAAAACGAGTTATGGGGTTAGGATTGTTCATACTTGCCCTGCATTATTGCCTTTCCTAATTGTGATTCCTATGTTTTATGAAGAGGCAGAGAGGGTTATAAATTTGGTTAATCTATGTGATGGATTTTTTAAGAATTGTTTTTGATAGAATTTAATGGCATGGTTTGATGCATGTTATAACCTAGCCAGTAATTTTCAATATTAATTCAATGTGAAAGGCTGAAAGCCTATTTTCCCAAGTTTAACTACTTTGCTATTTGCTAATGTAGAATAATCTATGCACACTAATACACTGGTTTTTAACCAATTCTGCAGAATCTCGAGTAATAATCAGATACTATGCTGAAAAGCATAAAGACCAAGGAACTGAATTGCTGGGGAAGACAATAGAAGAAATGGGTCTTGTGGAACAATGGCTTGAAGTTGAAGCCCATAACTTTCACCCACCTATCTACAACTTAGTTATTAATGTTGTGTTTGCCCCATTATTGGGTGTTAACTCAGACCTAAAAATCATTCAAGAGAGTGAAGAAAAGCTTGGGAAGGTGCTGGACATTTATGAGGAGAGGTTGTCCAAGACCAAGTACTTGGCTGTGGATTTCTTCAGTCTTGCTGATCTTAGCCATCTCTCATTTGGTCATTATTTGGTGAATCAAATGGGAAGAGGGAATCTGGTAAGGGACAGGAAGCATGTAAGTGCTTGGTGGGATGATATTAGCAGCAGGCCATCTTGGAAGAAGGTTCTCCAGCTATACAAATACCCTATCTAGTTGTTTAGTTATACTTCTACCCAACATTTCAACCACCCAAAGAAGAGATATGGTTTGAGGGAAGTACCTTCAGTGTTTTCTATGACCTGCTTGAGAATAAAGTAGAGCATATCTACATGATAAGGACCTGTTGTTTGTTTTCTAGTTTGCTTTTGTGTTCTATAATAAGCTAGATGCGAAAGAGAATTTATAAGATGTGAAAGTTAATATAAGAGCCTTATAATCTTATTGAACAACTCTCAGTTACTGGCTGGGAAGTTTACTATATACCTAGGAATGGCAATGAATACATTGATGCGGTGTATGTTAGTCTAGATGGCAAGCTTCACTAGTCATTCAACTTTGCCTACAATAGGCTTAAAAGGCATTATGAAGCTGGTGATAGTGAAGGCAAGGTATATAGGCCTGGTTTCAAATTTACACCAATACCAGATGAGGACAATGAAGCTAGTGATGTGTACAAGGGTTGCTATGGCTAAACTAGTGAATATGACCAAAACAATAAAAGTATGATCACTTGACTCAAATGCAGTCATATCGGTAGTTGTATCATATCGGTAGTTGTTCATAGTTAGTGACAAGAAAGAATTATATACATAACATTACACAAGGAAAATGGCTTTCTTATAATTTACTTAAGAATTTTCAATGTTGTTCTTTTGTGGAATTTAATTATTATTTTCACTCCTTTGTTGTCCAAATAATAATAATGGCATTCGTATGTTATGATCTCATGATTCTCTTACTACTCCATACATGCTCAAGTGGTTAAGTGTGAGAATATTAGCTGATTGTTTATATTAATATAGTTTCAAGAACAACCCAACACTTCAAGGTCTAGAATTAATGGGATTCGTTAGATATGATATTAGAGAAAGCTACAAATAAAATATTATATCTACCAAATAACGATCAGGAGGAAGCCAAATTATATTATAGACATTAAAATGTATAGGTGGCTACTAGGCCAAACTTATGAATGTCTTCCAAAATTGTAGATATTTTCTAATTGGGTTCCATAAGATTTTTTTACAAGATATGCACAAAATGAGATAAAAAATTGTAGCACCTCAAAATTGATAACATTTCAATATCCTATATACAACCCTATATACTTGCATCAATGTTTTACATAATGTCCTCAAAATTAGAATCTTTTTCTTGTTCAATTTCATCGGACAACGATTCAGCCATGTCAATAATGGTTTCTGGAACATCTCTTCTCACAAGTTCAATGTCACCATCATCATTGGGCATATCAAGACTTATAGAATGGTTAGACGACTCATTACCATAAAAGTCTTGAGCATCAGAAATTAGTTCATCACTTATGCTAAACAAGTCTCTTGGAACTGTCTTCATGACATAATGCTTGTTTTCATCAATGAGGTCTTAGATATAAAAGCATTGGCGTGCTTGAGATGCAAGAATAAAAGGCTCATCATGGTAACATCTCTTATTAAAGTGAACATAAGTAAGTTCAAACATGTCTTCTTGAACTTTAAACCAATCACATGTAAACACCACAACTTTAAAATAGCCATAATAATCTAATTCAATCATGTCATTTATTCTTCCATAATAAGTTACATTTACTGTGATTGGGTGCTCATCCTTAGAGCTAGCAAAGCTTGTAGTTAATGCCATCAATGTTACATCGCTGTTTTGAGTCTTCTATCTTGCATCACGCCACCTTGTATAAAATTGTTATCCATTAATAAGATACCCATTAAATCTTTTCGCAACAGAATTAAGCCCTCTAGACAAAGCTTTAATTAAGTTTGGAGTATCCTCTTTCATGGCACAAGTTTCAAACCATTCAATGAAGTCTTGGCTTTGAATTTTTGCTTTCTTCCACTTTGTCCTTCTAGCTTGATTTTAACAACATTCTCATACTCTCTAAAGTAGAAAAAATTAAAGGCGTTAATATAATTATAATCTTAATCTATTTATGAAAAAGAAAGATAATGAGCATGACACCATACCTAAGGTATTCTTGTACTTCATTACAATTGATCAATATGTATCCATGTGCTTGGGTTAGTGACTTGTGATTCACAGAAATTAGAACACCTTTCTTTTTCCCTCCTATAGGACGTCTTTTGACAGGAAAAAGATCAAATAAGTCAGCCTCACTATTGCATTCATCATTGTTTCGGCTCGATTTATTCAACATAGTTTGCACACCTTCATGCAAATATCTTAAGCAAAATATCAACCATTCTTAAGCCAAATATGCCTCTGCAATTGAGCCTTCTGGACGACTTCTATTGCGAACATAAGACTTCAACTTACACATATATCTTTCGAGAGGGTACATCCACCAAAATTGATTTGGGCCACCTAATCTCACTGCATTTGTTAGATGAATAGGCAAATGAACCATGATATCAAAAAAACATGGAGAAAAAATTCTCTCTAATTGACAAAGTGTTTCTGCAATCTCTGCTTCCAAGTGATCTAATTCTTCTAGTGTAACAACTTTCTGACATAAACACCGAAAGAAAGAACAAAGATAGATCAAAGGGATGGAAATAGGATTAGGCAGTATGCTTTTTATTGGTATTTGCAACAGGTAATGCAACATGAAATGAGCATCATGAGTCTTATAGCCTGATATTTTTCTTTCACTAACTTGAACACACCGAGAGATATTTGAGGCACTACCATATGGCAATTTTGTTGACTTCAAGACACCACAAAATAAAGATTTTTCTACTGTTGTCATAGAAAAACAAGCTTTTGCAAACTTTGTGGTTTTTCCATCTTTTGTCTCCTTTAGTTGAAGGTTCTTTCTTATGCATATTTCTTTTAGGTCAAAACGAGCTTTTGCATGATCCTTTGTCTTCCCAGAGATATCTAATAGAGTTCCAATAATATTATCACATATGTTTTTCTCTATGTGCATCACATCAAGGTTATGGCGCATGGTGTTATGCTCCAATATGACAACTCAAAGAAAATTAACTTCTTTTTCCACGGGCCATCATTCTTTTTCTTATGTTTCTTTCTGAACACATTGTCAAAGTCTTCTAATTCAGCTAAGATTTTTGTCCCACTTAATGTTGGTGGTGGAGATCTAAATTTTGTATCTCCATTAAAAGACCTTTTATTAGATCTCCATGGATGACTCATGGGGAGAAAAATTCAATGATCCATATAGCACATCTTTTAACTATGTTTCAAATAGGTAGAACAAGTACCATAATTACAACAAGGACAAACCAACTTTCGTTTGGTGCTCTAACCAGACATCATAGCATAAGCAGGGAAATCACTAATAGTCCATAAAAGAGCTGCTCGCATTTGAAAAGTCTAGTTAGCTGAAGCATCATACGTTTCTACTCCCAAATCCCATAACAACTTTAACTCCTCAGTCAATGGTTCTAGATAAATATCAATGTCATTTCTAGGTGAATGTCTTCCAGGGATTAGTAAGGATAAAATACAATATTCTAGCTTCATGCACAACCACAGAGGTAAATTATATGCCATCAACACCATAGGCTATGTACTATGAGATATACTCATGGTCCAATATGGATTTAACCTATCACTAGGCAACCCAAGCCTTACGTTGCGAGAATCCTTTGCAAAATCAGGATGACCACTATCAAAGTCCTTCCACGCTTGACCATCAACAAGATGTCTCAATTTTCCATCATTTGAACGCTCATCTTCATGCCACCTAAGTGTATTTGCTCTCTTTGAAGATATAAACATCCTATGGAGTTTGGGAATCAAAGGAAAATGTCTTAAGATCTTTGCATTTATATTAGGTTTCTTGGAAGATTTAGCCTCACAATCGACGCTAGGATATTGAATATATCGTGAAGCTCCACATATATGGAAAAACTCTTTAGCAGCATAACAACCCCTATATAGCATGCAATCATTGGGACATGCAGGGATCTTCTCGTAGTTAAGACCCAAGTCCTTTATCATGGCCTTGGTTTTGTTGAAAGATAGAGGAATATTCAAATTAGGTATAACTTCTTTCAATGACTCAAGGAGAGATGTGAAAGATGCATTGCTCCATCCATGAAGACACTTCAACAAATAAAGCTGAATTGTGAATGACAATGTAGAGAAGTTTTCACAACCTGGGTACAGTTCTTGATTTGCCTCCTCAACCAATTTATAAAAATTCTTGGCATCTTCATTAGCACCTTCATAAAGCCCATCCTCTTGCACTACATTTCTAAACCTATCGTTCAATAAGTTATCAATGTCATCACATGGGTCTTCAACATCCATATTAGTATCAACACCTGTTGCGCTTAGCCCCTCTCCGTGGTTGATCCATTTTTGGTAGCCCACAACAAATCCCTTGCATATTAAATGTTCGTACACAACATCTATTGTTCTCCAATAAGAATTTGCACATTTAGCACAACGGCATAATATCTCCTCTCCATCAGGTTCTCCAATAGTAAATGCAAAATATAAGAAAAATTGGACACCATTAATGTACTCTTTGCTAAACCTCGGTAAATCCATCCACTCCTTGAACTAATCTTTTAATTCACTGATAAGAAAGTTATTTTTGGTATTAATGTTCAAATGCTAACACAAATATTCATAGTACTAAATTAGTCTAAACAATGATATCATGTAAACCAGTTCAGGTAAATAATGCAGGATACAAAGTAAGACTTAAATAGGAGAATTTTATGTCTAACCAGGTAAAAGAGTTGGGATCAACCATCCTTTTGAGTTCAGACTCTTGGAGCTAATTGAGTACCTTTACCAATGCCTAAAAAACAAAAAAGAGAAATTATGGAATGGGGTGAAATTTTGGCAAATTGGGAATGATTTGTAATTTTAAAAATCATGAAATTTTAACCACATCTAGCCTTAAATTGTAGCTTTCAAAAGAAAAAAATAGCAAGCAAAAAGGATTCCTACAACTCTAGTTACGCAGCTGTGCAGATAGGCTGTCAGGATACCTTGCAAAAACAAATCTGTTTTCAAATAAAACAGATAGCAATGCATCCCAAATGCCATTGTTTGCTGGCACCCTAGCTGAGACAAGGGCAGCAACCACCAATTGGGGACACTAACCAAATAGAGAAGAAGTTGAGAAAATGATGAGAGATTTTACCTAAAACAGACTTACTAAGAATGCCAATAAAAAAAGCCATCTTCCCCTTTCATTCTTCACCCTTAATAGACACTACTAAAACAACTCCAACCCTTTAACAACTCCTTTTCTGCTTCTTGAATTTTGCAGTAAATGACTTATAAAGAAGTCTTAAAGGCTATTTAAGTTAACTTAGTCATGTCTTAAAGGCTATTAACCATTGCTTTAGCATAGTCATGCTTATTTCTTATGTCATAGTCATAAAAAAAAGTACCAAATCAATCAAATCCATTCTGAATATTTCAAGAATCATCACAGTACTGGTTACAGATAAGTAACAATATAAACAAAAATCCAATCTTTATGTTCTTGTTGAAACTAACAATAACAGTTCAAACTATAAACCATCCTTACTTAGTTTTCATTCCTAAAGTCCGTTAATTTTTTTTAACTCGAATTTCACCCCATCATAGAGATGGACTCTCTGTTACAACTAGAAAAAATAGAACCATTCACCCATGTGCCCTTCATATCCAAGGATTACAAAGAAAAAAGAATAGCAGTAGAAACCAAGACAAAATAGAGGAAAGAAATAAAAAGAGAAAGTCAAAACTTTGCCTCATTATCGTGAATAACAAAAAGGGAAAATGAAGGGAATAACAAAAACAAGTGAATAAAACTCATTTATTGAACGTGTTGTGTAACACGTTGAAAATTATTTGTTTCATGATAAATAGTCATTTTATAATATTTGTGATTTTTGTGAATTTTTCTAAAAAAGTTGATTATTTTAATATATTTCTCAATTTGTGTGCGCGTTGAGCGGAGCCAGGAAAATAAAATATTTTCCCCGAGGCTGGAAAACCTTGAATTATGGAAACGTCGATGGGGGATCTTACTAAACCCGAGGTCGGGTGGCACAGTTTACGAGGTTTATGTTTTTTGAAATTTTTATTTGATAAATAAAAATTGTAATACATTTTATTATCCGTTGGACGATAAATACTGATTTTGTTAACTGTAATATTTGTCCATTGGATAATAACTTGTAGTAAAGTGCAAGCCATATTTTCAAGAGTGTCCACTTTATGTCACATTACTTTGACTTTTACAAAAAAATTAACAAAGCTTCTCAAAGAAGCTTTGCACAAAGCTTCTCACGGAAGCTTTGCACCAAGCTTCTAGAGGAAGCTTCCTCCCCCTCTCCCCATGTGGTCCACAGAAATGAAGAGGGAAATGTGACAAAATTTTTGTCACATTTCCACTAATACTACACATTCATTCACTTTTCAAAAATCCCAAACACTTTTCTATCACTTTCTCTCTCCACATTTTCTTTTCTCTCAAACCTTTCTCTTCTCCATTTTCTCCTCTCTCCCACGGTAGCCCCACACCATTTCCCCTCCATGGATACTTGATTTCAAGTAACCACTTTGCTTGAATATACTTTTCCTTTGAAGATCTTTCTTTCTTGTTGAAGCCATTATCTAAAAAGTTCACTTTTTCCTCTCCATTTTCTCCCCTCTTCCACGACCAAGAAGCACCATTTTTGGCCATCCACATTTTCTTGCTCAACCAACCTTGTTTCCTACCTCTTCTCATCATCTTGAACCTTTTCTCTTTAGTGACCATCACTTAGATCTACTATTCTCATCTTCTTCCATAATGCTCTAAAGTTTGAAGCTTTGAGGTAAAAGTTCATGACTTTTCCATTCTTTCTTCTCATTTTCGTGGTCCTTGGTCACCTTGGTGATCAAGGACTCCTTTTCCAAGCTTTGATTATTGATTTTTATGAGATGAAATTTCTAGCATTTTGTGGTGGTGGAGGACAAATTTCAAGTGCAAAAAGTGTGGTGTCCCGGGGTTGATGAGGGAGGGGAGTGGACGCCGATGCATGAGAAGCACGTGCAAGGAGCGGCTCCTGGCATGCTTCTAGGCGAAGGGTCCCATGAATGAACTGAATACGCACCGGAATGAGAGGGATTCAGAGACTGTGCAGGTATGGGACTGCATAGTTGAGGATGGCTTAAAGGAATTGATTAGGCGTAGCCATATCAACAAGTTTAAACATCTTTTCGGGAGCCTAGAACATAAGAACTCCATTGTTAAGCGTGCTTGACCTGGAGCAATTGTGGGATGGGTGACCTCCTGAAAAGTTTCCTAGGATGCGTATGAGTGAGGACAAAGCACGCTGAAAAGACTCGTGTTGGTTTGTGGAGACACTCGTCAATCCTGCAGGCAGTCTCGGGATTTTACAGATGGTATCAGAGACGGGACCTCTCCCAGTACGGTGTGGTTCGGGGATGAACTAGGCGGAAGCTGGTGGGCATGTGGTGTCCCGGGGTTAATGAGGGCGGGGAGTTGACGCCGGTGCATGAGAAGCACGTGCAAGGAGCAGCTCCTGGCATGCTTCTAGGCGAAGGGTCCCATGAATAAACTGAATACGCACCGGAATGAGAGGGATTCAGAGACTGTGCAGGCATGAGACTGCATAGTTGAGGATGGCTTAAAGGAATTGATTAGGCGTAGCCATATCAACAAGTTGCAACTTCTTTTCGGGAGCCTAGAACATAAGAACTCCATTGTTAAGCATGCTTGACCTGGAGCAATTGTGGGATGGGTGGCCTCCTGGGAAGTTTCCTAGGATGCGTGTGAGTGAGGATAAAGCACGCTGAAAAGACTCGTGTTGGTTTGTGGAGACACTCGTCAATCTTGCAGGCAGTCCCGGGATGTTACAAAAAGGAGCTTGCTTTCTTGTTTATCTCTTTGGGTAAGAGGGAGATCATCCACTTCAACCTATCTTGGTAGTGAGGAGCTTGTTTATGTGTTGGTTGAGAGAGACCCATGTTAGGGTTACTCTCTTTGATGTATTATTTTGTATTGATTTTATCTTATATGAATTTATTGGTTGTATTTGTATATTTTGATGACTTTGGATTATTCTTGATGAATTGGAAATATGGATGGAAAACAAAAGTTTCTTGCCTTTTTGTTTGGAGGCTCACGGCCAAATGGCCCAAAAATGGGTCCATAATGAAAACTCGTATAATAAATTGGGAATTAAGATTCACGATAATGAGTAATTGGTGAGGAAAAATTGTGGAATCTCGTAGTCTCTTAAGGCTCATGGCATCTTAGGAAGAACATTGACAAAAATTATGTGTTAAAGTGGAAACTTAGTTAATTAGTCAATTAGAGGTTAATTAGGAATTTAAAAAATGGAAAGAATAAAGACTAGGATTTTATTCTACAACTTAAAGAAATTTTTGGCCAAGGAAAGAACATGAGTGTAAGTGAGATGTTGAGTAACTTAAACTAAATTACTCTAAGTGAATTATGTAACACCCACCTTAGGGTATCACATTTCTGGCCAACTCCTTTTATCTTCTTTACCTAAGTTATAAAATTTTTAAATATTATTGCAATACTGATTTCAAAATTTCTTTTTCGCAGATAACATAAACTTTACTTAATTAGAAAAAAATAAGATATAACAACTAGATAAAATACATTCCTCATATAAACATGGATTCGTAATATCTTTATTACATAAGCCATATAAAAACTCAACCTGGCCCAAGTTCACAACCTCTAAAAACAAAAGTCCTTCTCAAAAGAAAGATTCCCTATCCGGGAATGTCTCGACGGATAGAAATTTTAGCAAAAGATATCTCGGAGTCATCCCTAGGAGTATAGTGAAGATCGTTCCACAACTCCCTGATAGGTTCTACATATGCAGTCGTAAAATAAGAAGTAATGGCCCAATGGCTGTAACGCACCTAGATCTAACAACCGCGGCACAATCATCATTACACCACAGTTACTAAATCCAAGTGTGTCATAGTTATGATGACAGTCATTCCAATTCTCAGGAGTCTATAAATATATATTTTATGACAATATGCATCAGTAGAAAATACGAGCCTCGAATGAAATATAAATATATTCAACCCATAATACAACCACAAAATAGAATCATATTCCTTATATATATATTTTATAGTCAATTCACACAAATCACTGATAACATAGAATGTAATAATTACAGAGTCAAATAAAATATAGTGGGAATAAAAACGTAAAAGAGGAGAAGTAGTAACCCAGGGATGGGTACTACCAGCAGACAAGGCCGCAACCCCATATGCATATGACACTCGGCGTCCCAGTTGACACAACAGGCATCAATGCCTCCACGCAGCTGCACTCCTACGAAATCGAAGAAATCTTGCCAGGTTCCCAACCCCATCGGCAAGGTGTGGTTCCCCATCATCCTCTTCCCGGCCTTTTGTCAAATATGAATATAAAACAGCAATACAGAAATATAGGAAAGAGGTGAGACACCCGTCTTTCATTACCACTATTGGCAGCAAGAAAATAGCACGGCGCAAAGCGCCCACCGAGCAATACAGTTCATATATTTATCAATAGCAACAACGGAAATTATAATAAAAGCAGTTCAATTCTAAGCAATAATCAGAGTCAATAATAACAGTGATATTTATAGTAAAGGTAGAATAACAGTAAGCAATAGCAGGCAGATCACAATAGTTTTTCCAAGAATCAGCACAATAATCAGATAACCATTTACAGAAGTACAACAGTTATCTTCACATTCACAGGTGTTCATGCTCAACAGTTTATAAGACCAATAATGAACGATGCACAATGCATGCTTTCCCAATTCCTACTCCATGGAGCTAGACTCAAACAAGCAGAGAGAAAGATCAGGAGACATGTATGTAACTCCGTCGAGGCCGATGCTATCAATAAATTTTCTCGTGCACAATCATGGCATTGTACAGACATTCTACACTAGATCACGATATAGGACAGTGTCAAGTCCGGATCGTCGGTGTATTTGCATCGGTTTGTCCCACGGCACAGAGGAGCTCTAAACTGTCCATGTGAGGGACCTGCACCCAGATGCTCCCAAGGTCATAACATAACCCACACTTGTCTACTCGCATCCGCACTAAGGTGTGTTCAATCTCCTAGGCAACTCGGCCTTACAACAGTCCACAAGGACATTCACAATGCATAAGACTCTATGCATGAATATGTATGATCAACATCACATACTATTCCATAATATGCCACAATTGGCTCAAATAAGCATTAATACAACACTGGTCACTCATATGGACCCACAATATCATAATATTGAAATCAAATAAGGTAATATATTTTTAGGGTCCATTATGCATTCTTATTCAAGATTTTCCATTCTTACAAGAATCCATCACTAAGTAAGTTTCCATCTCGCGTTATGCTCAAGTCTCTTGATACCAATCACTTAGTTTTTATTCTACATGGGATCAATCCAATTCCTAAAATCCATGATCAAAATCGTGGCTTCCTAAAGTCTACTACTAACATCAATTTCTCCCATTTTATGCATTGATTTCTTGATATCTCCTACTTAAGTTTTAGTTCACTAAGTTCATTCCAATTCCTTATAGTTTCCATCTAAAATCGTGGCTTCAAATTGAGTTAATAACCCTTAAAACTCTCCATCTCAAATTCTAACATTAACATTCACATCTCCAATTACTTAGCTTCATCTCACAGTTACCTAGTTGGTTCTGTTCTGGGGGGCATTTCTGTAGCGCCTGAGCGCTAGTGGAGTTCCTGGACGCTGACCACGAAGCGCCTAAGCGCTCACCAGGCCGCGTCACAGGGAAAACTTTCTGGGCATGGAGCGCCTAGGCGCTCTATGCACAACGCCTGAGCGCTAGTGCATTAACAAGGGTTCTGCAAAATTCGTTTCTATAGAACCTTGGCCCATCTTTCACTAAAGTTTCTCATTCATTTTTCCCAATAATCCAAAATATGATACATGACATCTAAATACACAATAGCAATACATAGGTTCATAATCATCAAGGCACATAATGTAAATCCATATATTCATACAAATCACTAACCATAAAATCATGGAAATAACATAGTATAACAAAGAGGGAAATCCAACATGGATTCCCTTATCAACACAACACACAAGACATTTCCTTACTACCGAGAGTGGTTGAAGAGGATCATCTCCCTCTTACCTAAATGAAGACAATCACAAGGATGCTTCTCCTTTTTGCTCTTGATTTTCGTTTTACCCCTTCAAGAAAAACCCTAGGGTGAGAAATTCCCAAAGTGTTCACCCCAATCATGGAAAAATGACTCCTTGGCCACATAGGTGACCAATAAAACGAAAATGAGAAGGAGATAGAAGAAAGTTGAAGACTTTACCTCAAAAGCTCCAAGCTTTAGCTTCAATGGTGAAAAATGGAAGAAGAAGAAGAAGAACCAAGGAACGCCACAAGGAAAATGGTCTTGAAATGATGGAAGAAGCTAGATATGGAAGTGGTGAAGTAAGGAATGAAAATGGTGAATGGTGAGGGTGGACGGTGGAGGAGGAGGAAGAATAAGAAGAGAAGAAGAAGAAGAAGAAAAGAAACGTAGAAGAGAAAAAGAGAAGGAGAAATAAAATGAAATGTGATTATTGGGCTTTTCAAGGGCTATCTGCCGTGTAAGAAGAGTGGGGAGGGAAGAGAGAGAAAAGTGAAATGGGATGAAGCTTCCTAGAAGTTTCCCAAATAAGTTTTTGAATTAATTTAACTTTTATTTTGAAAATAAAGCTAAAGGGGCTTGACACAAGGTAAATTTTGAACAGTGTGATAAGATTTTTATTACATGTTATTATTTATTGGACAATAATCATAGCTGGCAGAAGTCAGCATTAATAAATCTGACAGATTAATTCTTCGCAGTATTTTATTATTTCATCTGTTAAAATTTCTCGAAAGACGTAAACCTTGTAAACCGTGTCCAGCCTCGGGTTTAGTAAGATCCCCCGTCGACGTTTCCACAGATCAAGGTTATCGAGAAAAATATTTCATTTTCCCGGCTCGACTCAGTGCACACGCAAAACGAAGAATATATTAAAATATTCGTCATTTCTGAAAAATTCTAAAAGAATTCACATAAATTACAAATATTAGAAAATGACTATTCATAATAAAATTTTCCAACTTTGGGAGCGTTACAGTGGTTTTGCCAATTCTGCCCAACGTACACGTAAAACGAGAAATAACATTAAAATATTCCGCGTTCCCAGAAAAATCTAGAAAAATTCCTAAAAATCTCAAATATTGTAAAATGACCATTTATCCTAAAATTATAAATTTTCGGGATGTTACAATGGCGGTCCTACGTAGAAATAGAGTAATATCATCACAATACTCTATATACTCAGAGTCCCAATGAACATACTAAGTAGTAGTGCCTTCAAGAAACTGTAATCTAAAGAAACCTAGTTGATCCCTCCTTTTTGTCATCGCAGTCTTCACCGACATAGACATAAAATAGAAACAGACAGAATAGTACAACAAATAGGTGAGATCCCTTACATAGCATACCAATATAGCAGCAAGGCAATGACAAACATGCCAACACAGTTCAACATAAAATCTATACAATAACATAAAATCAGTAAATATTTTCATGATATTTAATAAGTAAATAAGTCGCTAAAGTTGTATCACAATATCAGGCATAATGATAACTCCACAATAATATTACATCACAACAGTGTAAATACTGATTATGTATATGCACGATGTGTATGTTGACCATCCTCATGCATAATGCAACCAGTTCCTGCTCCATGGAGCTAGACTCAAATTCGGAGATGAACGTTCCAGAAGATCTATCCCCCCTAAAAGACAGTCTATGCCGAATCATAAAAAGCAATAGTGTCTGTCAGGCTGTCAGAGCGTTGCAATCGGTTCATCACGGACAGGGGCATATATATATAGTGATAACATAATCACTCGTGATAACATCATCACGATGTGAATCACCACGCCCTGACGTTCCCCAAGATCTATTAAAGATCCCACTATCCTGTAAGTTCCTGTTCACTCTTTAGGCACAAAACGCCACAACAGCCATCAACTGTATAATGCTCAAATCCATATTCAATGAAACCAAACCACCGTTGAACTGTTCCCAATGATATTAATTCAACCACCCATACAATTGTCTAATACCATTAGTATCAATGATATTATATAATCGTCCATACAACTACATAATACCAAAGATCCACACGGGTCTAGAAACTTGCTCCCACAAGCACAATGCTAAACTACAACTATGTAAGTACAATACGTCGGCTCTAAAGCACCACTTATTGTTCCTCTCAATCGAGTAACTAAAAATCATTGTTTTTAAATCACGTAAGAATTTTTCTGCATATTTTTAATCGCGTAAAATATTTTAATCATATTCTAAGCTTAAATTAAAACTTTTCTCATTTATTATCAAAATTGGACCTTAATTCCAATATTTCCTTAATAAATCATTGTTAACTAATATTTCCAACATTTTCTCACTAAACCTCCTTTAATAAATATTTTCAACATTTTCCATTAAAACTTAACTTATTTAAATTAATTCAAGATATCTCAAAAACATTTGTTCATTACTCTCAATAACACTTTAAGTAAAATACTTTAAGTTCCAAACCATCCTCAAAATCATTTCCTTGCTAAAATTTCTCTAAATAATATTTTCTAATATTTTCTTCACAAAACTGTATTTCTTTGATTAACTTGGAATATTACAGCTCCAAATTTCCTAACGTGCTTCAAAACCCAAAGGACGAGCTATACGTTAGTAAACTTCAAGTTTTCACTTCTATCTCACATAATACTCTAATTACAGTAATTTTAATTCTAAAACTTTGTTTACTTTCTTTTTACATCTCAAAATTCACTAAATTGAGTTCTTGTTAATAAATCCTTGAAAACTACCCTTAAGAAAATATATTTGATCTAAAATACAAATTTTTGGCATGTTGGCCGAATATCAATTTATTTTCCATAACCAAATATTTATTCATTTCCTATCTCATTTTCCTTTGTAAAAATCTTTAATCCAATTACTTGTTACTTAATCATCTAAAATCCACACTTAGTAAAATACTTCAAATGTTTGTTCCAAAATCCTCATGGAGGCCGTGTACCCATTAGTTCTTAGGAAACAATATAGTTTTCCTTTCCACATGATTCTTATCATATGCCACATATTTCATTTGATATTTTCCACTATCACATATTCATGCTTTAGATCATACTTAATTATCAAAGTAATAGAATCATATATAATCAAAAAGCAACCATGACAATTTCATACATACAATCCACATCACATAATTATACACAATCAAACATGCATAAACCAATAACCACACAATTCTAGTGAATAAATCCTCACATGGATTTTTCACTCACAAACACAAACAAATCCATTCCCTCACCACCACATATGGCCGATGAGGTTAATCTCCCTCTTACCTTGATTGATGTCTCCTAGCTCCTTGTAGAACTCTCTTTGTATCACCAAGTAGATCTTGGAATCAAAACAAACACATAAAAAATTAGTATCTAAAGCTTGATTAAGATGACCATAGATCAAACATGTTCTTAGGATTTCTAAGAGTCAAGTAAGAAATCAAGTTTCAAGATTTTTACCTTGGAACTCTTGAATTTAAATCCAAGAATCAAGCTTGAAGATGATAGAATTAGGTCTTGATCACAACATGAAAGTTGCTTAGAATGAAGTTTAGGATCAAGTGATGTGATTAGATGGAATTATGAGTGATTGGAAGGCAATTTTAGATAGTGAGGCCGTGAGCAACACAAGGAGAAAAAAGTAAGAGATTTTGTATTCTTTGTTTGATAGAAAGGTGAAGATGAATGAATCTTGAGAAGTTCACAACATGAAAGTGTCTTGGATTGATGAGAAGATTCAAGATATGAAGTGAGATAAAATTATGGAAGATTGGATGTAGGTTTTGAGAGTAGTAACCGAATGCTCCAAGAAGGAAGAAGATGGAGTTCTTGGTGTTTGTTCTTGGAGTTCTTGGAAAAGAAAGAAAAGATGATAGTTTTCTTTTATCACAAAGTGTAGAAATGAAGTGAAATGCCTTCTTTCACAAGTGTATAGCCGTGTGATACATAGGAAAGGAAGCTTAAGGCTTGTTTAGCAAGATAGAAATAATTGCACATGGCTTCACATGGTCTCACGTGGTCTAAGTCATCATATAGTCATTAGAAAATTCAAGAACATGCTAGAA
Organism: Ormosia emarginata; assembly: GCA_029884605.1. NCBI lineage: Eukaryota > Viridiplantae > Streptophyta > Magnoliopsida > Fabales > Fabaceae > Ormosia > Ormosia emarginata. Next base: position 13,837,675 of record JAQQTP010000079.1, on the reverse strand, counting down.
AAGCATAGGTGGCCGTGTGACTCAATGGAAAGGCTAATTAAGTTTTGTTTCAATTTAATTCCTAATTACACTTAGCTTAGGTGATTAGTTCATCTAATTACTTTGAAGCTAACTTAATTTGATTATTTAGTTACATAATTAACTATCTAGTTACAAACTTATGTCATTCATTTGTCATGCCTTCTAGATAACTCTAGATATTTCCTTGTAAATATAGATTACTAATTAGACTATTAAAGTAATTAAATTAGATTATTTAATTTCTTAACTAACTAACCTGGCCATTTTTGTTGACTTTTCAATATTCTATTGGTTTATGACATTTCAAGCCACTAAATTTGACTATTAATAAAGGCTAGTATCACATGGCTATAAGATGTATGAATTTATTACTCATAGAATAGAAATTACTACTCACAAACCACTAATTATTGTCTAATGAATAGTAAAATCACAGTAAAAGAAAATTTTGATAATTGTGTCCGGTTTCAGGTTTGGTAAGATCCCTCCTCCCCGCATTAACAATACAAAATTTTCTGGCCTTAAAAAAAATTATTTTTCCGGGCCCACCCCGGACCCACAAATAGCCTGAAATACTATTAAAATAATCAAAATCTCAGAAAAATCAACAAAAATTCTCAAAAATCCTAAAAATTATAAAATTCATATTTATGCGGAAAAAAATGAAATTCGGGATGTTACAAATTAGGTTTAAAATTAAGTAAAGGACTTGTTTAATTTGAGTAATAAAGATTAGGTAAAATGCAAGAGGATTCCCCTAGAGAAAGACTTTATAGGAAACATTGAATTAGAATGAAATTTCATAATAAACCCTAAAGGTGTGCTCATACATTGAAGAACTTTATGTGCATTGTGAAATTCTTAACTTGTGAAATCTCTTCAAGGAGGAACAAAAGCGTTACATTCTTGGGAATTTAACTCTAAAAGACCCTGTTTGCCAATTTACAAGAAAATTGGATAGGAAACTTATCGTCGACTCATATAAGGCATTTAAGCCATTTCTGGAAGTAAAACCAAAGGCAGATATGAGCTACATCCACAACAACATGTACATATTGTTTTCTTCTTAAAAAAATGGGAAAATGAGGGCGAAACTTCAGTTGTACTTGGTCTTTAATTAGATTAGGAGCCCCGAGTAGATGCTTGTCTTGTCATAGACTCAGGAGGAGATCTTCACATGTCGGTATGTAAATAAGATTCGTGTGCCATACTCTATAGAGAGCCACGTGCTACATTTCCAATTCTTAGAACCAAGGCTCTGTAGCGCTGATGGATAGATAGAAGCATCCCGTCTTTACAGTGAATGAAAACTGTAGCCACTATGCCAAGTTCTGACTGGTTGCGGTGAGGTACCATCTTCTTAGAATACATGCCTTTAATTAGGTTTGCAGGAAAATAGAGGGTTGTTATTCTGCAAGCGGGATGAAAAGGACTCAAAAGTTCTTGTTGTCGGTTCGACAATCCTTGTGCAGTTCTTATGTTGCACCGGTGACAAGTAACTCAAAGATATGCCACTACTACACTCATGACACGCAGTATAAAGATACGCCATGAAAACTATATATAAAGGTTGTAATTATATTTCTTTTATCTTTGTATGATTTTGTTGTATTTTAGTTTTAGAAAGACGATCCTTTGAGCAAGGTCCTTTAGGGGTTTCTACACTTCTTTACCCTAATGGTTTTCTTGAAGTTCAAAAAACAAAAAAACAACAAAACAAAAAAAACAACAAAAGAATAAAAATAAAACAAATAAAAAAAATGTTTCTTAATTTCAAACTTTTCTGACAACAGTCAACCTACCCATATAGGTGTTATCATTACTTTTTCCATTCTTTTCCTATTTAAACACTTCATTCTCTTCACTCTCTTCCAACTCATAATCATTCAGAGGGAAGGTGAAATTATGGGACTTCATGTTCATAAACTTACAAATGTCTGTGTATTTTGTGGGTCTAAGTATGGGAAGAATTTAGAGTTTGTAAACACAGCAAGCACTCTTGGTCGAACATTTGCTGCGATGAATATTCATGTTGTATTTGGGGGAGGTTGTCATGGGTTGATGGGGGCTGTATCACTCTCTGCATTTCTAGGAGGCATTCAGGTTTTAGGTGTCATTCTTGGACCTTTAACTCAGAAGAGCATCACTAGAAAGACAATTGGAGAAAAAATTCAAGTATCATCTATGCATGAACGAATGAGGACAATGCTTGAAAATTCTGATGCATTCATTGCCTTACCAGGTAGTTTTGGTACTTTGGATGAAATTTTTCAAATTGACTCTTAGGCCCAACTGAACATCCACCATAAACCCATAGGTTTGTTGAATGTAAATAATTTCTTTAATTTTTTGTTATTTTTTCTTGACAAAGTTGTGAAACAGAAATTTATCACACATTCAGCAAGACAACTTTTTATCTTTAATTTAGAAGTTTTTGTTTATGAACCTGATCCAACAATACCTCAAATAGATTAGTCAAAAGGAAGCAATGAGGGAAGCAGCATGAAAAGAAAGCTAGATCTGACACTTTATCTTTAATTTTCTTTTACATTTGGTTTTATTTATCATACTTTGTTTCTGCATAAATTTGTGTCAAGTCTTTCTTTTCAATAATTGCCATAACAGGTAATATCTTCTATCTTCCTTTGGTTTTACTCATCTATTTTTAACATTGCGGACAATGTTGTGATCTAGTTGGAGGGGAAGGATAGTTGAAAAAAAAGTAGGGAAGTATGATATGATTGTCAACAACTTACTAAACTAATTAAAGATGGCAGAGTAAAGAGTAAATTTACTCTTGAGATACATCTTAATTGGGGAAGTAATTATTTATTGATATGATTATCAGAAACCTACTTATAGTAAAACCAATTAAGGATGGCAGAGCAAGGAGTAAATTTTGCCCTGAGGTAATTTTACTCTTGAGACGCATCTTAGTTGAGGAAGTATTTGTTTTAGAAGTAGCAAATGGATTCTTGGATCTTAGCATAAATTGTCTTCTTTCTTAAAAATCACATGCTTGGATATGAATATTGAGTTGGTGGATTGAGAATGATAAAAATATTCTTTGTGAGACTTTGAGCCTATTGATGAATGGATTGAACATTTGTACCATTCTATTCTTTTTTGTGTGATTTTCGCTCATAGAATTATTACTCTAGAACTTGCTTTGATTCTTTTTTAGGCTACATTTTCATATGCATACATAAACATGATTGAGGCATTTTTCTTGAAATAGCTACTTTAACCAAATAGCCAAGAATGATTGGTGCACAAATAGGTAGCCTTGCTCAGCAACATATTGTCTCAATATGATATCAAGCACTCCCATGACTTCTTGGAAATTCTCTGATTCCTGCCAATGTAAGGCATTGGAAATGGCATATTTTCCCTTGCTTAACTCCTTTGAGATTATTTGACTATTCCTTATTTCTAGCTCATTATGTGCCTTGAATGAAAAAATCATGTTCTTACCCAACATTAGGGAATAAGAGAACATTAGCTTTGTCATTGGATGAGTTCTTGAACAAGTGTGGGGGTATGCATGCAAAATGGTTAGTGAAAAAGGAAAAAGTGGTTAATTAAAAAAAATGTGTGTATATTTATGAAAAAGAAACAGATGTGTAAAGAAGGCTCAACAAGGCAAAAAGGGAAAAGAATATATAAAGAGAATTTGTATTAGGTAGAGTTGGGATGAACTTTCGTTAGTTGAACTTAGCTCTCATGTTTTTTTATTCTCTTTGGTTTTTAACTTGTCAAATCTATATTACCACCCTCCTTTAGCTTGACCCCATTACAACCTTGAATAAAGTCCTCATGATTTGTGTGTGCATGTGTTCTAAGTAGTGGAGAAGTAAAAGATAAGCAAGCTTATAGTAGTACAATTTTTCATGGGTTGAATTGAGTGAAATACTTACCTTTTGAATGCTTAAAGGACTGAGAGTGAATCTTGTGAGGATCTATCATTATTGATTCGTTCTTTTCAACTGAAGTTTCCTTGCTTGTTGGTTCGAGATGTAAAAAAATGTTACCTCATTAATGCTTTAATCCCTTGAATGACTGGTTGCTCTTTTTGATTCATTTACTTCTTTAGAGTTTTTAACTTTTGAGTCTGTATCATTTTTCTTTGTTCCCTAATTTTTTTTATGTGTTTTTTCCGACAGTGCAAAAGTTTAGTGTGGGGGAATTTGATAGCAATGTATTTCATTCAATTTATAATCCTCTCACTAGGCTTCTTAAGGTTCAATTAGGCTTAATTAAGTTGATTTTGTCACATTTTATGAAATTGAGCTTAATTGGATCATTGAAGAAATTATTGCTTGAATTGTCATTAATTTGGGTGATTGCAGTCTAAAGTAAATTGGCTACAATTTGAGTTGCAATTTTCTGATTAATATTGTAACACCCCTTTGGAGGATGTCACACATAAAAGAAAATAAAATAAATAGAAATAAAATCTACCCAAGTTGTGGAATATTTGTTAAAATTATTACGGGTTGTAAAATAATTCCTGATAGACTGAAGTATGTAATAAAAAGATAATACGAAAAATACGAAATAAAAAAAAACATCATCACTAATAATATACATATGGTTAAGTTATAAACTGTACATATAATTTACAACTAAGACTACAACTATTTAAACAAAAACAAAAGAAAGTAATAAAAGAGTTAATATATACGAGACGTACATACTGACGACGCCCAAAAAAAAAAACATCATGATTATCTACTCCTCGATGGATCACTCTCGGTGTGAAAATGATCATCGGGAGATAAATATCCCGATGTCTCGACACACGGCGATAACGGGATCGCGCGATCGACACGATGCTTATCTCACTAGGCTCGGGGTTTTCAAGCACCCCAATAACGCCTAATGGATAAGGGTAACTCTAAGTGCGAGAAAAAGCGTCGTCGTCGAAATCGGATCTCCATCAAACGATGACGTAGAATCACGGTCATACGTCCAAAGCATAGGTAACGAGAGCACGATCTCCTCGTAAATGCCAAGCCGATCACCTCCATGGAATACCAGCTCTACGAATCCCAAAAATGCGGCGTCGCCATCCCCACACAATCAATCCGGAGGGGTATGGATGATCGGATGGTTCTTGCTCGTAAACCGATCGTCGGTCTGGCGATCTCCCTCTTCCTCGGGGTACACGATCTCAAGAGGTTGTTCCTCTTCTTCCTCTTCAAACTCTTTACCGCATAAAAATAAATAGACAATAGACACATACAATAAAGAGGTAAGACAACATAAAATCATCGCAACATGGCAAATAAGAAGACGACACATAACTACTACACGGTTCATACAATACGAATAAGCTATAACGGTAATACATATTAAATATCCTAGTGTTTCGAACATCACAGATATAACACAAATAAAGAAATTCACACGATAAATCAATTTCACGGATAAACTAAGATAAGAAATAGACAACTAACATAAAAATTATCGATAAATACAAATAGAGAAAATGTAAAAACATCCAAGATGTTACCAGATAAAGATAAATAGAGAAAAATGGAATATTATCCAATATATACTCAAATACACCAAAACACAACCCTACTCCATGGAGCTAAACCCAAACAGATATCAGAGAGAATGACTTGCAAAATCTATTAGTACCACGGCTGCCCAACCAACTATTACGCGGTCACACGTTGCGTCAATAGCCTACGACACTTGGAATCCACCATCCAGGCGTAGTATAGTTCACGGTCTCCCGTTGTGGCACTATAGGCAATGTACTACTAAACTTTACAAACCTCGATTAAATATAGTGAATGTCGAGTACATTAGTGTGCTATCGGTTTACCACGGCCCAAATGGAGCTACCTCATCCCACATGTGGGATCCCGTACACTAAAGTCTCCAAGTTTATTAGAACAATAAACCACACTACATTTATCGCATCGACAACACGATGTGATTCGTCTCATCAACCCAAAACACCAAAAATTGGCATAAAGACGAACATAATTCCAAATATATGAAATTACGAAAATGCCCTCAAGATAAAAATATACCCTCAATGGCGAAAAGCACATGCGGGTTCACATTTTCCCGACAATAAAATAACCTCAAAAGCACATGCGGGTTCACATTTTCCCGACAAAAAAAAATAAATATAGTAACGGTCAATCGCGTAGAAATTTTATCGCGTTTTTGAAATCTCGTCGTTTTTACAAACGTTTAAAAATCGGGTAAAGATATTTTTCTTTTTTAAAATCGCGTAGCATTTTTAATACGTTTTCTCAATCGCGTAGGATTTTTAAATCATTTTCTTATTCGAATGCCTTTAAAATTACCATTTAAACAGATAGAAATAATATTTAGTACATTTAAACTACGTAAAATAATTTTTCATACCGTATCTTGTCATTAGGATATTCGACTATCCTATGGGTTCAATTTTTACTAAAAATTGACAAACATTTTGTTTATAAATTTATAATAATGATTTTCTAAATTTTCCATAAAATTTCTATTTACCTAATTTTTAACCATTTCATTAAATTCTTTTTGAAATCTCTAACATGCTTCAAAACCAAAAGTGAGCTATATGTTAGAAAATTTCTTAACATTCTTGTATTTCCTTCCTAATGATAAAATTATGAATTTTAACCCTTTAGACTTACTTCTAATCAATTGGTTCCTTCATAAATCATTATAGAAAATTTCTTCTTAACTTGTATTGTTTCTTTTTAATTGAAAAAGGTTTAGAAACAAGTTTTTAAAATCATGAATTCCTATAGTGGCATGTTGGCGAATTTTATAAAACTTTTGCATTTGATTTCCAAAATGTCTTTCACCTTTTAAATCATATCAAATGTATTCTATAGTCTAAGTTCATTAAATCATTTTAGAAAATAGTTATCTATATTCAATTTAATCCTTTAGGCATGTTGGCCCAAAATACTAAGTTTGTACCATTTGATTTCTAAATGCATTTTTCTTTGATCAAATCAATTAGAAACTTTCTTGATTCTCCTAGGTTAATTAAGCTACACTTTAGGAAAAATCAAGAGAACATTTTGGTCCTCCAACTTGTCATTGCCGTGAGCTATTGGATTGTGTTCTTTGGAACACTCATGCAAACTTACACATGTTATTCACATCCTAAACCTTATCATACAATTCTAACACATGCATTTATATCTCTAACACATGCAAAATATTTCTAACACATGCAAAATATTTCTAACACATAAACCTAATTTAAAGCTTATAGACATACAATCAAAAGCTATTAGACATGCAAGATTATTACAATTACCAAATAAGAAAGCTACTAACACATAACACTTAAGCTACTAGCAACCACAAAAATTAACAAATACACATCAATAAACACACCCACAACCGAATCCTTATGGATTCTACAAACAACTCATCTTCTTACCACCATCAAGGATGATAAGAATTGTCTTCCTCTTACCTTAAATGAAGACAAAAACTTGCTTTCTCACCTCCTTAGGTCACGGTTTTCACTCCACCAAACACCTAAAAATCTCAAACAAAACCTACATGTTACTAACCATGAAAAAGAAGCTAAACCATGGAAAAATCATGGCTTAGAACTTTGAAAAAGAAGAGAGAAAAGAAAAGTATGAAATTTCACCTTCTAGGTAAAACTTCCAAGGTTGGTTTCCAAGCCTTAGATGGAAGAATTTGAAGAAACTCCCAACTACAAAGGTTCTTAGAATGGTGTTTAGATTAAGGAAACTTGGTTAGAAAAATTTTTGGATGGTTGGAGTGTTAGGAAACAAGCTTGGCCGAATATGGTGGAGAAAATGGGCAAGAATGGTGGCTAGGGTTCTTGATGAGAGAGAAGAGAGAAAAGTGATGAAGACAAAGTGATCTTTTGGTCACCAAAGGCCTCTTGGCCGTGGACTTCAAGTGGGGTGCAAGGTGGGCACCTTGCTTGGCTTCATCCAAGCCATTGCATGAATCAAAGGCTAAGATTAAGCCTTGGTGAGCAAGCCTACTTCTCATTGGTTGGTTCCCGGTGACTCACATGGCTTAGTCACACTGCGTAATAAATGCTCTGCTGAGTCAGCTAGCTGAGTCAGCCTGTTCTGGAAAGTTCTACAGCTTACGGTGATTAATTAAGCTACCGATCTAACCGTTCTGCTAATTGTGGGTCCCGCAAAATATTTCCGGGTCCATCATCACTAAAACACACTTGACTAATAAAATAATATTATAATAATATAAAATTATTTTATTTGTGATTAAATCCTAAAAATTAAAAGATTATTTTTAGTCTCATTTAGAATCGGGTTAAGTAAGATCCCCCAATTCTAAATAATAAAATAAGATTTTCCCGGCCCGAAAATATTATTTTCCCGCCTCGAGCAAATCACACAAAAAGTCCATATAAAATCACGAGACGTATTTTCTCGGCATTAAATCAAGAAGAAAACAATTAAAAACAGACAAAAACGAGAGAAAGCGATGCGTTCGGGACGTAACGGTCATTTCCCGTTTTTCCCACAACGTAGGTAATCGTCCAAAACGTTCAAATAAAATATCCAAGGTATTATTTAGCTGTATATCTTTCGAAAAAATTAATACAGTAGCTCGGAAAAAATTTTTATTTTACTGTCTCGAAGCAAACTACGTAAAACGATCAAATAAAATTTGAACCTGTATTATCGTAGTTGTTTTCATACAAAATTCAAGAACAGAAAAATAGGGACACAGCGGTCATTCATACCAAAGCATGAAAAACAGAAAACAGTACATTCAGAATATTTTCTAAAAATTGGGGCGTTACAAATATGATTCTAGTCTTTTTAGAAAGTTAAGATAATTATCTAACAACTATTTACTTGATAGCAAGAAACATTTCGGAGATAAGAATCTCTATAATTTTCACTCATTCATCATCATCAAACAACTACTTTGGCATTTATTCATCATCATCAAACAACTCCATTGTCATCTTGTACTCCTTAAGCTCTATAAAAGGGAGCTTGGGTGCTCATTCAGATCATCTTAGGTCTTAACTTAGATTATGCTATTATATTATTTGTTCCTCTTGTTGTAGTTTTCTTTGTTCTAAATTGTAGTTATGTTCATTTCTTTCTTCTTATCTCTTTCTTTCTTCTTAATCATAAGTAACTAATTTTCATTTTGCTTGGGTGAAAGGGTGAAGCTTTTGGTAATAAGTTGAGGTTAGATTGATTTCCTTCTTGTGCTTAAATGATATATTTTTAAGTGATCATTATATGTATTGTATGTTGTTTCTAATCAATTTAGAAACCCTTCTTGTATAATGAAGAACTTAATTCATTGTAGACAAGACGTTGGCACAGTGGATGCTTGAGACCATTTACAAGTGTTGGTGGATAATTAAAGGAACCATAATATGATTACATATATAATCTAAATTGCACTTTGAATGTTGTATTTTCTGATTGGAACCTCCATTATGTGTGATTTCAAATGAGTTATAAAAAAAATAATATTGTCTTTAATTTATTACCAAGAGTAGATCTCCTAACCCAAGCAAATCCTTTTCATCTGTGAGCAACTTTAATCACCTTTAGTATTGTGACAAATCTTCTCCTTACCTTAAATAATATTTCTTCATCAATTCCTTGTGGATTGACCTCAGACTCCCAAGAATTTACTACTTGAAACAACCTACACTTGGGTTTGCAACTTTTAATTACCATCAATCTTCTTCTTGATCTTTCCTTTTTCTTCCTTTTTCCCTTCTTTCTTTCTTCCTATTTCTCTCTTCTCTTGTTTCTTTCTTTCTTTCTCTATTTTTCTGCTTCTTTTATCCATAAAGAGGGAGAGATAAAAAGAGAGGAATTAAAGAAATAGGATAAGAACGAGTTTATGTGCTGAAACTTATATCTACTAAGTGTAACATCCTCTCCAACATGTTAGACTTGTAAATAGTTACAGAGGTAGCTTAATACTTGTTTAACATGTCTGATTAATTTTGTGACAATTTGAGTTAGTTTAAGCACATTGTTGTAAGCCGAAAGGTGAAAAGTAGATTAAAATGACCTAAATATTAGCTTAAATGGCTTAGCTAATGGAAATAGAGGTGGATAATTTATTTCTACGTGACAAATATGTATTCTGTGATGTGGTTAAAGTTTGAGAATAATCGATGTCAGTTTGGTATTTATAGGCATACTAGTTGTTTATTTAAAGCCAGAATGACTAGTCACAAATATGAAAAATTATGATACTGGTGAAATGACTTTTTAATGAATCTAAGTATTTATTTTAAAGTTGTTGGAACTTGAAAAACTTGGTTTAGCTAAATCTAAGTGTTTTTAGGAGATCGGGAAGTATCAGTAGTATAACTAAAGGCCTTAAACTATCCACGGTTTAGCCCTTTTTGTTGACCCTTTTGTGTTGATATTTCAATCTATTTTTTACTTTTTTTCACTCTTTCTCATGGCTGGAACTTGGCAACAGAAATAACAAGAGAGAAATGAGAAAAAAGGAAGAACAAGAGAGAAAGAAGAGGAGATCAAAGGGGAAATCCAAGGTTTTGGTTTGAGGCACAATCTGCAACTTCAAGGCAACATCAAGGCAGCTTGAAGGTAGGGGTTTTTGAGCTTAAACTCTCATTTCTACTCATTTTCCATGTTAGGCTTATTTGAGGTTTAATATGCCAAATTGAATTTTTGTGGTGTTTTAAGTGATTTTCTTGCTTGGATGTGTTTTAAATGTGGTCTATGACTTGTTCATGCTAAGAGTTTGGATTAGAAACTGAAAATTCTCATTTTTGACCTAAAATGCTCTAAGTATTGATTTTAGGGGTTTGGATGAGTGATTTAGTTTGATTCATTTTTTATGAAATCAATTAGTGTTTTATGTTTCCCTCATGTTTGTAAACTTGTTTAGGACTTAAAATCACCTAGAAACAAATTTGAAGTGATCAAATTTCTTTAATGGCACTAATGGAACAATGCACAACCTGCAAAATTATGCTTCTAGTTGTCAACACCGGTGTATGCCCACTCAAGCACTGGTTGTTAGTAAATTGCGTATTAATAGTGCTCGCACGCTCAAGCACTAGGGTTTTAACTGCTCAAGGCTGGGACAGGGAAAAAACATGATTTTGGCATTGTGGTCATTTGTGCAAGTCTTTTAGGGTGTATTGAGGCACTTTTGGGGATATTTCTTGGAGAGAATTATCAACTTACATTTATGAAAAGTTTGGGAGATTCTTAGACATTCAAAGCATGATAGAATGCCTAGGTTGGTGTTTAGAACTTTGGTCAACATGAGGTTGATTTCTAAATCGCTTGTAAGTGATTGTATGATGTTCTAAATACTGTTTAGCTAGAATTTTGAATCTTACTACTTTGTTGGATAAGTGAGGCTAAGGTTCCTACGTTCTAGTGTTTAAATATGGCTTGAATATTTAGTTTTCAAACTTGGTATTTGCTAATTTCCTATGTATTGTAACCTCATATGGTATGCATAACCATTTGGTCAGAGAACAAGGTGTGAACCTAGATTCTCAGAGCGGAGGCTCAAGTGGTCATGGTTACTGATGTATGAGGTTGGTATTAGTGCTCTTACTTTTATGAGGGGAACAAGTACACACATAACCAAGCAGTGTCAGGGCTTAATTGCCTATCTTACCCAATATATACAAGGAAATTAAGGTTCCTGGGAAATAAGTAAGTAACTTGTGTTTTCAAAACTCAAAACCTACATTAGCATTGCACGATCATTATATTAGGACTTTGTTTGAGCATAATCATACATCACAACATAAAGTATTGCATTGTTAACAATTGTATGGGCAGTTGTCTCGCTTAGTTGCTTGATCGGTTGATTATTTGGTTTCTTGTTTGATAGTATCTTAGGATTGAATAGGCGATTCTTTGATATTGTTGATTATCAGTTATTCTATTACATAGAGTGTAATTATGTATTCAGTTTGATTTATTTGTTACAAATGATTAATTATTGGTCTTGGTATACGAATACTAATAAATTGTGGTTTTTCACCCCTATGTGTTTCATATAAATCCAGGTGAAGACCCTCCAAAGGGAAAGAGCAGGAAAAAAAGAAGAAGTAGAAGGCTTAGTTTAACAGCTTTATTTTTTTTTTTTGAATCAGATGTATATTAGTACTCTTCTGGTTATTTGTGAAAGTTTATGTATAGAGTATGACTTGTTAGCCAGTGAGCCAGTGATGTATGTATATGATCTTTCTATCATTTGTGTCTCTATATAATGACTATATAGGTTATTATGGGTTTTTATTTTATACATTTGTAGAAGTGATATGCTTAATGCGATGTATCTTGAAATATTCCATTTATTTTACGATAATTGTAGTAGGGTGTTACACTAAGGATACTTGAATTATACTAAATCAAGTTTCCTAACTTTCAACAACTTTAGAATACATACTAGGATTCATCCAAATTATTGTTTCACACTTTTTCTAATTTTTCATATATGCTGCTAGTTAATTCAATATTAAAATGCACAATTAGTATGCCTAAAAATACCAAATTGACTCTATTTATTCTCAAAATTTAATTGTATCTTACTTGGCTCATTTGTGACCTAAAAACAAGTTATTCATACTCGTTTCCCTCAACTTAGCCTTTAACGCCATTTTCTGAGTTATTTTAGGCTACTTTTCACCTTCTGTATTGTAGCAAAGTGTCTAAACTAACTCAGTTTGTCACAAAACTGAACTAGCACATCAAGCAAGTCTTAGGCTACCTCTGTAACCATTTACAAGCCTAACATGTTATTGAAGGTGTTATATTTCTCCCCTCTTCTTTAAAATTTTAACCCCAAAATTGTTTGCCTCATACAACAACTCTGGGTAATCTTGCTTTATATGGGGTTCCTTCTACCAAAATCTCCTTTAGTGCCAACTTCACTTTATACTATCTTCTAGCAAAAAGGCTCCTAGACACATATTCTGTTATGTCCTTTTTCACTCTAGACCACTAAAACATGATCCAAAGACCTTGGTACATTTTAGCAGCCCTTAGATGGATAGTATAACTATTCATGTGAGCTTCCTCTGAAATCCTTTCTTTGATTCTTGTCTCTCTTGGAACACAAAGTCTATCTCCAAACTTTATTATTCAATTCTCAGTCATAAAAAAATGCTTTTGGGTTCTTAAGAAAATATGTTTACTAATGTCCCTTAGAGCTTCATCCTCTTTGTGAATTTCTAAAATTTGAGTTCTTAAGTCATTTACTATGCTTACTCTGCTCACTACATGACTATGTGGTATCATAGTCACTGACGAGCGCTGAACTCAATCAAAATTGTAACTAAGTTATGCCTATGGCTTGTAGCATAGGAAACAACACCGGATCATCTCTCATGCATTTTAGCTGCAATTTAATCAAATCAAGCCAAGATTGGGGGGGGTTTGGCAAGATTAAAAACACACAAAAAGAAACAGAATTCGATTTAAAAGATAAAACATAATTAATAAAGCAACTAATCCAAGAGAATTAATCAATCTTGAATTTAATCAATCCTTGATTATTATAGGTCCATTCAATTATCAATCAAGTCCTTGGTCTTAGATCACTTCAAGACACCTCTCAATGATCCACGAATCTTCTACTAGAAACGCTCCCAGAATTCAATTAATTGAGGTTAGACAAATTAAGCATCCATCCGAAACCCAAATTAACTTAAAAGCCAAGATCCAACTAAGTTAAACGTTTCATCAAACACCTTCAGTGCCTTGTTTAATCTCTCAGTTCATTTATTTGCACATGATAATTAAGCAATTAACATATGGAAATTCCAATCAAACAACCAGAATTAACAAAGAGAAGAAAAAGAAGAGAAACTTGATTAATCGATGAATGTAAACAATTAAAGCAGAATCTCAAGATTAAGCATCAAGTATTGTTCAATCTCTTGGATTGATTTAAAGGCCCTACCCTTCCATAAGAAGGGGAGAACTTAGAAAAATAAAAGAAAGGAAAATGAAAATCTAGAGAGAAAGACGAGAAAAGAGTTCTAGAGAGAGGAAGAAAAATGTAGAATGAAGGGTGCCTCAGTTTCTTCCTTCTAACCCCCTAAACTACTCCCTATTTTGGCTTCACATAATTAAAAACTCATTAATTACAAAGCTGGGTTTATTATGAGCAATTGGACCTAAACCCCATGCAATTTGGAGGTCTACAACTCAAGTTATAGACAAAACAATATCAAAGGGTCTCTAAACTTGTATTCTGATTTCCAGACCCAATTGGTCCACTAGACATCCGATTAAGACTTCGAGCTCTTCATAAAAGTTGTAGAGCTTCCTCTTATCTTTTCTACAAGGTAAAATGCATAATTTTTAGATATTTAGAACTCAAGTTATGGCTGAAATACTGAAATAGTGTCAAAACTCATTAATGTTGAAAAAAAATCAATTAGGCTCAATTTGAGCCCAAACTCACAAAACATGACCAATCTCAATCAATTAAGTACATGGAGAGTGTAAATGACTAAACATGAGGATTTATTAATGTAAAAAATATATGATTATCAAATTTTCCCACACTTAGCTTTTTGCACTAATGGGTAAAACACAAAAGACCAAAACAAGGGCACAAAGGATCAACAAAAAGATTCAAATTCCAATGACATTCACGAATGCAAAAGTTTACAAGCAAGAAGAACGAGAAAAGGTTCAAGGGAACATAATATTCATGAGTTAACATTTCTTCACATCTCAAACCAACAAGCAAGGTAGCTTCAAACTGAAAAGCATGAATCAAGAATGATAGATCCTCACAAGATGCACTCTCAATCCCTCAAGTGTTTACAAGGTAAGTATTTCACTCAATTCAACCCATAAAAATTGCACTACCATAAGCTTGTTTATCTTCTACTTCTCCACTACTAAACATATGCACACAAAAATCAAGAAGATTTTATTCAAGGTTGTAATGGGGCCAAGGTAAGGGAAAGAAATAATATGGATATGACAAGCTAAACACCCAAGAGAATAAAAGAGCAATAAGGAGAAACTCAAATGACAAGTAGCAAGCATAAAATTTTACCCCGGAAAATCCATATAATGTGCATTCTCTTTACATATTCCTTCTCTTATTTATTTATTTATTTTATTTTTCACAACTATTCTTGCATTTATTCATTTTATTTTCATTTCATTTTTCATTTCATTTCATTTTTTTTCACCAAACACTTTGCATATTACACATCAATTTGCATAATCCCCACACTTGAACTATTAATTGCCCACAACAAGCAAAAGAGCTCCTCCAATGAAAATGAACTAATGTTCTCCCATTCCCTAAGGTAAGGTAAAAACATGATTTTTCACATAAGACATATAATGAGCTAAGACAAAGAATAGACAAATAGGCTCAAAGGGGTTAATCAAAGGGAAATAATGTAAGGTTAGCTATTTAGTCCAAGTAGGTAATTCAAGAAAGAATGCCTCAATCATGTTTATGCATGCAAGTGAAATGTAGCCTCAAAAAGAATCAAAGCAAGTTCTAGAGTGATAAATTGACATAAGTGAAAATCACACAAGAAAGAAGATAATGGTGCAATATTAAATCCATCAATAGGCTCAAAATCTCACAAGGTATGCATCCATCAAACTCAATCCACCAATTCAAACATCCACCACATGGCATGTCAAGAAGGAAGAAAATTCATTCAATCATGCTATAGAACCTTGAATTTTAATTGTCTCAAACTCTTAAAGATCAAAACCTTCAAAACATCATTGGAAAACAATTAAAAATAGAAACATTTTTCTTTTTCTTTTAAGAAAACATAATTCAATAATAGCAGAATTTAGCAGTAGCAGAAAATCAGCACAGTAGAAAAAATTAGAACAACAGAAAATTAAAAAAAGAATCAGGAAAACAGAAACAAAAACAACAAATTATCTAGCAAAAACCTCTCCCCCACACTTAAATTTTGCATTGCCCTCAATGTAAAGCTCAAAAATCATTAGCAACCCATTAATAGCATCAACAAATATGAGACAAGCAAAATAAAAGAAAGGGGAAAGAAACATCCTTATCAAGTGGGGTAGATAGCTTCATGTAAGGTGACCGTGTAACACCCTAATACAGATATCCAGATATATCCTAGATAGACAGAGATATATAAAGATAACTAGTACTAGAGACGTCACTTCTATACTACATACTAACATATATCTATAATCACAACTGAGTAATTATAGAAAGCCTTGAGAGATTGCGGAAAAACTTAAACTCATACATATACATATACAAACTTAGCCACCTGAGGACTACTTGTAATACATATAACATAAAACTTACAGAACAAACATAAACCTATTACATAAGTTCTGTCTACTTAAAGCAATAAAAACTACTCTAGTCTTCATGCTTTATCTTCTCATCCTTAGCAGGGTTTGTACCTCTGTACCTGTGCCTTTGCCTTTTTGTGCTTTGATCGAACTTGTTACGATCTCGAACATCGAGACGCATCTGGATTTACATGGAATAACAAGAATTTGGGTGAGAATTAACATTCTCGGTAAAAGCAATTCCAATACCAGTCCTCTATAACATTGTATATAACAAAATATATAACAAATGCTATAATTCTAATTTAGGAGCTTTGTCCCCTTTTCTCATAACTTAGGAGTTTCCTCCTCTATTCTCCTAACTTAGGAGTTTCCTCCTCTTTTCTCATAACTTAGGAGTTTCCTCCTCTATTCTCCTAACTTAGGAGTTTCCTCCTCTTTTTCTCATAACTTATACACTTTCTAATAGTGTGATACATTTAAGAGTCAACACACTTTGTTAATATATACAAATACCATACATCCGTACATACTACCAACGGTGACGGACAATGCCCATACAACTGTCCGTAAATGCAATGATAATGATATGTAATGAATATGCCTAAGGAATCCTAAGAGCATGTGAATGAAATGCAAATGCAGAGTTTTGTTTTGAAGCGAAGGAGTTTGCTAGGAACTAGTCAGTATATCATCCAGTGGTAAATAGAGGAAAACCTCATCCTCACCTTACACGTATCCTGGCACATTGAGAAGTTCGGGCTTCATCCTTGCTCAAAGAGCGTCTTTGGATTTCCCACTTATCTCCTTTGGCCTTGGCACATCGAGACATCAGGGTTATGTCCTTCTCAAAAGTCCTTCGGACACCCATCTATCCCCTTTTGCCTTCATGATTAACATCAAAGGATACTCACTAGATCGATCCTACTTGACTAATTCATAGACTTTCGTACATACTTATATACTTAGTTCCTCTAAGAGCTAAGCATATTCTACTCTTCTTATGTTTACCCTTTGTAATGAGGAGAATCTGTAACCTCATACTACATGTAACCTTAGCACTTGGTTAGGAATACTTGTTCCCTTAGGAACTTCTCTGATTCCTTACCTTCTGGCTAAATGACCTCACATCATATAACGTTACATTCTCAGGTAAACATCACTAAACTATGTCTCTTACTTGTACCTAAACTCCACCTCATCACTCCTTTCTCTTAAGTGATTTCTAATGCAACCTTAGGTTGCTGAGGTGTTAGGTACTTACCTTTGGCAAACCACTAATCTTGGTTGCCCTAAGGTCCTTTCTCTTCATCTTCACACTAGCTTAACTTTCTAGTGTGTGAAAAGCTTAGTGTTATGTTTATCTCTTACATAACACCATCTTACTCTTTTCTATAGACTCAACTCATCCTAGTGAAAGAGTCTATCTTAACTAATGCCTCATCTAACCTTGCTTAAGGAACCGAGGGCATTTCTCTAAAACTTTGCATAATTAACTCAACTTTATCTAAAGAGAGTAATTCATGCATCTAACTTTCCTTTTCTATCACACTTCGGTAGTAGCGTATACTACACTTGTGTGCTAACATGCTTATTCTAAACTCAACTTCCATGCTTTGCTCGTATCTAAGGAAGTAACTTCTCTTTATCTTGTACTTCTAACTCATCTTAGCTTATACTTGAGTTATTGTACATTTCTATTCTACTTTCTCGCTTATGACATCTTCTTAGTCACAATTCCTCTTATTGTGTATTTAGCAATGTACTAAGTCTCACTTAACTTGAGACTAAGTACCTAAACGTTTCCTCTGTGGAACTAATACACAATCTTGTCTCCACTCATGTAATCTAACTCAAGAGTGGTTCTTACTTGCAACTCTTTGTTGCCTAAGCTTCTAGGTACCTTCCTAAGGTAATCCACTATTCTTGGATTTCCTAAGGTTCATACCTTTCTCATTATTCTCTACTAGAGTGAATACTATTATTCATCTCTATTGCACTATCTCATCACATCTTAAGTGATATCAATTGCAACATTAAGTTGCCTAAAGTGCAATGTCATTACTTAAAGCAAACCTTTCCTTTAGGATGCTTAAAAGCCTATGCTTTCTCATACTTGATGGATAGATATTTTCCACTTGAAAATATCCCAACTTGTGCCTTAACACACTTAGGAAACATGTCTTAATGATTCCATTAACTATAGCACCTCAAAACATCCAAAAACATCATTTTGGAGCTTCAGGGTCTCACGCCACGGACAACATTTGCACGCCGCGGCGCCCTTCTCTCGAGGGCTACTGCTGGGCTAATTTTTAGCCTCACGCCGCGGCATGCATCTTCTACGCCGCGGCATTCCCAACGAAAAACTCTCACGCTGCGGCGTGACTATCTCCACGCCGCGGCGCCATCGCAGAACCCGGTTCTGCAGTGCTAGACTACGGGTTTACTTGTTCTATTGGTCATTTCTTGCTGATTCCAAGCCATTTCAATCCAAATTCTAAGTAATTCTAAGTCCCTAATCAGTTCTTTAACATTTAGGAACATCAATTACTCTCTTAAATCTCTTAATTTGGATTATGGCTAAAATTCTTCATTCTTTAACTTAAGGCTCACTTTGTGATTCAAGGGTCTTCTTACTTAAACTGATGCTATAGACAAGTCATAATTGACCCAAGAAACACTTCTATGCAAGCCAAACTCATCTAACATCTCTAAAACTCAAATTAGCATATTATGTATCTATATGCATACATAGAGAAAAGAGATGAATAAAAGCTCTAAACCCCTACCTCTTGAAGACTTGAAGCCTTGAACCTTGAAGCTTGATCTTCCTCTTCCTTCTCCCTTCCTTCCTCCCCTTTCTCCCTTCTCCCTTTCTCTCTTTTCTGTTTTCGGTTTCTCCTTCTCTGCTCACGAGAGAAGATAGAAATAGGGGGGCTGGGACGTGAAAGGAATTACGAAAAAGATTAACTTAAGTTTCTACACTGAAACTTATATCTGCTATGGACACCCGAATTGTACTAATTCGAGTTTCCCTGCTTCTAACAACTTTAGAATAAATCATAAGATTCATCTAAATTGTTGTTTCACAATTCTCATCATTTTCTATATCTGCTAGGGATCAATCTGGCATTAAAAGCACAACCTGTATGCCTAAAAATACCAAACTGACTCCGATTCTCTTGAAACTTTTACCACATCTTACTTGGCTTATTTGTGACCTAGAAATAAACTCTCTATGTTTATTTCTCTTAACTTAGCAACTTATGCTATTATCTGAGTCATTTTAAGCCACTTTACAACTTCTATGTTGCAACTAAGTGCCTAAATGAACTCGATTGTCACAAAACTTTACTGACATGCTAAACAAGTCAAATGCTACCTTCGGTAACCATTTACCAGTCTAACATGTACTTAAGGGTATTACATTTCTCCCCTCCTTTTTAAAATTTTGTCCCCAAAATTGTTCACCTCACGTAAACAATTCTGGCTAAACAAAACTCTACATAGAACTTCTGCTTCTATGCAGTCCTTCTTTAGTACCAGCTTCTCCCAACCATTTTCTCTTGAGGAGACTTGCTTATCTCAAAGCTCTTGATCTCTATGCTTATGGATGGTATGGATGGTAAGCTAAAAAACATAACTTAGCTTTGAACTCCTTCTTATAAGGCTTTCAAAACCAGGTGTGAAACTAGTATCTCTCTCAGACACTATATTCACTGAAACTCTATGAATCCTAACTATTTCCTTCAAAGGTAATTGAACTACCTTATCTAGAAAATAGCTATTTGTTCTTGGCAAAAGATTGGCGGATTACTTAATCTTACCACCTTTATCTGCCGCTCAACATATTCTCTTATGTTCTTTAACATACTATGCTACTATACATCTTCCTTAACTCTTGGAAAACCTTAGTAGCCCCTTAATAGATGGTACACTTTCTCTGGTGAGCTTCCTCTGGAATCCTTTTCTTGATTTTTGACCCTCTTGGAAGACAAAGTTGTCTCTAAACTTCGTCATTCCCTCTTAGTCATAACAAAATCCTTAAGGGTTCCTTTGAAAATCTGCTCACACTTGTCCCTTAGAGCTTCATTCTCCTTCTGAGCTTCAAAGAAATCTGAGCCTTTAGGCCTCTTACTATGTCCACCTTGCTCACTAAGAGACTATCTGGAATCATAGTCACCGCTAGACTCAAATTCTCGAAAACTCTCAAGAAATTCACTCTCTCTTGGACTATCATCTAGGATAACCACTACACTGGCATTACCCGAATGATATCTCAACTCAAGGTTATGAACCTTGAAAAACTCTATCCATCTATTCTGCTTCATGTCCAGCTTCCTCTGATCCACAAGCATCTTGAGCTATCATGATCGCTGAACATCTCTAACTAGACTCCTTATGAGTTATGTCTCCAAAACTATAAGGTAATCACTACTATGGCTAATTCCAAATCATACCTAGGGTAGTCCTTCTCTTGCAGACTGAACTGCCTTGATGCGTAGGCATCTACCTATCTCTATTGCATCTAACATACCCTAGTCCCATCTTCGAAGTATAACTGTCTACCTCAAAGTTCTCTCGGGAATTTGGAATTACCAAAACTAACGTAGTAATCAACCTTCTCTTCTACTCTTGGAAAACAAACTCACTATCTAGAGTCCATTGCTGGGTACTACCTCTCTTAACTGGCCTAAACCAGGTAGCACTAACTTAGAAAATCTACTGATAGATTCTCTGCTCTCGGATACAATGGCTACTCTACCCATTGTACCTCTGCTTAAACTCTGCTGGGGTTCTCTGCAATTTCTGTCTTAAGAAATTACATAACTCTTAAACTGTACCACTTGTAATCCAAAACTGACTTTCGGCTTTCTTGGTACTTAACCCCTTCTTTTCAAAAGTTTCCAAAACTACCTTTGACATACTCTTCATGTCCTTTCGTAATTCTGGAAAACTCTCAAGATCTTACTTTACTTTACTATGCTTCTATGATAACCAAGTCTTAGATCATCTCCTGAGAAAATTCAGAGATTCTCTCAACTGATCTTACCTGATCATCCTTCTCTCTAAAACAACCAAACCATACCAACAAGGTAAGCAACTAGATTCACAAAGTAAATCAACATGATCTACAAAGTAAATCTATTCTCTTCTTATACACACCTTAAAAGATTTCTCTTTACATGTGTTCTCATCTCATACCAAGTTGGAAGATTTCATCACTTTCTTTTGTCCAAGAACCATCTCTCTTACGATGTCCTGGTTACTTACTTATGTAGCACACGGATTACCCATCAAAAATGGTCTACATCCATGTATCTTACTACATCTAGCACATCTTAGTGACTTGAAGCTTGATTTACCTTTTTTCCTTAGAGTTGCTCCTCTACAAGCACTCTACTTATACTTATCATCTCTCCAAGCTTCCACTGTGCAACTCTATAACAAATTGAGATCAAAAGACACCCTTTACTGATCTCAACATCTAATCTCTTCCTCGTTAGGAACCTTCTAACTCTTGTTCCATGGATACTCTGAGATTATCTACTTCTACAACTCTACATTCACTGACTAGAGCAAAGAAGTCCATAATCTTTTTTTGCATTGCAACTCTTCTAATGCCTTCTCCAAGTTCTACTTCAAATTTTACTCACTTCCAGTCTTTATCTGGATTGGACGTAAAATAAGAAAAGAACTCTTGACATTCTTGAATTGCTTCGCATACTAGTCTTCAGTACTATCCCCTTGCTTTAACTTTAGGAATTCCTATTCCTTTACTTTCTCTAACTCAAGGGAATAATACTTATCTAGGAAAGTAACTCTAAACATCTCTCGTGGTTCGAGTACTAACCATCTCTAATAACCTCTCTGCTTCATCTCATCAGCTTTCGGCTTCACCTACTAACCCTTACGAAGCAAGGTTACCTTCTGTTCATCAGCGCACGACATGATCTCAAGGATCTCTTCCATCACATGAAACCACATTTTGGCTCGACCGAACCAACCTCTCCTTTCAAGAACAAAGGAGTAACTTTCTTGAACTCTGAGAAACACTGATTCCTCAAAAGTTCCTTCTCGTTCCCGCAACTAACTATGCGAGTCTTGTTCTATCACTTCTGATAGACTTCTACTAATGGCAGTCTGCTCTCTCAACACAGCAGCCATTTCTCTAAAAGCTCTGGTTATCTCCTCCTTTACCAGATTCCTAGTCATGCAATTCCATCTGCATATCTCAAAAAGAGATAAAAGAATGCATAACTTTCTACTAAACTGCTACTTATGCCTAAGCACGGTCAGTCCATACCCCGGCTCAACAGGATGAACTGCTCTGATACCAAAATGTAACACCCTAATACGGATATCCGGATATATCCTAGATAGACAGAGATATATAAAGATAACCAGTACTAGAGACGTCACTTCTATACTACATACTAACATATATCTATAATCACAACTGAGTAATTATAGAAAGCCTTGAGAGATTGCGGAAAAACTTAAACTCATACATATACATATACAAACTTAGCCACCGAGGGCTATTTGTAATACATATAACATAAAACTTACAGAACAAACATAAACTATTACATAAGTTCTCTCTACTTAAAGCAATAAAAACTACTCTAGTCTTCATGCTTTATCTTCTCATCCTTAGCGGGGTTTGTACCTCTGTACAGTACCTTTGCTGCACCTCGCATCGTGCCGCATCATCGAACCTCGCATCCGAACCTCGCATCTGGATTTACATGGAATAACAATCGGGGTGAGAATTAACATTCTCAGTAAAAGCAATTCCAATACCAGTTCTCTATAACATTGTATATAACAAAATATATAACAAATGCTATAATTCTAATTTAGGAGCTTTGTCCCCTTTTCTCATAACTTAGGAGTTTCCTCCTCTATTCTCCTAACTTAGGAGTTTCCTCCTCTTTTCTCATAACTTAGGAGTTTCCTCCTCTATTCTCATAACTTAGGAGTTTCCTCCTCTTTTCTCATAACTTAGGAGTTTCCTCCTCTTTTCTCATAACTTATACACTTTCTAATAGTGTGATAACAATTAAGAGTCAACACACTGTTAATATATACAAATACCCATACATCTGGACATACCAACAGTGACGGACAATGCCCATACAACTGTCCGTAAATGCAATGATAATGATATGTAATGAATATGCCTAACGAATCCTAAGAGCATGTGAATGAAATGCAAATGCAGAGTTTTGTTTTGAAGCGAAGGAGTTTGCTAGGAACTAGTCAATATATCATCCAGTGGTAAATAGAGGAAAACCTCATCCTCACCTTACACGTATCCTGGCACATTGAGAAGTTCGGCTTCATCCTTGCTCAAAGAGCGTCTCTGGATTTCCCACTTATCTCCTTTGGCCTTGGCACATCGAGACATCAGGGTTATGTCCTTCTCAAAAGTCCTTCGGACACCCATCTATCCCCTTTTGCCTTCATGATTAACATCAAAGGATACTCACTAGATCGATCCTACTTGACTAATTCATAGACTTTCGTACATACTTATATACTTAGTTCCTCTAAGAGCTAAGCATATTCTACTCTTCTTATGTTTACCCTTTGTAATGAGGAGAATCAGTAACCTCATACTACATGTAACCTTAGCACTTGGTTAGGAATACTTGTTCCCTTAGGAACTTCTCTGATTCCTTACCTTCTGGCTAAATGACCTCACATCATATAACGTTACATTCTTAGGTAAACATCACTAAACTATGTCTCTTACTTGTACCTAAACTCCACCTCATCACTCCTTTCTCTTAAGTGATTTCTAATGCAACCTTAGGTTGCTTTGAGGTGTTAGGTACTTACCTTTGGCAAACCACTAATCTTGGTTGCCCTAAAGGTCCTTTCTCTTCATCTTCACACTAGCTTAACTTTCTAGTGTGTGAAAAGCTTAGTGTTATGTTTATCTCTTACATAACACCATCTTACTCTTTTCTATAGACTCAACTCATCCTAGTGAAAGAGTCTATCTTAACTAATGCCTCATCTAACCTTGCTTAAGGAACCGAGGGCATTTCTCTAAAACTTTGCATAATTAACTCAACTTTATCTAAAGAGAGTAATTCATGCATCTAACTTTCCTTTTCTATCACACTTCGGTAGTAGCGTATACTACACTTGTGTGCTAACATGCTTATTCTAAACTCAACTTCCATGCTTTGCTCGTATCTAAGGAAGTAACTTCTCTTTATCTTGTACTTCTAACTCATCTTAGCTTATACTTGAGTTATTGTACATTTCTATTCTACTTTCTCGCTTATGACATCTTCTTAGTCACAATTCCTCTTATTGTGTATTTAGCAATGTACTAAGTCTCACTTAACTTGAGACTAAGTACCTAAACGTTTCCTCTGTGGAACTAATACACAATCTTGTCTCCACTCATGTAATCTAACTCAAGAGTGGTTCTTACTTGCAACTCTTTGTTGCCTAAGCTTCTAGGTACCTTCCTAAGGTAATCCACTATTCTTGGATTTCCTAAGGTTCATACCTTTCTCATTATTCTCTACTAGAGTGAATACTATTATTCATCTCTATTGCACTATCTCATCACATCTTAAGTGATATCAATTGCAACATTAAGTTGCCTAAAGTGCAATGTCATTACTTAAAGCAAACCTTTCCTTTAGGATGCTTAAAAGCCTATGCTTTCTCATACTTGATGGATAGATATTTTCCACTTGAAAATATCCCAACTTGTGCCTTAACACACTTAGGAAACATGTCTTAATGATTCCATTAACTATAGCACCTCAAACATCCAAAAACATCATTTTGGAGCTTCAGGGTCTCACGCCGCGGCACAGCATTTGCACGCCGCGGCGCCCTTCTCTCGAGGGCTACTGCTGGGCTAATTTTTAGCCTCACGCCGCGGCATGCATCTTCTACGCCGCGGCATTCCCAACGAAAAACTCTCACGCTGCGGCGTGACTATCTCCACGCCGCGGCGCCATCAGCAGAACCCTGGTTCTGCAGAATTCTGCAGCTACGGGTTTACTGTTCTATTGGTCATTTTTGCTGATTCCAAGCCATTTCAATCCAAATTCTAAGTAATTCTAAGTCCCTAATCAGTTCTTTAACATTTAGGAACATCAATTACTCTCTTAAATCTCTTAATTTGGATTATGGCTAAAATTCTTCATTCTTTAACTTAAGGCTCACTTTGTGATTCAAGGGTCTTCTTACTTAAACTGATGCTATAGACAAGTCATAATTGACCCAAGAAACACTTCTATGCAAGCTAAACTCATCTAACATCTCTAAAACTCAAATTAGCATATTATGTATCTATATGCATACATAGAGAAAAGAGATGAATAAAAGCTCTAAACCCCTACCTCTTGACTTGAAGCCTTGAACCTTGAAGCTTGATCTTCCTCTTCCTTCTCCCTTCTTCCTTCTTCCCCTTTCTCCCTTCTCCCCTTTCTCTCTTTTTTCTGTTTTCGGTTTCTCCTTCTCTGCCGAGAGAAGATAGAAATAGGGGGCTGGGACGTGAAAGGAATTACGGAAAAAGATTAACTTAAGTTTCTACACCGAAACTTATATCTCTATGGACACCCGAATTGTGCTAATTCGAGTTTCCTCGCTTCTAACAACTTTAGAATAAATCATAAGATTCATCTAAATTGTTGTTTCACAATTCTCATCATTTTCTATATCTCACTAGGGATCAATCGGCATTAAAAGCACAACCCGTATGCCTAAAAATACCAAACCGACTCCGATTCTCTTGAAACTTTTACCACATCTTACTTGGCTTATTTGTGACCTAGAAATAAACTCTCTATGTTTATTTCTCTTAACTTAGCAACTTATGCTATTATCTGAGTCATTTTAAGCCACTTTACAACTTCTATGTTGCAACTAAGTGCCTAAATGAACTCAGATTGTCACAAAACTTTACCGAGATGCTAAACAAGTCAAATGCTACCTTCGGTAACCATTTACCAGTCTAACATGTACTTAAGGGTATTACATTTCTCCCTCTCCTTTTTAAAATTTTGTCCCCAAAATTGTTCACCTCACGTAAACAATTCTGGCTAAACAAAACTCTACATGGAACTTCTGCTTTTATGCAGTCCTTCTTTAGTACCAGCTTCTCCCAACCATTTTCTCTTGAGGAACTTGCTTATCTCAAAGCTCTTGATCTTTATGCTTATGGATGGTAAGCTGTACTAAAACATAACTTAGCTTTGAACTCCTTCTTATAAGGCTTTCAAAACCAGGTATGAATCCAGTATCTCTCTCAGAAACTATATTCACTAAAACTCTATAAATCCTAGCTATTTCCTTCAAAAGTAGTTGAACTACCTTATCTAGAAAATAGCTATCTGTTCTTGGCAAAAGATTGGCAGATTACTTAGTCTTACCACCTTTATCTGTCGCTCAACATATTCTCTTATGTTCTTTAACATACTATGCTACTATACATCTTCCTTAACTCTTGGAAAACCTTAGTAGCCTCTTGATAGATGGTACACTTTCTCTGGTGAGCTTCCTCTGGAATCCTTTTCTTGATTTTTGACCCTCTTGGAAAAACAAAGTTGTCTCTAAACTTCGTCATTCCCTCTTAGTCATAACAAAATCCTTAAGGGTTCCTTTGAAAATCTGCTCACACTTGTCCCTTAGAGCTTCATTCTCCTTCTGAGCTTCAAAGAAATCTGAGCCTTTAGGCCTCTTACTATGTCCACCTTGCTCACTAAGAGACTATCTGGAATCATAGTCACCGCTAGACTCAAATTCTCGAAAACTCTCAAGAAATTCACTCTCTTTTGGACTATCATCTAGGATAACCACTACACTGGCATTACCCGAATGATATCTCAACTCAAGGTTATGAATCTTGAAAAACTCTATCCATCTATTCTGCTTCATGTCCAGCTTCCTCTGATCCACAAGCATCTTGAGCTATCATGATCGCTGAACATCTCTAACTAGACTCCTTATGAGTTATGTCTCCAAAGCTATAAGGTAATCACTACTATGGCTAATTCCAAATCATACCTAGGGTAGTCCTTCTCTTGCAGACTGAACTGCCTTGATGCGTAGGCATCTACCTATCTCTATTGCATCTAACATACCCTAGTCCCATCTTCGAAGTATAACTGTCTACCTCAAAGTTCTCTCAGGAATTTGGAATTACCAAAACTAACGTAGTAATCAACCTTCTCTTCTACTCTTGGAAAACAAACTCATTATCTAGAGTCTATTGCTGAGTACTACCTCTCTTAACTGGCCTAAACCAGGTAGCACTAACTTAGAAAATCTACTGATAGATTCTCTGCTCTCGGATACAATGGCTACTCTACCCATTGTACCTCTGCTTAAACTCTACTGGGGTTCTCTACAATTTCTATCTTAAGAAATTACATAACTCTTAAACTGTACCACTTGTAATCCAAAACTGACTTTCGGCTTTCTTGGTACTTAACCCCTTCTTTTCAAAAGTCTCCAAAACTACCTTTGACATACTCTTCATGTCCTTTCGTAATTTTGGAAAACTCTCAAAGATTTACTTTACTTTACTATGCTTCTATGATAACCAAGTCTTAGATCATCTCCTGAGAAAATTCAAAGATTCTCTCAACTGATCTTACCTGATTATCCTCCTCTCTCAAACAACCAAACCATACCAACAAGGTAAGCAACTAGATTCACAAAGTAAATCAACATGATCTACAAAGTAAATCTATTCTCTTCTTATACACAGCTTAAAAGATTTCTCTTTACATGTGTTCTCATCTGATACCAAGTTGGAAGATTTCATCACTTTCTTTTGTCCAAGAACCATCTCTCTTACGATGTCCTGGTTACTTACTTATGTAGCACACGGATTACCCATCAAAAATGGTCTACATCCATGTATCTTACCACATCTAGCACATCTTAGTGACTTGAAGCTTGATTTACCTTTTTCCTTAGAGTTGCTCCTCTACAAGCACTCTGCTTATACTTATCATCTCTCCAATCTTTCACTGTGCAATTCTAAAACAAATTGAGATCAAAAGACATCCTTACTGATCTCAACATCTAATCTCTTCCTCGTTAGGAACCTTCTAACTCTTGTTCCATGGATACTCTGAGATTATCTACTTCTACAACTCTACATTCACTGACTAGAGCAAAGAAGTCCATAATCTTCTTTTGCATTGCAACTCTTCTAATGCCTTCTCCAAGTTCTACTTCAAATTTTACTCACTTCCAGTCTTTATCTGGATTGGACGTAAAATAAGAAAAGAACTCTTGACATTCTTGAATTGCTTCGCATACTAGTCTTCAGTACTATCCCCTTGCTTTAACTTTAGGAATTCCTATTCCTTTACTTTCTCTAACTCAAGGGAATAATACTTATCTAGGAAAGTAACTCTAAACATCTCTCAGGTGGTTCGAGTACTAACCATCTCTAATAACCTCTCTGCTTCATCTCATCAGCTTTCGGCTTCACCTACTAACCCTTACGAAGCAAGGTTACCTTCTGTTCATCAGCGCACGACATGATCTCAAGGATCTCTTCCATCACATGAAACCACCTTTTGGCTCTGACTGAACCAACCTCTCCTTTCAAGAACAAAGGAGTAACTTTCTTGAACTCTGAGAAACACTGATTCCTCAAAAGTTCCTTCTCGTTCCCGTAACTAACTATGTGAGTCCTGTTCTATCACTTCTGATAGACTTCTACTAATGGCACCGCTTCTCTCAACACAAAGAGCCATTTCTCTAAAAGCTCGGTTATCTCCTCCTTTACTGATTCCTAGTCATGCAATTCCATCTGCATATCTCAAAAAGAGATAAAAGAATGCATAACTTTCTACTAAATCGCTACTTATGCCTATGCACGGTGCCTGTCCATACCCCGCCCAACAACATGATGAACTGCTTTGATACCAAAATGTAACACCCTAATACGTATATCCGATATATCCTAGATAGACAGAGATATATAAAGATAACTAGTACTAGAGACGTCACTTCTATACTACATACTAACATATATCTATAATCACAACTGAGTAATTATAGAAAGCCTTGAGAGATTGCGGAAAAACTTAAACTCATACATATACATATACAAACTTAGCCACAGAGGGCTTATTGTAATACATATAACATAAAACTTACAGAACAAACATAAACTATTACATAAGTTCTGTCTACTTAAAGCAATAAAAACTACTCTAGTCTTCATGCTTTATCTTCTCATCCTTAGCAGGGTTTGTACCTCTGTACCTGTACCTTTGCTGCCTGCATCGCATCTGCATATCGAACCTGCATCCGAACCTCGCATCTGGATTTACATGGAATAACAAATCGGGGTGAGAATTAACATTCTCGGTAAAAAGCAATTCCAATACCGAGTTCTATATAACATTGTATATAACAAAATATATAACAAATGCTATAATTCTAATTTAGGAGCTTTGTCCCCTTTTCTCATAACTTAGGAGTTTCCTCCTCTATTCTCAACTTAGGAGTTTCCTCCTCTTTTCTCATAACTTAGGAGTTTCCTCCTCTTTCTCGTAACTTAGGAGTTTCCTCCTCTTTTCTCATAACTTATACACTTTCTAATAGTGTGATAACAATTAAGAGTCAACACACTGTTAATATATACAAATACCATACATCTGTACATACCAACAGTGACGGACAATGCCCATACAACTGTCCGTAAATGCAATGATAATGATATGTAATGAATATGCCTAAGGAATCCTAAGAGCATGTGAATGAAATGCAAATGCAGAGTTTTGTTTTGAAGCAAAGGAGTTTGCTAGGAACTAGTCAGTATATCATCCAATGGTAAATAGAGGAAAACCTCATCCTCACCTTACACGTATCCCGGCACATTGAGAAGTTCGGGCTTCATCTTGCTCAAAGAGCGTCTCTGGATTTCCCACTTATCTCCTTTGGCCTTGGCACATCGAGACATCAGGGTTATGTCCTTCTCAAAAGTCCTTCAGACACCCATCTATCCCCTTTTGCCTTCATGATTAACATCAAAGGATACTCACTAGATCGATCCTACTTGACTAATTCATAGACTTTCGTACATACTTATATACTTAGTTCCTCTAAGAGCTAAGCATATTCTACTCTTCTTATGTTTACCCTTTGTAATGAGGAGAATCTGTAACCTCATACTACATGTAACCTTAGCACTTGGTTAGGAATACTTGTTCCCTTAGGAACTTCTCTGATTCCTTACCTTCTGGCTAAATGACCTCACATCATATAACGTTACATTCTCAGGTAAACATCACTAAACTATGTCTCTTACTTGTACCTAAACTCCACCTCATCACTCCTTTCTCTTAAGTGATTTCTAATGCAACCTTAGGTTGCTGAGGTGTTAGGTACTTACCTGGCAAACCACTAATCTTGGTTGCCCTAAGGTCCTTTCTCTTCATCTTCACACTAGCTTAACTTTCTAGTGTGTGAAAAGCTTAGTGTTATGTTTATCTCTTACATAACACCATCTTACTCTTTTCTATAGACTCAACTCATCCTAGTGAAAGAGTCTATCTTAACTAATGCCTCATCTAACCTTGCTTAAGGAACCGAGGGCATTTCTCTAAAACTTTGCATAATTAACTCAACTTTATCTAAAGAGAGTAATTCATGCATCTAACTTTCCTTTTCTATCACACTTCGGTAGTAGCGTATACTACACTTGTGTGCTAACATGCTTATTCTAAACTCAACTTCCATGCTTTGCTCGTATCTAAGGAAGTAACTTCTCTTTATCTTGTACTTCTAACTCATCTTAGCTTATACTTGAGTTATTGTACATTTCTATTCTACTTTCTTTGCTTATGACATCTTCTTAGTCACAATTCCTCTTATTGTGTATTTAGCAATGTACTAAGTCTCACTTAACTTGAGACTAAGTACCTAAACGTTCCTCTTGGAACTAATACACAATCTTGTCTCCACTCATGTAATCTAACTCAAGAGTGGTTCTTACTTGCAACTCTTTGTTGCCTAAGCTTCTAGGTACCTTCCTAAGGTAATCCACTATTCTTGGATTTCCTAAGGTTCATACCTTTCTCATTATTCTCTACTAGAGTGAATACTATTATTCATCTCTATTGCACTATCTCATCACATCTTAAGTGATATCAATTGCAACATTAAGTTGCCTAAAGTGCAATGTCATTACTTAAAGCAAACCTTTCCTTTAGGATGCTTAAAAGCCTATGCTTTCTCATACTTGATGGATAGATATTTTCCACTTGAAAATATCCCAACTTGTGCCTTAACACACTTAGGAAACATGTCTTAATGATTCATTAACTATAGCACCTCAAAACATCCAAAAACATCATTTTGGAGCTTCAGGGTCTCACGCCGCGGCACAAGCATTTGCACGCCGCGGCGCCTTCTCTCGAGGGCTACTTCGCTGGGCTAATTTTTAGCCTCACGCCGCGGCATGCATCTTCTACGCCGCGGCATTCCCAACGAAAAACTCTCACGCTGCGGCGTGACTATCTCCACGCCGCGGCGCCATCGCCAATTAACCCCGTTCTGCAGATTCTAAGTGATTTCTACGGGTTTATCTTGTTCTATTGGTCATTTTTGCTGATTCCAAGCCATTTCAATCCAAATTCTAAGTAATTCTAAGTCCCTAATCAGTTCTTTAACATTTAGGAACATCAATTACTCTCTTAAATCTCTTAATTTGGATTATGGCTAAAATTCTTCATTCTTTAACTTAAGGCTCACTTTGTGATTCAAGGGTCTTCTTACTTAAACTGATGCTATAGACAAGTCATAATTGACCCAAGAAACACTTCTATGCAAGCTAAACTCATCTAACATCTCTAAAACTCAAATTAGCATATTATGTATCTATATGCATACATAGAGAAAAGAGATGAATAAAAGCTCTAAACCCCTACCTCTTGAAGACTTGAAGCCTTGAACCTTGAAGCTTGATCTTCCTCTTTCTTCTCCCTTCTTCCTTCTTCCCCTTTCCCCCTTCTCCCCTTTCTCTTTCTTTTCTTTCTCTTTTCTCTGGTTTCTCCTTCTCTGCCGAGAGAAGATAGAAATAGGGGGGGCTGGGACGTGAAGGGAATTACGGGAAAAGATTAACTTAAGTTTCTACATTGAAACTTATATCTGCTATGGACACTCGAATTGTGCTAATTCGAGTTTCTCCGCTTCTAACAACTTTAGAATAAATCATAAGATTCATCTAAATTGTTGTTTCACAATTCTCATCATTTTCTATATCTCGCTAGGGATCAATCGGCATTAAAAGCACAACCCCGTATGCCTAAAAATACCAAACCGACTATGATTCTCTTAAAACTTTTACCACATCTTACTTGGCTTATTTGTGACCTAGAAATAAACTCTCTATGTTTATTTCTCTAACTTAGCAACTTATGCTATTATCGAGTCATTTTAAGCCACTTTACAACTTCTATGTTGCAACTAAGTGCCTAAATGAACTCAGATTGTCACAA
Organism: Ormosia emarginata; assembly: GCA_029884605.1. Taxonomy (NCBI): domain Eukaryota; kingdom Viridiplantae; phylum Streptophyta; class Magnoliopsida; order Fabales; family Fabaceae; genus Ormosia; species Ormosia emarginata. The sequence continues at coordinate 13,804,836 of JAQQTP010000079.1, read as the reverse complement.
AACTTTACTGACATGCTAAACCAGTCAAATGCTACCTTCGGTAACCATTTACCAGTCTAACATGTACTTAAGGGTATTACAGACCGCCTCCAAAACGTTCGCTTAAGCTTGAGCTTCCTCATAAAATGGCTTGAGGCGGTGGCCATTGACTGTGAAAGCTTTCGTGGTGGCCTCACTTGTAATCTGCACAACACCATAAGGAAAAATCTTAATAATAATAAATAGACCTAGCCATCTAGATCGGAGCTTCCCGGGCATGAGCTTGAGGCAAGAGTTGTAGAGGAGAACTTTTTGGCCAATCTCAAATGTTTTCCTCATAATCATCTTATCATGGAAGGCTTTGGTCTTCTCTTAATAAAGTTTAGAACTTTCATAAGCCTCCAAGCGGATCTCCTCTAATTGTTGCAATTATAGCTTCTTCTCTATGCCAGCTTGATCTAGGTCTAAGTTGCACCTCTTCACCGCCCAAAATGCATGATGCTCAATTTCCACCGGCAAGTGGCATGCTTTGCCGAAAATAATCCAATATGGAGACATCCCAATCGGTGTCTTATAAGTAGTCCGGTAAGCCTATAAAGCATCATCAAGCCTCTTGCTCTAGTCCTTTCTGTTAGGTTGAACTATCTTCTGGAGTATCTACTGGATCTTTCTGTTGTAAATCTTGGCTAGCCCATTAGTCTAGGGGTGGTAAGGTGTAGAAACTCTATGCACAACTCCATACTTTTTCATCAAAACCTCTATGCTCCGATTGTAGAAATACGAACCCTGATCACTAATGATGGTCCTTAGGAGTCCAAACCTGCAGAAAATCAGTGATCTAACAAAATTCACAACTACTTTGGAATCATCAGTCCGAGTGGCTTTTGCCTCCACCCACTTGGATACATAATCAATAGCCAACTAAATGTAAACAAAACCCAAAGAAACAAGAAAGGGTCCTATAAAATTAATACCCCAGACATCAAAAATCTCACAAAGCAAGTGAAAAGGTCATTGGGGGGTATTTCATTTTAAGAGAAATATTACTTCCAAGTTCTCGAAAGAACTAAGCTCACAAGACTTACAAAACAAATATGCATCATGGAATAAGGTAGGCTAATATAAATTGGTGTCCAAAACTTTCCTAGTTGTACGAGTAGGTCCAAAATGTCCACCACATGCAAATGCATGACAAAAACTAAGAACAGAATCAAACTCATGATCAAGGATGCATCTCCTAATTACCTGGTCACTACAAAATCTCCAAAGATAAGGATCATCCCACACATAATACTTAGACTCACTCTTCAACTTATCAATCTGAGCCCTAGTAAAATATGCAGGGAAAACACTAGCAACTAGGTAATTGACCATATCCACAAACTAAGGAGAAATGACCTTACCTTGCAACTGTAAAAGTTGCTCATCAGGAAACAAATCATCAATGGGAAGGGGACCCGAGGCTCTCTCAATTTTGCTTAAGTGATTAGCCACCAGGTTCTTTGCTCCACTCATATCTTGAATCTCCACATCAAATTCCTAGAGTAGCAGCATCCACCAAATCAATTGTGATTTAGCTTTAGGCTTCTTCAGAAGAAATTTTAGAGTTGCATGATCAAAAAATACCACAACCTTAGAACCAAGCAAATAAGATCGAAACTTGTCTAATGCAAACACAATAGCTAAAAGTTCTTTTTCTGTGGTTGTGTAATTTGCTTGAGCAACATCCAAAGTTTGTGAAGCATAGTAGATCACATGGGAAGCTCTACCCACTCTATGTGCCAAGACAACTCCCACAATATAGTTAGAGGCATCACACATTAGCTCAAACGGGAGTATCCAATCAGGTGGCTAAATGACAGGGGTACTAGTCAAAGCTCACTTCAAATGATCAAGGGCCTCCATGCATTTCTGGTCAAACAAGAACTCCACATATTTCAATAATAGGTTGGATAGTGGAAAGGCTATTTGACTGAAATCTCTGATAAAGCTCCTGTAGAAACCTGCATGTCTAAGAAAAGAACGAAGTTCTCGCACGCATATGGGGTAAGATAAACAAGTAATAACATCTCTTTTTCTAGGATCAACAGCAATACCCTCGCTAGACACTACATGACCCAAAACTATACCTTGTTCTACCATGAAATGACATTTCTCAAAATTCAGGACAAGGTTAGTTTCAATGCATCAATGTAGTACTCTAGATAAACTATCCAAACAAGAATGAAAAGAAGAACCATATACAGTGGAATCATCCATAAACACCTTCATGCACTCCTCTAGAAAGTCAGAGAAAATACTTACCATGCACCGTTGGAAGGTACTAGGGGCGTTACAAAGGCCGAAAGGCATCCGCCTGTAAGCAAAGATGTCGAAAGGGCAAGTGAATGCTGTCTTCTCCTGATCCTCAAGTGCAATGTCAATCTGAAAGTAGCCAGTGTATCCATCCAAGAAGCAATAATAGGATTTCCCAGCTAATTGATCCAGCATCTGATCAATGAAAAGCAAGGGGTAGTGATTTTTTCGAGTGGCCTAGTTGAGCCTCCTATAATCAATGCAGAATCACCAACTGTTCTGCACTCTGGTAGGGATCAACTCATTCTTCTTATTGGCCACAACTGTCACTCTAGATTTCTTGGGAACAACCTGCACAAGACTGACCCAAGTGCTATCAGATATGGGGTAAATAATACCATCTTGCAGTAGCTTGGTGAACTCTTTCCTTACTATATCCAGAATTAGAGGATTCAGTCTCCTCTAGGGTTGTCGCACTAATTTAGCTCTATCTTCAAGTAAAATTATATGCATGCATGTGGAAGGGCTAATGCCAAGAATATCCACCAGTGTCCATCCGATGGCCCTCTTATTTTCTCCCAAAACCTACACAAATCTTGCCTCCTGTTCAGCAAGGAGGTTTCTGGCTACAATCACCGGAAGCTGCTCATCATCCTCCAAGTATGCATACTTTAGATGCTGAGGCAAAGGCTTAAGCTCAAGGGTAGGTGGTTTCTATATTGAAGGTATCAATCTGGTTGCAGAAACTTCCCAAACAGCAGGATTATATCTCATAGAATAAGGTAATGTAGAACATGCATATTTACCATTCACAACAAGAAGAATCTCAGAACATGCAAATTTACCACAATAAAAAACAACAGATTTATCATAATAAAAAATAGAACAAACAGATTTATCAAAGACAACAACAACAGATTTACCAGAAATAGAAGCAGACTAAAAAATAGTAGAATCATAAACAACACAATCAGAGATAGAAAATTGATCAAAAATAGCATGTGCAAAAATAGCAGAATTATCACAATCAGAAATAGAACAAATAGATTTAGCAGAAACAACAAAATCAGAAACAACAACACCATCTAGAAATCCCACAATCTTAGGAAATTCAACTAGCATATCAAAATGCACAACCAGCATATCAAGGTCATCTAACTAAAAAATAGAATGCTCTTCTAAATGATGTTTCATGGCATCAAAGATATTAAATTGAACTATGTCATCACCAAATTCCATGGAAAGGATATGAGCATGCACATCAATCTTAGTCTTAGTAGTTTTCAAGAAAGGTCTACCTAAAATTAATGACGGCTAACTAGATGCAAATTCATCTTCCATGTTCAGAATATAAAAATCTGCTGGAAATATTAACTTATTTACCTTTACCAAAACATTCTCAAGCACTCCCACACGATGAGTTGTGCTTCTATTTGCTAGCTGAATGATGATTCTGGTAGGCTTCAACTCTCCAATCTATAGGGATTCAAAAACTGATTTAGGCATGACATTAATGGAGGCACCCAAATCCAACATTGCATGAGTGAATTGCTGGATGCCTATTTATGCAAGGAACGGTGAATGTTCCAAGATCCTTACATTTCTGTGGCATACTTGGCTGAATCATTATAGAAACATTTCTACCCCTACTAATCTTCTCTGTACCCTTAAGTCTTCTCTTGTGAGTTCACAATTCCTTGAGGAATTTGGCATACTTTGGAATCTGTTTGATTGCATCCAGGAGGGGGATATTGATTTCCACCTTCTTGAATATCTCCATGACTTCTCTTTCCATTTCTGCTTGTACTGTTTACTTGGACTGTGTGACTCTATTTGGTAAGGGTAGTGGAATGGCCAAATCTGAATTCTCTACACATTTCTTCTATATCACAGATTTCTACACTTAGCTATTTATTTTCTATGAATTTTACTATTTTCGATCTATCTCAGGTTGTTGCTCAGGTTGTTGAACTGGTTGACTAAGACCATCAGCTTCTCTGTCACTTCTCAAGGTAATAGCACTTGCATTGCCTCTTGAGTTATTGACTATTTGTGAAGGCAATTGGCTTGATCCTTGACTTTTTAGCTCACTCGCAGTGGTTGCCAACTGCCCAATTTGAGTTTGCAGGTTCTGAATGGTGGCATTGACATTTTGCTGGAACTGAATGTTATTTATAGCCATCTGTTACATCAAATCTTCCAATGATGGCTTGGCTAGAGTAGCTGCTGGACTTCGCAGCATGAGGGGTTGCTGCATAGGTGACTGCACAGTTTGTTGCTGTTTGAATGCAGATGGTTAGTATTTGTTGCTGGGACTTGCAGCTTGGTATCTAAATTGATGATGTTGCTATTGTTGATGGTGCTGTTGTTGCTGACCAGAATTCCCATATCTTAGGTTGGGATGGTCCCTCCAGCCATGGTTATAAGTATTCGAAAATGGATCATATCTAGGCTGTTGGGGCTACTAATATTAGGGTCTACCAGGAAAAAAGCCTACTGCAGCAATAGGGTAGACTTGGTTAGCATAATTCTCTTTTTGAAGTGTTGGACAAACATCTGTAAGATGAGATGGACAAGAACAAATTCCACACACAGTTGTAACTATTTGCATAGGTGGTTGTTGTCCCACTGCTAATTGCCTCACCAAAGAAGTCAATTCATTCAATCTGTGTTTCATTCTCTGTTAGTTTATATGAGACACTTGAACCTCATTAACTCCTCTGGTTGAGGTGATGATTCATGTGCCAAACTGTTGGGTGTTGTCTGCCATGTTTGCTATTAAATCTCTTGCTGCAGTAGGGGTCTTGTCTACTAAGGCTCCTCCACTAGCATCATCAATCATGCTTATCTCCATTGGCATTAGTCCCTCATAAAAGTATTGGATCAACAATTGATCACTGATTGTAGTGTAGACAACTTGAATACAACTTCTTGAATCTCTCCCAATACTCATGTAAATTTTCACCTGAAATCTGTCTGATGCCACATATATCCTTCCTAATTGCAGTAGCTCTAAAGGTAGGGAAAAACTTCTCTAAAAATAGTCTCTTCATATCATTCCAGCAAGTCACAGAACCTAGTGAAAGATAATAAAGTCTGTCCTTGGCTACATCAGTAAGGGAGAAGGGAAATGCCCTCAGCTTGATGTGTTCTTCATGGATTCCTTAAGGTCTCACGGTTGAGCACATAACATGGAACTCCTTCAAATGCTTATGAGGATCCTTACTTGCAAGTCCATAAAACTTTGGCAGCAAATGGATTAGTCCAGACTTTAGCTCAAAGTTAGCATCAATCTCAGGATACTGAATGCATATTGGTTGATAAGTGACATCAAGGGCAGCAAGCTCTTTAAGAGTCCTATTATGCATGTTATCAGCCATGGTTGCAAAATCACTTAAACTCTCATATTCAATGACAGATTCAATGTCAGAATGAAATGAAGAATCAATTCTTTGACTAAGCTTATGAACTCTTATCAATGCATGCAAAGTCCTATGAATCTCATGATCAAAATCAAACAAGTTATCAGAATCAAACCTAATCATGCACTAATCAGGGCTAAAGAGGTGTTAGAATGCTAAAAACTCAAGAACACACAAATCTACACTACAGAAATGACTAGAAAAAATAAAAAACGTATCAAATGAATTTTAAAAATCATAGAACCACCACAGGATGAAAACTACACTTTTTTAGAAAATTATCATGCAGAGAAAATATTTTAAAAATTAGAAAAGTGGTCTAAACGATGGAATTTGGCCAAAAAATGCATACGCATGCAAATTATGAAAAATAATCCTTCCCTTGTCCCTTGGGATTTTTTCTATTTTCTGGCAAAAAAATAGGTCATTCTGAGATACCAAAACAAGTGCTTTAATTACCTCTATATCCCCAGTTTGCTTAAAAACCCTATCAGATGATGGAATTTGGCTACAATTCGAGGGGATAATCCTTAAAGGATTTCTTTGCTTAGAATAGTGATTTAACCTTAAGGACCAAGTCTCAGCTCAAAACTCTACATCCAGAATTACTCTAGTCTCCCCTACACCAGAAAAAATAAAAACTAGGTGAAAAAGTGCTAGTTGGGTATGAAACAGTGTTAGGCAGTTAGGAACACGTCCAAAATGAATGAACAACACTTATAAGGAGATCTTGCAATGCAATTATCAATAAGGCCAACAAAAGGATGGCTAATAGCAGCGAAAACTAATGGAATAGTAACCAAGCAGCAGGATTGCAATGCAGCAGGCAATTAAACAATTGTGTTAGTGTTGCAGTAGAATTATCAATTGTGTTATGTTATGCAATGCAATTGTAAGGAAATCATGCAATGCATTAAAATAGAATGCAATGCAATGTAGCAGAATCCAATGCAACAGTAACCAAAATTATACACCAGAATGCAGAAGAATGTAGAAGAATGCAGAATGCAACAGAGTTGTGCGATTGACTAAAGTTAGTAACGGCACTTAATATGATCATATTACAACTAAAGATCCCCGACAACGACGTCAAAACTTTGACGAGTGTCGAACTCAATCAAAATTGTAACCGAGTTATACCTATGGCTTGTAGCATAGGAAACAATACTGGATCATCTCTTAAGAATTTCAGTTGCAAGATAGAACATAATTAAAATAATTAAAAGCAACCAATCCAAGAGAATTAACCAATCTTGATTTTAATCCATTCTTGATCATTATAGGTCTATTCAATTATTAATCAAGTCTTTGGTCTTAGATCACTTCAAGATGCCTCTTAATTATCCATGAATCTTCTACTAGAACGCTTCTAGAATTCAATTAATTGAGGTTAAACAAATTAAGCATCCATCCAAAACACAAATTAACTTAAAAGCCAAGATCCAACCAAGTTAAACATTTCATCAAACACCTTCAATGCCTTGTTTAATCTTTGAGTTCATTTCATTGCACATGATAATTAAGCAATTAACATATAGAAATTCTAATCAAACAATCAGAATTAACAAAGAGAAGAAGAAGAAGAGAAACTTGATTAATAGATGAATGTAAACAATCAAAGCAGAATCTCAAGATTAAGCATCAAGTATTGTTCAATCTCTTGGATTGATTTAAAGGCCCTACCCCTCCATGAGAAGGGGAGAACTCAGAAAAATAAAAGAAGGGAAAATAAAAATCTAGAGAGAAGGAGCAGAAAAGAGTTCTAGAGAGAGGAATAAAAGTGCAGAATGAAGGGTGCCTCAGTTTTTGCCTTCTAACCCCCTAAACTACAACCTATTTTGGCTTCACATAATTAAAAACTAATTAATTACAAATTTGGGTTCATTCTGAGCAACTGGGCCCAAACCCCATGCAATTTGGAGGTCTACAACTCAAGTTATAGACAAAACAATATCAAAGGGTCTCTAAACTCGTATTCTGACTTCTAGGCCCGATTAGGTCTACTAGACATCCGATTGAGACTTCGATCACTTCATTAAAGTTGTAGAGTGTAACACCCTTGTGGGAATGTCACATTTATAAATAAAATAACAGAAAGATAATAAAATCTACCCAAGTTATAAAACATTTGTAATATAATATTGCGGTTGTAAAAATTCTTCTTGTTAAACAGAATAGTACTAAATAAAATAACGCGGAAACACAAAATAAACAAACCAACACCACACATAATATACATATGGTTTTAGTTATAAGTTATACAAATAATTTGCAACTATCCATATTTAAACTAAAACAGTAAACAAAACAGTAAAAGGTCAAATATATACAAACGCAGACGCGCCCAAATAATATCTAACCCTCTGAAGGATCACTCTCAGATGAAACTTCAGGTGATAGATATCCAGGATGCCTCGACCCTCTACGGACACGGGTCAGTGCAGTAGATACGCTGCTAATCTCGCTAAGCGCATCAAACATACCGCCCCAATGACGCCTAAGAGATAGCGGCAACTCCACATGTAAATACAACAAAGTAGAAAAGATAGCACTCCATCAAACTCCGTACGTATGGTCACAGTCAGACGCCCGACATACGTAACCGAATCACGATCCTCCCGCAGACGCCAGGCTTCAGAGCCTCCGTGAAACTCAAGTTGCACGAATCCAAAGAATCCTGGTAGCGTCATATCCACACAATCAATCCAATGGATATGGATGATCGGATGGTTCTTGCTCGTAGAACTGATCTTCGGCTTGCTGCTCTTCCTCCTCCTCTGGATATTCACACTCAAGAGGCTGTTCCTCTTCCTCAAACTCTTTATCATATAATTTAAAACATACAGATAACACATACAAGAAAGAGGTAAGACAATCTAAATCATCACAAACATGGTAAATAAGAAAACGACAATACAGCAGATAAAACAGTTCATACAATATAGAATGCCATAGCAACATAAACATAAATACAGTATATCCCAGATATAATATAAGAATTAAATATATATGATATCACAGATAAAAATATACTGATATACAACACAGATACATATGCAATATGACACGATCCTACTCCATGGAGCTAACCACATACAGACATCAGAGAGAATGACCCGTAAAATCTATTAGTACCACGGCTGCCCAACCAAACTATTCCGCGGTCTCACGTTGCGTCTATAGCCCACAGTCACATGGCGTGGTGTAGCACACTGTCTAACGTCGTGTCACTACAGGCAATGTACTATTAGACTTTACAAGATCTCGATTAAATATAGTGTGTGTCGAGTCCATTAGTGTGTTGCCAGTTACCACGGCCCAGAGGAGCGACCAACTGTCCACATATGGGATACCGCACACTAACGTCTCCAAGTCCATAAAGAAAATGAACCACACTACGTTTATCGCACCGACAACACGATGTGATTCACCTCGTCAATCAATCCACCAAAAATTGGCATTAACTCAATGCATGATAGAAAAATTACCAGAATACCCTCAATGGTACAAATATGCGTATTTACGCAAATGCCCTCAATGGCAAAAACTCATGCCCTCATGGCAGAAATAAATACAGTAAGTCCCACCAGACAAATACTGTTTCACAACCTGTCCGGGTTCACCACTTAGCCCGACAGTAAAAATTTACTGTTTTCGTCAATCGCGTAGAAATTTTATCGCGTTTTCACAATTCCATCGTTTTTACAAACGTTTTTAAATCGCATAAATATATTTTACTGTTTTTAAAATCGCGTAGAATTTTTAACACGTTTTCTCAATCGCGTAAGATTTTTAAATTATTTTCTTGTCCGAATTCCTTAAAAATTACTGTTTAAATAAACAGAAATAATATTTAGTACGTTTAAACTACGTAGAATATTTTTCATACCGTATACTGTCTTTTGGACATCTTTTCTATCTTATTTGTCCGTTTTTACTAAAAATTGACAGTATTTTGTTTAGAAATTTATAATAATGGTTTCCTAACTTTTCTGTAAAAATTCCTTTTACTTAATTTTTAACCGTATAATTTAACTTTTTGAAAATCACTAACATGCTTCAAAATATAATATGAGCTATATGTTAGAATTTTTCAAAAGCTACTGTATTTTCTTCTAACAGTAAAATCATTAGTTTTAACTTCTTAAATTTAATTCTAATTAATTTATTTCTTCAAAACTCATTGTAGAAAAATTCCTTTTAATATATATTGCTTCTTTTTGATTGAAAATGGTTTGGAAATAATTTTAGAAACCATAAATCCTTGGCTTTGGCATGTTGGCCGAAATACTTAAAATTGCCATTTGATCTCTACATTCATTTTTCTTGCTCTAAACAATTTTGCATCTTGTTAATTTTCCTAGGTTAATTAAATCACAATATTAGAAAATTAATGAGAACATTTTGGTTCTCCTTTTTGGTTGAGGCCGTGAGCCTTGATGATGTGTTCTTTGGAACACTCATGCAATCCTTGACATGTTGTTCACATCCTAATATTTACACATGCATCTACTAACACATACAATATTTCAAAGCTTGTAGACATGCAAATTAATACAAATCACAAATAGAAAAGCTAATAACAAACACACAAATGAATCCTTATGGATTCTACAATCACAAACAATTTCCATCTTCTTACCACCACCCAAGGATGATAAGATTAAAGTCTTCCTCTTACCTTAAATGAAGACAAATACTCTTTCACTCCTTTCTAGGGTTTCGGTTTTCACCCTCCAAGACACCTACCAATCTTAAACAAAATTCTACAAGTTATAACATGAAAGAAAGCTTAAACCATGGATCAATCATGGCTTAGAACTTTGAAAAAGAATTTAGAAATGAAAAACAAGAAATTTCACCTTCTAGGTAAAATCTCCCAAGTAGGTTTTCAAGCCCAAGATGAAGGATTTTGCAAGAACTCTCAACTAGAGATGTTCTTAGAATTGTGTTTAGGTTTAGAAAAGTTGGTTGGATAAAATTTTAGGTGGATGGAAGGTAAGAATGGATGCTTGGCTGAATGGACCTTCAAGAAGACAACAATGGAGTTTGGTATTTTTGGAAGAGAGAGAAGAGAGAAAGTATTAGAAAATCAAGTGATAATTACCCTCCAAAGTGGTGCATGGCCATGGACTTCAATGGCAAGGAGGTGTCCACTTGGTTGGCTCCATCCAAGCCTTAGGAATGATCAATGGTGAGGATTAAAACTTGATCACCAAGCTTAGCTCTCATTGGTTAATCTAAGCCTAGTCACTAATCCTTGTCATTAAGCCTTGTCACTAATTAAGCCTTGTCACATGCTCTTGAATGTTCCACCACTAATGATGCTTAATTAAGCTACTAATCCTATTAAGTTTTTACTAAACGTGGGTCCCGCAAAACATTTCTGGGTCCATTACCGCTTATTTGTACTGACTAATAAAATAATATTATGATAATATAAAATTATTTTATTTTACAGTTAAATCCTAAAAATTAAAAGATTACTAACTGTATCATTCAGAATTGGGTTTAGTAAGATCTCCCAACTCTGAATAGTTAAATTAAGATTTTTTCGGACCGGAAAATATTATTTTCCTGTCCCGGAGCAAATCACACAAAAAGTCCAAATAAAATAACAGACATAATATATATAAAACAAGAATTCATACGTAAAAAAAAACAAACAAGTACAAAAAAGGACACAACGGTCATTTATCCTAAAGTTGAAAAACATCAAACAGTACATTCGGGACACAACGGTAATTCACCCAAAAGTTTAGGGTGTTACAACTCTCCCCAACAAACAAAAAATTTCGTCCTCGAAATTTGTTATTCATCAAACATTTGGGGATATTGCTCCCTCATTTTGTCCTCGAGCTCCCAGGTAGCATCACCCGTCACATCGTTCCATATGACCTTCACCAACTCGATCACCTTCCCTCGAAGCTGCTTTACTTTTCTGTCCTCTATCCTGACAGGTAAAGTCTCATAAGTCAGATTCTCCTTCAGCTGCACTTCGTCTGGTTGTATAACATGCGTCGGATCCGAACATACTTCCTTAGCTAGATACATGAAATACATCATGCGATTTGATAGAAAAGGCGGCAAAGCAATCTGATATGCTACAGGACCTATACGTTGGATAATCTGATACGGTCCAATGAACTTAGGAGTAAGCTTCTTAGATTTAATAACTCTTCCGACACCGGCCGTAGGAGTCATCTTAGAAACACATGCTCACCCTCCTCAAATTTAAGAGGTCGTCTTCGTTTATCCGCATAACTCTTCGCGCACGCTTTGCGTCGTCTTCATCTTCTCTTGTATCATCTTTACTTTCTCCGTAGTCTGTTGTACAAGATCTGGTCCAATAGTCATACTTTCCCCATCTTGATACCAACACAACGGTGTTCGACAACGCCTTCCATACAACGCCTCATAGGGTGCCATCCCTATACTTGCGTGAAAACTGTTGTTGTAGGTGAATTCTATCAAAGATAAAAATTCATCCCAACTTCCTCGTTGCTCCAAAACACAAGCACGCAACAGATCTTCTAAAGACTGTATAGTTCTCTCTGTTTGACCATCAGTTTGCGGATGATAAGCTGAACTCAACCGCAACTTAGTTCCCATGGCTGCTTGTAAACTTCGCCAGAACCTCGATGTAAACCTCGGATCTCTATCAGAAACTATACATGTAGGTACACCATGTAACCTCACAATCTCACTGATGTACAACTGGGTTAATCTTTCCAATGAATACTTAATATTAATTGGTAAGAAATGAGCCGACTTCGTAAGCCTATCGACTATAACCCATATCGAATCATGACCTTTCCTCGTCTTCGGCAATCCAGTAATGAAATCCATTGAGATACTATCCCACTTCCATTCTGGAATAGCTAACGGTTGCAACATACCAGTTGGTCTCTGATGTTCCACTTTCGCCTTCTGACAAACCAGACAAGACTCCACACGTTCCGCTACGTCTCTTTTCATCCTTGGCCACCAAAACAATTTCTTTAAGTCTTGGTACATCTTGGTCATCCCCGGATGTAAACTTAAATCACTAGTATGAGCTTCATCTAGAATTCCTTTCTTAAGTTCAGAATCATCAGGCATACAGATTCTTCCTTTGAACCTTAAGATTCCATCTGCTCCTTCCTCTACCGTCGACTTATGACCTTGCTTTAACAATTCCCTCTCATTTTGTAAAAACGCATCTTCCTTTTGCTTATCTCGGACTACATCAAGAAATTCATTTATGATCACGACCTTGCATAGGCGAACTCTTCCAGGCAAAAATTCCACTGACAACCATAAATCTCGGAATTTGTTAATCAATTCCTCCTCCTTTATCATCATCGCCGAAACACTAAGCACCTTTCTACTTAAGGCATCAGCTACCACATTAGCTTTCCCTGGATGATATTGAAGTTGAAAATCATAATCCTTTAAGAATTCCAACCATCGCCTTTGTCTCATATTCAATTCTTTCTGATCAAACAAGTACTTTAGACTCTTGTGATCACTAAAGACATTGAACATCGCTCCATACAGAAAATGCCTCCACACCTTCAGAGCAAAAACCACTGCGGCCAATTCCAAATCGTGTGTTGGATAATTCCTCTCATGAACCTTCAACTGTCGAGAAGCATACGCCACAACATTCCGATTTTGCATCAATACGCATCCTAACCCTTGGTAAGAAGCATCACAATACACATCAAAAGTTCCCTTTGAATCCGGTAAAATTAACACTGGTGCAGTTGTTAACCTTTTCTTCAATTCTTGGAAACTGGCTTCACGTTCTTCCGTCCACTCAAAAGTTTGACTCTTCCTCGTGAGCTGCGTAAGCGGTCCAGCAATCTTAGAAAAACCCTCGATAAACCTCCGGTAATATCCAAAGAAGTCCAACAAAACTTCGAACTTCATCGCACCGTCTTTGGTCTTTCCCACTGTAAAACAGTCTCCACTTTCGATGGGTCTACCGCAATACCTTCCTTGGAAATCACGTGACCTAGAAATTGGACTTCTTCCAACCAGAACTCACACTTTGCCAATTTCGCATATAGCTGCTTTTCCTTCAAAATCTGAAGAACAATACCAAGATGTTCAGCATGCTCTTCCTTAGATTGAGAATAGATCAGAATGTCATCGATAAAAACAATGACAAATCTGTCTAGATACGGACGAAAAATCCTGTTCATATAATCCATGAATATGGCAGGAGCATTCGTCACCCCGAATGGCATTACCTGATACTCATAATGTCCATAACGAGTTCGAAAAGCTGTTTTGGGTATATCCTCCCCCTTAACACGAATCTGATGATAACCCGATCTCAGATCTATTTTAGAAAATACCACTGCTCCCTTCAACTGATCCATCAAATCATCAATCCTCGGAAGCGGATATTTATTCTTGATAGTCACCTTGTTTAACTGACGATAATCCACACAAAGTCGAGAAGTTCCGTCTTTCTTCTTGACCAAAAGCACTGGCGCTCCCCACGGTGAAACACTAGGTCGCACAAACTGTTTCTCCAACAGCTCCACCAATTGTTGTTTCAGCTCCACCAACTCTGCTGGCGACATTCGGTATGGCGCAATTGAGATAGGACCTGTTCCTGGTACTAAATCAATTGAAAACTCGATCTCCCTCTCAGGTGGCAAACCAGGTACATTATCAGGAAAAATTTCTGGAAACTCATTGACAACAGGAATAGTATTCACATCTTTCTCGTTCTTGACTTCTAGAGAAGACAATAACATATATCCCTGTGCTCCCTCTCTCAACAACGACTTGACTTTAACAAAGAAATCAAGAATCCAGACTTTTCTTCCTTAGGAAAAACTATGGTTTTGTTCGCACGATGTCTATAAGGATATGGTTAGAAGATAACTAGTCCATCCCTAAGATTACATCTATCTCAACAAGAGGCAAACAAATCAAGTTGACCGAAAACATACGGTCCTTGATAACAACAGGACAATCCAAACATATCTGAGATGTAACTACAGGTTTAGCAGTTGGCGTAGATACACTCAATTTAACATTCAGAGAAGACACAAGCAACTTCAGTCTTTCCACACAATCATATGCAATAAATGAATGTGTCACACCAGAATCATATAACACAGTTAAAAGATTACCTTCAATTACTCTTGCTCCCTGAATAAGGTCATCAGATTGAGAAATTTCCATTCCCGTCATAGTATATACTCGTCCTCCTGACCTCGGTTGAGTACCTCCTGACTTTTGCTGATTAGCTCGAACATAACGAACAACAGGTTTCCTTTCCGGCTGAGTACAATCCTTAGACATGTGCCCAGGTTGTTTACAGTTAAAGCAAACTGTCCCTCTGATTGTGCACTCTGGAGAGATATGACCTTTCTTTCCGCACTTAAAACATGTTGGAGTAAATGCCACTCTCTGACCAGCTCCACTACCACTAGTACTTCCCCCAACTGGTGGTCGTTGAGATTGACTCCCTGGTGGTCTAGAATACGGCTTGCGCTGAAACCGATTAGTATTACTGCTACCACCCCTCTGAAACCTTGTTGGTCCAAAATTACGATTTCTCTGATCTCGTGACGGCTCCAATTCCTCGAGTCGTGCACACGCATCAACTAAAGCATGAAACTGATTCATTCTCAAAGATATCACTCCTCGTTTCAGTTCCACTCTCAACCCCGATTCAAACTTCCGACACCGCCACGCATCATCCGGTCGAGTTTGAGCATAATCTGAGAACTGAGACAAGCTCTCAAATTTAGTAGCATACTCATTCACAGTCATGTTACCCTGTCGTAAACCAAGAAATTCCATCTCCTTGGCATGTCTAGCACTCGCAGGAAAATACTTTTCCAAAAATGCATTAGAAAATACCTCCCACGTAATTTCTGTTCCTTCAGCCTGCAATAATCGGCGGTTTCCTCTCCACCAATGTTCTCCGTCTCCCCTTAGCATAAAGGCTGCATATGTCACCTTCTTCTCATCTGTGCATCTCATTCCTTCAAAGATTCTCTCCAAGTCTTGTATCCATTGACTTGCTTTCTCAGGATCAACCTCGCCTCTAAACTGCGGCGGATTGTTACGCCTAAATTCAGATAAATTTAGGGCATCAGCGATAGCATCTTGTTTGTTGAGCTACTCTCTCGGTTCTTTGAGTAATTACTTCACCATTCGCTGCATAGCTTCAGCAGTCTCAATCATTGGGTCCACTTCCCGATTTACGTTCGCACGTCCTCGTCCTCTACCAGACATCTTCTTTCTTCAAACATAACCAAACAAAGTTAAATACATCCTTTCGGAAATAAATCACAGAGAATCACACAGCACAAACAAAAACAGACCCAACCACAACCCCAAAAGACTCTAACTTGGGCTCTGATACCAACTAATGTAACACCCTTGTGGGGATGTCACATTTATAAATAAAATAACAGAAAGATAAATAAAATCTACCCAAGTTATAAAACATTTGTAACATAATATTGCGGTTGTAAAAATTCTTCTTGTTAAACAGAATAGTATTAAATAAAATAACGCGAAACACAAAATAAACAAACCAACACCACACATAATATACATATGGTTTTAGTTATAAGTTATACAAATAATTTACAACTATCCATATTTAAACTAAAACAGTAAACAAAACAGTAAAAGGTCAAATATATACAAACGCAGACGCGCCCAAGTACACATCATAAATATCTAACCCTCTGAAGGATCACTCTCAGATGAAACTTCAGGTGATAGATATCCAGGATGCCTCGACCCTCTACGGACACGGGTCCGTGCAGTCGATACGCTGCTAATCTCGCTAGGCGCATCAAACATACCGCCCCAATGACGCCTAAGAGATAGCGGCAACTCCACATGTAAATACAACAAAGTAGAAAAGATCGGCACTCCATCAAACTCCGTACGTATGGTCACAATTAGACGCCCCACATACATAACCGAATCACGATCCTCCCGCAGATGCCAGGCTTCAGAGCCTCCGTGAGACTCAAGTTGCACGAATACAAAGAATCCTGGTAGCGTCATATCCACACAATCAATCCAATGGATATGAATGATCGGATGGTTCTTGCTCATAGAACTGATCTTCAGCTTGCTGCTCTTCCTCCTCCTCTAGATATTCACACTCAAGAGGCTGTTCCTCTTCCTCAAACTCTTTATCATATAATTTAAAACATACATATAACACATACAAGAAAGAGGTAAGGTAAGACATCTAAATCATCACAAACATGGTAAATAAGAAAACGACAATACAGCAGATAAAACAGTTCATACAATATAGAATGCCATAGCAACATAAACATAAATACAGTATATCCCAGATATAATATAAGAATTAAATATATATGATATCACAGATAAAAATATACTGATATACAACACAGATACATATGCAATATGACACGATCCTACTCCATGGAGCTAACCACATACAGACATCAGAGAGAATGACCCGTAAAATCTATTAGTACCACGGCTGCCCAACCAAACTATTCCGCGGTCTCACGTTGCGTCTATAGCCCACAGTCACATGGCGTGGTGTAGCACACTGTCTAACGTCGTGTCACTACAGGCAATGTACTATTAGACTTTACAAGATCTCGATTAAATATAGTGTGTGTCGAGTCCATTAGTGTGTTGCCAGTTACCACGGCCCAGAGGAGCGACCAACTGTCCACATATGGGATACCACACACTAACGTCTCCAAGTCCATAAAGAAAATGAACCACACTACGTTTATCGCACCGACAACACGATGTGATTCACCTCGTCAATCAATCCACCAAAAATTGGCATTAACTCAATGCATGATAGAAAAATTACCAGAATACCCTCAATGGTACAAATATGCGTATTTACGCAAATGCCCTCAATGGCAAAAACTCATGCCCTCATGCTCAGAAATAAATACAGTAAGTCCCACCAGACAAATACTGTTTCACAACCTGTCCGGGTTCACCACTTAGCCCGACAAGAAAAATTCATTGTTTTCGTCAATCGCGTAGAAATTTTATCGCGTTTTCACAATTCCATTGTTTTTACAAACGTTTTTAAATTGCGTAAATATATTTTACTGTTTTTAAAATCGCGTAGAATTTTTAACACGTTTTCTCAATCGCGTAAGATTTTTAAATTATTTTCTTGTCTGAATTCCTTAAAAATTACTGTTTAAATAAACAGAAATAATATTTAGTACGTTTAAACTAACACCCGCCGAATCAAGTTTTAGCTTTAAATTTAATTCTAATTAATTTATTTCTTCAATTTGTAGAAAAAATTCCTTTTATATATGACGTAGAATATTTTTCATACCGTATATCTTGTCTTTTGGACATCTTTTCTATCTTATTTGTCCGTTTTTACTAAAAATTACATAGTATTTTGTTTAGAAATTTATAATAATGGTTTCCTAACTTTTCTGTAAAAATTCCTTTTACTTAATTTTTAACCGTATAATTTAACTTTTTGAAAATCACTAACATGCTTCAAAATATAATATGAGCTATATGTTAGAATTTTTCAAAAGCTACTGTATTTTCTTCTAACAGTAAAATCATTAGTTTTAACTTCTTAAATTTAATTCTAATTAATTTATTTCTTCAAAACTCATTGTAGAAAAATTCCTTTTAATATATATTGCTTCTTTTTGATTGAAAATGGTTTGGAAATAATTTTAGAAACCATAAATCCTTGGCTTTGGCATGTTGGCCGAAATACTTAAAATTGCCATTTGATCTCTACATTCATTTTTCTTGCTCTAAACAATTTTGCATCTTGTTAATTTTCCTAGGTTAATTAAATCACAATATTAGAAAATTAATGAGAACATTTTGGTTCTCCTTTTTGGTTGAGGCCGTGAGCCTTGATGATGTGTTCTTTGGAACACTCATGCAATCCTTGACATGTTGTTCACATCCTAATATTTACACATGCATCTACTAACACATACAATATTTCAAAGCTTGTAGACATGCAAATTAATACAAATCACAAATAGAAAAGCTAATAACAAACACACAAATGAATCCTTATGGATTCTACAATCACAAACAATTTCCATCTTCTTACCACCACCCAAGGATGATAAGATTAAAGTCTTCCTCTTACCTTAAATGAAGACAAATACTCTTTCACTCCTTTCTAGGGTTTCGGTTTTCACCCTCCAAGACACCTACCAATCTTAAACAAAATTCTACAAGTTATAACATGAAAGAAAGCTTAAACCATGGATCAATCATGGCTTAGAACTTTGAAAAAGAATTTAGAAATGAAAAACAAGAAATTTCACCTTCTAGGTAAAATCTCCCAAGTAGGTTTTCAAGCCCAAGATGAAGGATTTTGCAAGAACTCTCAACTAGAGATGTTCTTAGAATTGTGTTTAGGTTTAGAAAAGTTGGTTGGATAAAATTTTAGGTGGATGGATGGTAAGAATGGATGCTTGGCCGAATGGACCTTCAAGAAGACAACAATGGAGTTTGGTATTTTTGGAAGAGAGAGAAGAGAGAAAGTATTAGAAAATCAAGTGATAATTACCCTCCAAAGTGGTGCATGGCCGTGGACTTCAATGGCAAGGAGGTGTCCACTTGGTTGGCTCCATCCAAGCCTTAGGAATGATCAATGGTGAGGATTAAAACTTGATCACCAAGCTTAGCTCTCATTGGTTAATCTAAGCCTAGTCACTAATCCTTGTCATTAAGCCTTGTCACTAATTAAGCCTTGTCACATGCTCTTGAATGTTCCACCACTAATGATGCTTAATTAAGCTACTAATCCTATTAAGTTTTTACTAAACGTGGGTCTCGCAAAACATTTTCGGGTCCATTACCGCTTATTTGTACTGACTAATAAAATAATATTATAATAATATAAAATTATTTTATTTTACAGTTAAATCCTAAAAATTAAAAGATTACTAACCGTATCATTCAGAATTGGGTTTAGTAAGATCCCCCAGCTCCGAATAATTAAATTAAGATTTCCCCGGCCCGAAAAATATTATTTTCCTGTCCCGGAGCAAATCACACAAAAAGTCCAAATAAAATAACAGACAGTAATATAAAACAGTAATTCATACAGAAAAACAACAAACAGTACAAAAAGGACACAAAAAAACATCAAACAATACATTCGGACACACAATTCACCCAAAAGTTTAGGGTGTTACATTTATTTCCTACAAGTTTTTAGAAAAAACTCATTATGGCTAAAATATAAAAATAGTGTCAAGGAATTTCCTACCTAGTGCATCAGCCGCTACATTGGCTTTACTCATATGATACTATAACTCAAAGTTGCGATCCTTTCCTCATAATCAAGTTCTGTTTATCATTCCATTCATGATCTCTGCCTCATGTTTAGCTTCTTTTGATCAAACAAATGTTGCAAACTCGTATGATCACTGAACATCTCATGTTCTTATTCTATAAGAAAACTTACTGAATCTTAAAACTAACTACTAACTTAATTCGTACTATACCTATAAAGAGTTCTTCTTTTCTCTTAGGTGGCAACTCATTTATCTTTCTAGGAAATACTTATGGATGTCTTCTTATCACAAATATATTCCCTAAGACTTGCTTAACTTTCATATACAAGGAGAAAAGGAAAACATATCCTTAGATCCCTGCTACTCATAAGTTGTTCACTTGTTTAGCTCTCCAAAATATAGACTCTAAGGAAATAGGCACAGAAGAATTATCAGATATAAATATCAATGTTTTATCTGATAAGCTCAAATAACATGGTTTACTAGCAACCAAAACTATGCCTAATCTAACATCCATGTTAAGAAGAGATGAATTGATAAGATTCGCAAAGGAAATCTTACCTTTAGCTTTGCATAACAATCTAAACTTTCTAGGGAAGTTGTGATTAACTTTCCTATTGGTGAAGACAAGGATAAAACATGGAAAAACTTAAACATAGGTAAATCTAATCTCTTTACATACTCACTTAAAATCAAGAAGTGAAAATACTCTTCAATCATACAATACAACCTAGAGATCATCTTTAACTATGTCCTTACCTCGTATAAAATTGGGAGATTGAGCCACCTCCTTACTACTTATTGATAACTTCAGAAAATGAAGTTAATTCACTTGAATTTGATTATATTTGAGCATGTTATCCTTAAGTTTTCAAGGCAATAGGTTCAATTCTTGCATGACTTTGGTGAATTAGGCTTGTTAATTCAATTGATTAAGAATTGAATCTTTGAAGATCTTGTTTATGGAAGTTGGATGGATTATGGTTTGATGGACTTTAGCATTGTTTTGATACAGGTATCTAAGATGGGAAAGACCTTGGAAAGGATGAAGAAAGTGAAGAGAAGCTCAAATTGTGAAGAAAACATCAAAAGAAGGTGTTGTCAACCCATGCCTAGGCGTGACAAATCCATGCCTAGGCGTGGCCCTTGCAGTTTCTTAGGGATCCCAGCCAGAGACATCCACGCCTAGGCGTGGCAAGTTCAGTTTTTTCAGGATTTCAAACAGAGACCACCACGCCTATGCATGGCAAAGTCACACGTAGGCATGGCAAGCAGAGGAAGGGCACGTGATTCATAACCACGACTAGGTGTAGGAAAGCCATGCCTAGGCATGGTTAAAACCCTGGTCCGCGATTTTTGCCCTTTTTATCTGATTTTGGAGAGCATTTTTGGGGATCTTCTGTTTTGGGACCTAAGCACGATTTCTAGAGACCAAGTGGGAGGAGGAGGAACTTTTGGAAGATAGAAGGATTCAAGTGAAGAATCAAGATCAAGGAGGAAGATCAAGCATTGGATTCTCACCATTCTTGTTCATTCTTTCCCTTTTCTCTCTTGATTTGTAATTTGATGGGTTTCTTGAATTCCTTAGTTTGCTCCTCTTTTATGATGTGTAACTAAACTCTAATCTAGGGACTCTCTAGGATCTTGCTATAGATTTGATTAACTTGTAATTAGTTGAGTATCCTTTCAATGAAATTGGTTTTGTTCATCCATATCTATGTTTAGTGCTTGTTATTGTTTGGCCATCAATTGCATGATTTTTTAATATTCCAATTGAACTAGAAATAGGGTGTTGTGAATATGGATATGGTATGGTTGATGTATGTTTAACTAAGGGGATGGACATATACCTCTTGGTCATGCATGGTAAGTGTTTGATAATTGGTCTCAATGAGTGATTCTTATGTTAACTCACATGGACACATAGTGGATTAGCTAGGTTTCATATGGGTAATTGTCCTAGACATAGGCTCTTATCTATTGATGGTTTTAGCCAACAAATATCATTTCATTGATTGGTGCTTGTTAATTATAATTATTCATTGAAGTAGCAAGTGAATAGGGACCCCTAGGCTTTAATCATTCTCATCTTCTCTTGTGGATTTGGTGTTTGGTGCTCTCTTATTTTGTTTCTTTTAACGTGTTATTTTAATTACAACCCACTCTCACATTTCAATTGCTTGGATAAAATATTGTGGAATTTGATTAAGTTTTAGCATTATTCTAATTGTCAATCCCTTGGGACACGTTACTCTACTCTCAAATATATATTACTTGTCGACCCGTGCGCTTGCGGAGTTACGGTTAATAAACCAACAAGTTTTTGGCGCTGTTGTCGGGGATTGAGTTTAGATTTTGTGTTATTTCTTACATCTATTCACAATTCTTATTTCAAGTTTCAGTTGTTTTGTTTTGCATTTTTTTGATTTTCAGGTTCTTGGCCCTTGTATGCGAAGAACTTAAGGTGTATCTCGATTTCCTTATGATCCTGAGATCAAGAGGACATTTCATAGATTACTAAGAGAACGACAAGTACAAGCACAAGCACTAACTTTGGTTAACAATTCTGAGATGGCGGAGGAGGAAAATGTTGAAAGACCTTTGAGGGAATATGCCACCCCAAATGCTAGAGAAGTTCGATCTAGCATTGGACGACCAGCTATCTGTAACATCCCGGGACTGCCTGCAGGATTGATGAGTGTCTCCACAAACCAACACAAGTCTTTTCAGCGTGCTTTGTCCTCACTCACACGCATCCTAGGAAACTTCCCAGGAGGTCACCTATCCCACAATTGCTCCAGGTCAAGCACACTTAACAATGGAGTTCTTATGTTCTAGGCTTCCGAAAAGAAGTTGCAACTTGTTGATATGGCCACGCCTAATCAATTCCTTTAAGCCATCCTCAACTATGCAGTCTCATACCTGCACAGTGTTTGAATCCCTCTCATTCCGGTGCGTATTCAGTTCATTCATGGGACCCTTCGCCTAGAAGCATGCCAGGAGCCGCTCCTTGTACGTGCTTCTCATGCACCGGCGTCCACTCCCCGCCCTCATCAACCCCGGGACACCACATGCCCACCAACTTCTGCCTGGTTCGTCCCCGAACCACACCGTACTGGGAGAGGTCTCGGCTCTGATACCATCTGAAACATCCTGAGATTGCCTACAGGATTGATGAGTGTCTCCACAAACCAACAGGAGTCTTTTCAGCGTGCTTTGTCCTCACTCACACGCATCCTAGGAAACTTCCCAAGAGGTCACCCTTCACACAATTGCTCTAGGTCAAGCACGCTTAACAATGGAGTTCTTATGTTCTAGGCTCCCGAAAAGAAGTTGCAACTTGTTGATATGGCTATGCCTAATCAATTCCTTTAAGCCATCCTCAACTATGCAGTCCCATACCTGCACAGTCTTTGAATCCCTCTCATTCCGGTGCGTATTCAGTTCATTCATGGGACCCTTAGCCTAGAAGCATGCCATGAGCCGCTCCTTGTACGTGCTTCTCATGCACCGGCGTTCATTCCCCGCCCTCATCAACCCCGGGACACCACACTATCCAAGCACAAACTTTTGAGATCATGCATGCAATTATTCAGATGGTCCAGAATAATGCGCAATTTGGAGATTTACCCCATGAAGATCCTAATGCTCATCTAGCCAACTTCTTGGAGATATGTGATACTTTCAAGCACAAAGGAATGACTGATGATGCAGCTCGCTTAAGGCTCTTCTCTTTTTCCTTGAGAGATAGGGCTAAGGCATGGCTTCAATCCTTACCTGAGCATTCCATCACTACTTGGGAAGAGCTAGCTCAGAAGTTCCTGGATCGATTCTTTCCTCCCATGAAGGCAATGAAGTACAGAAATGACATCTTGTCCTTCAGGCAATTTGAAGGAGAAACTTTATATGAAGCATGGGAGCGATTTAAAGATTTGCTAAGGAAGTGCCCCCACCATGGCATAGCAAAATGGATGTTGGTTCATACTTTCTACAATAGCTTGACAACCTCCATTCATTCCATAATTGATGCAACAGCTGGAGGGGCACTTATGAGTAAGACTGTGGATGCAGCCTACAACCTTTTGGAAGAGATGGCTAATAATAATTATCAGTGGCTAGCAGAGAGAGTTGCTCCGAGGAGAGTGGCAGTTGGGTTACATGAAGTTGATGCTTTCACATCACTTTCTGCTCAAGTGGCAGCACTCTCCAAGAAGTTTGACACCATGGCAGTCAAGTCAGTTACAAGCAGAGCTAATATCACAGCTGAGATTTGTGATCATTGTGGGGACCGTCACTCTACTGCAAATTGTACGGGTAGCTTGGAGAGTGTGCAATATGCTAGTCAATTTCATCAACTAGGTCACAACACTAATTTTGGTAATACTTATAACCCCAGTTGGCGAAACCATCATAATCTCTCATGGGGTGGAAACGTTCAAGGCTCTTCCTCGTCTTATCAGCATAATCAAGCACCACGTGCTCCTCAAGGTTTTCAACAATAGAGTCCCCTTCAAGCCCAAACTTCAACATCGACTTCAACTTCCAATTTGGAGAAGATGTTTGCTTAGTTTATGACCAATCAACAAGATTACATGACCAAGACTGATTCAAGGCTAGCATCCCATGATGCATTAATGCAAAGCCAAGTAGCTTCATTAAGAAATCTTAAGACTCAAGTGGGCCAACTTACCCAAGCTCTAAATAACAGGACCCCAGGGAATTTCCTAAGTGACACCATCAACAATCCTAAGGGTGCCCCTAATGAGCAGTGCAAGGCTATATCATTAAAGAATGAGAAGGAAATTGAAGGGAATCCCAAGACTAAACTTCTTGAAGAAGAAGTTGAGGTGGCACAAGATGAAGTGGTTGTGAGCAAAGAGGTTGAGAAAAATAAGGAAATTGCAAAGGGAAATGTTGAAGACATGAAGAAGAAGGACAAGCCTTATACACCACCTTTACCTTTCCCCAACCGGCTTGTTAAACAAAAGCTTGATGCTCAATTCAAAAAGTTCTTGGAGATTTTCAAGAAGCTTCACATCAATATTCCATTTGCTGAGGCATTAGAACAAATGTTGAGTTATGTGAAGTTCATGAAGGACATCTTGTCCAAGAAGAGGAAATTGGGGGATTATGAGACCGTAGCTCTCATAGAGGAGTGTAGTGCAATCTTGCAGAATAAGCTACCTCCCAAATTGAAAGACCCAGGGAGCTTCACCATTCCATGCACAATCGGGAGCCAATTCTTTGGAAAAGCCTTGTGTGATCTAGGGGCAAGCATAAACTTGATGCCCCTATCCATCTTTCAAAGGCTAGGTTTGGGGGAGTTGAAGCATACTTCGGTTACTTTGCAACTAGCTGACCGTTCCCTCACCTACCCTAAGGGAATCATAGAAGATATTTTGATCAAGGTGGACAAGCTTATCTTTCCAGCCGATTTCATCATCTTGGACAAGGAGGAAGACCATAATGTACCTTTGATTCTTAGGAGACCTTTCTTAGCCACTGGTAAGACTGTGATTGATGTGCAAAAAGGTGAGCTCACTATTCAAGTCAATGATGAAAAGGTAACCTTTCATATTTACAAATCCATGAAATCTCCAACTGATCATGAAGAATGCTCCTACATAGGCATGGTTGATCTAGTAGTCAATGATACATTTCATACTAGTTCTATTGATGATTCCCTTGTTTTGGCTTTGACATCCATATGTAAGTATATAGAGAAGGATGACGTCATGGAATGTATTAAGCTACTTGATTTTTCAAGAATCCAAGCTTTGGACCCTTGACTGCAAAGTCCAGCCAGGACTATAAATAAGGCGCTTGTTGGGAGGCAACCCAACTTCTTAACCCTATCTCTTAGCTAGGACAATTTATGCATGATTTAGAGTTTTCATTTATAGTTTAATTATGTTTTTGATAGCTTAAAAAAAAAGAAGGATCAATAGCTGCCTGAGAATATGCATTAAATTAATAAGTGTGCTTTGAGGCAAGTTGAATTTGTGCATGCCAGATTTCTAATTTAAATATTTGATGATTGTGTGAATCAAATATACACCTCACTGCTTGGGAACTCACTTGTAAAAATTCAGAATATTGTGCTTACACTTATTGCCATAATTGTGTATGAGAGAATTTTCTTGTTGCATGTGTGGTGGATTCTGGAATATGAATGAAATGCATGATTAGAGAAATTTATGATTGGCATGTGTATAATCAATTTTGCATCTTAGAGGCTTGTCTGATTCCCTTTTGAGGCAAAATCCTAGGCAATTCTTTTTCAAGGAAATGACTAGGGCATTTGTTTGGACCGATTGAGCTTTTCAAGCCAACCTTGATTGAATGAGTTCCTTAGTACCCCTTTTGAAGCCTAGTGTGCGTGTGTGTGGCCTAATTTTTCCTTCTTTAACCCTAATCTCTCCACCCTCTTAAACTATGCCTGTGTAAGAAAAATCTTTGCCCCTCATTACAGGTCCCTTGTTAAGCATAAGATTGAGC
The DNA here is from genome assembly GCA_029884605.1 of Ormosia emarginata. Taxonomy (NCBI): domain Eukaryota; kingdom Viridiplantae; phylum Streptophyta; class Magnoliopsida; order Fabales; family Fabaceae; genus Ormosia; species Ormosia emarginata. The sequence continues at coordinate 13,778,360 of JAQQTP010000079.1, read as the reverse complement.
AGTTCTGTTGGTTTGAGCCATAGTGTTTTGCATGATGCTAAGAATCTAGGAATTTGTGATTACCAACTTTCATTCAAAAATGGTATCCATAAAAAAAAAAGAAAAAGAAGAAAGAAAGAAAGTAAATAAGTGGGTTGTTGTGTAAATTGAAGCCCTTTTGATTATGTGATGAGAAAATGGAATAAAGAAGGTTGATTCTTCAATTTGGATTTTGTTTGTGCATCTACATGCTTGGCTTGATTCAATGGAAGTGGTTGATTATGTGTTTGATATTTGAATTCAATTCCTTTCCCTTCTTTCTTAGCCACTACCCTTAGCCTTACATTACAAGCTTAAAAGACCCTCATGATCTTTGATTCTGACTTGCCTACATTAGTGGAGAAAGGGATGAAGGACATTCTTTTGAGAGTATATGTACATTTTATAAATTCATCCATCTTGCTCTTCATGATTTAGAAAAGGTCTTAAACACATGAGCTTGGGAAATCTTTCATGCACAAAAATGGCATTGAAGGGTAATCATGATAGTTGGGAATTTCTTGCATGTGTGGACCTTGTTGTGAGGTTTAAATGTAATTTCTGAGGGTATGAATGATAATTGGAAGTTGGTACTACCTTAGTTCACTTTGCGTCATGTTTCTTGACCTTTGGATTGGATTGTTTTCCCTTTTCCTTTGCTTGGATTTGTTTACTAGAGGACTAGCAAAACTTTAGGTTTGGGGGTTTGATAACTTCAGAAAATGAAGTTAATTCACTTGAATTTGATTGTATTTGAGCATGTTATCCTTAAGTTTTCAAGGCCATAGGTTCAATTATTGCATGACTTTGGTGAATTAAGCTTGTTAATTCAATTGATTAAGAATTGAATCATTGAAGATCTTGTTTATGGAAGTTGGATGGATTATGGTTTGATAGACTTTAGCATTGTTTTGATACAGGTATCTAAGATGGGAAAGGCCTTAGAAGGGATAAGGAAAGTGAAGAGAAGCTCAAATTGTGAAGAAAACATCAAGAGAAGGTGCTATCAACCCACGCCTAGGCATGACAAATCCATGCCTAGGCATGGCCCTTGCAGTTTCTCAAGGATCCCAGCCAGAGACATCCACGCCTAGGCGTGGCAAGTTCAGTTTTTCAGGATTTCAGACAGAGACCACCACGCCTAGGCATGGTAAAGTCACGCCTAGGCATGGGAAAGCCACGCCTAGGCATGGTGAAAACCCTGGTCCGTAATTTTGGCCCTTTTTATCTGATTTTGGAGAGCATTTTTGGGGATCTTCTGTTTTGGGACCTAAGCACGATTTCTAGAGACCAAGTGGGAGGAGGAGGAACTCTTGGAAGATAGAAGGATTCAAGTGAAGAGTCAAGATCAAGGAGGAAGATCAAGCATTGGATTCTCACCATTCTTGTTCATTCTTTCCCTTTTCTCTCTTGTTTTGTAATTTGATGGGTTTCTTGAATTCCTTAGTTTGCTCCTCTTTTATGATATGTAACTAAACTCTAATCTAGGGGCTCTCTAGGATCTTGCTATGGATTTGATTAACTTGTAATTGGTTGAGTATCCTTTCAATGAAATTGGTTTTGTCCATCCATATCTATGCTTAGTGCTTGTTATTGTTTGGCCATCAATTGCATGATTTTTTAATATTCCAATTGAACTATAAATAGGGTGTTGTGAATATGGATATGGTATGGTTGATGTATGTTTAACTAAGGGGATGAACACATACCTCTTGGTCATGCATGGCAAGTGTTTGATAATTGGTCTCAATGAGTGATTCTTATGTTAACTCACATGGACACATAGTGGATTAGCTAGGTTTCACATGGGTAATTGTCCTAGACATAGGCTCTTATTTATTGGTGGTTTTAGCTAACAAATATCATTTCATTGATTGGTGCTTGTTAATTGTAATTATTCATTGAAGTAGCAAGTGAATAGGGACCCCTAGGCTTTAATCATTCTCATATTCTCTTGTAGATTTGGTGTTTGGTGCTCTCTTATTTTATTTCTTTTAAATTGTTATTTTAATTGTAACCCACTCTCACATTTCAATTGCTTGGATAAAATATTGTGGAATTTAATTAAGTTTTAGCATTATTCTAATTGTCAATTCCTTGGGACACGATACTCTACTCTCAAATATATATTACTTGTCAACCCGTGCGCTTGCGGAGTTACGGTTATTAAACCAACACTTATAGTATAAACTCTTACTCTAACTTGAGCTTTGAGGTTAGGCACTGCTCATTGCTTCTGTGTGCACTTATTTAAAAGTACTCTGGTCAGCCATAAGTATAACATACTATTTGGCCAACATCACAAGGTCTACCACCATGTTATCTCCCATGTCTATCACACTTTGGTCCCTTCACTTCTGCTTAAACTTATTTGCCTTTATCTTAAGGATAACTAGGTCTAGAAGCACACTTCATATACTTATCATCCTCTCTCTTCCTATTATGAAAACCTTAAGACTTTTATTTCACTTGAGGCTAGTTGTAGGGACCCTCAACTGTTTTCTTTGAATGGCACTAATAACACTATTCTGCTTCTTTCAATCACTCAAAATTATGCTAGTCAAACTACTCTTAAGTCAATTCGATTCTATAACTTACTATGTATTCATCTTTTACTTCTTCGAACTTAGCCATATACTGACTTACTAACATGCCACCTTGTTTAGGTCTTTAGAGCTCTATCTCTTTGGCATTATGTTCACCAAAACTCTGCCTCCCTTTCTGACTTATAGGAGACAAACAAAACTCCCAGGTCATCTGAACAAACCTTAAAGATTTTCTCCATTTTCTTAAGCCACTTCCACCTACTCCAAACGGGTCTTACTTTCCCTTAATGGATGTAGGGTTAGCCTTTCTAAGCTTTGAGAGATTTGGAAGTTTCAATCTTTTACTACCACTACTCCATACATTAACTGTATTAGTGATACTAGTTGTTGAGATGAAATTTCTTCCATCATTTCTAAATCTCTGCTTGCGATGCTTTCTCTTAGCAGTTATCATCTTTATAACACTTTAGCTATATTCGTTGAACCTTCACTAGAAGAATTCCTATTTCTCTTAGTTCGCCTTGGTGAAGTAATGGTTTCCTATACATACTACGTTTAACAGTAACCATTAACACTCAAACCTAAGGCCTGTTATGCATTTCTATCCACACATCTCACACATGGGGCAAGAAATGTATAACGCTTAGCAAAAAAACTCGAAACTTTCCTAAGCCTAGTCAGTCCATACCCTGACTCACAGATGAACTACTCTAATACTATAATATAACAGCTTAATACCAATATCAAAGTTAATCTGACATATAACTGGATAAGCAGTATTAATCATGCTACTTCTAACTTAAACATCAATTATTCTATAACATTTAAATAAATAATTATGGAGGTCATATCTAAAAGTCATACATATATACAACTTTTACATCCTCAAAGAAAATATAAATAATTACATAAGTTTTGAACTGAAAACATTAAAATTAAACTAATCTAGTTCTTCTGTTCTCTTTATCTTCTTACCTTCTTGTAGGGCCTTGACTTGAATTTACATGGAAACACAACAGGGTGAGAAATCTTAATTCTTAGTAATTTATAAAACTAGACATTTAGAACATATAAATACAACCTTATTACATAAGAAGTAAAACATGTTATAAATGTACTCTCATGCCTCATCTTTACTCATTTACGGAGGCATACTACACTAACATCTTTGGTCTAGTCATTCATTAATGTGATATAAGTACTGTACAAATATCAACTCGCAATGAATAACACTATTAACTTTGGATTAATATTTGCAATAAGTAAATGAGTCTCTACTCACTACTACTAGAACATTCACATTCTGACTCTATATAAACTATAACATCCTCTTTTTAGCATGTTCTAGTTGTATATGGTCATAGAAGTACCATAATACTTGTGTAACATGTCTACTAAATTTTGTGACGATTTGAGTTAATTTAGGCACTTTGTCGTAACACAGAATGTGCAAAATGACTATTTTAACTCAGGATAATAACATAAATGCTAAATTAAAGGAAATAAATATGAAAAAATTATTTCTAGGTCACAAATGTGTGAAAGAGGATATAGTTAAATTTTGAGGACAAACGGAGTTAGTTCAGTATTTTTAAGGACACTGCAGGAGTGTTTAAGTACCGGATTAAGGTGCAGCGGATATGGAAAATTATAAAAAAGATGAAGCAAGAATCTAGATGAATCCTAAAATTTATTCTAAGGTTGTTGGAGGTTAGGAAACTTGATTTAGTAAAATCATGGTGTTCCTAATAAATGCAAAATTTAGTAAAGGGACCAAATTGCCCTTCAAGCTTTATTTTAAAGTGAGATTTGATCTCACTTTCCTCTCATCTCTCTCGCATGTTCATTCTGCAAGAGGGAAGAAAAACAAAGAAAGAAAAAAGGGAGAGGAAGAAAGAGAAAATGGAGAAGAAAGAAAGAGAATCAGGAGACAAGAGCAAGAGTGGAGATTCATCTTCAAGCTTGAGGCAGGAGAAAATCTTTCTACAACTCCTCTCTTTTATTTCCTTCATTTGTTTGAGTTTTTACAAGAAAATGAGAAATGGGTTTTGGATGATAAGTTGGGGTTTCTATGCTTGGTTTTCATTTAAGGGTGGATGTTAGTTTATTTTTAGTTTGGTTGAAGTGTGGTAGTGATTTTAAGCATGTGTATGCCTTTGATTTCCTATGATTTTGAGAATTTATAAATAAAAAAAAAGGTATTTGAGGTTGTGGCTTATTCACAAATTTGTATTAAAATGATTTGAGATTGTATATGAAGTATTTATCATGTTTAGAGGACATGATTATGGTTAGAAATCATTTAGAATTGAAATTTGGAAAATTGGAAGAGGATTGGAGATGAACAAAACAACATAAAATTGGTTTTGTCTACTGGCGCCTAGGCGCCCAGTGACCAAAGAGGAATTTCTGTGCGCTACCCAGCCAGTGCCCAGGTGCTGAAAGATTGGTGCTTGAGTGCAAGTCGTGAAGCACAGTAGAGCATAAACTAGTCTTTGGGTGCTTGAGCGCCCATCACTCAACGCCCAACCGCCCATCGGGCAGAAAATGAATTTTTATTCTATTGTTTGAAAAGTTAAATTTTTAATGCAATAAAATGATATTGTATGTTATTTTGGATGAAGATAAGTATGAGTAATTTATGATAAGTGTGATTATGTATAAGTTTAATTATGAATAGTAAGGTTTGTGAGATGAATATGTATTGAATGAAGACATGAAATAGAATGAATGGTATATTGCTTTATAAAAGGAATTACGTTATAAATTAAGAATGGATGTTGAATGAATAGTATATGAAAGTATGTATATCAATGAATGATGTTGAGAATGCATATTGATATATGCCTGATAATGGCTAATACTAACAACCATAATATTGGGATGCAAAATAAATAAATGATAAAGGTAGGTTGAGGTTGAGTGAATTATTCCCTCTTTACTTAGAATATGAAAAGATTGAGTAACTATGTAAATGATGCAAAGTATAATTAAGTCGCTCCCTTATTGTGCAAGAAAAATCATGATTATGTGAAAAGTGAAAAGAAGAAATGGTTTATAATCAACTATGCATGTTTTGTTTTCAACCTTGTTGCTTACTAATTTCCATGTATGAATGGCCCTAAGGCTTGAGCCAAAAGGGAGCTCCTAGTGCCAGGGTTATGGGTATTAAGAGTTAATCCTACTATTGTAGGAGAAGATAACCATTATATCCAATATGATATTAAGGGTTAATCCTACTATTGTAGGAGAAGATAACCACACATACCAGGTAGTGCAAGGAGGTAAGGAACAAAAGGGCTTCCTACTTCTTCCTACCCAAGATATACAGGGAATAAAAGGGTATCTTGGAACAAAGGTTTCCTGGAAAGGTACAAGTAACATGTGTTTTCTAAAATAAAATCTTTTAAAAACATTGCATAAACATACTTTAGGGTTTTTATTAAGCATAATCATACATCACTATGCATTGCATAAAATGGCAATTGTATGGACAATTGTCTTGTTTTTTTAGAATTAAATTAACAAAGACCTAGGTTGATGCCTAACTTGAGAGCGTCCCAAAAGAATGAAATATAGTGATTATGTTGAGGGATATTAATTGATGTGGATTATTATTATTTTATGTTTTATTATAAAAGATGAATACCTTTGATGTAAGTTATGTATACTTAGTACTAATATTCAAATTGATTGTGATAAAGGAATCAATTTGAAATTGTATGCAAAGGATTTTTATAAAGAATAATAATTGAATCTCTATTTTGAGAGATAGAGGTTCGATTTTGGCGGTTTGCCACCTCTATAACTTATATATATATATATATATATATATATATATATATATATATATCTGTGTGTGTGTGTGATGAGTTTTAAACAAAGGATGTGTTTTTTTTCTGAAACATCTGGATTTATTATGATGACGCGTTTTTAAAATGTACTATTAAGAATTGTTAATTCTCACCCCAGTGTTTTCTGTTTCCATGATAAATCCAGAGAAGGATCCAGGCAAGCACAAGACAAAAGGACCGAGCCTTAGCAAAGAAGCTTACGAAAATATATTAGTTATGTACTTAAATTTATGATTCTGTATATAAGTCTTCATGATTAGTTGTATAGAAGTTTGTAATCTCAGACATATCAGATAGATATTTAGTAAAGAGCAAGTTTCCAAATGAGTTAAATGTCTTGCTCTCTTACTTTTATAAAAGCTCTATATAATTTTACATTGATAACTGTTATACAAGTTTTAATTTATGTTTTAAGTTTTAAGTTTAAAAGTAACATACTTAATTCTATTTACTTAGTATACTTAGAGTATACTATAGTATATAGAATTAGGGTGTTACATAAACGTTCATGTAGCAACTTCATAATCCAATGCAAAACTCATACACATAACTTAGCTATTCCTAAGAATTGTGTTCCCTTGTATTTATTTGTGTAGGATAGGTTAAATGACCCTTAGACTACCTTGTAATGAGTGGATTGTTCCATCAGATAATAATGAGTGTACTACTTCCACTATATACTTGATGATGAGTGGATTGTTCAATATACTATTTCTGCAACATCATATCTAATGATGAATGGACTATTCCATGTACTACTTCCACTACATCATATCTGATGATGTATGGACTTACTATTTTAGGATTTGCAACAAGTAATAGAGTCTTTACTATATACCTCAAGAATACTTATATTTCCTTACTTTATGTGAATATCCACTAATTAATCCATTATCCTTAACTAACTCAATTGAAGATAAGACAATCGTTCTTGCAATTGTCAAATATCAACCTTTCTTGGCAAAATATTTATCTCAATCCTTCACCTGAAATAATAATTAACTCATCATTCACCTGACATAGGATTTAACTCATCCTTAGCCAAGATTTAGCTCATCATTAGCCTAACATAGGATTTAACTCATCCTTAGCCTATTAGGATTTAACTCATCCTTAGCCTAGCATAGGATTTAACGCATCCTTTTGATATGGATATTAAGCTTGACTCGCTTAATTTCCCTTGGTAGAGAGCTTGACTCACCCTTGTTACCATTTATATGAGTGCTTTTCTCACTCCTCATGTTGTTAGACAAAGAGCTTAACTCACTACTTTGTCCTAAGAAGAGTTCTTTTCTCACTCCTCTACCATACTTGGTAAAGTATTTTTCTCACTCCTTTACCATGACAAGGCATTTTTCTCACTCCCTTGTCTCACAATTCCACCTTTAGCAAAGTGTTTTTCTCACTCCTTTGCAAGGTCAAGGGGCTTATCTCGCTCCCTTAGTTAGGAATTGTGTACTATGGTTCAACTTCATAAATAAGGGAACCAACTCTTACTATGGTTCAACCTCATAAACAAAGGAACCAACTCTTGCTAAATACTCTACTCAATTCCAACTTAATGATAGAATAGAGTATTTGTACTATAACTAGCATAATCAACTCAACATTATCTATAATGGGCTAATTATGCCTCGATGATAAGTATCACTTTCTTATCAAACTTGTTTCTAAACTACCTTACAATCACATCATAACTTCTCATGGGATATCTAAAATATCCTAAGTTATCTTTGATGCTTGATACTTTACCTAATGTAATCCCTTACTTTTGATTGCATCAAGTATCATAAAATTCTCATACTTTCTAGGAGATAATTTTTCTCTTGACATGTCCCTATTAGCATATTAATACACTCCAAAAAGGATGTATAAAGGCTACCATTTAGTAGGGAATTCAATCTAATTAAGATAAAATCTTGAGAAAATAAACACTAGGCACCTAAGCTCCCGTTCTCCTATGTTTGAGTGCTCGTAGCACGCTTGGGTGCTCTCTACACAGTGTTGGAGCAAAGGCCTGGCAAAGAACTGCTCTGTTGTGCCCTGCGACTAGCGCTTAAGCACCCCACACCTAGCGTTGGTCGTGCAGAGACCTAAAGTTGAGCTACTGGACAGTGGGCGCTTGGGCGCCTAACACCTAGCGCCTGAGCACTAGTCACCAAGAATGGATTCTGCATAATTCTACAGAATCTGTGTGTTGTTCCCTTAGAGCAACACTCATTTCCAATTAATTGAGATCAGATTCCTTATGATTCCTAACACCAAAAAAAACCTTTAATCTTGTTGCAACTCTCTTGTAACCTATTAATTCACTTAAGTATGTATTTAGGTCCAAAATCACACTATCTTAAACTCATTCTTAGGCTCCTTATCAATGAACCCAACATGATTCATCTTAAGCCATAAATAGTTATCTTGATCTTACTAAGCTGAAATTATCCTAACTTAATCCTTAGAATCAAGAACCAAGCCAAGAACATAGATTTGGCTATCCAAATCCCTTTTCTAGTCATGAAAACCTATGTCCATTCAAGATGAATAAAGAGGAAAAAGATGAATATAAACCCCTTACTTCTTATGTAGATGAAGATCTTCAAGCCTTTGTCTTCCTTTTGATCTTCCCTTTTTTCTTCTTTTTCCTTTTTATTCTTTCTTCCCCTTTCTCTCTTCTCTCGTTTCTCTCTTTCTTTCTTGGTTTTTATGCTTCTTTTATCCGTAGAGCGGGAGAGATAAAAAGAGAGAAGTTAAAGAAAGAGGATCGAAACAAGTTTATGGGTTGAAACTTATATCTGTTGATAACTTTACAAAATGTAGTTATTTGTGCTCTATATTTGTGCTTTATAGATTGCTTAGTCCTTGTGTTTATGTATATCTGGAAGGTTTTAGGTTTATATTTGTCAAATGCAATTTGGACACCTTCCTATATGTTCTTGAGCAAATTGTGCATATTCTTAAATGATTAAGTGGATTTAAAACTTATATTTGACTTGGTGATTTCTCTAATGCAGGACGAGCTCAAAAGAGATTAAATGATGTAAGCCAAGACCCAACATTAGAGGATAAAACCATGGAAGCATTCCAGCAGAGCGCGCCACGGTGCTGGGAAATGAACGTCGTGACGTGAGCACCTCACTTGCTGTCCCCGAGTCATGGAAGCAGCAGTGTTGGGTAATGCACGTCGCGGCATGATGCGCCTCACCTGCTATCAGTACTTACACCTGAGGCATATGCACCGCGGCGTTGGGTAACGCACGCTGTGACGTGACGCACTGAACTGAGCCTATAAATAGATTTTTATCAGATTTTCTTAGGATGGCCGTTTGGGGTTAGAGAAGCTGCATTAGGTCTTTGTTTCTAAGGCTGAATGAGGCCAAAGGAGCTAAGGTTAGGGGGTATCTTCCCCAAAGAGGGAGATTCAAGCATCAATGGCAACATCTATAAGCCTTTCCTCATTTATTCCTTTTCTTTCTTCTCTTCTCTGATTTTGAACATGTATTTTGTGATTCTATTTTCATGTTCAATGATGTAGCAGTTGTTTTAGGGAATACTTTGAATCTTTTTTATGAATATTAATGATTTTGTTCTCCTTTGAGTTTGTATGGATGTATGATTTTGTTCAATCATATGGTTCTTAGTGCTCCTGATAATTTGGCCAATTGTTAAGTGATTTGTTGAAATCTAATGAGCCTAGACATAGGACTTTGGGTTTTAAATCGTATGTATGGTTGATGTATGTTCGATTTCATTCTAATGGTGGGATGGGTTGATTCACTAATAGGATAGAAATATACCTCTTAGCTATGCATAACGTGTTGGGAATTGCGGATTAAAAATCGCGCAGTGGAATAATAGAATTCCCTCACAAGATCCATGCAAAAATTCCATAATCTGAGTTTTTAAAAGTTTACCTCTTGAAGCATGATAAACACAAGCGAGGTGAATCACCAACACCGTAATAGCGACGATGTCTCTGCGGTATCCACACGAACAAACTTGCAAAAGGAGTCACACCTCTGTTTCGCGGTGCTAGCTGCGAAGAGAAGAAAACCTTTCACTGTCTTTCACTCACTTTCTTAGGTGTGGCTAGGGTTGTAATGTTACGTACATAGCAGCCCCCTTAGCAGTACTATTTATAATAGTGGCTGCCTAAAGTGAGTGTGAGCAGTAGCAAGGTAAGCTGTGCAACCCTAAACCCATCTGTCATGAGTTTGGGCCACAATTGAATCTGAATCCAACTTGGATCCTTATTGCTACAATTTAGTCTGTTCTAAGTGTGTGACCCTGTAGGTTCTCATGACGTTGGTGTGAATACTCAATTTTGACCGGACTAAAAAATAATAAATATAAAAAAAAAGAGGAAAATTAATTAAAAAAAAAAAAAATTAATTATGGCCCACCTTTTAGCCCATTTTACTTAGCCTTTTTTTTTATTTCTAAACAGATTAAGCTCATCTTAGTCTTAAAAATAATAATAATAATATAAAAAAAAAAAAATAAAAATAAAAATAAAAAAAAAAAAAAAAAAGAAAATATAAAATATAAAATAAAAAAATAACAAAAAGGTATAATATAAAAAAAAAGGGCACAACACACACGCACTCTCTTTTTTTTTTTTTATTTTATTTTAATCACTTTACACTCATAACTCACTAATTGCACTCACCCACTCGCATATCTAACCACTCAAGACAAGACTCACTATCACTCGCATATCCACTCACTAATCACTCAACACAAAGACTCACTAATCACTCTTGCATATCCACACACACAAAGACTCAATTGCACTCAATTGCAAAGACTCAATTGCACTCCATTCACTTTGCACCTAATTGCACTCCACTCACGGCACTCAATTGCACTCTTTAATCACATTACACTCCAAATTGCACTCAATTGCACTCACCCACTCTGCACTCACCCACCAGACACACACGGCACTTTTTCTTATATATTCACTCACAAAGACACACACAGAGGAGAAAAAGATTAGATTTTCTGGCTTTGAACGAGAAAAAAGAGAGAACATTAGAGGGAGGCAACACAGGGGGGAGAAGACTGATTTTCTTCTTCTTTTTTTTTCTTCTCACGTATTCACTGTCTTCCCTCTCATCTCCATCAACCCCACAACCATCCTTCACCACCCTCCAGCAGCCCCATCATTTCACAAACAGCCCCTCCATTCTCGCCATCTCCTTGCCATCTTCCTTCACACCCACCACTGCAACCGTAGCAACCATCTTCCACCCATCCTCTTCACCATTTTCTCTCCACGTAAAACCAAATAACGCTCCAACCGTAACCTTCAACAACAACCTCCCCCGCCATCTTCCTCCATCAACCCACCATAACAACACCATAACTCATTTCCTACCTCCACTCACAAACCTTCAACCAAGGCACCTCCATCATCATCTTCCTTCCATATTCAACCAACACCATAACTCATCTCGAAGCCTCCATACAAACCACCCACCTTCATTCAAACCCATCCTCTACGTAGCTAACCTTCCATCTTTCCATCTTCAACCTTCCTCACACACCATAACCACCATCTCCATCATCTCCCTCTTCCATTTTCCAACTACCCAAGCCACCATCTTCTCCTCACCAACCTCCACCTCCGTAGCACCACTCATCTCCATGGCTTCCAACCCATAACAGCCCCCTCAACGTCCAAGACAAGCACTCAACCGTAGCTTCACCATCACCCTTCTTTTCCAAGCCTCCAACCGTGAACCGAGAGAACCTCCATGCAGCCACCTTCTCCACACCTACCGAGTTGACTCAGTGGCCATCTCCTTCAACCTTCCAGCAGCTTCATCTCCCTGCCTGAACCATCATCACCATCCCCTCCACAGAATCATTTTCTCACTATAAACCAGCTCCTACCTTATCACCAAGCCCCCACACGAATCACCATCCACTTTCACCTCTTCTTCCCACCACCCCTCACGTAACTAGGTGTGTTTCGTGCTTTCTTTGCTTCTTCTGGTTTTCTTTTCTTATGTTTCCATGCATGCAGTTTTCCTTTTCTCTTACGAGGGCTTTATTACTTGTTTCTTTTATTTTATGTAATATATATATATATACATGTGTTTGGATTCCTTTTGTTTTTACGTAGTTGTGTTACGTAAGTAATGTATATATGTGTATAGATTTTTTTAGGGTGTTGAGTAAGTAATATATATATATATATATGTGTGTGTTTAGTTCCCTTTGGTTTTTACCGTGTTGTGTTACGTAAGTAATATATATATATGTGTGTATACGTAAGTAATATATATATATATATGTGTAATGTTTAATCCTTGTTTGATGTTTTTATTTATTTATTTATTTGATAGTATGTTTTAAATTGTGTATTATGTTTAAAATAAAAAAAAAAAAAATGTGAAGTTAGAAGATCTAAAAATAAAAAATAAAAATCAAGCATAGTGGTGTTTATATAAAAGGGTAAATAAATATAAAAAATAATAAAAAGGGTTTAAGAAAAAAATTAAAAATAAAAGATAAAAAAATTTTAAAATTTTTTTTTAATGCAATGACTAATGAAGTTGATTGAATAGCGGATGCTATCTTCAATGTCGTTTGAATCATAAGGGTTTATTGAATAGCTTCGTGCTAATTTGAATCCTGTGCAAATTTTTTTTTTCTTTTCAAAAAAATATTTTCTTAATTAAAATCAATCAACTCACAATCATTTTCTACAGAACTACGTGACTTTGAGTTCCTCATTGCACCTGAGGGTACGTAGGAGCAGAATTTTAATTCTGTCAAGTCCAAAATTAAATTTTCACAATTTGATTTTTCTTTTCTTAAAAAAAATAATAAAAAAATAAAAATAAAATATTTTAAAAGTTTTTTTTTTTAAAGGAGTAAAATAAATAAATTTGAGATTATTAAGTTTTTGCACAATTGACTTAAGGTACCGCTTCGGACGGTGTGTTAGTGTGCTTTGTGGGATTAAGTTTCCACCCTTCCTTAACCATAACCGACTCCCGAATCCAATCTGGTTCCAAAGACCATTTTCTAAAAAAGGTTTTCCAATTTTTCCTAATTTAAATAAAATTGGTGGCGACTCCATTTTCATTTTAATCAATTTTTTAAAATCACGCGAGTTTGCTATCCCGCCGCGATCTCGGTCGCGACAGATGGCGACTCCGCTGGGGACACTTGGAGAGTCAGGCCTGTTGTAGTTAATTGTGCAAAATTTTAATAATCTCTATGTATTTATTTTACCCTTTTCTTGTTTTATTTTTTTTGTTTTCTTATTTGTTCGTAAATAGTTTTTGATTAATGCTTTTATGTAAATACTTGATAACATTATTTTGTGTATATTTTTAACTTGTATATATTTTTGTACTTATTTGTTGAAACCCTAGGGTAGATGATTGTTGGCTAGTTGTTGTATATATGTTTTGCAGGTTGGGGGGTAGTTTTTTTGGTCTTTTTGAATTTTGTTGTACAGGTTTGTATGCTCCCTCACACACGTCACTATCACTTACCTCACACACAAGCTCTATACCCGGGCTCAATACCTTGTAGGATTAGATAGAGGGCGAAGTAGTGTTGCTTTGAGAGACCTTTGGTCTCCGAATAGGCACATGAAAATCCCTCACTCAGATTGAACTCTTTCCGCTTGTAACCTATCATGGGTGAGGATGGAGGACTCTTGCTAGCCAAAGTGTTGGTGACAGTAAGGGACAATCTGGGGACCATGACTTTTTAGAAGTTTAGATCTGTCCTGAAAATCTTGCACTGATAGATTGAACATAGTGATCACAAAATTAGAGTCGTGACTTTAAGGAAATCCAACCTTTAAGTTTCATCTGATTAGGACACAAAGGGAGCGTGCTTTTTCTTTATCTGTTCATTTCTTATATCATTCATTCTTTGTAAAAAAAATAAAAAGGGAATGTTTCATCTTACATTTTCATATCATTTGCATGACTTTTGTAGCTTTTTTTTTAAACAAAAGCGAAAAAAAAAACATGCATTATCTTGCATTTGCATGACATTCAAAAAAATCAAAAAAAATACCTCATCTTGCATTTTTTTTTGTCATTTTCTTGCATTCCAAAAAATAAAAAAATATACATTTTATTTTCATAGCATTCCAAAAAAAAAATTTAAAATCATGCATTTTCATGTCATTCATAATTTAAAAAAAAAAAGATAAAAAAAACATATACATCTTACATTTCCATGGCATTGATCGCATCTTTTAAAAAATAAAAAAGGGAAAGAAAAAAGAGAAAAAATGTTTCCAAAATTCATTCATTTCACCTTATGCATCCCATGCATTTCATTCATTTCATTTTATGCTTCTCATGCATCTCATTCATTTCATCTCGTCTTTGTTAATAAATCAAACTGGTTCGAATCATTGCGCGACCTAGGAAAGAAGAGACCAATCTAACCCGAGTTCACAATACAAGATCTCGGACCGAATGGTCACCGATAATTCTCGAGACAGAAGAAACTTGAGTAGGGAGGTCGACGAAGTGACAGGGGAGGATAAACGAGGTGTCGAGAAATCAAGTGAGGTTGGAAGCGATATTGCAAGATATAAGGGAGTCTCTCCACTTAATCGGGGAAACAGGAATGCAAATGGGGTTGAAATGTATGCAAACGTGCCACCGTGAATCGCTCCAATCTACTCGGCCGTAACCTCAAGCATCGCTGCAGAATCCGCGAGCAACCACCTCAAACAACATCAATAGTCACGCCCATTGGGGAGGGGTATCATGCTTTAGAAGGCGCTCATAATGAAATCCCCGGTTATGCAGCCCTACCAGGAACCACCTCATGTGTCTATTCCGAGGCAAGTGACATTGCCTTATTCTCGGGAATAGTCACGTCGTAACTGAGAAAGATAAGATGAAAGAAGATTGGATGGAGAAAATGGAGGAACAGATTAAGGCGATAAAGGGCCCCAATGCTTATGGACCCTTGAGGATAGCGGAGTTGTGTCCTACCACAGATGTAATAATCCCCAACAACTTCAAGATTCCCGATTTTTTGTGAAGTATGACGGGAGCAAAGCAACCCTCGTTTCCATTTGATCGGTTATGGGACTAAGATGGTGTTTGGTCTAGGGATGATAAGTTCCTCATCGCTTTCTTCCATGAGAGTCTTACTGTGTCCCGCCCTAGAGTGGTATCTTCGGTTAGACCGCTCCAGATCTCGCGTTGGACGGAATTGGCTGATCTATTTATGGACCAATACAAATTCAACTTGGACGCAGCCCCAACCCGGAACAATTGAGTTCAATGCGAAAGGTAATGAAGAACCGTTCAAGCAATACGCGCAGAGGTGGAGAGCATTGGCGGCTCAAGTCCAGCCCCCATTAACATTGTCTGAGATGTGCTCGTATTTCTTAGGGACCCTAGGAAACCCTTTTATTGGGGCGATGGCTGGGGCAGCCTATAAGGATTTTGCAGATTTAATAACTTCTGGAGAAAGAATTGAAATATTGGCCAAAACTGGGAAGTTGCCAATGAGTAGCACAGAGAATACTACTTTCAAGAAAGGATTCCAGCCAAAGAAAAAAGAACCTGAAGTGAATTATATCCAACCTCAACAGAATTTCGACCACGATATAGCTCAAGTCATCAGCCATCATACAACCCCAACCCTCGCTTTTCATACCAAACACTGCCACTGCCTCATTATCCATCCCACCAAATTATACCGGCCACAAACTTCATCCCAACACCACAATTCCAAGTTAACAATGTCCCCTCGCCACAACCATATACACCAACTCGCCCAACTTATACTCAATACCCACCTCCACATTCGCAAAATTTCCCAAATTACACACAACCTCGACCAAACTTTCAAAATCAAGGTCGTTTTCGTCCCCAAAACTTACCCCCTTTCCCAAAACTGTCCATCCTAAATGCAGATTTATTTCAAAGGTTGTTTGATGCTCACCTCATTTCGGGGAATCTGTACGTCCCCTACAACCACCATTTCCAAAGCATGGTACAACCCAAATTTAACTTGCAAGTACCATATGGATATTGCAGACACTCAATCGAAGACTGTGAGTCTTTTAAGACTATGCGGTAAGGAAACTTATTGCCCGTGGAAAGCTGGATATTCAAGAGGAGGCTGGACCTAGCATTATTAACAACCCAATCCCTAACCATGGTGGAAGGAATGAGGCAAATGCTGTGGAGATTGAAGGACCGCCAATAAGAAGGGTTATGAGTCTGCGCACACCGATGACTCAAATATTTGAGGGATTGAAGAAGGCAGGTTATGTTATCACTGCACCAACTTCGTCAATGAAAGAATATGAGAGGTATGATGAAGAGTCAAGTTGCGCTTACCATTGTGGGGGAATAGGACACGATATTGAAAATTGCTGGGACTTTAAAGTTCGAGTCCAAGGTTTACTCACTTTGGGAGTAATACATGCGAGGCAAGGGTTAGCCTCCTCCGAAGAGGTTAATGTGGTTGAACGTTTTGTACTCAAGGTACCACCTCTCAATCAATCCCCGACACCGGATAAAGTAGTGGTGATGGTCAAGAAGCCAGCACCATTTACTTACAATAATACTCATTCGGTGCCATGGAATTATGAAACAAAAGTAGAGATGAAAGGAGTCGAGGAGGCGTCAAAGGCTCAAGTGACCGAAATTCACCAGATGAAGAATCAGACAAATATAATTACAAGGAGTGGGCGATGCTATGGCCGGTAGAGAAATAGAGAAGAGGAAAGAGGGAAGTTCAAAAGAAGAGGAAAGAGGGAAAGAAGAAGAGGAAGAATTTCTCAAGATCATGAAACAAAGTGAATACGACGTGATGGAACAATTGAAGAAGACTCCAAAGCAAGGATATCTCTTCGTCACTCGTATTGACATCGGAATTGCATCGGAAAGCATTGCTAAGAGTACTAAGTGAAGCTTATGTCAAACCCGATGTTACCCCCCCCGAGAATGTTGTCGGCATGGTGGATCCAAGAAAGCGTGTCAACATGATTGTATTTATGGATGAAGAGATCACCTCTCGGTCGAGAAAAACCCACGGGCTTTACATATAACCCTAAGATGCAAAGGGTATATAGTTGCAAAGGTTCTCGATCGATGGAGGGTCTCAGCACCGAATATCCTACCAAGGTCTACTCTAACCTCATTGGCAATAAGTGAAGATGAACTCGTCCCCTCGAGAAATGGTAGTGCGAGCCTTTGATGGAAATAGAAGAGGCATCATGGGAGAGATAGTGTTGCCGCTAGAGATTGGTCCAAGCAATTTTCAAGTACTTGTTCCAAGTCATGGATATGGAGCCTGGCTATACCATGTTACTAGGGAGGCCATGGATCTATACCGCCGGGGCTGTTCCTTCCACCCTGCATCAAAGTGTTAAATATATTGAGAATGGGTCAGTCATCACCATACATGGAGAGGAAGAGATTATCTTTGTCAAAACCGCTTTCAAGTGCCATATGTGGAAAGTGCAGAAAAGGAAGAGGAGAACCTGTGGCACAGTTTCGAAGTAGTTGAAACTGGACTCGGTAAAGATGAATCTCTCACACCAAGTGTGAATCAAGTGGTTGCTCGGATCATGGCTAGTAGTGGATACCAGGAAGGAAAGGGTTTGGGTTCAAAGCTGCAAGGTACTCGGTCGCCAGTGTCACTCCCAGGAAAGTCAGACAAGTTTGGGATAGGGTACGAAGTATCTTTGGAGGAGCATATGAGGAGCATGACTCTTGGAAGAAAGAATGACAAGGGCAAAGTGAAGTATATTCCCCATCTGAGAGAAACATTCCCAGCACCAGCCGAGGTAATCATGCCTGAAGAAGTCCTTCGTCCCCAATATCGTCTCACTATCAATGCTTTGCATGAAGAAAGTCAAGAAGAGCACAAGGCAATCCGTCCTGTTACTGATGAGGAGCCGCTGAAGAACTGGAAATCTGAACCAATTATTGATGTGATTGTTTCAAAGTAATTGTCCTGTCATTCTGTGAAACAGATGTTTAAGTTGTTCTGAACTTATGGTTTATGTTATTTGAGACATTGATTAAATGAACTTGCATGAATATTCAGCATTTCTCTTCGTTGCACTTTCTGACTTATCCTTTTGCATTTTTCTTTTTACATTTCTGTACCATATCGTGTTCTTTCTTTGTCATTCCTGCTTTATTCTGCTTTTCCAACTCCACACAAAATGGCTTTCCAGGGATATGAGTTTCATAGAAAGTTTGCCTCATGAAAGGGACTTCGAAAACTCATCAATTGATTCTCCTGCAATGTTTGATGAAGAAGACCTTGGATCTGGGGAAGAGGAAGACGTTGTTGAAAATTTTTCAAAATTACTGGAGTACTCAGAGAGGGGATTTAACTTGAATGGCGAAGAAGCAGAGGTGGTCAACATGGGGACAGAGGAAGAGAAGAAGGAATTGAAAATAATGGAAAACCCGGAGTTTGAAGAAATGATCACGTTGTTCAAAGAGTATATGGATGTTTTTGCTTGGTCTTATCGGGATATGCCAGGGTTAGACCCAGAAATAGCATCGCACAAAATCCCACTCTACCCGAATATTGAGGCAAAGAAACAAAAATTGAGAAGGATGCATCCTGATATGTCTTTGAAGATTAAGGAAGAGGTGACTAAGCAGTTGGAAGCAGGGATTTGTGGAAGTGTCAAGGCACCCGAGTGGGTAGCCAATATCGTGCCGTGCCTAAGAAAGATGGAAAAGTCGAATGTGTGTGGACTATAGAGATCTGAATAAGGCCACCCGAAGGATGATTTCCCACTCCCTCACATTGATGTTCTGGTTGATAACACTGCTAAGAATCACAGGTTCTCATTCATGGATGGATACTCAGGGTACAATCAAATTCCCATGGACGTTAATGACAAAGAAAAGACCACTTTCATTACTCCTTGGGGAACGTTTTGTTACACGTGATGCCATTTGGATTAAGGAATGTTGGGGCTACTTACCAACGTGCTATGGTAGCATTGTTTCATGACATGATGCACAAGGAGATTGAGGTGTACGTGGATGATATAGTGGCCAAATCTAAAGAAGGAGAAAGTCATGTGGCGGTTCTACGTAAGTTGTTTGAAAGACTCGAAAGTACAAGTTGAGGTTGAATCCCGCTAAGTGCGTTTTTGGAGCATCTACCGGGAAGTTACTTGGATTCATTGTTAGCAGAGAAGGAATAAAGGTGGATCCGATAAAGCAAAAGCAATACAGAGATGTCCGCCCTAAGACGGAGCGTGAAGTGCGAAGTTTTCTCGGGAGACTCAATTACATTGCTAGATTCATTGCTAACTTAACCAGCACTTGTGAGCCTATATTCAAGTTGTTGAAGAAGCATCAACCAGGCAAATGGGATGAAGAATGTCAGGAAGCTTTTGACAAGATAAAGGCTTATTTAATGAATCCTCCTATTTTGGTACCCCCTACACCGGGTCGCCCTTTAATTTTGTACCTAACTGTATTACCAACCTCAATGGGGGCAATGCTGGGACAACATGATGAATCGGGAAAGAAAGAGCAAGCAATTTACTATCTGAGTAAGAAGTTTAATGATTGTGAAGCTCGTTACATGGCTATTGAGAAGACTTGTTGTGCACTGGTATGGACCTCAAAACGGCTACGACAGTATATGCTCTATTACACCACATGGTTGATCTCTCGAATAGACCCCATAAAATACATATTTGAAAGTCCTCATATTTCATTAAGAGTTTCAAAGTGGCAAGTGATGCTATCAGAATTTGATATCAAGTACATGACTCGGAAATCCATCAAAGGAAGTGTGATTGCTGATCATCTGGCTGAAAACCCTCTGGAGGGTGGACAACTAGTGACATCTGAGTTCCCTGATGGAGAAATACTGATGGCGGAAGAAGAAGAAGAACCAGGCTGGAAGATGTATTTTGATGGAGCGGTTAACATGCATGGCAGTGGCATAGGAGCCGTGGTTGTTTCACCAACAGGAAAGCAATACCCAGTTGCTATCAAGCTGGAATTTGAGTGCACCAATAATATTGCAGAGTATGAGGCCTGTGCTAATGGTTTACAAGTTGCAATTGACTTGGGGATCAAGCGGTTAAAGGTATTTGGAGACTCAAAGACTCATCATTTATCGTGAATGGTGAATGGCAAACCAAGGATCCGAAGTTGATACCTTATCAAAAGTATTTAATCCAGTTGGTTGAGAAGTTTGAGGAGGTGACTTTCTCCCATTTGACCCGAGACCAGAATCAGTTTGCGAGATGCCTTGGCCACTTTGGCTGTAATGACCAAGTTGGATGTTCATAATAATGTTCAACCCATCCAAGTGAAGATGCATAGTGAGCCTGCGTATTGTGCTAATGTGGAAGGCGAGCCAGATGGTAAACCTTGGTATTATGATATCAAGCGGTATATTCAACATAGAGAATACCCAACGGGAGCAAGTGAGGTGAATAAGAAGACTATCCGTCGGTTGGCGATGACTTTTTCTTGAATGGAGAGGTTTTGTATAAAAGGAGTCACGATGGTACTTTACTTAGATGCGTGAATGCTTGTGAAGCTCGTGTAATCATGACTGAGGTTCATGAAGGAATCTGTGGAACTCATGCTAATGGTCATATGATGGCTCGGAAAATTCTAAGGAGTGGTTATTATTGGTCCACAATGGAAACAGACTGCATAAATCATGTACGGAAGTGTCAAAAATGCCAGATGTATGCAGATCGAGTCAACACACCTCCTTTCCCTTTGCATAATTTGGTGTCTCCCTAGCCTTTCTCAATGTGGGGAATAGATGTCATCGAGCCCATTAATCCCAAAGCCTCCAATGGTCATCGCTTCATCTTAGTAGCAATTGACTATTTCACCAAGTGGGTAGAAGCTTCTTCTTATGCCAAAGATCACTCAAAAGGTGTTTTTGAGATTCCTCAAAAGGGATATTGTCTGCAGATATGGAATTCCGAAAGGATAATCACGATAATGGTACCAATCTCAATGGTGCTTGAGATTAAAAGTTCTGAGAATTTCGAAATTAAGCATCATAATTTAGCTCCTTACAGCCTCAGATGAACGGTGCAGTTGAAGCAGCAAATAAGAATGTTAAGAAAATTGTTGCTAAGATGGTGGTAAACTACAAAGACTGGCATGAAATGTTACCCTATGCTCTGCATGCATATCGTACTAATATACGATCAAGCACTGGGGCAACGCCTTTCTCTTTGGTATATGGGATGGAGGCTGTCTCTCCAATAGAAATTGAGATCCCTTCTCTAAGAGTTCTAATGGAAGCGGAGTTAGAAGAATCTGAATGGGTGAAGACTCGGTATGAGCAATTGAATATGATAGAAGAGAAGAGATTGGCAGCTATTTGTCATGGGCAATTGTATCAAAGCAGAATGGCCAGAACCTTCAACAAGAAAGTTCGTCCCAGGGAATTCTATTCAGGGGATCTGGTTTTGAAAAAGATTCTCCCTAACCAAGAAGACGCCAGAGGAAAATGGGCTCCGAATTATGAAGGCCCGTACATAGTCAAGCAGACATTTTCTGGAGGAGCGTTAATTTTGCAGAATATGGATGGAGAAGAATTGCCAAGGCCCGTGAATACTGATGTTGTCAAGAAATTCTATGCCTAAAAAGAAGAGAAAAAGCTCGTTAGGTTGAAAACCCGAAAGGGTGACCTAAGCAAAAGTTAGAGCAATTGAAAAAACGAAAAAAGAGAGTCCGTTAGGGCTGAAATCCCGAAAAGGCGTCTAAGCAAAAGTTAGGACAAATAAATAGGCAAAATCTCAAAGGAAGTGGGTCGAAACTCTTCGAGGGATTCACCAAACGGGGCAATTTTTGATGTGCGTCCAATCGCTTTACACGTGGCAAGTTGTTCGCATTGAATTGGCAATACACTGGGCAAAATTTTTGAGGAAATTAAAGAGAATTCATGTTGAAGGAGGTATCACAGTGAAGCGGTGATTGAGTTGTCAAGCATTTGCAAAGTGAATCAATTGAATGAGGAACAAGGAACCAATACTGGGGCAAAGTTTTTATTTTTCTTGCAATCTTTCTTTTGTCTTTCAAGTATGTGTCTTGTCAAAAGTCATGTACGATTACATTACCAAAATAATAAAAGGGAAGTTTGTTCATTCAACAAATTTATGTCCATTCATGAATGCATGCTTACTCATTAATTTATGTCTCAGATAAAATAAACTTAAGGTCAACAATTTGATCTGACAATTTTGCAACAATCCATCAATGATTAATTTAGATTAAAAGATCTCAGTAATTCAAGAAACAGGTTGTGATGTGTTGCCAAGGAGAACAAGGTGAAAAAAAAAAAAAAGAAATGAGAATATCTAAGGGAGTCTCAGCCGACAAAGGGTCTGATGAAGAAAAGCACGTGAACAAAGGGTTTGATTGGTTAAAGCTTTCCAAGATCGTTGTTGTTTCAAAGGACTTTTTAAAATAACAAAAAGAAAAAGAAAAAAGAAAAGGGAAAAAAGGAGAAAAGAAAAGAAAAAAAGAGAAGAAAGAAAATTTAAGTCCATGCATTTTAATTTCTGTTGAGCGCATCGGCTCCATGCATTTTAAATTCCTATCATTTAATTTTGAGCGCATCGGCTCCTGTCATTTATTCTTTGAGCGCATCGGCTCCATGCATTTTAAACTTGTGAGTGCATCAGCTCATTGCATTGTCATTTAAATTCTGTCATTTAAATTTCGGGACTCAGTTGCCCATTGTCATTTAAAATTTCGGGACGCAGTTGCCCATTGTCATTTAAATTCTGTCATTTAAAATTCGGGACTCAGTTGCCCATTGTCATTTAAATTCTGTCATTTAAATTTCGGGACTCAGTTGCCCATTGTCATTTAAAATTTCAGGACGCAGTTGCCCATTGTCATTTAAATTCTGTCATTTTAAATTTCGGGACGCAGTTGCCCATTGTTCTTTAAATTTCGGGACGCAGTAGCCCATTGCATTTTAATTATGGGACGCAGTTGCCCATTGCATTGTCATTTAAATTTCGGGACGCAGTTGCCCATTGCCATTTAATTTTCGGGACACAGGTTTGCCCATTGCCATTTAATTTTTGGGACGCAGGTTTGCCCGTTGTCATTTAAATTTCGGGACACAGGTTTGCCCATTGTCATTGAAATTCTGTCATTTAAAATTCGGGACTCAGTTGCCCATTGTCATTTAAATTCTGTCATTTAAATTTTCGGGACACAGGTTTGCCCATTGTCATTTAAAATTTCGGGACGCAGTTGCCCATTGTCATTTAAATTCTGTCATTTAAAATTCGGGACTCAGTTGCCCATTGTCATTTAAATTCTGTCATTTAAAATTCGGGACTCAGTTGCCCATTGTCATTTAAATTCTGTCATTTAAATTTCGGGACTCAGTTGCCCATTGTCATTTAAAATTTCGGGACGCAGTTGCCCATTGTCATTTAAATTCTGTCATTTTAAATTTCGGGACGCAGTTGCCCATTGTTCTTTAAATTTCGGGACGCAGTAGCCCATTGCATTTTAATTATGGGACGCAGTTGCCCATTGCATTGTCATTTAAATTTCGGGACGCAGTTGCCCATTGCCATTTAATTTTCGGGACACAGGTTTGCCCATTGCCATTTAATTTTCGGGACGCAGGTTTGCCCGTTGTCATTTAAATTTCGGGACACAGGTTTGCCCATTGTCATTTAAATTCTGTCATTTAAAATTCGGGACTCAGTTGCCCATTGTCATTTAAATTCTGTCATTTAAATTTTCGGGACACAGGTTTGCCCATTGTCATTTAAAATTTCGGGACACAGGTTTGCCCATTGTCATTTAATTTTAAGCGCATCGGCTCCATGCATTTTAATTTCTGTTGAGCGCATCGGCTCTTTGCATTTTAATTTCCTGTTGAGCGCATCGGCTCTTTGCATATTTAATTTCCTGTTGAGCGCATTGGCTCCTTGCATATTTTATTTTCTGTTGAACGCATCGGCTCCTTGCATTTTAATTTCTGTTGAGCGCATCGGCTCCTTGCATTTTAATTTTCTGTTGAGCGCATCGGCTCCTTGCATATTTAATTTCCTGTTGAGCGCATTGGCTCCATTCATTTTTAATTTCCGTTCATTTTTAATTTCTGTTGAGCGCATTGGCTCCATTCATTTTTAATTTCTGTTCATTTTTAATTTCTGTTGAGCGCATCGGCTTCATTCATTCTTAATTTCTGTTCATTTTAATTTCTGTTGAGCGCATTGGCTCCATTCTTTTTTTTAAAAATTTTTGTTGAATACATCGACTCCATGCATTTCAATTTCTTGCCTTGTTTTGCATTGCCGGACAAAATTGAAGTTCATATCTTTACTCATTTCTTACGACGATAATTTGAAAAACTACGGTTATTCTTATTATCTAATAAGAAACAAGTAAAGAGGGGCAACTGTGAACACTCAATTTTGACCGGACTAAAAAATAATAAATATATAAAAAAAGAGGAAAATTAATTAAAAATCAAAAAAAAATTTAATTATGGCCCACCTTTTAGCCCATTTTACTTAGCCTTTTTTTTTATTTCTAAACAGATTAAGCTCATCTTAGTCTTAAAAATAATAATAATAATATAAAAAAAAAAAAAATAAAAATAAAAATAAAAAAAAAAAAAAAAAGAAAAATAAAAAATATAAAATAAAAAAATAACAAAAAGGTATAATATAAAAAAAAAGGGCACAAAGACACACGCACTCTCTCTCTTTTTTTTTTTTTTTTTTTTATTTTAATCACTTTACACTCATAACTCACTAATTGCACTCACCCACTCGCATATCTAACCACTCAAAGACAAGACTCACTATCACTCGCATATCCACTCACTAATCACTCAACACAAAGACTCACTAATCACTCTTGCATATCCACACACACAGCACTCAATTGCACTCAATTGCACTCCATTCACTTTGCACCTAATTGCACTCCACTCACGGCACTCAATTGCACTCTTTAATCACATTACACTCCAAATTGCACTCAATTGCACTCACCCACTCTGCACTCACCCACCAGACACACACGGCACTTTTTCTTATATATTCACTCACAAAGACACACACAGAGGAGAAAAAGATTAGATTTTCTGGCTTTGAACGAGAAAAAAGAGAGAACATTAGAGGGGAGGCAACACAGGGGGGAGAAGACTGATTTTCTTCTTCTTTTTTTTTTCTTCTCACGTATTCACTGTCTTCCCTCTCATCTCCATCAACCCCACAACCATCCTTCACCACCCTCCAGCAGCCCCATCATTTCACAAACAGCCCCTCCATTCTGCCATCTCCTTGCCATCTTCCTTCACACCCACCCTGCAACCGTAGCAACCATCTTCCACCCATCCTCTTCACCATTTTCTCTCCACGTAAAACCAGCAGCTCCAACCGTAACCTTCAACAACAACCTCCTGCCATCTTCCTCCATCAACCCACCATAACAACACCATAACTCATTTCCTACCTCCACTCACAAACCTTCAACCAAGGCAGCCTCCATCATCATCTTCCTTCCATATTCAACCAACACCATAACTCATCTCCAAGCCTCCATACAAACCACCCACCTTCATTCAAACCCATCCTCTACGTAGCTAACCTTCCATCTTTCCATCTTCAACCTTCCTCACACACCGTAACCACCATCTCCATCCTCTCCCTCTTCCATTTTCCAACTACCCAAGCCACCATCTTCTCCCTCACCAACCTCCACCTCCGTAGCACCACTCACCTCCATGGCTTCCAACCCGTAACAGCCCCCCTCAACGTCCAAGACAGCAGCTCAACCGTAGCTTCACCATCACCCTTCTTTTCCAAGCCTCCAACCGTGAACCAGAGAACCTCCATGCAGCCACCTTCTCCACACCTACCGAGTTGACTCAGTGGCCATCTCCTTCAACCTTCCAGCAGCTTCATCTCCCTGCCTGAACCATCATCACCATCCCCTCCACGAAATCATTTTCTCACTATAAACCAGCTCCTACCTTATCACCAAGCCCCCACACGAATCACCATCCACTTTCACCTCTTCTTCCCACCACCCCTCACGTAACTAGGTGTGTTTCGTGCTTTCTTTGCTTCTTCTGGTTTTCTTTTCTTATGTTTCCATGCATGCAGGTTTTCCTTTCTCTTACGAGGGCTTTATTACTTGTTTCTTTTATTTTATGTAATATATATATATATATACATGTGTTTGGATTCCTTTTGTTTTTACGTAGTTGTGTTACGTAAGTAATGTATATATGTGTATAGATTTTTTTAGGGTGTTGAGTAAGTAATATATATATATATATATGTGTGTGTTTAGTTCCCTTTGGTTTTTACCGTGTTGTGTTACGTAAGTAATATATATATATGTGTGTGTACGTAAGTAATATATATATATGTGTGTAATGTTTAATCCTTGTTTGATGTTTTTATTTATTTATTTATTTGATAGTATGTTTTAAATTGTGTATTATGTTTAAAATAAAAAAAATGTGAAGTTAGAAGATCTAAAAATAAAAAATAAAAATCAAGCATAGTGGTGTTTATATAAAAGGGTAAATAAATATAAAAAAAATAATAAAAAGGGTTTAAGAAAAAAATTAAAAATAAAAGATAAAAAAATTTTAAAAAATTTTTTTAATGCAATGACTAATGAAGTTGATTGAATAGCGGATGCTATCTTCAATGTCGTTTGAATCATAAGGGTTTATTGAATAGCTTCGTGCTAATTTGAATCCTGTGCAAAATTTTTTTTTTCTTTTCAAAAAAATATTTTCTTAATTAAAATCAATCAACTCACAATCATTTTCTACAGAACTACGTGACTTTGAGTTCCTCATTGCACCTGAGGGTACGTAGGAGTGCAATTTCAATTTTGTCAAGTCCAAAATTAAATTTTCACAATTTGATTTTTCTTTTCTTAAAAAAATAAAAAAAAATAAAAAAAATATTTTAAAAGTTTTTTTTTAAAGGAGTAAAATAAATAAATTTGAGATTATTAAGTTTTTGCACAATTGACTTAAGGTACCGTTTCGGACGGGTGTGTTAGGGTGTTTGTGGGATTAAGTTTCCACCCTTCCTTAACCATAACCGACTCCGAATCCAATCTGGTTCCAAAGACCATTTTCTAAAAAAGGTTTTCCAATTTTTCCTAATTTAAATAAAATTGGTGGCGACTCCATTTTCATTTTAATCAATTTTTTAAAATCACGCGAGTTTGCTATCCTGCCGCGATCTCGGTCGCGACAGTTGGTAGTAATATTAAAATCTCATTTTAATATTACAAACAGTGAGCGGTATCTAGCAACATATACTACTACCCAAGTAATGAGAATGTTAGTGATTTGACATAACCTATCTGTGACCAATGTTTCTGTGTAGTTTAGTCCCTTTGTCCAGATATCTAGATTGAACACAAGGTATGGAACGTGTCACCCTTGTTTAGTTCAATTTTCAGTTTCCTGATTCCAGAGTAGACATAGTAATAATTAATGAGATCAATATCTCATATTGACTCATTTGAGCATGACCATGCATTTCGTAGTCTCACTTAATCATGGGGCCCGAAGATATCACGCCTATTATGTAGGAGGGACAAATCCCATCTAGGTCACTCACATCCCTCCACATGAATCGCGGCATGTCTAATAACTAACTTTATAATCATCTTGTTACAGATGACGTTTGATGGCATTAAAACACACAACTCCTCATGTAGGAATCGTAGTGATTTCAGGTCAAAGGACCATATACACCATTATCACTATGAGAATCGCTTATGACACTCACGTAAGGATCCACGTAGCGTTCTCATGGCAGGTCTGTCCAATACATTATTACTCTAATGTATCCAAGTGTAGACTTGATATCTCATATCCATGACCCGTGAGATGTGGTCATCAGTCTACGTATATACTAGTCTCAATGCATTATTGTTGTCCTAATTAATAATAATACTTGACTAGGGACATTTAAGAATAGTATTTTATCCAATAGGATCTCACGATCAAGTCATCCACTTGATGTCCTATGATATCAAACTTACTATTCTAAGGACTTTATTATGTCTAACAAAAAGAATATAATAAATGAAATGCCTCATATATTAAAAATAGCATAATACAATATATGTAAATATAGATAAAATGTATTGGCCACTAGGGCATACACCAACATAACCTGTGTTTGAGAATAGATCTTAAAGAGTGGAGTTTGCGCTAGTTCTCATGGAAACATAGTGGATTAGGTAAATGAAGCCATGGTTGATTGACCCCTAGACATAGGCTTTCAACTAATGAAGATTCTCAAGCTAACCTAATCATTGCATTCATATTTATGAAGAGGATTGCATGTTGTTAGTTGAAGTAAAGGGTGAAGAAGGATTTCCCTAAGCTCTAGCCATTATCTTTATTGCTTTCCTAGTCTTTAGTTTATATCCCTTTTGCCCTATTTTTATGTTCTTGAATAGAATTACTTAAACTATCGGTTAATACTTAGCATTGGAAATAAACTTATCCTCATGGGAACGATACTTTACTCTTCACTTTTTTACTTAAACAACCCGTGCACTTGCGGAACACAAAATGTCTAACAAGTTTTTGGTGTCGTTACTGGGGATAAGGCTATATTTTTGTATTGATAATATTGACAATGAGTTTAGGTAGTTCTAATTCAAGTTTTGTTTTTAATTTAATTCAATAAGTCCATTTGGATATGTTTTGATCCTTTAGTTTTTAGTTTATGCGGTTGTTTTGTAAATGTGTTAATATGTTGATTTTATGTTTTAGTATATTTTAGTTGTACATTATGCAATTTAAGTCTTTAGACATATTTTTGCAGGTGCTGGAGACCACTAGGAAGCAGAATTGGCAGAAAAATAAATTTTGTTGCAAAATTCTACAGTCTAATCACTCACGTCGCGACGCCCACATATCACACCGCGGTGCCCTTGTCTCTGCCATATCAAGGTTTTGCACCCGAGGACTCAATGTCATGGCGCAAGGAAGTGCACGCCGCAGTGTGGCCTCTGTTTTTGCTTTTTTTTGTTCATTTTTCATGTTTTTATTTATTTATTAATGCTTAGTTCCATTATGGCTACTATTTTGAATGTCTCAGGTACCCTATAGACCATGTGGAACATCCTAAAAATTGTTTGTTTCGTGATAAATAGTTATTTTATAATATTTGTGATTTTTATGAATTTTTGTGGATTTTTTCAGAAACGTTGAATATTTTAAAATATTCCTCTTTTGCGTGCGCACTGATCAGAGCCAGGAAAATGAATTTTCCTGAGACTAGTAAGTCTTGAACTATGGAAATGTCGACAGGGGATCTTACTAAACTTGAGGCTGGGCACAATTTATGAGGTTTGCGTTTTTTGATATTTTTATCAGATAAATAAAAATCATTGTACAATTTATTATCCGTTGGACAATAAATACTGATTTCTGTTAACTATAACAATCATCCATTGGGTAATAGCTTATAGTAAAAATTCTTATCACCTTATCTAGAAATCCACTTTATGTCACATTACCTTAACTTTTTCCAAAAAAATGAACTTTGGCTTCTTGAAGAAGCTTGGAGGAAGCTTCCTAGCAATTTCCTAATGGCTTGTTGGAGAAGCCAAATCCTCTCCCCTCCCTTTTGTGTGGTCACGGTTTTGAGGGGGGAGAAAGATGACAACTTTGTCATCTTTTCCCTAAGCCACACATTTTACTTCATTCCAAAGTTTCTACCTTTCTCCTTCATTTTTCTATCACTTTTTCTCTTCTCCTTTCCCTCTCCATTCCCATAGTCATGCTCTACTTCTTCACGTTCCATGATTGTTCAACCTCAACCAAATACTTTTCTTGAATCTACACACCATTTAGATGATCTTCTATGTTGTGATCATCATCAAATTCCCACCTCTTTATCATTTTCTTTCATGAACCTAAGATGACCAAAACTCTCATCTCTTTTCTCTCTATGGTGGCTCACGACCACACCTCTTTTCTCCACTCTCCATGCTTGTTTAATTTCAAGCAATCACATTGCTTGAAACTATACCTCACTTGAAGACTTTTTCTTGTTGGAACCATCTCCAAAAGCTCTCATCTTCATCATTTTCTTTCAAACCTCCAACTTGAAGCTCTAAAGGTAAAGTTCTAGACTTTCTATTTTCCTCTTCTCATTTTCGTGTTCGAGGGCCATTATTTGATCATTGTTCTTCTCTTCTTCAAGCTTTAGGTGTTGATCTTGAAAGTTTGAAACTTCTAGGGTTTGGTGGAGGGTTGGACGAAATCTCAAAGAAAAGCATCATCTTGGAGGATTCAAGGTTTAGTTTTTACTTGTTCATCTCTATCTTCATCCTCAATTTCATCTATTTCTATCTAAGAACTAAAAAGCTATACATAAATCTCTCACCCTTTCTCCTAGTGAAGCTCACGGCCTCACCCCTCAAGACCACTCACCCATCTTCTTTAATTCCAACCAACCCTTGATCTTGAATCTAGACACTATTCTAAGGAACTTTCATGTTGAGACCATCTTCAAATTCATCCATTTTCAAGTACTTTTCTAAGTTCAAGATTTGAAGATCTAGAGGTAAAGTTTTGGATCTTCATTTTTAATCTTATTTTCAAAGTGTTAAACCATGATTTTGATCCATGGTTGTTTTCTATCAAGCTTAGATTTAATGTTTGTTTGCTTGTTGTCTTAAGGGTTTATTGGTGTTGGCAGACGAAAATCATCAAGGAGACATCAAGGAGCTCTCTTTTGATCTTCTCTTGAGGTAAGAGGGAGATTAACCTCATCGACCAAGTTTGGCGGTGGGAAATGAGATTGTATGTAGCAAGTGAAGAATCCACACGAAGATTTATTCACTTAGTTGTATGAATTTGTTATCTATGCCTATTTGCTTCATGTGTTGTTCTTATTTGTTTTATGTGATTTTATGCCTTGAACATTATGTATGAATATGCTATGATGTAAATTGATGATGGAAGTGTGATATGTGCTTGGAAATATTGATGGAGGCCACAGCCAAGAAGGAAGAAAAGAATAGAAATGCTGGTTAAATTTTAAGGTAACTTGGAATTTCAAAAATTTAGGTTAAAAATGAGTTAATTAAAGAATTGATGTAAGTAAGCAAGAAGAAGAATTTTTGGGACCTAAGAGTGTTAGGGGTTTCGGCCATTTAGGGAAACCATGAAACCATTTGGTATCAAAGGTGGGATTTTAAAGATTCAATGACTAGAAGATTGATTAGGAATTCATAAGATGGAAAAATAAAAGAAATGAGAACTTTAACCTAATACAATGATGACTTATGACTTTTGAAGGAAAATGAGTATAAGTGAGGCTTTGAGATTCATAAGACTTTAAGTAAGTAAACTTTATTAATAATAAAGAGAAGTGTAAATTGGAATAGAGAAACAAGAAGTGAAATGATAGTGGTTCCTAGATGGGGTGAGAAAAACAAGTAGAATTAAGGTTTGAGGGTATGGAGAATTTATACTCCTTAATGGAACCATAGCTCCATCTACAAAATTATGCAAAAGAATTATTTTTGGGAGAGAGCGCCTAGGCACTGTAATTGAAGCCCCTGAGCACCATGTGAGCGCTTGAGCACTAAACACTGGGAAGAACAGAGTTTTAGTTGCTGGAAATGAAAGAAATTCACTTGTACGATATCTTCTTCTATGCTTCTTAATGAGTATTAGAACTCTAATAAAAATACTTGATGAGGTGTTGGTTTATGATTATGACTTTTATGATTTTGATGATTCTTGACTCCTGCTATAATGATGCATTATGAATGGAAATGACAGTATGGTGTTGATGATTGTTTTGGTTAATGATGACTTCTGAATCATGCAGTTAATATGTTTCGTATTTGATAAAACCTCAGTTTGCAGTTAGACTAGACCCAGGTAGATCAATGTTATTATGTAATTGTATGGGCAGTTACATAATAGCATTGATACTAATGATATTCGACAATTGTATGGGTGGTTGTTTAATTCCATCGGGAACAGTACAATGATGGCTGGAGGTATGCATTGAGTCAACATGCATTGAACAATTGCTCAGTCGATGACTGTTAAACGACTGTTTAAGCCTAAGAGTTCAACGAGAATCGAATAGTGTGATCCAATGGAAGGATCAAGGGGCATCAGGGCGAGGTGAATCATCTTTATATATATGCCTCTGTGATTCTGGGCATGAAGAACCGTTGCAATGCATTGTGGATGGCCCGACAAATACTATTCCTTTCGTGGTTCGATGTAGACTATTTGTGAGGCTGGAAGATCTTTTGGAATGTTCATATCTGAAATTTAGTATAGCTCCGTGGAGTAGCAATTGGTTCATTATGCATACACATGATCAGCGAACATTGTTGTCTCATGGTCAACATACGTATTATGGTGGCATATTCATTTTATATATATATGTACTCTGTTGATACCTATTGTCATAATGTTTTTAACGCTTATATTATTGTGAGACATGCTTTCTGATGATATTTAATCTTGAATATACTTGTAATATCTGTATGTATGGAATGACCTAGTCATTCGTACCTTTTCTTGCTGCCATCTTGGTATGAGATGTAGGGGATCTCACCTATTTATTGTATTGTCCTACTTTATGTTTATGTTGATGAAGACTGTGAAAGGGCACGAGGTTGATTTGTCTGGCTTTCGTTGAGTTGAATTACTGACTCTTGTGATGGTGTCTGGACGAGATTTTTCGGTTACGTGCGGGCATTGTGATATGGGGGCATTGATGCCTGGCATGTCAACCAGGGCACCGATTGTTTTAATATGTATAGGGGTTGTGGCTCTGTCTACGAGTAGTGTCTATCCAAGGGTTACTAGTTTTCCCCTTTTGTGTTGCTGTACCTATCTTCATTTATTTAGATATATGTAGGTGTTATGCTTTATGTCAATAGTACTTTATGTTAAGTACCTGTATATAAAAGAAGGTATATCCCTCCGGTGGATGTATATTGTGGGGTTGTGTATTAGATATATTCCATTTGTGGCTCTTATTTTCTGTATTTGCACAATAATAAATTTTGGAAATGAGCCATTGTACTTGTGGCATGCCAAGGAATTTAGGGATTATGGTGTAGTGAGGATTACACTGCAGTTGTTAAATTTCGGGATGCTACACCATGTATAGTAAGGGCATAACGTCACTTTCGTTTGGAGGAGTATCATTAAATATATTTTTTTCTACCTTAATGCTTAATGTATAACATGTTTTGATATTTAAAGTATGTAGTAGTGATAGTCATCATACTTTGATCATTATATCTTGCTTTGGCTATCACTGATGCGTTGTTGATACAAATTTTCAATATTCTACACATAATGTTATGTATACTTGAATTGAAAAGGATGAAGAATGCATGATATATTACCAATGGCTAGTGTGGAATTGGTTGTCCAATGATAAATATTGATGCGATTTAACCTCAATTCTTTTGTGAATCCATATGTGATCTTTGAAGTATGCTGAAGCAATCTAGTTTGTTTTTATGCATGATGTGTCTTCCACTTAGATGCTCGTGTAACTTTGAAAGGATTTGAATGCTTATCTAGAGAATGTTTATGATTTGTACATATGGAAGTTTTCTACTATCCTTGAAGTTATTTTGCAACTCTCTTGAAGTGAAGTCCTAGATTATGCATGATTGAGGAAATGATTAGGACATTGTTTGGACCGATTGAGCCTAAAAAGCTTACCTTTACATGATTAAATCCATAGGTCCCCTTTTGAAGCTTTTTAAATGTTAGGCCTTATATGTTTTTCATCACCTTCATTTTCCTAACCCCACATAACATTTCTTATGCATGCAAAAGCATTGCAATCTTTTCCTTCCCTCTGTGTTTGTTGAGTGCATGATATGTTATTTCTTCACTTGAGTCCAATGAGTAGGGTATTTGTGTTGTTTAATACAAAAATCACTTGAAGAAACCATTTGTTTTACAAGAAATTGTTTTGTTCAAATGAAAAAAGAAAAAGAAA
This sequence comes from Ormosia emarginata, assembly GCA_029884605.1. Lineage (NCBI taxonomy): Eukaryota > Viridiplantae > Streptophyta > Magnoliopsida > Fabales > Fabaceae > Ormosia > Ormosia emarginata. The sequence goes on along the minus strand of JAQQTP010000079.1, from coordinate 13,743,930 downwards.
GGACAGAAAAAAAAACAAAAAGAAAAGGAAAACAAAAAGAAGAAAAGCAAAAGAAAGAAAGAAAGCAAATGTGAAAAGCATTGAGTGGTTTTGGAGAGTGTTATTTATTTCATTTTGCATACCCTTGTTATAGTGACTCAAGTCTTGAAATGTCATGTTATATTTCTCAATGTTTATGTTGTATCATTTCCCCTTTGTTCTTCACCCCAAAACTTTGGCCTTATATTACAAGCTATTGAAGACCCTTTTGATCCTTAATTATGTGTGATTTACATTAGTGGAGAGAGAGTTGAATCATAATTTTGTGGAGTCTTTGATTTGTATCCATGTGTATGCTCATAAACTTATCCAAGTGAGTATGATTTGAAAAAGATAAGTTTAGCTTGCATGTTTGTAGGAGATATGATTTGTATGGTAAGAAGCTTGATTATTGACATGATAAGGATTGTGTATATGTTGAATTTAAATGTGAGGTAGGAGCATTATTTGAGGGATGATACAATCATTGTGCACTAGTTGTGGTTAAAAGAAAATTGAAATTATCATAATTGTTGAATGCCTGTTGAATATGATTGTCAAGTAAGTTTACTTAATCATACTTTGTTTTCCTCGAGGACTAGCAAAAACTTAGATTTGAGGTGTGATAACTTCACAAAATGTAGTTATTTCTGCCCTATATTTGTGCTTCATAGATTGTTTATCTAGAAGGTTTTAGGTTTATATTTGTCTAATGCAATTTGGACACCTTCCTATATGTTCTTGAGCAAATTGTGCATATTCTTAAATGATTAAGTGGATTACAACTTATATTTGACTTGGTGATTTCTTTAGTGTAGGATGAGCTCAAAAGAGATGAACTGATGCAAGTCAAGGCCCAACATTAGAGGATGAAACCAGGGAAGCATTCCAGCAGAGCACACCGCAGCATTGGGCAATGAATGTCGCGACGTGAGCACCTCACTTGCTGTCCCCGAGTCATGGATGTCGCGGTGCTGGGTAATGCATGCTGCGACGCTGGGTAATGTATGTTGCGATGCTGGGTAATGCATGTCGCAGCATGACACGCCGCACTGAGCCTATAAATAGATTTTTATCAGATTTTCTTAGGATGGTCATTTAGGGTTAGAGAAGTTGTGCTAGGTCTTCATTTCTAAGGCTGAATGAGGCCAAGGGAGTTAAGGTTGGGGGCTATCTTCCTCATAGAGGGAGATTCAAGTATCAATGGCAACATTTATAAGCCTTTCCTCCTTTCTCCCTTTTCTTTCTTCTCTTCTCTTCTCTGATTTTGAACATGTATTTGTGATTCTATTTTCGTGTTCAATGATGTAGTAGTTGTTTTAGGGAATACTTTGAATCCTTTTTATGAATATTAATGATTTTGTTCTCCTTTGAGTTTGTATGGATGTATGATTTTGTTCAATCATATGGTTCTTAGTGCTCTTTATAGTTTGGCCAATTGTTAAGTGATTTATTAGAATCTAATGAGCCTAGATATAGGACTTTGGGTTTTAAATCATATGTATGGTTGATGCATGTTCGATTTCATTCTAATTGTGGGATGGGTTGATTCGCTGATGGGATAGAAATATACCTCTTAGCCATGCATTACGTGTGTTTAAGAATAGATCTTAAAGAGTGGAGTTTGCGCTAGTTCTCATGGAAACATAGTGGATTAGGTAAATGAAGTCATGGTTAATTGACTCCTAGACATAGGCTTTCAACTAATGAAGATTCTCAAGCTAACCTAATCATTGCATTCATATTTATGAAGAGGATTGCATGTTGTTAGTTGAAGTAAAGGGTGAAAAAGGATTTCCCTAAGCTTTAGCCATTATCTTTATTGCTTTCCTAGTCTTTAGTTTATATCCATTTTCTCTATTTTTATGTTCTTGAATAGAATTACTTAAACTATCGGTTAATACTTAGCATTGGAAATAAACTTATCCTTATGGGAATGATACTTTGCTCTTCACTTTATTACTTGAACGACCCGTTTACTTACGGTACACAAAAGGTCTAACATCTGCTAAGGACACTTGAATTATACTAAATCAAGTTTCCTAACTTCCAACAACTTTAGAATAAATACTAAGATTTGTCTATATTATTGTTTCACCCTTTTTCTAATTTTTCATATCTGCTGCTAGTCAATTCGGTATTAAAATGCACAATCAGTATACCTAAAAATACCAAATTAACTCTATTTATTCTGCGAATTTAATTGCATCTTACTTGACTCATTTGTGACCTAGAAACAAGTTATCCATATATGTTTCCCTCAACTTAATCTTTAAAGCCATTTTTTGAGTTATTTTAGGCTACTTTTCATCTTCTATGTTGCGGCAAAGTGCCTAAACTAACTTGGTTTGTCACAAAACTGAATTGGCATGTCAAACAAGTCTTAGGATACCTCTATAACCATTTATAAGCCTAACATGTTATTGAGGGTGTTACATCCTTCCTCATCCTGAAATAAAGGGTTCATTTTATCATTATGAAAATCATTCATAATCGTCAAAATCACACCGTAAATCATATCTTTAAATCTTATGTCATCCAGTCATAAATCACGTTATACAATATTGTATTTTCAAATAATCAAAAATATCATCAAGTTTCATGTCTAGAAAATCATCAATCATATCATCAAAATATAATGTTTCAAATTCATGATATCCAAAGTCATTAAACTCAAATCATTAAATTGGAAATCATATCATCAAATCTCATTTTCAAATCTTCAAGACATATCAAGAAATCTCATATGTATTGTAAAATAAATATTCATCATGTCTCAATTCATCAAGACACATGTGTCATCTCAATTCAAATAGTATAGAGGGAATGGTCATCCTCACGATACCAATCACTTGGTAGTAGTATGTTTTCAAGTTAGTGCACTTCAACCCATTCATGACAGTACATTGTCATACAGAACTACTTCGAGTAATTAGGCCTTATCAATCTCAATCAACCACAACAATGAGGGAATTATTCATCCTCATTACAAATGGTGAGTAGAGAGGGAATTGTTTGTCCTCACACTATCGGTCATCAGGGATAGGGGAAGTTTGATCTGCTCCCGCACTATCCAGGATTTAGGATTACCCCAAGTAAAGAGGTCTTCCTCCACTACTTGATGTCTAGGGAAGCTTAGGTGAAGAGGGAGGTCTTCTTCAACTTCAATTACTCTGGCATAGAGAAATTATCATATTTTATCTTATCATTGTCCAATACTTACTATAATACAAGGTACATCCAAAATCCAATCGGCCTAGTTCCAAAAAGGGATACCTATGAGAGAAAAATCATTTTCCATCAAATCTCTTGGATTATCATATCATCAATCATACATGAAAATGCATATCATAGTTTCTCTCAACATAGGTATTCAAATTCGTCAATCAATCTCATCTCATATCAAGACATCATGCATAATGATCAAATCAATTATACGCTATGATATCTATCTCATCATATCATATCATAGCACAAGGCCTCATATTTCATCATCATACACTAATTTATATATGATGGTTTTTCTTGCCATCAATAATCAAGTCCTTCATTCAATCATTTATCAAGTTATTAATCAAGCATTAGTGTATACCATTATGTCATTTTACGTCCATATATCATATATTACATAGCAAAAATCACATAAGGATGAGTTTACAAGATTGGAAGGGATTTTCCCAAGAAGTGTTGCGACTCCTGATCTTTTATGCCGCGACTTCTGATATGTTGTGTTCTCCCTGCTCTCGGGTGGCATTCCCTGCATTGCAGAGAGTTAGGGGTCGCGGCTCTCGCGAATTTTGTGTCGTGGTTCTCCTTCAGAAATCTGGTTTTTTTAGATTTCTCAAGAACACAACCCCTATTTCACCTTTTTCAACTATTCACAAGGGTTTCTAATCATTCAAACTCCAAAACCATCAAATATCAACTCAAGAACAACATATTTTTAGTAACCAGTCATTCAAACATCAACAAATCAAGCATCAAAACGATTTCAAAATCACTAAGCAAACATGGATTTCATACCCATTTTCCAATCTCAAGATTCAACAAGAACCAAGAACAAAGCTTGAAACTTTAACTTATGCTCAAACATAAAAACATATATCTTTCATTACTAACTCAAGAATTCAATCAAAATCCCTTAACCCATCATTTTGTTAACCCAAAATGGAGAAAGATGAACAAGGTTTAGAAAACCCCTACATTCGGCTCCATGGCTCCTTGATCTTGTTTCCTTGCATTTCCTTTATTGATCTTCCTTTTTCCTCTCCATTTTCTGCTCTGTCGCACGTCTCCCTCTTCCTCATTTTCTTTTCTTTCCACGTTTCTTCGTTTTTGTCTCTCTCTCTTTTTGTTTTCTATCTTCTTTTCATTTTCTTTTTTCTTTTATGAGGGCAGCTGTATGAGTGAGGGAGGAAAGAATGAGAAAATATCTCAAAAGAGATAATAGTGAGGGGTGATACGGTGGGGGAAGGAAATAAATGGGAAAAATATGAAATTCAATTGAAACTTTTGTATCTATTAAATACACTTTAATATTTCAAAGTTGAGTTTTTCAAGCTTTCATAAGTGTTTTAGAAAATTTTAGAGCTCAACTTAGTCCTTGAATCTATTTTTTCGTAATTTTTCATATATTATTTTTTATCAACTAAGTTTCATTACTCGGTCCCAAGTTAGATTAAACTGAGGGATTAAGTAATAAGCTTGTTGATACTTGTCTTAGTTGATATTTTATACCAAATTATTCTCCACATTCTACTTATTATTTTCATGAAATTTCATAATTTTTTGAGTTGCTTAACTATTTCGGAGGACCTGCACCTCGACGCCCCCAAGGTCATAACAAGACCCACACTTGTCTACTCGCACCCGCACTAAGGTGTGTTGAATCTCCTAGGCAACTTGGCCTTACAACAGTCCATAAGGACATTCACAATGCATAAGATACTATGCATGAACATGTATGATCCATAATCTCATACAATTCCACAATATGCCACAGTAGGCCAATATAAGCATCAATATACAAATGGTCACTCACAAGGACCCATAACATCATAGTATAAAGATCAAGTCAATTGATGCGTCATTAGGTTCATTATGAATCCTAACTTAGAATTTGTTTCTCTTTTCAAGGTTCAAGTTCAAAGTCAATTCTTGTAACCAATTTAACATTCCAAGGCAATTCAATTTCATATATCTTGCAATTTATTTAAGCTCTTAGGCCTCACACTCTCTTATTCTTCACTCACTTAGAATTACCTTAAGTCTTATGATCATTTTACTATTAGTCCTTTAAAATTTATGGAGTCTTGATTATATTAAATTCTTCTAATTTATTAATTGTCCATTTCATTATATAGGATTCTAATTACCTAATTACTTATGCTTCCAAACTATCAAAATTACATACTTGCCTACAAATACCCTAGAGGTCGTGGCCTCCCAATGGTTACAATTTCCAATCCTTTCAAGTCATCTTACTACATGTCATTCCCTTAATTCATTTAAGTTGTTCACTTGTTAAATTAGGTCACCAAGAATCCCTAATTCTTGGCCTCAAAACCGTAGCCATCACATAGAATTCAATTCCAAATTTTTCTTCCACTAAATTCCATCTTGTTACTTGATTAATCCTAATCTTATGCTTGTTACACATTAACCACAACTTATCCAATTTTTCCACCCCAAAACCGTGGCACTCCAAGAAGGGTGTTCCATTATTTTTTTGTCCATTTCAAACCATTCAAACCAATCCAATATTCCATTATATACAACAAATCAATCCAATAGCATAAATCAATTAAAATCAACACATAAACACACTAATCACAAAATCAAAGGATAACCCTCATTAGGGTTTTTTCCACCAACAACACAATCAAGGTTCCTAGATGCTAAGAGAGGTTGAGGAGGAGTGTCTTCCTCTTACCCAAGTGAAGAAAACAAAAGAAGAACACCAAGAACCTCCTTTGAATTTCGGATTTGAGCTTCAAGAACCCTAAAAATGATGACTTTGTTATAATCAATACCAAGGCTTGAAAATTAAGCCATGGATGGCCAACATGAAGACCATGACCACGAAAATGGAGGAGAAAGAAGAGAAGTCTTGAAACTTACCCAAAAAGCTCAAAGCTTGGAGCTTGGAGAAGATGGTGAAAATGAAGGAATTTCAAGAAACTCCAAGAAGAAAAGATGCTTAGAATGGTGAGAGGATTGAGAAAATGTATTTAGTTTAATTTTTTGTGATGGTTGAGGGAGAAGAAGAGAGCTTGGCCGTAGCAATGGTGGAGAGAAGGGAGAGAAAATGTTGAAGAAGGAAGAAGAAGAAATGGTAGTGAGAGAAGTGTTTTGATAATTAATGAATTTGTGTGATAAAAATGAAATAAGGAAAAGCAATATTTCCTTGCTTTGGGCTACCATGCAGCCGTGCATAGTGAGAGAAGAGTGAGGGGGAAATTGGCTTCCAAGGGAAGCTAAGGGTATTTGGGTCAAATGTTTGGTCAAAGCTTCTCAAAGAAGCTTTGATTATTTAACATTAAATTTGAATTAAAGTGGATTGATTAGACATAAAGTGGATTTTATTTGGATAATGTGATAGGATTTTTATTATACACTATTATCCAATGGATAATAGTTACAATTGACAGAAGTCAGTATTTAATAAATCTGACAGATGAATTTTTCGCTGTATTGATTTATTTCATCAGTTAAGATTTATCAAGAATTGTAAAATCTCGTAAACTGTGTCTAATCTCGGGTTTAGTAAGATCCCCCGTCGACATGGTCAGTGCGCATGCAAAACGAGGAATATACTAAAATATTCGACATTTCTGAAAAATTTCAGAAAAATTCACATAAATCACAAATATTAGAAAATGACTATTGGTGGTGAAATAATTAATTTCCGGAGCGTTACACTGACCTCAGCAATCCTCAGCCCAGTGTGCACGCAAAATGAAGAATATATTAAAATATTCGTCGTTTCTGAAAAATTCTAGAAAAATTCCTAAAAATCAAGAATAATATAAAATGATCATTTATACTTAAACAGATATTTTTCAGGATGTTACACTTACTTAAGATCTTGTGAAGATTGTCTGGTACAATGCCTGTTGTGCACGATGTTTTGACTGTGTACTAACTACACGACGATTTGACTGTGTACTATTTACACGACGTTTGACTGTGTAATAGTTGGTTGGGGCAGCCTGAGGTACTGATAGTTCTTCCGGGTCATTCTCTCTGATGTTATTGTGTTTAGCTCCATGGAGTAGGGGATGAGTCTGTGTACATTTGCATTTGTGGTTTGCATCGTTATGTGGCATTTATATTTGGTTTGAGATATTTTGTATGCTTTGATAATATGATTTGTTGTAATTGATATAACTGTATGTTTTTTCATTTTCTTTATTGCTATACTGGTAATGATATAGATTATCTCACCTCTTTGTATGTATTTTTCTTTATTATATATTATATTCTGTAAAAATTTTGAGGAAGAGGAAGCAGTAGAGGAACAACCTCTAGATTGTTTGTACCCGGAGGAGGAACAGCAACCAAACGAGCAGTTTGAGGAAGGCGAGCCTCAAGATCATCCATATCATATGAATTGATTATGACGTGGTATGGCGTTACCGGAGTATTTCTGTCTTTCGATGATCTCCCCGAAAAGGATCCTTCAGAGGATCAAAACTTTTAGTGTTATGCTTGGGCTAGTTTGTGGTTACTTTAAACCAGATAGTTTACTATTTTAATTAAATAGTTTATAGTGTGTAAATTATTTGTACCTATTAAAGACAAAATCCTATGTATAATTATGGTGTGTATGTAATAGTTAGTTTTTTTTCATGTTCTATTTATTTTATTTTAAGATATAATGTTCAAAAAAGAAAATTTTCACAACTTATATTATTTATATACTAAACATTTTATAACTTGGGTAAGGTTTTATTATATTTATCAGAAATGTGACATCCCCAGTAGGGTGTTACAGAATAGCCATGAGGAAAGTTCAGGAGGGTGAATATTGAACTACACAGTGTTCTTAAGAATCTGCCCTGGGTTCTTGTTGCGTCCTCTACCATCTCTGTTCATGAGTATTTACAACGGATCTTTGTTTGAAAAGGACAAAGAGCATTTATGAAAAGAGTTTAGTGGGTACGAGAATTGGATCTTATGTTTGTAGGTCTTTTCTTATTTGTTTAAGGTTTTACTCTTTCTGAATTTAGGGAAGTGATAGGTTAGAGTCTAGGCACAAGGTTATTAGGGATAACTAACATAAATGGGGCATTTAGGCATAATAAGGGTGATCAGTGCATTTTGGCTTTTCACTCCTAGGATTTGCGATCTCAAGATGCTATTAATCTGACAGTTCTCTTAGAGTCCCCTGTCCCAAGATCTGAATACCTTGGTGAGATCGCTTCTGCTTAAAAGCCTACCAAACCAATTAGATTATTAGGGTTCCAAAAAATTATACATTATGAGTTGTCTTAAGGCATCACCTTATGCCTTAAGCTGATAATGACTTTTAGTTCGCTTTCTAGTTAGTATCAGACTTAATAATTCTCAAGGAACTACTTTGTTTTCCAGATCTGGTTGGGCAAATTTCCTTTTGTGACATTGGGTAAAGTGCTTCATTCATTACAAGAAAAATGCTATATATATCCAAGAAGAACTTTAGTGACAGACATACAAACTATGGGCATATTTAGCCTATACCTATAGATATATATTTTTGTCACTATAAGTTTTAATGATAGATACAAAAGTGTGGGTATATATACCATATACCTACAGATATATATTTTTGTCACTATAAGCATTAGTGACAAGTGAAAAAGTATATGTATATATAGCCTATACCAAGCAACGTGTATTAGTTTGAGTAGAAGGGGCTCGGGTACCTTAAGCATGTGGTCTTGAGTTCGATCCCTTGATTTATGTGTATGGAAATAACATTGTTAGGAGAGGTCCTCGCTTAGGCGCCTAACTGTACCCTGGGAGATTAGTTTCTCACATATCGGGTGAGGGGAAACTCTAGAAATATATATATATATATATATATATATATATATATATATATATATATATATATATATATATATATATATGTATCTGGTGAGAGAAGTGTTTATTGTAAGAGGTGAGAGAAATGAATCTTGACCATTAGATCTTACATGAATGGTCAAGATTAGAACATAAATGCATGTGACTTTTTTAAATGGTCATATGACCTTTAAGTAACTTTTAATCTTGACCATCCATGTATGGTTGTATGGTCAAGATTTACTCTTTTCACCCTCTCACAATAAAAATTTATGTCACTAGATATTGTTAGGAATTTCTGTTATAAAAAAAACGTAGTGGAAAAGGGAATTCCCACCAAGGAATTCCCACCAAGGATCCTTTTTCGAGTTTACCTCTTAAAACCAAAAGAAAGATGATTAACACAAACTACTAACATCGTAACAGCGACGAAGTCTCTATGTAGTCTACATGATTAGACTCACGAACGTCCAACGTCCGTTTGGAATCCCGCCTCCCAACATAATGCTAGCTGTGAAGGGAATGAAATCTGTCACACTCTTTCACTCTCTATATCACCAAGGGTTACAACCTGTGCCTTTTTTATACAATAAGCCTCCAATAGCTTCTTTAAGAAGCCATGAAGCCTTTAATAGCTTCTTCAAGAAGCATTCCATTAGCTTCTTCAAGAAGCCTTCCCCTTATGTGAGTGAAAGAGTAGTAGTAGGGTTAGGTGTGAAGCCTTGGGCTCATATATTATGAGTTTTGGCCCACGATAGAATCCAAGTCCAACTTGGATTCTATTTACTCTAATTTAGTCTGTTGTAAGTGTGTGACCCTGCAAGTTTTCATAATGTTGGTTATTTTAATATTACAAGCAGTGAGCGGTATCTAGCAACATATTGCTGCTACCCAAGTAATGAGAATGTCAGTGATTTGACATAACCTTTCTGTAACCAATGTTTCTGTGTAGTTTAGTCCTTTTGTCCAAATATCTAGATTGAACACAAGTCATGTGTGGTGTCCCGGGGTTGATGAGGGCAGGGAGTGGACGCCGGTGTATGAGAAGCACGTTCAAGGAGCGGCTCCTGGCATGCTTCTAGGCGAAGGGTCCCATGAATGAACTGAATACGCACCGGAATGAGAGGGATTCAAAGACTGTGCAGGTATGGGACTGCATAGTTTAGGATGGCTTAAAGGAATTGATTAGGCGTAGCCATATCAATAAGTTGTAACTTCTTTTCGGGAGCCTAGAACATAAGAACTCTATTGTTAAGCGTGCTTAACCTGGAGCAATTATGGGATGGGTGACCTCCTGGGAAGTTTCCTAGGATGCGTGTGAGTGAGGACAAAGCACGCTAAAAAGACTCGTGTTGGTTTGTGAAGACACTCGTCAATCCTGCAGGCAGTCCCAAGATGTTACATCATGAATGTGTCACCCTTGTATAATTCAATCTTTCGTTTTCTGATACTCGAGTAGACTTAAAAAAGAAACAAATGATATTAATATCTCATATTGACTCATTTGAGTATGGCCATGCATTTCGTAATCTCGCTCAATCAGGAGGCCTGAAGATATTGCTCATGTTATATAGGAGGAACAAATCCCATCTAAATCACTCACATCCCTCAACATGATTTGTGGTATGTCTAATAACTAATTTTATAATCACCATGTTACAGATGACGTTTGATGGCATTAAAACATACAACTCCTCTTGTATGAATCATAGTGATTTCATATCAAAGGACCATATACATTATTGTCACTATGAGAATCGCTTATGACATTCATGTAACAATCCATGTAGCGTTCTCTTGGTGGGTCAGTCCAATACATTATTACTCTAATATGTATCTATGTGAAGACTGGATATCTCATATCCATGACCTATGATAGAGACCAAGGAAGCTCAAGTGGAAGCCCAACGGGCCCAATGCCCATAGATGCATTGCGAGGACTTGGAGGCCCAATGACAAGGTCAAGAGCTAAGAAGACTAAGGAGGATTTGGACAAAGAAGTCAACCACTTTCTCTCACTCAAGCCCATTCCAGAAGAAGAAGCACTCAAGATGGTCCTAATGATCTAAGTTGATAATGGGCCCAATGTGGGGGCATGATTTCTTCTTAGTCAATTTTATTTAATTATGTATTTAAACTTTTTAATTTTCTTAGTTTTGGTTCTTATTTTCTTTTTGGGATAATTTTGTAATACGGGCCTATTATTTGGGGTTAACTTGCACATAACAGAGCTAGGGATAGGTGTAGCCTTCTAGTTGGGCCTGGGCCACATTTGTGCTAGGATTAAGATTAAAAATGCGCTAACTTGCTACCTCCTTTAGCTATACCTAGCCGCATACCTAATGCCTATAAATAGGCTTGTGTTTACTACATTTGACACTTTTGAATTTGAGAATATTATTGTACTCCTTTGTAAGTTTTGAGAGCTTAGTTCTCTTGGGGTTCTTGGAAAAATCATCTTGGTTCTTATCAAAGGTTTCCTTACATTTATGGCGAATCTTCGCTTAATTTATCACTCTCCAAGAGTGTGGCGTCTTTTTCCTTCCATTCCTTGTCTTTTTCCATCTTTTCTATTTTTTACTGTTCATGCACTGTTCATGCATACTGTTCATGTGTTACTGTTCACCCTTCATCGTTTAATTCTTTAAAACACGAAATCAACTCAAGGACGATCCGTAAAAACAATATGCATCCAACTTGGATCATATCATGTGGTATTTAGAGCCCGGATCCTAGAGTTGATAGAGTTCTTGTATTTTTTGTACTTGTTCTTATTGTTTTCCAAACATCAAGCACCATTGCTTGAATGTAATAATTATACACAACCTTGATCATCATTGATCTCTGCCATTCCTAAGAATTAGAAACATTCTTTACTTTTCTTTCTTTACTTTTTGCCATTTAAATTCCAGTCCTTTTATTTTCTGCCTTTAGTTTTTGTTCTTTAATTTCTACACAATATTTACATCTTTGATCTTATCAACTCTATATCTATTGCTATTATATGTTTTATAGCACCTTAATTTGAAAGAAAGCTCCTAAATACATAATTGGGCATAACAATTGGAACTAAAATTGCAAGAACAAATTTTTTTAAGTGTAAAAAGAGAACAAGGGCATGAAAAATAGTATAAAAAAAAGGAGAAAAAAAGTCTATTCCAAAAAAAAAGGAGACTGCCCTTGCACTTAAGCAAGATTAAGTTTGAATACCTTGTGAATTTCATTAAGTAGTGCTATTCTACATACCTTGCGCATTTCTTTTTCTTCTTATTTCTTTTGAGTTTTACCTTTCTTTTTAATTAGCTTTTCTTACTTGACTTTTAAATTCCTTTGAGTTTTATCTAGAGTTTCATCCTTTCTTCAACTTCTGAGTGCTTACTCTTGTGAGGACCACTACTTTTGGAAGAGCTTTTGGTAATTGAAATGCGAGAGGGTTCATTTAAAAACTTGCAAAGAGAACTTGGGTGGTAAAAGACAAGAGCTTTTTAATTAAATAAAATCCTAATTGTGTGAAACACGAGTGGAATCAATCTAAGAGTGTATACACGTGAGAAGAGTGGTAAGGGCCTTTTGTAACACACCTAGATCTAATAATCGCAGCACAATCGTCATCACACCATGGCTACTAAATCCAAACATCTCACAGTTTCATAAACAGTATTTTCAAAAGTAAAAATTGTTTCAATTATGCATAAATAGAAAGTAGGAGCCTCGAATGAAACATAATTAGTAACCAACCATTTAATACACAACCATTGAAGGAAGAAACATATTCCATATATAATATATTCGTTCTTAACACAAGGTACTGATAATATAAAATATAGTACTAACATATTTAAAATGAAAGATAACGGGTACAAAAACATTAACGGGGAAAAGTAGTAACCCAGGGATGGGTACTACCAGCAGACAAAGCCGCAACCCTATATGTACATGACGCTTAGTGTTCCGGTCGACACGACAAGCATTAATACCTCCATGAAGTTGCACTCGTACGTAACCGAAGAAATCTTGTCCAGACGCCCAATCCAATCAATAAAGGTGTGGTCCCTCTTCATCTTCCTCACAAACTTTTATCAATTATAAATATAAAACAGAAATACAAGAACATAGGAAAGAGGTGAGACACCCATCTTTCATTACCATTATGGCAGTAAGAAAACAACGTGATGCAGGGCACCCACATAGCAATACACTTCATATATTCATTAACAGTAATAGTAGAATTTATAGCAAAGCAGTACAATTATAAGCAATAGTAAGAATCAATAGCAACAGGCAGGTCGCAATAATATTTCAAGCAATCAGTACAATATCCAGACAATTATTACAGAAATAAAACATATATTTTCACAATCATAAGTGTTCATGCTCAACAATTTATAAGATCGACAATAAATAGTGTACAATGCATTATGGTACCACAAATCTTACTCCATGGAGCTAGACATCAATATTTTTGGAGTGAATGATCAATGAGTAATGCCAGTATATTGTCAACCTTTAAAAAATTATGTGCTTCATCTCATAAAACATTTACGCAACAATGGCTTATACATGGCACCTCAACAGTTGATCGCGATTTAGGACAGCGTCCCCATCCGGATCGTCAGTGTGTTTGCATCGGTCTACCCCACAGTACAGATGAGCTCTTAACTGTCCATGATGAGGCACCCGCACCCCGACGCCTCCAGGGTCAACAACATATGACCCTACGCTTAGTCTATTCGCACCCGCACATAGGTGTTATTCAACTCCTAGGCATACATCGCCTTTCAACGATGTCCAACGGACAACACATATGCATGATGACACAATGTCCAATCATGTATGTTTATCAATTTAAACATGTCTAACATATGACACATATGCATGACGACGCAATGTCCAATCATGTATGTTCATCAAAGATACATTTATCATACGCAATACCACCATGGTATATAATCATTCTCAATATCAATACATCATAATTTCCTTAAGAAATCCATTAATAAATACTTAGTCCCACATAGGGTCTTACAATAATATGGAACCACTTCTCAACCTCAATGTATGTTTATGGTCCATCAATCATCAAAATCCCCTATTAAGGGTTCAACGTTTTCAACAACTTAAGTCTTAATAAATTATGAAATTCTTAGGTTAAACAACCCTTAAAACCATGGCCTCACAAGCCATAAAATTCTAAATCTTCTTTCACTTTATGCACTAGTCTCTTGATACCTAATTACATAGCTTTCATTTTACATGGGGACAATTCAATCCCTCAACATCTATATGTTGTCATACATTGTTCATCAATTTCCATAAGTTCATATTTTGGGTTCATATTTTCAAAGTCTTTAACTTTGGTCAATTATGAAAATTTTAGGGCAAATGACCCTTCAAAACCGTGGTCTTCTCAAGTACCATCATTCAATTAAATTCTTCCACTTCATTATGGGTTATGCACGTCACTGATTTCTTAGCTTCCGAGGATGCACCAAGGCATCATTTAAACCTTAACTTTCTCTCTAAAACCGTGGCCCCTCAATGTTCTCAAAGTCTCAATTCTTCTCCATTTTACGTATTAGTTTCTTGATATCAACTCACTTTAATTTTTGTTCATCAAAATCAATTCAATCCCTCATGGTTCTAAGTCAAAAACCGTGGCCTCCCTCATAGGTATTAAACCCTTAAAATTTTCCATTCATTACTTTCAATATTGTCATTCAACATTAAATCACATAAGCTTTATTTCTTTGTATACAAAAACCAATTTTTATCCCAAAATCCCACTCAAAACCGTGGCACCATGTTAGGGTAGGAAACTCCAAATTTTTCATTTAACAACCCTAACATGATCAAGCATATTTAACACAACCAATATATACAAAATCACCATTCAAGTATTTATCCAACATCAAGAAAACAAAATCATGCAAAATCATCAAAGAAAGTGAACATACAATTATGGAATCCTCCATCAACAAGCACACAAAGGTTCCCTTACCACCATTAGTGGTTGATGTGGGTAATCTCCCTCTTACCTAACGAAGATTCACGAAATGGTCTCCTTCTAGGTCCTTGGTGAATTTCGATTTTTGGGCCTTCAAAACCCTAGGATTTTTAATCATCAAGAATTAACATTAAACATGGTAGAGAATGAACCTTTGGTCTCCAATGAGACCCTAGAATACGAAAATGAAGAGAAAAAGGAAGAAAAATGAGAACTTTACCTTCAAGCTTAAAGCTTTGCCTTGGATGACAATGGTGGAAAAATTGGTTTTCGAAGAAAATCCTTCAAATAGAAGTTGTAGAGGAGGTTGAGGGAAGTGTAGTAATGGTGTTTATGAAGAGAAAAGTGAAGAGGAATGATCACAATGGTGATTGGAATTTTTAGATTGAAGAGGCAGAAGAAGAGAGGAGGAAGAGGGAAAATGGAGGTGAAGATGGAAAATGAAGAAACTTTCTAAATAAGGAAGGTAGAGGAAGTAAAGGTGAGTGTAGAAATAAGCTTGGTGAAAAGAAAAGATGAAGAAAAATGGTGGAGATGAGGGCTACAATTTCGTAGCTAAGGAGGAGGAAGAAGAGAGAAGGAGGAGAAAATGAAGAAGATGAAGATTAGAGAGAGAAAGTGTTAGGTTTGAAATGAGGTATTTTAGGTGTGTTAGGTTAAGTGGGGAGGCAAATTTTTGCCTCCCATGAAGGGCATTGCCGCAGCACACAAGGGGAAGAGAGAGGGAGAATTTGGCTTCCCTTATAAGTTAAGGGTAGCTTGGTCATTTGAGGTTAAAGCTTCTCAAAGAAGCTTTGAAAAAGTACACTAATTTGAATTAAAGTGGATTTGATTAGACATAAAGTGGATTGCATTGGGATAAGGTCATAGGGTTTCTAACACATGCTATTATCCAATGGATAATTGTTACAGTTGACAGAAGTCAGTATTAATTGCCCAGCGAATAAAAATTACACAGCGATTTATCGCTCTGTTAGATAAAACTTCTCGATAAATGTGAAACATCGTAAATCGTGTCTAGCCTCAGGTTTAGTAAGATCCCCTATCGATGTTTCCACAGATCAAGGTTCTCGAAAAAAATATCTCATTTTCTCGGTTCAGCTTAGTTTACACGTAATTTTAGGAATAATATTAAAATATTCTACGTTCTCAGAAAAATACATAGAAATTCTCAAAAATCCTAAATATTATATAATGATCATTTATCATGAAATTATTAATTTTCGAATGTTACCCTAGCTCTGCTCAGTGTGCACGCAAAATGAGAAATGATATTAAAATATTCCACGTTCTCAGAAAAATACAGAAAAATTCTCAAAAATCATAAATATTATAAAATGACTATTTATCCTAAAACTATAAATTCGGGATGTTACACCTTTTCGATCTTGAATTATTCTTATTACTTGTGCAAAGATGAGTGGAGGAAGTACACCCCTATCCCCTAGGATTGCAAACCTTATGCAAGCCTTAGCTAAAGAACTTGAGAAGTTTAGGGTGGAAATAAACACAAGGCTCGATAATGAAAGGAGGAGAGACTTTTAACATGAAGTCTCGCATGAGGATGAAGATACCTATGATTCGAGTAAGGAAAGGAGGACTAGGAGGAACCATGATAGGAGAATGAGGCATAAGAGGAGTGAAAGGAGTTATGAAAGGAGGAATATGAGGCATAGGAGTGATGAAAGAGGAGGAGACCTAAGAGAAGTAAAGACCCAAGTACCTTCTTTCCAAGGAAAGAATGACCTCAAAGCCTACTTATAATGGGAAACCAAGGTAGAACAAATATTTTTCTATCACCATTACAATGAAGAAAGGAAGGTGAAGGTGTCTGCCCTAGAATTTTTCGACTATGCCCTAATTTGGTGGGACTAAGTACAAAAAAAGAGGGAAAGGAATAGGGAGTACCCCGAAGATACTTGGGAAGAGATGAAAAGTTTGATGAAGAGGAGGTTTGTCCCTTCGTGGTACCATAGGGAATTACACAATAAACTCGAAAGACTTACCCAAGGAAGTAGGTGTGTGGATGAGTACTACAAGGAGATGGAGGTGGCCATGATAAGGGCCAATGTCATTGAAGATAGGGAGGATACCATGTCATGTTTCCTTCAAGGTTTAAACTGTGAGATAGGAGACATTGTGAAGTTGTACAACTATAAGGAGCTTGATAAGTTAGTCCACCAAGCCATAAAGGTGGAACAACAACTCAAAAGAGAAGGTGCATGGAAGAAGCCTTCTTTTAACCTCAAACCCCCCACTTGGAAGGACAAAGAACCAAAGGAAGACTCCTCTACACAACCCAAGGGAGGTATGACTTCTAAAAACTCTAATGTTTTTCCTTCCACTAATGCCTCTTCTTCTTCTTCTTCTAAAAATAGGAACATCAAGTGCTTCAAATGCTTCAAATGCTTGGGGAGTGGACACATAGCCTCTCAATGCCCAAACAAAAGGGCAATGGTGATAAGAGAGAGACACCTCTCTAGTGATTCATGTCCAAATTCCCCTCCCTCAAGTGAAGGAGAAGAAGAATGTGAGACCTATGCTCATGATGGTGACTTGCTAATGATAAGGAGACTCTTGGGTAGCCAAGTTGTGGCAAGGGACCAAGACCAAAGGGAAAACATCTTCCATATAAGATGTGTCATCCAAGACAAAATGTGCTCATTAATCATTGATGGGGGAAGTTGCACCAATGTGGCAAGCACTCGCTTGGTAAGAAAACTTGACCTTAAAACTACTCCTCACCCCCGACCATACAAGCTTCAATGGCTAAGTGAGTATGGTGAGTTGATAGTGAATCAACAAGTGTTAGTAAGTTTGTCAATTAGTAAGTATAATGATGATGTTTTGTGTGATGTTGTTACCATAGAGGTCGGCCATATTTTGCTTGGAAAGCCATGGCAATTTGATAAGCATGCTATTCATGATGGTTTCACTAACAAGTACTCATTTGTTCATAATTCCTTAAAGGTAACCCTTGTACCCGTTACTCCCAAACAGGTTTGTGAAGATCAAGTGGCCTTGAAGCTAAGAAGGGAGCGAGAGATGAAAGACGTAAAAGTAAAATCAAAGGGGGAAGCAAAGAATAGGGACCAAGAACTTGTAAATGAGAAAAAAAATGAATGTTTAATTGCTAGGGAGAGTGAGATTAAGAGGGCTTGCTTTGCAAAGCAAGAGATGTATATTTGTGTATACAAGGACTTGTACTTAAATTGTAACTCTAACCCTCTACCTAGTGAAGTTGATTCTCTTTTGCAGGACTTTGAAGATGTCTTTCCAAAGAGTGTCCCTTTCGGACTACTACCCTTGAGGGGGATTGAACATCAAATAGACTTTATCTCGGGAGCCTCTTTGCCCAATAGGCCCGCCTATAGGACAAATCTTGAGTAAACTAAGGAAATTCAGAAACAAGTGGTGTAACACCCCGAAAATTATTTGTTTCATGATAAATAGTCATTTTATAATAATTGTGAATTTTGAGAATTTTTGTGAATTTTTTTGAAAATGTTGATTATTTTAATATATTTCTCATTTTACGTACACACTGAGCGAGGCCAGCAAAACCAAATATTTTTCCCGAGGCTAGAAAATCTTGAACCATGGAAATGTCGATGAAAGATCTTACTAAACCCGAAGCCGGGCACAGTTTACAGAGTTTTCATTTTTCAAGATTTTATCTGATAAATAAAATCGTTATACCGTGAAATTATTCGATGAACAATAAATACTATTTTTATTAACTGTAACATTTGTTCACTGGATAATAGTTTTAATAGAGTGTTAGTCATCTTTTGTAAATAACACTTTAATGACATCATCAAAGATGACATCATGCATATGACATCATCGTTTGACTTTTAGAAAAATGTTCCAAAACTGCCTAATGAAGCTTTGTTTCCTCTCTCCTCCCTCCTATACTCCACGGCAATGAGGCCCTTTTTGGAGCCAAAAATTTGTTTTTCACTTTGTCACCTTTTCACTCTTAATTTTTAAAATCACCAAAAAGCTCTCACTTCTTCTCTCTTCATCTTTTTCTCTCAAACTTTTCTCTCTTCCTCTCTACTTCACGGTAGCCACACCATTTCCCTCTCTATTGTTTGCTTGATTTCAAGCAATCATCTTGCTTGAAACAACATTTCCTTTGGAGATCATCCTTTCTTGTTGAAGCCATACTAAAAAAGGAGCTCACTTTCTTCTCCATTTTCTCACCAACCCCATAGCCAAAGACCACCATTTTTTGCCATCCAAGCTTTTTTACTCAGCCAACCTCATTTCCTACATCTTCTCATCATCTAAAACGTTTTCTCTTTTGTAACCATCTCTTGAATCCACCATTTTCATCTTCTTCCACAAAGCTTTCAAGCTTGAAACTTTAAGGTAAAAGTTCATAACTTTTTCATTTTTCCTTCTCATTTTCATGATCCATGGTCACTTTGGTGATCAAGGATACCTCTTTCAAGCTTTGATTGTGATTTTTGTGAGTTTGAATATTCTAGGGCTTTGAGGTGGTGGAGGACGAATTTCTAGAGGAAAAAAGAGCTTACTTTCCTTATTATTCATCTTGGTAAGAGGGAAATTAACCACTTCAACCTTTATTGGTAGTGAGAAGCTTGTTTGTGTATTGGTTGTGAGAAAGCCATGTTAGGGTTGCTTTCTTTGTTATACGATTTTTCTAATGACCTTTGCATTAATTTCATCTTATGTGTTTTATTAGTTGTATTTGTGTATATTGATAATCTTGGATTGATCTTGATGGTTTGGAAATATAAATTGGAAGTAAGAGTTCCTTGCCTTCCTTGTTGAGGCTCCCGGCCATACACCCTTCGATAGGGTGTTCATGGTTAAAATTTTGTAACAAGTTGGAAAGATAACTAATCAAGTGAATAATAATTAGTGGAGAAATAAAAATTTAGAATCCATATTTCCTTTGGGGCTCACGGCCTCTTAAGGTGAAAAATGGCAAAAATATAGTGTTAAAATAAAGACTTAGTTAATTAGAAAATCAAAGATTTATTAGAAGTTCATAAAATGGAAAGAATAAAGAATAAGACTTTATCCTATAACTAAGAACAATTTTGATCAAAGGAAGAACATGAGTGAAAGTGAGATGTTGGGTAATTTAAGTTAAAAAATTTCTCTAAGTGAATTGGATTTAAAAATTAAGTAAAGAACCTATTTAATTTGAGTAACAAAGATTTTATATAAATGCAAGAGAATTCCTCTAGAGAAAGATTTCATAAGGAATGTTAAAGTAAAGCGAAATCCCATAATAAACCTTAAAAGTGTATTATCACATTTGAGAACTCGATAATATGTTATTGTGGGTCCTTGGGTGGGACCAAGAGTCTGTTGATGTCTAACTCAGCTAAATTGTGGCATGTTATGGAAAAGTATATCATTATTAAATATACATGAACATACATTGAGTCATCATGCATTGTCGAAGTAAGGCTTTATGCCTAGGAGTTGAATCACACCTTAGTGCAGGTGCGAATAGACTAGTGTAAGTCATTTGTTGACCTTGGGGGCATTGAGGTGTGGGTGTCTCACAAATGCACAGTTGGTAGCTCCTCTGGGCCTTGGGATAGATCGATGCAAATGCACCGACGATCTGGACCGAGACACTGTCCATATCGTGATCTTGTGAAGAATGCCATCTATAAAACCTTATTGCGCAAATTATTGATTTTCTGAAAGCACTTGATTTAAGGCTGACGAGATACTGGCATGTCTCCTTGATCTTTCTCTCCGATGTTTGTGTCTAGCTCCATGGAGTAGGATTTTGGTACCTTGTGCATGTGCATTATCCGTCACATACTTTACTTGGCATGAAATTACGTGATTGTAGAATTATTTCTTTTACTAATGTAACACCCCAAAATTTATTTATTTCATTATAAATATTCATTATATAATATTTTTGATTTTTGAAAATTTTTTTGGATTTTTCTGAGAATGTGAAATATTTTAATATTATTCCTCATTTTACGTGCAAATTGAACAGAGTTAGAAAAATGAGATATTTTTCCCGAGAACTTTGATCTGTGGAAACGTCGACGGAGGATCTTACTAAACCTGAGACTGGACATGATTTACGAGATTTCATATTTTTTGAGAAATTTTATCAGATAAAATAATAATCGCTGTGTAAATTTTATCTATCGGACAATTAATACTGACTTCTGTCAACTGTAACAATTGTCCATTAGATAATAACATGTATTAAAAATCCTATCATATTATCCTATTGTAATCCACCTTATGTCTAATCAAACCCACTTTAATTCAAATATATTGTATTTTAATCAAAGCTTCTTTGAGAAACTTTGACCACCAAATGACCCATGTACCCTTGGCTTGTTAGGGAAACCAATTTCCCCCTCCTTCTCTCTCTCAATGCTGCGGCAATGCTAGCCCAAGGGAGGCAAAAATTTGCCTCCACACTTAACCCATTTTCACTCAAAAATATCACATTCCACTTAACACTTTCTCTCTCTTCAAGTTCATCTTCCATTTTTCTCCTCTTTCTCTCTTCTTCCTCTACCTCACCTCATGGTTTACAGCCCCCAAATGTGACCATCCTTTTCATTTTTTCTCTTCATTAACACCATTTCTACACTCCCCTCAACCTCCTCTACACCTCCTATTTAGAAAGTTTCTTCAAAATCCATCATCACCTCCATTGCCTTCCAAGACCAAGCTTCAAACTTTAAGGTAAAGTTTCCATTTATTCTTTTATTTTTCTTCATTTTCGTGTTCTATGGTTTCATTGGAGACCAAAAATCCATCTTTTAACAAGCTTGATGTTGAATCTTTGCGGTTGAAATTTCTATGGTTTTTGGACCCCAAAATCGAAACCATCAAGGAGCAAGTAGGAGTCCATTTTCGTGTTCTTCCTTTAGGTAAGAGGGAGATTTACTCACTTCAACCATTATTGGTGGTGAGGAGACCTTGCGTGATTGTTTGATAGAGAAATCCATGTTTCTATGCTTACTTTGTTTGATGATTTTGTATGTGTACATGTTCTTAATTGAGATTGATGATTGAATAATGATTTTGAATGCATTGGTGGTGTTGAAATATTTAATAATGATACAATTAATGAATGAAAAATTTTGAGGGTTTACTACTCCATTGGAGGCCACGGTTTTGGCTTGAAATTCTTAGGGTTGGAATTGGTTTGTGTAAGATAAAATTTATGTGATTAATTATAAGATGATTAAGGCATGAAATGAAAATTTTAAGGGTTTCCTACACTAATGTGTGGCCAGGGTTTTGGCCTTAAATTTTAAGAAATTGGATTGATTTTGTGTAAAATAAAATTTAAGTGATTAGGTGTCAAGTGATTAATGCATAAAATGGAAAGAAATTAGAACTTTGAAGACCTAGGGAGGCTGTAACACCCTGAAATTAAATTATTTCTTTATAAATATTCATTTTCCAATATTTGTGATTTTTAGGAATTTTTTTGGATTTTTCTGAAAACGTGAAATATTTTAATATTATTTTTCATTTTACGTGTAAATTGAGCGGAGCTAGGAAAATGAGATATTTTTTCTAAGAATCTTGATCTGTGAAAATATCGACGGGGGATCTTACTAAACCCGAGGCTAGACACGGTTTACGAGATTTTACATTTTTCAAGAAATTTTAACAGACAAAATAATAAAATGCTATATAAATTTTATCTGTCAGATTAATTAATACTGACTTCTATCAACTGTAACCATTGTCTCTTAATCAATAACATATAATAAAAATCATATCACATTATCCTAATGCAATCTACTTTAAGTCTAATCAAACCTACTTTAATTCAAATTTATAGTATTATAATCAAAACTTCTTTGAGAAGCTTTGACTAACTAATGACCATGATACCCTTAACTTGTTGGGGAAGCCAAAATCTCCCCCCTTCTCTCTCTCCATTGCCGCGGCTACCATGCCCTTGGGAGGCAAAAATTTTGCCTCCACACTTATTCATTTTCACTAAAAAACATTTCATTTCATCTACCCATTTCTCACTCTTGTTTTTCTTCTTCATTTTCTCTCTTCCTTCTCTCTTCTTCTTCCTTCTCCATATAGTCTTGTAGCCCCCTTGAGAAACCATTTTCCTTCATTTTTCTCTTCACTAAGCTCATTTCTACACTCACCTTCATCTTCTCTACCTTCTCTATTTAGAAAGTTTCTTCATTTTCCATCTTCACCTCCATTGTCATCCAAGACAAAGCTTCAAGCTTGAAGGTAAAGTTTTCATTTTTCTTCTTCTTTCTCTTCATTTTCGTGCTCCATGGTCTCTTTAATGACTATGGATCTCTTCTTTTTCAACTCTTCATGTTGATTCATTGTCTTGAAATTCCTAGGATTTTGGAAGCTCAAAACCGAAACTACCAAGAAGCAAGGAGGAGATCCTTTTTGTATTCTTCCTTTAGGTAAGAGGGAGACTACTCACTTCGACCATTTTGGTGGTGTGGGAACCCTTGTTTGCTCACTTTGTTTCGTGATTTTGTGTGTTTATGTATTCTTGAAATTTGATTTATGCTTAATGGATGATTTGAATGTATTAGATGTATTGGAAATGCTTGATCATGTTAGGGTTGTTAAGTGAAAAATTTGGAGTTTCCTACCCTAATGTGATGCCACAGTTTTGACTAGGATTTAGGGGTTCAAATTGGTTTTTGTACACAATGAAATAAGGCTTATGTAATTAAAGATTGAATGATAATGTTGGAATCAATGAATGGAAATTTTGAGGGATTTCTAATCCAATGTGAGGCTATGGTTTTGACATTGAAATTAGGGGATTAGATTGGTTTTGTATAAAATAGAATTTAAGTGATTAGTTATTAATTGGTTAAGGTATAAAATGGAAAGAAATAGGAACCTTGGTGGCTTAGGGAGGCTACGGTTTTAGAGAGAAAACTTTGAGGTAAAATGAAGCTTTAATGCACCTCTAGAGATTTAAGAATTTAGAGACATGCATAACCTATAATTCACACACCCCTAAATATAACAATCGCAGTGCAATCGTCATTACACCACAGTTACTGAATCCAGGCGTGTCACAGTCTCAATAACAGTAATTTCAAATTTTACAAGTTTATTATTATTATTTTTTTCCCATTCATGCATAAGTAGAAAATACGAGCCTCGAATGAAATATAATTAGTACCCAATCATTTTATACTCAACCACTGAAATAAAAGTCATTTTCCATATATATATATTTTATAGTCATCTTTAATACAAATCACTGATAACATAGAATATAACAATTACAAAGTCGAATAAAATACAGCAGAACTAAAACACTAAAAGGGGAAAAATAGTAACCCTGGGGTAGGTACTACTAGCAGACAAAGCCGCAACCCTATATACATATATGACGCTCGAAGTTCCAATCAACAAGTCAGGCATCAATGCCTCCACGCAACTGCACTCGTACGTAGCCCAAGAAATCTTGTCCAGACGCCTAAGCCAATCAACCAAGGTGTGGTCCCTCTTCATCTTCCTCACTATCTTTTATCAAATATAAATATAAAACAGAAATACAAAAATACTAGAAAGAGGTGAGACACCCATCTTTCATTACCATTATGGCAGTAAGAAAACAACACGGCGCAAAGAGCCCACAAAGCAACACAGTTCATACATTTATTAACAGTAGCAGCGGAATTTATAACAAAAGCAAATCAGTCATAAGCAATGATAGGAATCAATGATAACAGTAATATTTATAGTAAAAGCAGAACAGCAGCGGGCAATAGCAAGATTTAACAATATCAAACCAATCACAATAAGATTTCCAGTAAATCAGTAAAATCATCAAACAAATCATGTACAGTAGTAAAACAGATACTTTAACAGATGTTCATGCTCAACAACTTATGAGACTGACTATGAACGATGCACAATGCATTATGGTACCAAATCCTACTCCATGGAGCTAAACATTGACCTTTTCAAAGTGAATGACCAAGGAGTAATGCCAGTATATCGTTAGCCTTAACATACAGTGTGCTTTATCTCATAAAATATTTGCGCATCATGGCTTATACGTGGCACCCCAACAGTTGATCATGACATAGGACAGCGTCTCAGTCCGGATCGTCGGTGTGTTTGCATCGGTCTACCCCACGGCACAGAGGAGCTCATAACTGTCCATGTGAGGAACCCGCACCTCGACGCCCCCAAGGCCAACAACATATGGCACCTATGCTAGTCTATTCGCACCCGCACATAGGTGTTATTCAACTCTTAGGTATACATATGCATGATGATGCAATGTCAAGTCATGTATATTTATCAATGAGTCATTCATCATGTACAATACATATGCATGATGACACAATGTCCAGTCATGTATGTTTGTCAATGATGTGTTCGTCATACACAATACCACAATGGTATATGGACTTTATCAAATTACATATGCATAATGACTCAATGTCTAATCATGTATGTCTAACAATGATACATATATCATATACGATGCCTCAATGGCACATAAACATTCATCAACATCAACGTGTCAATTCTCGACTTTCAATATATATCTTATGGTTCATTATTATCACCATGTCCCCTTTAAGGGTTCAACATTCTCAAGAACTTAAGTTTTTATCAATTATGAAAATACTTAGGTTAACTAACCTTTAAAATCGTAGCCTCACAAGCCCTCAAGGTTCTAAATTCCTTCCCATATAATTCACTAATCTCTTAATACCAATTACTTAGTTTGATTCTTTCACTTTATTAAATATTATGCATATCTCGAATTCCTCAATCTCCAAGGATGAACTAAGGCATCACTTGAATCCAATCTTTCTCTCTAAAGCTGTGGTCCCTCAAGGTTCTCAAAATCACAATTCCTCTCCATTTTATGCATTAGTTCCTTGATATCAAATCACTTAAATTTTAGTTTACCAAAAATCAATTTAATTCCTCAAGGTTCCCAGCTAAAACCGTGGCCTCCCTTTGGGGTATTAAACCCTTAAACTTTCCATTTATCCCATTTAACATGATTGTTCAATACTTAACCATTTAAGTCTCACTTGATTTTTATTGCAAACCAATTTTTACATTCCTAAGCTCTCTTCAATCCGTGACATCCATAAGTATTAGGAAAAGCCTAATTTCTTCCATAATCAATTCCATTAATTCCTCAATTCTTTAATATCCCATTACACAGTTATTATTGCTTACTAATTTAATCCAAACTCCCATTTATTTGGGTCAAAACCGTAGCCTTCAATGGTTTCAAAGGTCTAATTTTTCTTTCCATTTTATGTGTTAGTTTCTTAACGTCAATCCACTCAAATTTTTAATTCATCAAGATCAATCCATTTCCCACATTTTCAAGGTCAAAACCGTGGCTTTCATGGTGGGTAACGAACCTTTAAAATTCTCCATCTCAAGACTCCAACATTAACATTCAATCTTTAATTTCATAGCTTCAATTTATTATATACAAGAAACCAATTTTCCAACCCAAAATCTTCTCAAAACCATGGCCATCATGTTAAGGTAGGAAACTCCAAATTTTTCATTTAGCAACCCTAACATGATTAAGCATATTTAACATATCCAATATATCCAAGAGTACAAATCAAGCATTAATCAAATTCAAGAACACTAAATCATACAAAATCATCAAATCAAGTAAGCATACAAAGATGGATTTCTCCATCAATAACACACAAAAGTCTTCTCACCACCAATAAATGGTTGAAGTGAGTAATCTCCCTCTTACCTAAAGGAAGAACACAAAAACAATCTCATATGGCTTCTTGGTGAATTTCGGTTTTGGGTCTTCAAGAATCCTAATTTTTCAAGCATCAAAAATCAACATTAATAGTTGAAAAGAATGGATCTTTGGTCTCCATTGAGACCCTAGATCACAAAATTAAAGAGAAAGAGGAAGAAAAGTGAAAGCTTTACCTCAAAGTTAGAAGCTTTGCCTTGGAAGACAATGGAGATAAGGTTGGATTTTGAGCAAACCTTCTAAATGAAACTTGTAGAGAAGATGAAGATGAGTGTATAATTGTGTTTAGTGGAGAGAAAAATCAAAAAGCTTGGCCATCCATGGAAGAGTGATTTTCGGATTTAAAGAAGGAGAGGTAGAAAAGATAGATTTTTGAAGAGATTTTCTAAAGAGAAAGTGTAGAGGAGGTTGAGAGAAGTCTATAAATGGTGTTTATGGAGAGAAAAGTGAAGAGAAACAATGGTGGTGGTGGCTGCCATTTTCGGATTCAAGAGGAGGAAGAAGAGAAGAGGTGGAGAGAAAATGGAGGTAGAAATGGAAAATGGAGAAACTTTCTACACAAAGAAGGTAGAGGAGTTGAAGGCAAGTGTAGAAATGGGTTAGAGAGGAGAAAAGATGAGAAAAAATGGAGGAGGAGGGGGCTGCCATTTTCGTGCTCATGGTGGAGGTAGAGAGAAGGAGGAGAAAAGATGAAGAAGATGAAGTGAAGAGAGAGAAAGTGATAGGTAAAGTGAATTAGGGTTTGGTGGGTTTAGGTTAAGTGTGGATGAGTTACATTTTTGCCCTCCTTGGCATGAGTGGGCTGCTGAATAGAGGAGAGAGTGAGGGGAAAAATTTGGCTTCTCATGCAAGCCAAGGGTAATTGGGTCATTTGGTGGTCAAAGCTTCTCAAAGAAGCTTTGAAAAAGCACACAAATTTGAATTAAAGTAGATTTGATTTGACATAAAGTGGATTGCATTAGGATAAGGTGATAGGATTTCTAATGCATGTTATTATCCAATGGATAATAGTTACAGTCGACAGAAGTCAGTATTAATTTATCTGACAAATGAAATTTACACAGTGTTTTATTATTCCGACTGCTAAATTTCTCGAAAAAAATGAAACTTCGTAAACTGCGTCCAGCCTCAGGATTAGTAAGTTCCCCCGTCGACATATTCATAGTTCAAGGTTCTCGGAAAAAATATCTCGTTTCTCTGGCTTCGCTCAGTGCGCACGTAAAACGAGGAATATATCAAAATATTCGATGTCTCCAGAAAAATCCCAGAAAATTCTCAAAAATTGAAAATATTATAAAAAAACCATTCGTCTTATCATTTTTCCAATTTTTGCAGCATTACAATCGTTTTCCCAATTTTGCTCGATACGCATGCAAAACGAGGAATATATTAAAATATTCGTCGTTTCCGAAAAATTCTGAAAGAATTCTCATAAAACACAAATATTAGAAAATGACTATTCGTAATAAAATTTTTCAACTTTGGGAGCGTTATAGTCATTTTGCTAACTCTGCCCAATGTGCACGTAAAACGAGAAATAATATTAAAATATTTCGCGTTCTCAGAAAAATCCAGAAAAATTCCTAAAAATCCCAAATATTGTAAAGCGATCATTTATCCTAAAATTATTAATTTTCGGGATGTTACAACTCTCCCCTTTAAATAGAAATTTCGTCCTCGAAATTTTCATCACTTAGACTAAACATCAATGTTTTCCTTCTCCTCACGTTCTAACTTTCATGTTGCGCTTCTAATTGCGTCCATTTATATCACTCTTAGCAACGCTATTTTTATATCCCTGTGTCGCCTTGTTCTCTTATTCTCGACTTTCACAACAAGCTTTTCATAGATGATATTCTCTCTCCATCCCTTACGATTGACACTTTCGCTTTAACGTTTGATATATCTTGGTTACTTTTCCATTTCCCTTGAATTTCTCCCAATAGACCATTCGAAATAGCAACCGTATCTAGACATACTTCATCCAGTATCACTTCTAATGATAGCCACAAGTTCTCGAATTACTCTGCTAATTTCTTCTCCTTTAAAGTTTGGAAAACAGGATTAAAGTGTCCAACATGCCTCTCCACGTGTTTTGAGAATAGATCAGAATGTCGTTGATAAGGACAACAACAAATCTGTCAAAGCAAGGACGAAAGATCTGATTTAGATAGTTCATGAATACGACAAGAATATTAGTTACTCCAAACGGTATCACAAGATACCCTCAATGTCCAAAGCGCGTATGAAAAATCGTTTTGGGAATATTCTAAATTTCCCACGAAGTTAATGATGATAAGAGTGTACGTCTACCTTAGAGAGAACAACAACTCTCGTCTCGCCGATCCATTGAATCACTCATCTTTCTTCGAGGACATTCATCCTTGATAAAAGTATTGCTCCTTTTGTGACAGTCCTCGTCTCACCGAGAAGTTTCATTCTTTTCCTTACTGACAGCATTGTAGCTCAACATGCAAAACTCTTTGACTATCAGAGTGGCATTTATGCTCTCCTTACTGTTGGTCCTCTATGGAAAACACTAACACGTATTCTCAGACTCCCTTTTTGCTTCCAAAGCTTCAACTTTGTTGGCCATTATAAATACCAGAAGTCTTAATTCTGAAAACCAATAAGGTTTTCATTGGAATGGTTTAGCAGGATATGACTAGAAAATGATCAATTAGTCCCTAAATCATGAACTCTAATCGATGCAATTCCAAATAAGCAAAATAGATCATCAAAAAGGTTCAATCTTTATGAGAAGTAGGATAGATTAAACAAACTCAAGAGTCAGGACAAGTCTCAGCAACAGAAATGGGAACAACTAAGTCGAAGGTAAGAAAGATACAGATGAATCTAAATGATCCATACAGTTACAAATTGTAAAAGGAGGGGTTACCCCCAAAATTATACAACACGATTACAGGATCGTCATTTGAGGCATCACTTCTGTTGTTTAGATTTCCAAATCTAAAGTCCTCAGCACCTCTAAGGGTATAAAGTCTGCCCTCTGCTTATGGTTCCCCAGCTCTTGCAGCATTGACGGAAGAACTTGCCTTCGCTTGGGTGTAGTTGTGGGAAACGTGTCCAGGCTTTCCTCATTTAAAACAGATGATCCCTGAAATTACGCAATCTCTCGTTAGGTGCTCCTTTCCGCATTTGCGACAGAAAATTCTCTTGGCCGTACATTCCTTTGTTAAGTGGTTCTTTCCGCATTTCGTACATTTCGGTAAAGATGTTGAGATCTTGATTGGATCTACTACCACTAGCACTTTCCCCTATGGGTTGGGTGTTATTGTTACTTCCTTGGTACCCGTGAACGTAGTTCCTATTTAAACTTATTGGCTTTTCCATTATTCCTCCTTTGGAATCTAGGTAGTCCATGGTTATCTCAAGTTTGACTTTTCTTCAACAGATTTTGAATCTTAACTTCCAATTCTCGTTACTGTGCAGTCCTCTGATTTTGGTGAATTATCACATTAGCTATCCTTTGTATTTCTCCTGCAGTCGCAGCCATACTTCTATAGTCTTGTCCCGTGCTCATATGCATACGTCTGCCATGAGCCACTGACTTTCTTTGAAGACGGACAAAACATAGCACAATAAAACAAACGTAATTATTTCAAATAACATTACCTCCCATCGGAAGTCAAACACAAAGAGTCACACAATGCACACCATTCAAGTAAGACAAACTAATTTACGAATCCTAACAGCTTCCAGCCGAACTTCTTCATTCTACTTCCACAGCAAAATCTCTCGTAAGCCGTCAACTTCTAAAATGCTTCTTGTACCTAGTTTACACCAGTTATTTCTTTCTCCAGAAGATCAGTTTTCCAAAACCTTTTGATCTCCTTACAAAAATTTCCTATTTTCCTAACATAGGACGCCTAGGAGAAGTCATAGTTTCCTGTACACACAGAACATTACATATTGAGTAGGTCAATCCTCAATATCATGCAACTGTATAATAGTAGCTATCAACATTCAACCTATAGCAAGTCATGCATTCCTTTCCCATCATCTCAATCAAGAGACAAGGAAGTGCACAACAGACCAAATTCTAATATGCCTAAACATAGCAAGTCCATACCCCGGCTCAACAGGATGAACTGCTCTGATACCACCTAGTGACACACCCTTAAATATAACAACCGCAACGCAATCGTCATTACACCACAGTTACTAAATCCAGGCGTGTCACAGTCTCAATAACAGTAATTTCAAATTTTACAAGTTTATTTTTTTTCCCATTCATGCATAAGTAGAAAATACGAGTCTCGAATGAAATATAATTAGTACCCAATCATTTTATACTCAACCACTGAAATAAAAGTCATTTTCCATATATATATATTTTATAGTCATCTTTAATACAAATCACTGATAATATAGAATATAACAATTACAAAGTCGAATAAAATACAGCGGAACTAAAACACTAAAACGGGAAAAATAGTAACCCTGGGATAGGTACTACTAGCAGACAAAGCCATAACCCCATATACATATATGACGCTTGAAGTTCCAGTCTACAAGTCAGGCATCAATGCCTCCACGCAACTGCACTCGTACGTAGCCCAAGAAATCTTGTCCAGACACCCAAGCCAATCAACCAAGGTGTGGTCCCTCTTCATCTTCCTCACTATCTGTTATCAAATATAAATATAAAACAAAAATACAAAAATACAGGAAAGAGGTGAGACACCCATCTTTCATTACCATTATGGCAGTAAGAAAACAACACGGTGCAAAGAGCCCACAAAGCAACACAATTCATACATTTATTAACAGTAGCAACAGAATTTATAACAAAAGCAAATCAGTTATAAGCAATGATAGGAATCAATGATAACAGTAATATTTATAGTAAAAGCAGAACAACAGCGGGCAATAGCAAGATTTAACAATATCAAACCAATCACAATAAGATTTCCAGTAAATCAGTAAAATCATCAAACAAATCATGTACAGTAGTAAAACAGATACTTTAACAGATGTTCATGCTCAACAACTTATGAGACTGACTATGAACGATGCACAATGCATTATGGTACCAAATCCTACTCCATGGAGCTAAACATTGACCTTTTCAGAGTGAATGACCAAGGAGTAATGCCAGTATATCGTTAGCCTTAACATACAGTGTGCTTTATCTAATAAAATATTTGCGCATCATGGCTTATACGTGGCACCCCAACAATTGATCACGACATAGGACAGCGTCTCAGTCCGGATCGTCGGTGTGTTTGCATCGGTCTACCCCACGGCACAGAGGAGCTCATAACTGTCCATGTGAGGAACCCGCATCTCGACGCCCCCAGGGCCAACAACATATGGTACCTACGCTAGTCTATTCGCACCAGCACATAGGTGTTATTCAACTCTTAGGTATACATATGCATGACGACGCAATGTCAAGTCATGTATGTTTATCAATGAGTCATTCATCATGTACAATACATATGCATGATGACACAATGTCCAGTCATGTATGTTTGTGAATGATGTGTTCGTCATACACAATACCACAACGGTATATAGACTTTATCAAATTACATATGCATGATAACTCAATGTCTAATCATGTATGTCTAACAATGATACATATATCATATACGATGCCTCAATGGCACATAAACATTCATCAACATCAACGTGTCAATTCTCGACTTTCAATATATATCTTATTGTTCATCATTATCACCATGTCCCTTTTAAGGGTTCAACATTCTCGAGAACTTAAGTCTTTGACAATTATGAAAATACTTAGGTTAACTAACCTTTAAAATCGTAGCCTCACAACCCTCAAGGTTCTAAATTTCTTCCCATATTATTCACTAATCTCTTGATACCAATTACTTAGTCTGATTCTTTCACTTTATTAAAGATTATGCATATGTCTAATTCCTCAATCTCCAAGGATGCACCAAGGCATCACTTGAATCCAATCTTTCTCTCTAAAGTTGTGGTCCCTCAAGGTTCTCAAAATCACAATTCCTCTCCATTTTATGCATTAGTTCCTTGATATCAAATCACTTAAATTTTAGTTTACCAAAAATCAATTTAATTCCTCAAGGTTCCAAGCTAAAACCGTGGCCTCCATTTGGGGTATTAAACCCTTAAACTTTCCATTTATCCCATTTAACATGATTGTTCAATACTTAACCATTTAAGTCTCACTTGATTTTTATTGCAAACCAATTTTTACATTCCTAAGCTCTCTTCAATCCGTGACATCCATAAGTATTAGGAAAAGCCTAATTTCTTCCATAATCAATTCCATTAAATCCTCAATTCTTTAATATCCCATTACACAATTATTATTGCTTACTAATTTAATCCAAACTCCTATTTATTTGGGTCAAAACCGTAGCCTTCAATGGTTTCAAAGGTCTAATTTTTCTTTCCATTTTATATGTTAGTTTCCTAACGTCAATCCACTCAAATTTTTAATTCATCAAGATCAATCCATTTCCCACATTTTCAAGGTCAAAACTGTGGCTTTCATGGTGGGTAACGAACCCTTAAAATTCTCCATCTCAAGACTCCAACATTAACATTCAATCTTTAATTTCATAGCTTCAATTTATTATGTACAAGAAACCAATTTTCCAACCCAAAATCTTCTCAAAACCGTGGCCATCATGTTAGGGTAGGAAACTCCAAATTTTCCATTTAGCAACCCTAACACGATTAAGCATATTTAACATATCCAATATATCCAAGAGTAAAAATCAGGCATTAATCAAATTCAAGAACACTAAATCATACAAAGATGGATTTCTCCATCAACAATACACAAAAGTCTTCTCACCACCAATAAATGGTTAAAGTGAGTAATCTCCCTCTTACCTAAAGGAAGAACACAAAAACAATCTCCTATGGCTTCTTGGTGAATTTCAGTTTTAGGTCTTCAAGAACCCTAATTTTTCAAGCATCAAAAATCAACATTAATAGTTGAAAAGAATGGATCTTTGGTCTCCATTGAGACCCTAGATCACCAAATTAAGGAGAAAGAGGAAGAAAAGTGAAAGCTTTACCTCAAAGTTAGAAGCTTTACCTTGGAAGACACTGGAGATAAGGTTGGATTTTGAGCAAATCTTCTAAATGAAACTTGTAGAGAAGATGAAGATGAGTGTATAAATGTGTTTAGTGGAGAGAAAAATCAAAAAGCTTGGCCATCCATGGAAGAGTGATTTTCGGATTTGAAGAAGGAGAGGTAGAAAGGATGGATTTTTGAAGAGATTTTCTAAAGAGAAAGTGTAGAGCAGGTTGAGAGAAGTCTATAAATGGTGTTTATGGAGAGAAAAGTGAAGAGAAACAATGGTGGTGGTGGCTGCCATTTTTGGATTCAAGAGGAAGAAGAAGAGAAGAGGTGGAGAGAAAATGGAGTTAGAAATGGAAAATGGAGAAACTTTCTACACAAAGAAGGTAGAGGAAGTGAGTGCAAGTGTAGAAATGGGCTTAGAGAGGAGAAAAGATGAGCAAAAATGGAGGAGGAGGGGCTGCCATTTTCGTGCTCATGGTGGAGGTAGAGAGAAGGAGGAGAAAAGATGAAGAACATGAAGTGAAGAGAGAGAAAGTGATAGGTAAAGTGAATTAGGGTTTGGTGGGTTTAGGTTAAGTGTGGATGAGTTACATTTTTGCCCTCCTTGGCATGAGTGAGCTGCTGAATAGAGGAGAGAGTGAGGGGAAAAATTTGGCGTCTCATGCAAGCCAAGGGTAATTGGGTCATTTGATGGTCAAAGCTTCTCAAAGAAGCTTTGAAAAAGTACACAAATTTGAATTAAAGTGAGATTGATTTGACATAAAATGGATTCCATTGGGATAATGTGATAGGGTTTCTAATGCATGCTATTATCCAATGGATAACAGTTACAGTTGACAGAAGTCAGTATTAATTTATTTGACAAATGAAATTTACACAGTGTTTTACTATTTCGCCTGCTAAATTTCTCGAAAAATGTGAAACCTCGTAAACTACATCCAGCCTCGGGATTAGTAAGATCCCCTGTCGACATGTCCATAGTTCAAGGTTCTCGGAGAAAATATCTCGTTTCTCCGGCTTCGCTCAGTGCACACGCAAAACAAGAAACATATCAAAATATTCGACGTCTCCGAAAAAATCCCAAAAAATTCTCAAAAATTGCAAATATTATAAAACGACCATTCGTCTTATCATTTTTCTAATTTTTGAAGCATTATAGTCGTTTTCCCAATTCTACTCGATACGTATGCGAAACGAGGAATATATTAAAATATTTGTCGTTTCCGAAAAATTCTGAAAGAATTCTCATAAAACACAAATATTAGAAAATGACTATTCGTAATAAAATTTCCCAACTTTGGGAGCGTTACAGTCGTTTTGCTAACTTTGCCCAATGTGCACGTAAAATGAAGAATAATATTAAAATATTCCGTATTCTTAGAAAAATCCAAAAAAATTCCTAAAAATCCCAAATATTGTAAAGCCATCATTTATCCTAAAATTATTAATTTTCGGGATGTTATAATAATTAAGTGGAAGAATTAAATTGGACAATCACATTTAAGAGGACCACAGTTTAGATGGGTTGTTTAACCTAAAATTTTCAT
The DNA here is from genome assembly GCA_029884605.1 of Ormosia emarginata. NCBI lineage: Eukaryota > Viridiplantae > Streptophyta > Magnoliopsida > Fabales > Fabaceae > Ormosia > Ormosia emarginata. Next base: position 13,708,498 of record JAQQTP010000079.1, on the reverse strand, counting down.
AATTGACCAAAGTTTAAGACTTTGAAATGTGAGGATCCATAATATGGACTTATGGTAATTGATGAACAATAGATATAAATTGATGTGGGGAATTGATTTGGTGTTATTGTGAACCCTATGTGGGCTAAGTACTTGTTGACTGTGTACTTGAGAAATGATTATATATGCCATTGCAGTATGCTCATGATGAATGCATCATTGATAAACATGTGTGATGTACATGGTGTCGTCATGCATATGTGTTGTCCATTGTACATTGTTGGAAAGGCCATGTTGCCTAGGAGTTTGAATAACACCTATGTGCAGATGCGAATAGACTAGCGTAAGGTCACAGTGGTTGGCCCTGGGGGCGTCGGGGTGCGGGTGTCTCACAATGGACAGTGGTAGCTCTGCTGAGTCCGTGGGAAAGACTGATGCAAATACACCGATGATCCAGACTGAGATGCTGTCCTATTCATGATCAACTGTTGAGGTGCCATGTATGAGCCATTTTTGCTCAAATATTATTTTTATATGATGAGCACAAGGCCGACGGTACACTGGCATCACTCCTTGATCATTCACTCTGAAAATGTTAATGTCTAGCTCCATGGAGTAGGAATCTTGGTACCATTTGCATTGTGAACTATTAGTCTCATAATTCATTGAGCATGAATATTCATAATTGTGGAATAATATTTGTTCTTATTACTGTAAAAATTACTTGGCTTGTTTACTATTGATAATTCTTACTGCTGTTTGATATTGTTTGCTTTTACTGTTAATTGTAATTATCACTGTGTTCATATGTGGGCGTCAAGCGCCATTCTATTTTCTTGCTGCCATTTTGGTACTAAAAGCTGGGTGTCTCACCTCTTTCTGTATTTTTTCTATTTTCTGTATTTCTGTCGAATTGTGTACTTCTGAGAAGACGTTCGTGAGGAAGACAAGGAAACACCTGAGTTTTCAGATTTTTGGCCGCATTACGATTAGAGCCTGCTGAGGATGTCGTCGCTCCTATGCCGCTTCTTGGGGTACATGAAGCTGACCTTTCATGGAGGACCCGATTGCTGGCACTTACATGTGGAGACGACCGTTGTGTCTACCGCAGGGAGCTGATAGTGTCCTTATCTTGGGGTCATTATGACGCCCCTGTCTTTGATTTTTCTGCTTTTGTTATTTTTGAGTTTCACCTACTCGTGAGGGACATGTGGACTGATATGTTCTACACCCCTCAAGAGGATTCTTTCCTCTCCATTGCTCAGGCTTCTGCCCAAAATTCGATGGCTCCGATGGCAATCTCATCGGATGAAGAGGACCTGGAGGAGGACCCAGCTACGGTACCTTCTCGTTAGTCATAGGGGTTGATACTGTCGGTGGTTACTAATGGCTAATTATTTATCTTTTTGGGGAAGCCTGATGTTTTGCCATTTTAGATGGGTGTATATTTGTATCCCTTTGGGTGGGTACATATTTTACTTTTTGTATAATTTATATTATAATTAAACAGGCTGATGCATATAAATATATATTTATATTGTGAATGTATGATGTTCAATACTGTGTTGATTTTATTGCATCTGTAATTGTTGTTATCTTTTACCGTTATTTAAAAAAAATGTACACATAATTTGATATCCGATTACTTTGCAATCCAAAAACGCAAATTATTTAATCACGATGAACCGGGTCTTAATTAATAATTGTAACTGTATTTTCTGCAATTTATTTCATTTCTTAGTATTACGGTGCGATGCTCCTTCTTCGCAATATTAAGAAAAAGGGGCGTTACACTATCTTGGTATCAGTGCCTTGGTTTAAGTTTTCTTTTGGGTCATGTGGTTTTGGACTGTCTTGTTTGTGCTGTGTGATTCTCTATGTTTGGTATTCCGTAAGAATACATTTGACTTTTCTCTGTATTTTGTATAGCTTGATTCGAGAAGGATTATGGCTCGTAGAGGAGACATGACTGCTACAATTGAAGTGATCCAGAAGATGGCTGAAGCGATGCTGTAATAAAACCAGCAAACGACTTAACAGTAAGCAAGGACTGCACAACAATTGGAGGCAACTGTTGATGCCAAAATTTGGCAGAGTTTCGTCGCACTAACCCTGCACAATTTAAGGGAGAGTATGATCATGAGAAGGCTACACTATGGATCAAGGAACTGGAAAATATCTTCACGAGCATGAACTGTGTCAACAACAAGAAAGTGACGTATGCTGGGTTCATGTTGATTGGGGACGCAGAGGATTGGTGGACCGAAGAACAAAAGGTAGTGGAGGCTGAGAATAGAGCGATCAATTAGGAGGTGTTCAAGAAGAGATTCCTAAACAAATATTTCCCAGAAAGCGCTAGGCATGCTAAGGAGATGGAATTCCTTGGCTTGAGGCAAGGTAATATGACTGTGAGTGAATATGCTGCCAAGTTTGACAGTTTGTCCAAATTCTCAACCTATTTTCAACACCAACCAAATGAAGCATGGAAGTGTTAGAAGTTTGAGGAAGGTCTGAGACATGACGTGAAGAGAGCCGTCATAACCTTGAAGATTACTCAGTTCTTAGAATTACTCGATATATGCCGCTGGGTGGAAGATTTGGATCAGGCACGTGATGCAAGGAACAGAAACTTTGGGCCTTTTTAATCTCAAAGAGGAGGAAGCAATAACATTAACCGTTACCAGAAAAAGCCATATTCTAGACCACTGGAAATCAATAGCAGAAACCGCAAGGAAGAAGTTCTGGAGGAAGTCCAAGCAGAATTGGTCAAACAACGACGTCTGCGCCGAAATGCCTGAAGTGCGGGAAGGATCACTACACGAGGGACTGCACTATTAAGGGAATGATTTGTTTTAGATGTGGGAGACCTGGACACATTTCTCGTAACTGTAATTAACCCAAGGAGGAACCTTCCGTCAATGTTGCTAGAACTGCTAAACTACAGGCTGGAGGTTGGGTTTATACTCTGAGTGGTGCTAAAGTCTCCAAATCCGAAGATCTTATACAAGAGGAAGGTCTCATTGAAGATAATCTTTTAAATGTACTATATGACTCTAGTGCGACTCATTCTTTCATTTTCTATGACTGCGTGAAAAGACTTGGTTTACCTGTGTCTTCTTTACCTTTTGATTTGACTATTTCAATTCCCACTGCTAAGCATGTTGTTACTGCCAAATCTGTCTAAATTGTCCTTTGATTGTTGAAGATCGAATCTTTTCTGTTGATTTGATTTGTTTGCCATTATCTCAATTAGATATGATCCTAGGAATGGATTGGTTATCTGCTAACCATGTCCTATTAGATTGTTCTAGAAAAACCATAGTTTTCCCTTTGGATGAGAATTCTAGATTTTTGAATGCCAACCAATTGAAAGCTTTCTTGAAAGAAGGAGCTCGAGGATACATGCTGTTGTCTTCCTTGAAAGTCGAGAATGAGGTAGATGTGAACACAATCTCAGTGGTTCGAGAGTTCCCTAAAGTTTTTCCTAAAGATATACCTGGTTTGCCACCAGAGCGGGAAATCAAATTTGCTATTGATCTTGTACCTGGAGCTGGTCCTATTTCCATAGCATCTTACCGAATGTCACCTGCAGAGCTAGTTGAGCTCAAGAAGTAACTGGAAGAGCTTTTGGAGAAGTAATTCGTGAGACCCAGTGTATCACCTTGGGGAGCACCAGTACTTCTAGTTAAGAAGAAAGATGGTACTTCGAGATTGTACATGGATTATTGTCAGTTAAACAAGGTCACGATCAAGAACAAGTATCCATTGCCGAGGATAGATGACCTGATGGATCAGTTAAAGGGAGCAACTGTGTTTTCGAAGATCGATTTGCAATCGGGTTACCATCAAATCAGAGTGAAAGTGGAAGACATTCCTAAAATGGCTTTTCGTACTCGTTATGGACATTACGAGTACCTAGTGATGCCTTTTGGTGTGACTAATGCACCTGTGATATTCATAGATTATATGAATAGAATCATTCGTCCTTATTTGGATAGATTCGTCATTGTCTTTATCGACGATATCTTAATCTATTTGAAGAATCAGGAGGATCATGCTGAGCATCTCAGTATAGTTCTTCAGATCTTGAGAGAAAAAGAGTTGTATGCCAAGTTGTCGAAGTGTGAGTTTTGGTTGTATGAAGTCAAATTCTTGGGCTATGTTATTTCAAAGAAAGGAATTGTTGTAGATCCTTCGAAGATAGAAGTTGTTCTTCAATGGGAAAGACCGAAGACGGTGATAGAAATCCGAAGCTTTATTGGATTAATAGACTATTACCGGAGGTTCATTGAAGGATTTTCTAAGATTGCTGGACCTCTCACTCAACTCACAAAAAAGAACCAAGCTTTTGAATGGACAGATGCTTGTGAAGAGAGTTTTCAAGAATTGAAGAAGAAACTAACTACTTCACCAGTGTTAGTTCTACCTGAGCCGGGTGAACCGTTCGAGGTGTACTGTGACGCTTCATACCAAGGATTGGGCTATGTCCTTATGCAAGGCGGAAAAGTGGTGAAGTATGCCTCAAGACAATTGTGAGTGCATGAGAAGAACTACCCAACGCATGACTTGGAGCTAGCTGCTGTTGTATTTGCTTTGAAGATATGGAGACATTATCTTTATGGAGCAACGTTCAACGTCTTCAGTGATCACAAGAGCTTGAAATACCTGTATGATCAAAAAGAGTTGAACATGAGACAACGAAGATAGTTAGAATTCCTGAAAGACTACGATTTCTAACTTCAGTATCACCCTGGAAAGGCGAATGTTGTGGCTGATGCCTTAAGTAGGAAATGTAACACCCTTATGGGGATGTCACATTTATAAAGAAAATAAAATAAAGATAAATAAAATCTACCCAAGTTGTAAAACATTTGTTATATAATAATATGGGTTATAAAATTTTTCCGATTACACAAAAATATTACGAGATAAATAACACGGAACATACAATAAGCACACTATTATCACACATAATATACATATGGTTCCATCATAGGTTATACAAATAATGTACAACTACAAATATTTAAAACCAAAATAGTAAACAAAGCAATAAAAGGTCAATATATACAAATGCAGACGCGCCCAAGTACACATCTTAAATATCTAACCCTCTGAAGGATCACTCTCAGATGAAACTTCAGGTGATAGATATCCAGGACGCCTCGACCCTCTACGGACACGAGTCCGTGCAGTCGATACGCTACTGATCTCGCTAGGTGCATCAAACATACCACCCCAATGACGCCTAAGAGATAGCGGCAACTCCACATGTAAATACAACAAAGTAGAAAAGATCGGAACTCCATCAAACTCCGTACGTATGGTCACAGTCAGACGTCCTACGTACGTCACCGAGTCTCTATCCTCTCGCAGACGCCAGGCTTCAGAGCCTCCGTGAAACTCAAGTTGCACGAATCCAAAGAATCCTGGTAGTGTCATACTCACACAATCAATCCAATGGATATAGATGATCGGATGGTTCTTGCTCATAGAACTGATCTTCAGCTTGCTGCTCTTCCTCCTCCTCTGGATACTCACACTCAAGAGGCTGTTCCTCTTCCTCAAACTCTTTATCACATAATTTAAAATATACAGATAACACATACAAGAAAGAGGTAAGACAATCTATATCACCACAAATATGGTAAAATAAGAAAACGACAATACAACAAGTATAACAGTTCATACAATATAGCATACTATAATAGCATAAATAAAAATACAAGATAACGCGGATGAAATATAACACAGAACTCAACGTAACAATAATATATAGTGGTACAGATAGATAAAATGGTACAGATGGATAAAATGTTATAGATAAATAGTATTAAAATGTATGACATAAAAGTATATGAAATGTGACTCAACCCTACTCCATGGAGCTAAAAACACAAACATCAGAGAGAATGACCCGTAAAATCTATTAGTACCATCGACCGCCAAGCTATTCCGCTGTCTCACGTTGCGTCTATAGCCCACTGTCATAACGTCGTGGTATAGCACACTGTCAAAACGTCGTGTCACTATAGGCTTGTACTAAATAGATTTCACAAGATCTTGATTAAGTATAGTGCGTGTCGAGTCTATTAGTGTGTTGTCAGTTACCACGGCCCAGAGGAGCGACCAACTGTCCACAAATGGAATAATCCGCACACTAATGTCTCCAAGTTCATTCAGGTTGAACCACACTACGCTTATCACACCGACAACACGATGTAATTCACCTCGTCAATCAATCCACCAATTATCAACCAAACTGGCACAACTCAATGCATGATAAAAATTACCAGAATAACCTCAATGGTATAGATATGCGTATTTACGCAAATGCCCTCAATGGCAAAAATCTCAGATATGCCCTCAATAGCAAAAATTTTAAATATGCCCTCAATGGCAAAAATTTCAAATATGCTCTCAATGGTAAAAATTATGAAAATGCCCTCAATGGCAAATTTTACGAAAATACCCTCAATGGCAAATTTTACGAAAATGCCCTCAATGGCAAATCTCATATATATACAGTATGTCCCACTTGACAATACTGTTTCACAATCTGTCCAGGTCCACCACTTTGGCCCGACAGTAAAATCTGCTATTTTCGTCAATCGCATAGAAATTTTATCGCGTTTTCAAAATTTCATCGTTTTTACAAACGTTTTTAAATTGCATAAATATATTTTACTATTTTTGAAATCGCGTACTGTTTTTCAAACGTTTTCTCAATCGTGTAAGATTTTTAAATCATTTTCTTGTCTGAATTCCTTAAAAATTACTGTTTAAATAAACAGAAAATAATGTTTAATATGTTTGAACTACGTAGAATATTTTTCATACCGTATATAATATAATAGATATCTTTTCTCTCTTATTTGTCTGTTTTTAGCAAAAATTGACAGTATTTTGCTTAGAAAATGTATAACAATGGTTTTCTAAGTTTTCTGTAAAAATGTCCTTTTATTTATATTATAACCAATTAATTATACTTTTGAAAACTACTAACGTGCTTCAAAATATAAAAATGAGCTCTACGTTAGAAATTTTACAAAAGCTACTGTATTTTCTTTTAAATGATAAAACTCTTAGATTTAGTTCCTCAAACTTAATCTAATCATTTTTATTCCTTGAAATTCATTGTGATAAAATTTCTTTTAGCATTATTACCTAACCTTTGTTGAAAAACAATTTTAGAAATAAAAACATTCACATTTGGCATGTTGGCCGAAATATATAAAATTAACATTTAATCTTTAAATTTGTTTTTTTCTTGTTCTAAAACAATTTATATCTTATCCATTCCCCTAAGTTAATTAAATTACACTTTTAGAAAATTGATGAGAACTTTTTGGTTCTCCTTTGATGTTGAGGCTGTGAGCCTTCATTGGTGTTCTTTGGAACACTCATGCAATCCTTGACATGTTATTCACATCCTACTAATTATACATGCATTTATAACACATACAATATATTTAAAGCTTGTAGACATGCAATTTAATACAAATCACAAATAGGAAAGCTACTAACAAACACACAAATGAATCCTTATGGATTCTACAACCACAACCAATTCCATTTTCTTATCACCACCCAAGGATGATAAGATTCAAGTCTTCCTCTTACCTTAAGTGAAGACAAACACTCTTTCACTCCTTTCTAGGGTTTCGGTTTTCACCCCTCCAAGACACCTATCAAGCTCAAACAAATTTCTACAAGTTATTAACATGAAAGAAAGCTTAAACCATGGATCAATCATGGCTTAGAACTTTGAAAAAGAATTTAGAAAGGAAAAACAAGGATTTTCACCTTCTAGGTAGAATCTCTCAAGTAGTTTTTCAAGCTCAAGATGATGGATTTTGCAAGAACTCTCAACTAGAGATGTTCTTAGAATTGTGTTTAGGTTTAGAAAAGTTGGTTGGATAAAATTTTAGGTGGTTGGATGTTGGAGTAAGGTGGCTGGTCGAATGGTGCTTCAAGGTAGCATCAATGGTGGTTGGTGTTTTTGGAAGAGAGAGAAGAGAGAAAGTGTTAGAGAATTAAGTGAATAATGGCCTTCCAAGGGTGAATGGCCGTAGACTTCAATGGCAAGGAGGTGTCCATTTGGTTGGCTCCATCCAAGCCTTAGAAATGATCAATGGCTAGCATAAAGCCTTGGCCTCCAAGCTTAATTCCTATTAGTTAATCCAAGCCTTATCATTAAGCCTAGTCATTAAGCCTTGTCACTAATTATGCCTAGTCATTAAGCCTAGTCATTAAGCTATTACTCCAAAACGTTAACTGTTTCGCTAAACGTGGGTCCCGCAAAACATTTCTGGGTCCATTACCGCTTATTTGTACTGACTAATAAAATAATATTATAATAATATAAAATTATTTTATCGCACAGTTAAATCCTAAAAATTAAAAGATTACTAACCGTATCATTCGAATTGGGTTTAGTAAGATCCCCAAATTCAGAATAATTACAATAAGATTTCCCGACCCAAAAAATATATTATTTTCCGTTCCCGAGAGCAAATCACACAAAAGTTCAAATAAAATCACAGACAGTAAAATAAAACAGTATTTCACACAGAAAAATGACAAATAGTACCAAAAGGACATAACGGTCATTTATCCTAAAGTTAAAAAAAAAACAGAAAACAGTACATTCGAGACACAACGGTAATTCACCCAAAAGTTTATGGTGTTACAGGAAAATAATCAGTGTTTCTGCCATGATGATCAGAGAAAGAGATTTAACAGAACAATTCAGAGACATGTGGTCTTTTGTGGAACTGATGCTAGGAAAAATTTCCATGAACATGGTCACTATCTCAAGTGATTTAATGGGTGATATCCGAGAGAAGCAGAAGATTGATAAGTTCTTGCAAGAAGAAACAAGAGAAGAGGAAAGATAAGGCGGGGGTGGTGTGTCAACATTAGAGGAAGGAAATGATGGAATTTTAAGATTCCAAGGTAGAGTCTATGTGCTTAAAGATGAGGAACTCAGGAAGTATATACTTGAACATGCTCATTCGAGTCAGTTGAGTATGCACCCTGGAATGACCAAAATGTATTAAGATTTGAAGAAGTTATTTTGGTGGCATAGGATGAAAAGAGATATTGCTAGATGCGTATCTTCTTGTTTAGTTTGCTAGAAAACAAAGATTGAAATCATAGGCCATCTGGACTGTTACAACCCTTTACTATTCCCGAATGGAAATGGGATAGTATTGCCATGGACTTTGTTGTCGAATTGCCAAAAACTAGAAGAATGATTCAATATTGGTGATTGTGGATCGACTTACGAAGTCAGCACATTTCTTGCCGGTCAACATTTGATATCCTTTGGAGAGGTTGACTCAATTGTACATCGGCGAAATTGTCAGACTACATGGTGTGCCTACTAGTATTATTTCTGACAGAGATCCAAGATTTACATCGAAGTTTTGGCAGAGTCTTCAAGAAGCAATGGGGACAAAGCTACGATTGAGTTCTGCGTATCACCCGCAGACTGATGGTCAATCAAAAAGAACAATTCAATCATTAGAAGATCTGTTGAGAGCTTGTGCTATAGAGCAAATTGGAAGTTGGGATGAGATTTTACCATTGGTAGAATTTACCTATAATAACAGTTACCATTCGAGCATAGGGATGGCACCCTATGAGGCTCTGTATGGACAAAGGTACCGAACGCCTTTATACTGGTATCAAGATGGAGAGCGACTTATAGTCGGACCTGATCTCATTCAATAGACAACTGAGAAGGTTAAGATGATTCAAGAAAAGATGAGAACAGCTCAAAGTCGACAAAAGAGTTATGCGGACAAAAGAAGGAAACCTCTTGAATTTGAGGAAGAAGAGCATATGTTCTTAAAAGTCACCCCTACAGCTGGGGTCGGTCGGGTTCTCAAATCTAGAAAGCTCACTCCAAAATTCCTTGGACCTTACCAAATTCTTCGTCGGGTAGGTCCTGTTGCTTATCAAATAGCTTTACCACCTTTTCTTTAAAACCTTCACAATGTCTTTCATGTGTCACAACTTCGAAAATACATTCCGAGTCCTAATCATGTCATAGCACCCGATTCAGTACAATTAAAGGAAAACTTGACTTATGAAACAACTCCTGTAAGGATTGAGGATAGGAGAATGAAGCAACTCAGAGGGAAAGACATTCCATTGGTGAAAGTAATCTGGAACGAAGCAACTGGAGATGCGACATGGGAGCGGGAGGACAAGATGAAGGAGCAATACCTAGAACTATTTTAAGGTACAAAATTTCAAGGATGAAATTCTTATTTGTTGGGGAGAGTTGTACCACCCTGAAATTTAATTATTTCTTTATAAATATTCATTTTCCAATGTTTGTGATTTTTAGGAATTTTTCTGGATTTTTCTGAAAATATGAAATATTTTAATATTATTCTTCGTTTTACGTGTAAACTAAGCGGAGCTGGGAAAATAAGATATTTTTTCAAGAACCTTGATCTATGAAAACGTCGATGGGGGATCTTACTAAACTTGAGACTGGACACGGTTTACTAGGTTTCATGTTTTTCAAGAAATTTTAATAGATAAAATAATAAAACGTTGTGTAAATTTTATTTGTCAGATTAATTGATACTGACTTCAGTCAACTGTAACCATTGTCTCTTAATTAATAACATGTAATAAAAATCCTATCACATTATCCTAATGCAATCTACTTTAAGTCTAATCAAACCTACTTTAATTCAAATTTATAGTATTATAATCAAAACTTCCTTGAGAAGCTTTGACCAACTAATGACCATGATGCCCTTAGCTTGTTGGGGAAGCCAAAGTCTCCCCCCTTCTCTCTCTCCATTGCCGCGGCTACCATGCCCTTGGGAGGCAAAAATTTTGCCTCCACACTTATTCATTTTCACTCAAAAACATTTCATTTCATCTACCCACTTCTCTCTCTAGTTTTTCTTCTTCATTTTCTCTCTTCCTTCTCTCTTCTTCTTCCTTCTCCATATGGTTTTGCAGCCCCCTTGAGCAACCATTTTCCTTCATTTTTCTCTTCACCAAGCTCATTTCTACACTCACCTTCATCTTCTCTACCTTCTCTAGTTAGAAAGTTTCTTCATTTTCCATCTTCACCTCCATTGTCATCCAAGACAAAGCTTCAAGCTTGAAGGTAAAGGTTTTATTTTTCTTCTTCTTTCTCTTCATTTTCGTGCTCTATGGTCTCTTTGATGACCATGGATCTCTTCTTTTTCAACTCTTCATGTTGAATCATTGTCTTGAAATTCCTAGGGTTTTGGAAGCTCAAAACTGAAACTACCAAGAAACAAGGAGGAGATTCTTTTTGTATTCTTCCTTTAGGTAAGAGGGAGACTACTCACTTCAACCATTTTGGTGGTGAGGGAACCCTTGTTTGCTCACTTTGTTTGGTGATTTAGTGTGTTTATGTATTCTTGAAATTTGATTTATGCTTAATGGATGATTTGAATGTATTGGATGTATTAAAATTGTTTGATCATGTTAGGGTTGTTAAAAGGAAACTTTGGAGTTTCCTACCTTAATGTGAGGCCACAGTTTTGACTAGGATTTAGGGGTTCAAATTGGTTTTTGTACACAATGAAATAAGGCTTATGTAATTAAAGATTGAATGATAATGTTGGAATCAATGAATGGAAATTTTGAGGGATTTCTAATCAAATGTGAGGTTACGGTTTTTGACATTGAAATTGGGGGATTGGATTGGTTTTGTATAAAATAGAATTTAAGTGATTAGATATTGATTGGTTAAGGTATAAAATGGAAAGAAATAGAAACCTTGGTGGCTTAGGGAGGCTATAGTTTTAGAGAGAAAACTTTGAGGTAAAATGATGCTTTAATGCACCTTTAGAGATTTAAGAATTTAGAGACATGCATAACCCATAATCGAGTGGAAGAATTAAATTGGACAATGACACTTAAGAGGACCACGGTTTAGATGGGTTGTTTAACCTAAAATTTTCATAATTGACCAAAGTTTAAGACTTTGAAATGTGAGGATCCATAATATGGACTTATGGTAATTGATGAACCATAGATATAAATTGATGTGGGGAATTGATTTGGTGTTATTGTGGACCCTATGTGGGCTAAGTACTTGTTGACTGTGTACTTGAGAAATGATTATATATGCCATTGTGGTATGCTCATGATGAATGCATCATTGATAAACATGTGTGATGTACATGGTGTCGTCATGCATATGTGTTGTCCATTGGACATTGTTGGAAAGGCCATGTTGCCTAGGAGTTTGAATAACACCTATGTGTGGGTGCGAATAGACTAGCGTAGGGTCATAGTGGTTGGCCCTGGGGGAGTCGGGGTGCGGGTGTCTCACAATGGACAATGATAGCTCCGCTGAGTCTGTGGGATAGACCGATGCAAACGCACCGATGATCCGGACTGAGGCATTGTCCTATTCGTGATCAACTATTGAGGTGCATTGTATAAGCCATTTTTGCACAAATATTATTTTTATGTGATGAGCACAAGGCCGACGGTATACTGGCATTACTCCTTGATCATTCACTCCAAAAATGTTAATGTCTAGCTCCATGGAGTAGGAATCTTGGTACCATTTGCATTGTGAACTGTCAGTCTCATAATTCATTGAATATGAATATTCATAACTGTGGAATAATATCTATTCTTATTACTGTAAAAATTACTTGGCTTGTTTACTGTTGATAATTCTTACTGTTGTTTGATATTGTTTGCTTTTACTATTAATTGTAATTATCACAGTGTTCATATATAGGCGTCCAGCACCGTTCTGTTTTCTTGCTGCCATTTTGGTATTGAAAGCTGGGTGTCTCACCTCTTTCTGTATTTTCTCTATTTTCTATATTTCTGTCAGATTGTGTGCTTCTGAGAAGACGTTCGTGAGGAAGACAAGGAAACACCTGAGTTTTCGGATTTTTGGCCACATTACGATTAGAGCCTGTTGAGGATGTTGTCGCGCCCACGCTGCTTCTTGGGGTACATGAAGCTGACCTTTCACGGAGGACCCAATTGCTGGCACTTACATGTGGAGATGGACCGCTGTGTCTACCGCAGGGAGCTGACGGTGTCCTTATCTTGGGGTCGTTATGACGCCCTTGTCTTTGATTTTTCTGCTTTTGTTATTTTGGAGTTTCACCTACCCATGAGGGACATGTGGACTGATATGTTCTACACCCCTCAAGAGGATTCTTTTCTCTCCACTGCTCGGGCTTCTACCCGAAATTCAGTCGCTCCGATGGCAATCTCATCGGATGAAAAGGACCTGGAGGAGGACCTGACTACAGTACCTTCTCGTCAGTCGTAGGGGCTGATATTGTCGGTGGCTACTGATGGCTAACCGTTTATCTTTTTGGGGAAGCCTGATGTTTTGCCGTTTTAGATGGGTGTATATTTGTATCTCTTTGGGTGGGTACATATTTTGCTTTTTTTATAATTTATATTGTAATTAAACAGGCTGATGCATATAAAATATATATTTATATTATGAATGTATAATGTTCAATACTGTGTCAATTTTATTACATCTGCAATTATTGCTATCTTTTACCGTTATTTAATAAAAAAAATGTACACATAATTCGATATTCGATCACTTTGCAATCCAAGAACGCAAATTATTTAATCACGTGTTAACAATGAACCAGGTCTTAATTAATCATTGTAACTGTATTTTCCATAATTTATTTCGTTTCTTAGTATTATGGTGTGACGCTCCTTCTTCGTAGTATTAAGAAAAAGGGGCGTTACAGAGGCCACGATTTTTAAGGGTTATTTAACCTAAACTTCTCATAATTGACCAAGATCTAAGATGTTGGAAATGTTGGATTCCATAACATGTGATTGTGATAATTGATGAACCATGTATAAATAAATGTTGATGTTGAGAATTGGTTCTATGTTATTGTGAGTCCCTATATGGGGCTAAGTACTTGTTAATATGTACTTAATGGATTTATGACATGTTGGTGTTGAGAAATGAATATATGCCATGATGGTATGCCTTATGATAAATGTATCATTGATAAACATACATGATGTATATTGCGTCATCATGCATATGTGTTATCCATTGGACATTATTGGAAAGGCGATGTATGTCTAGGAGATTGAATAACACCTATGTGCGGGTGTGAGTAGACTAAGCGTAAGGTCATAGTGGTTGGCCCTGGGGGCGTCGGGGTGCGGGTGTCTCACAATAGACAGTGGTAGCTCCACTGGGGCTGTGGGATAGACCGATGCAAACACACCGACAATTCAGACTGACATGTCCTATATCGCGATCAACTGTTGAGGTGCCATGTATAAGCTGTATTGCTCAAATATTTTTATGAGATGAAGCACATTATTTTTAAGGCTAACGAGATACTAGCATGACTCCTTAATCATTCACTCTGAAGATGTTTATGTTTAGCTCCATAGAGTAGGATTTTTTGTACCATAATGCATTGTGCATTGCCCATTGTCAGTCTCATATTTCATTGAGCATGAGCACTTTTGACTATTGAAATATTTGTTCTTACTATCACTATAATTATCTGGATGATAAAATGTCATTACTTGAGATTCTATTGTTATTTCTTCTTTATTGCTTAATTAATTATTACTGTTATTTTTAATTATTCTGTTGATGAATATATTTACTGTAATGCTATGTGGGCGCCTAGCGCCGTTCTGTTTTCTTGCTACCATATTGGTAATGATAGTTGGGTGTCTCACCTCTTTTCCTGTGTATTTGCACTTCTATTTTAAATTTTGTACTACCGAGAAGACATTCACGAGGAAGAAAAAGAAGCGCCTGAGTTTCTTGGCTTCTCGCCCGACTACGATTAGTACTGATCGGAGATGTCTTCGCGTTCGCGCTGATTTTTGGTGTATGCTAGGATGACCTTTCATAAAGGACCGGATTGCTGGAACATTAACTTGAGCACGAACCGTTGTATCTATCACAAGGAGCTGACTGTATCTTTGGCGTGGGACCGCTACGACTCGCCTGTTTTTTATTTTACTACTTTTGTTCATTTGAAATTTTACCTGCCTGTTAGAGATTTGTGGGATGACCTTTACTACACCCCACAAGAGGACTCTTTCCTTTCCATTGCTCGGGCTTCTGCCTGAAATTCGATCGCTCTGATGGCAATTTCATCAGATGAAGAGGACCCTGAGGAGGACCCAGCTACGGTCCCTTATCGTCAATCTTAGGGGCTGATACTGTCGGTAGCTACTGATGGCTAACTGCTTATCTTTTTGGGGAAGCCTGATATTTTTCCATACTTGATGGTGTACATTTGTATCATTTCGGGTGGGTACATCTTTTGTTTTTTGTGTAAATCATGATGTGATTAAATAGGCTGATGCATATAATATTATATATGAATTGTGAATGTATGACTTTCAATTCTGTGTTGATTCCATTGTATCTATGATTATTATTGTCTCTTTACCGTTATTTCCAAAAAAAATGTACACATATTTCAATACTCGAATTACTTTACAACCTAAGGACACAAATTATTTAATCACGTGTTAAAAATGAACTAGGTCTTAATTAATCAAAGTAATTCTTTTCTGTATTTTTGTTTAATTTCATCATGGTGTGACGTTCCTTCTTCATGAGACAAGAAAAAGGGGCATTACACTGTCTTGATATCAGAGCCCCGGTTTAAGTTTTCTTTTGGGTCTTGTGATTTTGGATTGTCTTGTTTGTGCTGTGTGATTCTCTATGTTTGGTATTCCAAAAGGATACATCTAACTTTTTCTTGTATTTTGTATAGCTTGACTTGAAAGAGGATTATGGCTTGTAGAGGAGACATGACTGCTGCAATTGAGGCAATTCAGAAGATGGTTGAGGCTATGTTGCAACAAAAACAGCAAACGGCTCAACAACAAGAGAGGTGTAACACCCCAGCTTTAGGATAAATGGTCGTTATGTCATGATTGTACTGTTTTGTATTTTTCTGCATGATATAAAATTTATTTGACTGTTTCATGTTCATATTTGAGTGTTTTGTGTGATTTGCTCCGAGTCAAGAAAATAATAATTTTCGGGCTGGGAAAATCTTATTTTAATTATTCGGAGCTGGGGGATCTTACTAAACCCAATTCTGAATGATACGTGTATCAATCTTTTAATTTTTAGGATTTAACTGTGCAATAAAATAATTTTATATTATTATAATATTATTTTATTAGTCAGTATAAATAAAATGACAATGGACCCGAAAAAGTCTGTGAGACCCACTTTTGGTTTGTAGGACCCATAATTAGTTTGCAGAACCCACGTTTAGATAAAGTAGTCAACGTTGATGGCTTGATTTATTTTAAGCCAATAGGAATTAAGTCAACAAAGAGGGCTTGACTTGATTTGCACCATTGGATGAGAAGGTTTAGTTTTGAATATCAACTGTCGATCTAATCAATGGTTGTAAAGATAAGCTTAATAATGAAGGCTTTGGATATCTGCCGTTGATCAATTGTACGGTGGAGATTGGTCTCACAAAATGGCAAGAATCATTTGTGACCATTGGATGGGAGGAATGTAGAGAACATCTTGACCCTTTATTTTTGAAGATGAATCTAATGGCTAGGATTTCATGGAGATGAGATCTAATTGCTTAGATTTGATCATATTATTACCTAATATCAACCCTTGATTTAATCAATGGCTCTTGAAGCTTATATTACAAGAATGCTAATTAATTAGTAATGTAACCAATTAACCAAATTAAAATAGATTAAGTGTGCATAGAAACTTAATGAGATTAGTAACTTAATTAGTAGCTTAATTAATGATTACCCTTAGGGTAGAACATTCAAGAACATGTGACAAGGCATGTGACAAGGCTTGAATGAGCCAATAGGAAGCAAGCTTTGGGGAGAAGCTTTGCATGTGAGCCCTTGATGAAAGCTAAGGCTTGGATGGAGTCTTGGAGGCCAAACAAAGTGGCCACCTCCATTAGGGTGAGCTCCACGGCCATGCACCATTAGGAGGCAATTTTTCACTTCATCTTCTATCACTTGATTTACATTTTCTCTCTTCCAAAAACCAAAACCCACCATTGTTACACTTTGAAGACCATTCGGCCACACCACCTTATACCATCATCCAACCTTCACAAATTTGATCTAACTCACTTTTCCAAACCTAAACACCATTCTAAGAACATCTCTAGTTGAGAGTTCTTCCAAAATCTTTCATCTTAAGCTTGGAAAATTTCTTTGGAGGTATTTCCTAGAAGGTGAAAATATTTGTTTTTCATTTCTAACTTCATTTCTAAGGTTCTAAGCCATGATTGATCCATGGTTTATGTTTTTCTCCTATGGTTATAACTTATGAAAATTTATTTGAGTATGTTAGGTTTTCTTGAAGGAGATCACGAAATCACTAGGAGAATGAGTAAAAGATTTTATCTTCCTTAAAGGTAAGAAGGAGATTTAATCTCATCAACCATGTGTGGTGATGAGAAAATGGATTGTATGTGAGTGAAGAATCCACAAGGATTCACTTGTGTTAATTGTTTAAATGTTTTCCTATTTGTCTTTGATATTGTTTGAATGCATGTCTACAAGCTTTAAAATATATTGCATGTGTGATATATGCATGATTATTACTTAGGATGTGAATAACATGTAAGGTTTGCATGAGTGTTCCAAAGAACACAAAGAGAGGCTCGCGGCCTCAACAAAGAAAAGAGAACCAAAATGTTCTCAACCATTTTCTAAAGGAAGGATTTAATGGAATTAGGTAAATTAATGAATTTCAAAATGATTTAGAAGATGGAAAATGATCCAAAGATCAAATGCCAATGTTTTAGCAATTTCGGCCAACATGCCTAGTAAATGTGTAGTCAATCCAAAACTTATTTCTAAAGTGTAGCTTTGATGTTTTCCCTAAAAAGAATGCATTTCCAATGGACTTTCAAGATTTAAAGAAGTAAACCAAATTTTATTAGAAATGTGATATGGAAAAAGAATGAATAAAATCTTTGAAAAATACTTACTTTTAAATTTTTAAGTATAGTGAGAATTACTAAAGTGGATTTTGTAGTTATAAAATAAACAAAAGAATTTTTAGAGGAAAAACGTAAAAGGTACTTTTTTAATAGATTTTATAGACAAAATGCTGTCAAAATTTATTAAAAAACAAACAAATAAAAAAGAACATTTTATAATATATTTATAACGTAAGGAAATTATTCTATGTAGTTTGAAAGTATTAGAAATAGCTTACACAGTTTTAAAATCTTTATTTTAAAGCTTTTCGATCAAGAAAACGATTTAAAAATCCTACGCGGTTGAGAAAACGATTCAAAAATACTACGTGATTTTAAAAACAACAAAATATATTTATGCGATTTAAAAACATTTGTAAAAAATGACAGAATTGTGAAAACGTGATAAAATTTCTACGCAATTAAATGGAACAGTAAGTTTTGCTGTCCGGCCAAAGTGGTGGACCCAGACATGTGGAGATATGGTACTGTCAAGTGGGACGTACTATATATTGGAACTCTGAGGTTAAGGGTATTTTTATAAATATAAGAATATTTTGAGACTAAGGGTAATTTGGTAATTATTGTTTTTATTCATGCATTAAGTTTTGCCAATTTAGTTGATATTGGTGATTGATTGACGAGGCGAATAACACCGTGTTGTCAGTGTGATAAGCGTAGTGTGGTTCATTTTGTGTGGACTTGGAGGCATTAGTGTGCGGAGTATTCCACATGTGGACAGTTGGTCGCTCTTCTGGGCCGTGGTAGCTGGCAACACACTAATGATCTCGACACGCACTATACTTAATCAAGATCTTGTAATGACTATTTTAGTACAATGCCTGTAGTACACGATGTTTGGACTGTGGGCTATAGACACAACGTTAGACAGTGCAATAGTTTGGTTGGGCAGCCTGAGGTACTGATAGATCTTTGCGAGTCATTCTCTCTGATATTTGTGTCTAGCTCCATGGAGTAGGAATGAGTCGTATTGCATTCACATTTGTGTCATGCATCATAACATTATTAATTGTGATATTGTATGATACTGTTGTATTAAAATTTCTATATTAAAATTATAGTATTGTTTATACTGTTATGTTATGCTTTATTATATTAAACTGTGATATCTGCTATACTGTCATTTTCTTATTTGCCATGCTGGTATTGATGTATAATTATCTCACCTCTCTATATGTACTATTTTTCTATATTATTAAATTATGTTATAAAAGAGTTTGAGGGAGAGGAACAGCCTCTAGATTGTGAGTATCCTGAGGAGGAGGAGCAACAGCAGACGGGGGATTAGTTCGACGAGTGCAAACCTTCCGATCATCCATATCCGTTAGATTGATTTTGTGAGTATGATGATGCTGGGATTTCTTGGGTTCGTGAGACTAGAGTTTCACGGAGGTTCAGAAGTCTGGCGTCTGCGAGAGGATCGAGGATCGGTGATCTACTTGGGACGTTTGACTTTGTCTCTACGAGCAAAGTTTGATGCTGAGCCCGCTTTTACTACGACTTTGTATCTACAGTTGGAGATGCCGTTGGACCTGAGGCGTCACTGGGGAGGAATGTTCTGTATCCCTAGTGAGATCAGTATAGTGTCGACAACGCGGACTCCTATCCGTAGAGCTGCGAGACATCCTAGATTCCTGTCACCTGAAGTTTCATCTGAGAGTGATCCTTTAGAGGGTTAGGGATCTATGATGTGCACTTGGGCACTTTATGATGTTGTATTGTATATTAACTCTTTACTGTTTTCTTTAAATATTTTGTAGTTGTAAATTATTTGCCTAACTTAAAACAAAATCATAGGTATATTCTGTGTGTGATGACAGTTTGTTTATTTCATATTCCGTGTTATTTTATTTAAGGTTATTATGTATAAAAAGAAAAAATTTATAACTCATTAATTATTTATCAAATGTTTTATAACTTGGGTAATATTTTATTTATTTTATTTTATTGCATCATAAATGTGACATCCCCACAAGGGTATTACAAAAGGACTGCACAACAATTGGAGGCTACTGCTGATGCCCAGAATCTGGCGGAATTTCGTCGCACTTACCCTCCACAATTTAAGGGAGAATATGATCCTGAGAAGGCTACTCTACGGAACAAGGAATTGGAGAAGATATTCATGGGCATGAACTATGCCAACGACAAGAAGGTGACATATACTGCGTTTATGCTTGTTGGAGACATAGAGGATTGGTGGACCAGAGAGCAGAGGTTATTGGAGGCTGAAAATCGAGCAATTAATTGGAATTGTTCAAAGAGAGATTCTTGAATAAGTATTTCTCGAAAAATGCCAGACATCTAAGAAGATGGAATTTCTTAGTTTACGGCAACGAAATATGACTATAAGTGAGTATGCTGCTAAATTTGAGAGTTTGTCCAAATTCTCAACCTACTTTCAACACTAACCGAATGAAGCATGGAAATGTCGAAAGTTCGAGGAAGGTCTAAGACACGATGTGAAGAAGGCAGTTATCACTCTGAAGATTAATCAGTTTTCTGAGCTACTTGATACGTGTCGCCGGGTGGAAGACTTAGACCAGGCGTGAGACACAAGAAATCGTAACTTTGGACCTTTTCGGTCTCAAAGAGGAGGAAGCAGTAATGCTAACCGTTACCAGAAGAAGCCTTATTCCAGACCACCAGGAAATCAGCAACAAAGACCGCAAAGTGGAAGTCCTGGAGGAAGTCCAGGTAGAATTGGTCAAACAATGGCATCTACGCCAAGATGCATGAAGTGCGGGAAGGAACGCTACACGAGGGACTGCACTATTAAAGGAGTCATCTGCTTCAGGTGTGGGAAACCTGGACATGTTTCTAGTTATTGCAATCAACTTAAGGCGGAACCTTTTGTCAATGCTGCTGGAACTGCTAAACCGCAGGCTAGAGGAAGAGTTTACACCTTGAGTGGTGCTGAAACCTCTCAA
This sequence comes from Ormosia emarginata, assembly GCA_029884605.1. Lineage (NCBI taxonomy): Eukaryota > Viridiplantae > Streptophyta > Magnoliopsida > Fabales > Fabaceae > Ormosia > Ormosia emarginata. The sequence goes on along the minus strand of JAQQTP010000079.1, from coordinate 13,687,572 downwards.
TCTAAAGATCTTATACAAGGAAAAGGTGTCATAGAAGGTAATCTTTTAACTGTACTATATGACTCTGGTGCAACTCATTCTTTCATTTCCTATGACTGTGTGAAAAGACTAAGTTTACCTGTGTCTTCTTTGCCTTTTGATTTGACTGTTTCAACTCCTACTGCTAAACCCGTTTGTACTACCAAAGCCTGTTTAGATTGTCCCTTGATTGTTGAAGATCGAATCTTTTCTGTTGATTTGATCTGCTTGCCACTATCTCAATTAGATGTGATCTTAGGAATGGATTGGTTGTCTACAAACCATGTCTTGTTAGATTATTCTAGAAAAACCATAGTTTCTCCTTTGGATGAGAATTCTAGATTTTTGGCTAACCAAGTGAAAGCTTTCTTGAAAGAAGGAGCTCGGGGATACATGTTGTTGTCTTCTTTGAAAATCGAGAATGAGGTGGATGTGAACACACTCCTAGTGGTTCGAGAATTTCCTGAAGTCTTTCCTGAAGATGTACCTGGCTTACCACTGGAGCAAGAGATCGAGTTTACCATTGACCTTGTACCTGGAGCTAGTCCTATTTCCATAGCGCCTTACAGAATGTCACCAGCAGAGCTAGTTGAGCTCAAGAAGCAATTGGAAGAACTTTTGGAGAAACAATTTGTTAGACCTAGCGTATCACCGTAAGGAGTGCCGATATTGCTAGTTAAGAAGAAAGACGATACTTCGAGATTGTGTGTGGATTATCGTCAGTTGAACAAAGTCACAATCAAGAATAAATATCCATTGCCAAGGATAGATGACCTAATGGATCAACTAAAAGGAGCGGCGGTGTTTTCTAAGATCGATTTACGATCGGGTTACCATCAAATCAGAGTAAAAGTGGAAGACATTCATACAACGACTTTTCGTACCCATTATAGACATTACGAGTACTTGGTAATGCCTTTTGGAGTGACAAACGCACCTGTTATTTTCATGGATTATATGAATAGAATCTCTTGTCCTTATTTGGACAGATTCGTTGTTGTCTTCATCGACAATATCTTGATCTATTCGAAAATCCAAGAGGATCATGCTGAACATCTCAGTGTAGTTCTTCAGATTTTGAAGGAGAAAGAATTATAGGCCAAGTTATCGAAGTGTGAGTTTTGGTTGAACGAAGTTAAATTTTTGGGCCATGTGATTTCGAAGGAAGGAATTGTTATAGACCCATCAAACGTTGAAGTTGTTCTACAGTGGGAAAGGCCGAAGACGGTGACAGAAATCTGAAGCTTTGTTGGATTAGCCGGATATTACCGTAGGTTCATCGAAGGGTTTTCTAAGATTGCCGGACCTCTCACCCAACTCACAAGGAAGAATCAAACTTTTGAATGAACGGATGCTTGCGAAAAAAGTTTTCAAGAGCTGAAAAAGAGACTAACTACTTCACCAGTGTTAGTTCTACCTGATCCAAGTGAACCATTCGAAGTATACTGTGACGCTTCATATCAAGGATTGGGTTGTGTCCTTATACAAGGCAGAAAATGTGGTGGCTTATGCTTCGAGCCAATTGCGAGTGCATGAGAAAAACTACCCAACACATGATTTGGAGTTAGCTGTTATGGTGTTTGCTTTGAAGATATGGAGACATTTTCTCTATGGAGCAACATTCAACGTCTTTAGTGATTACAAGAGCTTGAAGTATTTGTATGATCAAAAAGAGTTGAATATGAGACAAAGAAGATAGTTAGAATTCTTGAAGGATTATGATTTCCAACTTCAGTATCACCCTAGAAAGGCAAATGTTGTGGTTGATGCCTTAAGTAGGAAAACAATCAGCGTTTCTACCATGATGATCAGAGAACAGGATTTGATAAAACAATTCATAGACATATGGTCTTTTGTGAAATTAATGCCAGGAAAAATTTGCATGAACATGGTCACTATTTCGAATGATTTAATGGAAGATATCTGAGAAAAGCAGAAGGCAGACAAGTTCTTACAAGAAGAAAGAGAGCTGATGAAGCAAGGCAGTATATCAACATTAGAGGAAGGAAGCGATGGAATTTTAAGATTCCAAGGTAAGGTCTGTGTGCCTAAGGATGAAGAACTCAGGAAGTATATACTCGAACATGCTCATAAGAGTCAGCTGAATATGCATCATAGAATGACCAAAATGTACCAAGTGTAACACCTAAACTGGGGATGTCATATTTTCGATTAATAATAAATAAACATTACCCAAGTTATAAAACGTTTGGTACATAATTAATATGAGTTGCAAAATTTTCTTTTTATACATGATAGCATTAAATAAAATAAAACGAAACATAAAATAAAAACAAACTATTATTACACACCATAATATACATATGATTTTTGCCTTAAGTATTCAAATAATTGACAACTACAAATACTTAATAAAGCAGTAAAAAGTTGACATAACTCTAAAACATAAACATGCCCAAGTGCACATCAAAGATTTCTAACTCTCCGAGGGATCCTCCTTGGATGGATCTTCGGATGACAGAAATCCTGGATGTCTCGCAGCTCTACGGATAGGAGTCTGTGCTATCGATACACTACTGATCTCACTGGGTGCATGAAAACGTCCTCCCCAGTAACGCCTAAGAGTCAAAGGCATTTCAAGATGTAAATACAAAGTAGTAGTAAATATCGGTGCTCCATCAAACTCTCTACGCAGGGACATAGTCAGACGCCCCACATAGACTACCGATCCTCTATCTTCACGCAGTCGCCAGGCCTCAGAGCCTCCATGAAACTCAAGTCTCATAAAACCTAAAAACTCAGGCAAAGCCATAACCACAAGATCAATCCAAATAATATGGGTGATCTAACGGCTCGCCTTCCTCAAACTGATCGCTCGGTTGCTACTCCTCCGGGTACTGAATATCTAGAGGTTGCTCCTCTTTTTCTTCCTCAAACTCTTTACAGAACATAAATAATAATACAAAAAATGCATACAAAGAGGTGAGACAATCTACATCATTACCAATATGGCAGTACAGAAAACGACAGTACATACAGGTATCACAGTTGATTCAAAAATCCATATAGTCACATTATGCACAATATCTCACATTAACACATCGAACATAATCTCTCGAGTTAAATATAAATAATCACAAATAATCACATTATGGTGCAGACCACAAATGCAAATGTACATCGACTCATTCCTACTCCATGGAGCTAAACATAGACATCAGAGAGAATGATCCAGAAGACCTATCCATACCTCAGGCTGCCCAACCCACTATTACACAATCAAATGTCATGTAATAGCACACAGTCAAAATTGTCATGTAGTTAGTTCACAATCCAAACGTCGTGCACAACAGGCATTGTACTAGATAGTCTCCACAAGATCTTGATTAAGAATAGTGTTTGTCAAGATCGTAAGTGTGTTGCCCGTTACCATGGCTCAAAGGAGCTACTAACTGTCCACGTGTGGAATCTTCCGCACACTAACGCCTCCAAGTTCACTCAATAAACCGCACTACGCCTATCACGCCCACAACACGATGTAATTCATCTCGTCAGCCAATTGCCAATTTCAACCAATTTGACACATCTCTCAATATATAAACATAAACCAAAATTACACAAATGCCCTCGTTATCACTATATACCATAATTACACAAATGCCCTCATTATCGCCATAATTACACTAATACCCTCAGTATCGGTATAAACCAAATATAAAATGTCTCCACTTGACAGTACTATTTCTCAACATGTCCGGGTCTATTACTTTGGTCCGACAGTAAAACTTACTGTGCCTTTTAGTCGCGTAAAGATTTTATCGTGTTTTCACAATTGCGTCACCTTTTTCAAACGTTTTTAAATTGCATAAATATTTTTCAACGTTTTAAATATCGCGTAGTGTTTTTAAATTATTTTCTCAATTGCGTAACGTTTTCAAATTATTTTCTCAATCGCGTAGCTTAAAAATTATTATTTTAAATACGCGTAAGATATTTCTAGTATTTTTCAACTATGTAGAATATTTCCTTGCTTTCTAAATTATATTTTGAGACTTTCTTCATTATTTGTTCATTTTTAGTTAATTTTGATTGCATTTCATTTAGAAAATTCATTAAATGATATTATTTACGTTTTCCTTTAAAAATTACCTCTATTAGCCTTAACCATTATTTACTACTTGAAACTTACTAACGCGCTTCAAAACCCAAAGGTGAGCTCTACGTTAGCATTTTTTAAGTGTCCAATTTATTTCTTATTTATACTTAATTCCTCTAAATTAGGTTTCTAAAACTAAGTTCATTTATTTTGTTTCTCCAAAAATTCATTGAAATTGAATTCTCATTAAGTTAACTACTTAGTCTACATTAGAAAATAATTTGGAATCAAATATACATTGAATGGCATTTTGGCCGAATTCAACATATTCTTTACAAATCATCTTTAAATTATTTTCCATCCTCTAAGTCATTGTAAAATTCATTAATTCAATTAAATCAATTAATTCATTCTTTTAGAAAATGGTTGAGAACATTTTGGTTTTCTTTTTCTTGGTGAAGTCGTGAGCTTCCTTGTGTTCTTTGGAACACTCATGCAAATCCTCACATGTTATTCACATCCTACAATATTTATCATACATCTATGAACACATACCATATATTTTAAAGCTATAGACATGCTTGTACACATAATCAATCACAAATAAGAAAAGATATTAAACAACCAAGTGAATGAATCCTTATGGATTCTTCACCACAAATACATCCATTTTCTCACCACCACACAAGGTTGATGAGATTAAATCTCCCTCTTACCTTAAGGGAAGACAAACTCCTCCTAGACTCCTCTTAGTGATTTCCGTGTAACCTGCAAAGGATCCCTAACAAGCTCAAACAAATTTTAAAGAGTCATAACTATATGTGAAAAATATAAACCATGGATCAATCATGGCTTAGAACCTAAGAAATCAAGTTAGAAATAAGAAACAAGGATTTTCACCTTGTAGGAAAAATCTTCAAAGTGATTTTCCAAGTTCAAGATGGATGATTTTGAAGAAACTCTCAACTAGAGAAGTTTTTAGAATGATGTTTGGATTTGAGAAGTGGTGTTAGGTAATAATTTAGAAGAGTGGATGATGGTGTTTAGGTTGTTGGTCGAATGGCTCAAGAAGAAAACTATGGAGTTTTTCTTGGTGTTCTTGAAGAGAGAGAAGTAAAAACTTAGGTGATAGCAAAGATGAAAAATGAAGAGGAATGGCCTTCTCTCCTATGCATGGCCATGGAGTTCAAAGGAGGTGGCCTCCTTTGTTGACCATCCAAGACCTCCTAATGGCCCTAGATGTGATCAAGGGTGGATATCCAAGGCTTTGCTCCTAAGCTAGCTTCCTATTGGTGTAGAAAATCAAGTCACCAAGCTTCTTTATCCTTCTTGAACATGCTTTGCCGAATTGATCCAAAGGAGAACAAACTAGGTTTGTGTTCATTTATCCAATCTAGTTAGACTTAGGTGCAATTAGTTAAGTTGTTTAGTTACATGTCTAACTATCTAGTTACTTAAGGTTGCTAGCCATTATTTAACTTTGCTAGAACCTTCTCTAACTAGAATTCCAATGAGTAGCTAACTAGGTTTACTTCATTTAGTTACTACTTAGACATACTAGATTAACTTAGTTAAGTTTAAATTAACATAGTTAGGTTTTTCTAGTTACTTACTAATTAGTCTAACCACTTTTGTGGACTAAAATCCTATTGGCTTAGAAACTTTCAAGCCATTTTCGTTGACCACCTCCCATTGGCTTAGAAATAAATCTAGCCAGAAATGTTAACTGATTCTCCAAATGTGGGTCCCACAGACTTTTTCTAGTTCATGGTCTGTTTTGGAACAGATTTCAACTGTTTTTAAGACAGTAGGTACTATTTAATAAAATAATATTATAATAATATAAAATATTTTTATTACACAGTTAAATCCTAAAATTTAAAAGATTAATACACGTATCACTCGGAATTAAATTTAGTAAGATCCCCCAACTCCAAATAATTAAATTAAGATTTTCCCGGCTATAAAATTATTATTTTCTTGACTCAGAGTAAATCAGACACAACAATCAAATACAATCATAGAATAGTCAAATTCATTTTATAACTCACAGAAAACAAGAAATAGTACATTTATGACAATATCATACTCTAACCAAAAGTCGGGGTGTTACACCAAGATTTGAAAAAGTTATTTTGGTGGCATGGAATGAAAAGAGATATTGCTAGATGCGTATCTTCCTGTCTAGTTTGTCAGAAAACAAAGATTGAACATCAAAGACCGTCAGGATTGTTGCAACCCTTGACTATTCTTGAATGGAAATGAGATAGTATTGCTATAGACTTTGTTGTCGGATTGCCAAAGACCAGAAGAGGATATGATTCAATATGGGTAATCGTGGATCGACTCAAGAAGTCGGCACATTTCTTGCCGATCAACATAAGATATCCATTGGAGAAATTGACTCAGTTGTACATCGGTGAAATTGTCAGACTACAGGGTGTGCCTATAAGTATCATTTCTGATAAAGACCCCAGATTTACATCAAAATTTTAGCAAAGTCTTCAAGAAGCAATAGGGACAAAGCTACGTTTGAGTTCTGCATATCACCCTCAGACCGATGGCCAATCAGAAAGGACAATTCAATCGTTGGAAGATTTGCTGAGAGCTTGTGCCATAAAACAGACTGGAAGTTGAGATGAGATTTTACCATTAGTAGAATTTATCTACCACAACAGTTACCATTCAAGTATAGGGATGGTACCCAGGCTCTATATGGACGAAGATGTAGAATGCCTTTATGTTGGTATCAAGATGGAGAACGGCTTACAGTTGGACCTGATCTTATTCAGCAGACAACTGAGAAGGTCAAGATGATTCATGAGAAGATGAGAATGGCTCAAAGTTGACAAAAGAGCTATGCGGACAAATGAAGAAAACCTCTTGAATTTAAGGAAAGAGAGCATGTGTTCTTGAAAGTCACGCCTACGATTGGGGTCGGTCAGGTTCTCAAATCTAGAAAGCTTACTCCAAAATTCCTTGTACCTTACCAAATTCTTCGTCGGGTAGGTCCAGTTGCTTATCAAATAGCTTTACCACATTTTCTTTCAATCTCCACAATGTTTTTCACGTGTCACAACTTCGGAAATACATTCCAAGTCCTAATCATGTCATAGCACCTGATTCAGTACAATTAAAGGAAAACTTGACTTATGAAACAACTCCTGTAAGGATTGAGGATAGGAGAATGAAGCAACTCAGAGGGAAAGACATTCCATTGGTGAAAGTGATCTAGAACGAGACAACCGGAGATGCGACATGGGAACTGGAGGACAAGATAAAGGAGCAATACCCAGAATTATTCTAAGGTATGAAAATTTCGAGGATGAAATTCTTATTTGTTGGGGAGAGTTGTAACACCCCAAAATTTATTTATTTCATTATAAATATTCATTTTATAATATTTGTGATTTTTAAAAATTTTTCTGGATTTTTTTGAGAATGTAGAATATTTTAATATTATTCCTTATTTTACATGCAAATTGAGCAGAGCCGGGAAAATGAGATATTTTTCCCGAGAACCTTGATCTGTGAAAACGTCGACGGGGGATCTTACTAAACCCGAGACTGGACACGGTTTACGAAGTTTCATATTTTTCAAGAAATTTTATTAGATAAAATAATAACCGTTGTGTAAATTTTATCTGTCGGATAATTAATACTGACTTCTGTCAACTGTAAGAATTGTCCATTGGATAATAACATGTATTAAAAATCCTATCACATTATTCTAATGTAATCCACTTTATGTCTAATTAAACCCACTTTAATTTAAATATATTATATTTTAATCAAAGCTTCTTTGAGAAGCTTTGACCACCAAATGACCCATGTACCCTTAGCTTGTTGGGGAAGCCAATTTCCCCCTCATTCTCTCTCTCAATGCCGTAGCAATGCTAGCCCAAGGGAGGCAAAAATTTGCCTCCACACTTAACCCATTTTCACTCAAAAATATCACATTCCACTTAACATTTTCTCTCTCTTCAAGTTCATCTTCCATTTTTCTCCTCCTTCTCTCTTCTTCCTCTCCCTCATCTCACGGTTTGCAACCCCCAAATGTGACCATCCTTTTCATTTTTTTCTCTTCATTAACATCATTTCTACATTCCCCTCAACCTCCTATACACTTCCTATTTAGATAGTTTCTTCAAAATCCATCATCACCTCCATTGCCTTCCAAGACCAAGCTTCAAACTTTAAGGTAAAGTTTTCATTTTTTTCTTTTCTTTTTCTTCATTTTCATGTTCTATGGTTTCATTGGAGATCAAAGATCCATCTTTTACCAAGCTTGATGTTGAATCTTTGTGGTTGAAATTTCTAGGGTTTTTGGACCCCAAAACCGAAACCATCAAGGAGCAAGTAGGAGTCCATTTTCGTGTTCTTCCTTTAGGTACGAGGGAGATTTACTCACTTCAACCATTATTGGTGGTGAGGAGACCTTGCGTGATTGTTTGATGGAGAAATCCATATTTCTATGCTTACTTTGTTTGATGATTTTGCATGTATACATGTTCTTAATTGAGATTGATGATTGAATAATGATTTTGAATGCATTGGTGGTGTTGAAATATTTAATAATGATAGAATTAATGAATAAAAAATTTTGAGGGTTTACTACCCCATTGGAGGCCACGATTTTGGCTTGAAATTCTTAGGGTTGGAATTGGTTTGTGTAAGATACAATTTATGTGATTAATTATAAGATGATTAACGCATGAAATGAAAATTTTGAGGGTTTCCTATACTAATGTGTGGCCACGGTTTTGGCCTTAGATTTTAAGAAATTGGATTGATTTTGTGTAAAATAAAATTTAAGTGATTAGGTGTTAAATGATTAATGCATAAAATGGAAAGAAATTGAAACTTTGAAGACCTAGGGAGGCCACGATTTTTAAGGGTTATTTAACCTAAACTTCTCATAATTGACCAAGATCTAAGATGTTGGAAATGTTGGATTCCATAACATGTGATTGTGATAATTGATGAACCATGTATAAATGTTGATGTTGAGAATTGGTTCTATGTTATTGTGAGTCCCTATGTGGGGCTAAGTACTTGTTAATATGTACTTAATGGATTTATGACATATTGGTGTTGAGAAATGAATATATGTCTTGATGGTATGCGTTATGATAAATGTATCATTGATAAACGTACATGATGTATATTGCATCGTCATGCATATGTGTTATCCGTTGTACATTATTAGAAAGGTGATGTATGCCTAGGAGATTGAATAACACCTATGTGCAGGTGCGAGTAGACTAAGCGTAGGGTCATAATGGTTAGCCCTAGGGGCGTCGGGGTGCGAGTGTCTCACAATAAATAGTGGTAGCTCCACTGGGGGCGTGGGATAGACCGATGCAAATACACCGACGATCCGGATTGAGACACTGTCCTATATTGCGATCAACTGTTGAGGTGTCATGTATAAGCCATATTGCGCAAATATTTTTATGAGATGAAGCACACTATTTTTAAGGCTAACGAGATACTGGCATGACTCCTTGATCATTCACTCTGAAAATATTTATGTCTAGCTCCATGGAGTAGGATTTTTGGTACCATAATGCACTATGCATTACCCATTGTCAGTCTCATATTTCATTGAGCATGAGCACTTTTGACTGTTGAAATATCTATTTTTACTGTCACTATAATTATCTGGATGATAAATTGTCACTGCCTGAGATTCTGCTATTATTTCTTCTTTATTGCTTAATTGATTGTTATTGTTATTTTTAATTATTCTGTTGATGAATATATGTACTATAATGCTATATGGGCATCCAGCGCCGTTCTGTTTTCTTGCTACCATATTGGTAATGATAGCTGGGTGTCTCACCTCTTTTCCTGTGTATTTGCACTTCTATTTTAAATTATGTACTACCGAGAAGACGTTCATGAGGAAGAAAAGGAAGCGCTTGAGTTTCCTGGCTTCTGGCCCGACTACGATTAGTACTAATCGGAGATGTCTTCACGTCCGCGCCGATTTTTGGGGTATGCTAGGATGACCTTTCATGGAGGACTCGATTGCTGGAACATTAACTTGAGCACAGACCGTTGTATCTATCACAGGGAGCTGACTGTATCTTTAGCGTGGGACCGCTACGACTCGCCTGTTTTTTATTTTACTACTTTTGTTCATTTGAAATTTTACTTGCCTGTTAGAGATCTGTGGGATGACCTTTACTACACCCCACAAGAGGACTCTTTCCTTTCCATTGCTCGGGCTTCTGCCTGAAATTCGATCGCTCTGATGGCAATTTCATCGGATGAAGAGGACCCTGAAGAGAACACAGCTACGGTCCCTTCTCGTCAATCTTAGGGGCTGATACTGTCGGTAGCTACTGATGGCTAACCGCTTATCTTTTTGGGGAAGCCTGACATTTTTCCATACTTGATGGTGTACATTTGTATCATTTCGGGTGGGTACATCTTTTGCTTTTTGTGTAAATCATGATGTGATTAAACAGGCTGATGCATATAATATTATATATGAATTGTGAATGTATGACTTTCAATTCTGTGTTGATTCCATTGTATCTATGATCATTATTGTCTCCTTACCATTATTTCAAAAAAAAATGTACACATATTTCAATACTCGAATTACTTTACAACCCAAGGACACAAATTATTTAATCATGTGTTAAAAATGAACTGAGTCTTAATTAATCAAAGTAATTATTGTTTTCCACATTTTCGTTTTAATTTCATCATGGTGTGACGTTCCTTCTTCGTGAGACAAGAAAAAAGGGGTGTTACAACTAATGTTATGATTATTTTAACTAATTAACTGTTTATCATCTGAAATTCTGTTGTTATTTCTTTTATCGCTTGATATTATTACTATTAATATTGTTACAATGCTATGTGGGCACCTTGTGTCGTTCTGTTTCTTTACTGCCATAATTGGTATTGAATGTTGGATGTCTCACCTCTTTTCTGTATTTCTGTTATTCTGTTTATTTATGTGTTTCTTTGAAGACATCGGAGAGGAAGGGAAAGTACACGAATTCCCTAGCTTTTTGCCTGATTTTGATTAGTTATCTATTTGGACATGGCGTCCCGTCCACGTGACTTTTTGGGTTATGTTAGATTGACATTTCATGGAGGTCCGGACTGTTGGCACATCAACATGAGTACGGATCACTGCATCTACCACGGAGACGTGACTATGTCTCTGGTATGGGGTCGTCATGATCCACCTATCTTTACCTTTAATGCACACGTAAACTTAGAGTTTTACTTGCCCGTACGTGATATGTAGGGTGACCATTACTACACTCCACAAGAGGATTCGTTCTTATGCTTTGCACAAGCCCCCGCTTGTAATTCAGTTGTTCCGATGAGGATTTCCTCTGACGAGGAAGACCCTGAGGATGATCCAACTACGGTTTCTTCTCATTAGTTTAGGGGCTAATGTTGTTTGTAGTTGCTGGTGGCTAGCTGTAAATCTTTTTGGGGCCCTGATGTTTTGTCTTTTTGGTGGACTATTTTATGTAATCATTTTGGGGCATGTAAAACTTCTGTTTCTTTTGTACAACTGTTGATGTATCTAAACACGCCTGACGTATATATATATATAATGTATGAATGTATGATTTCAATCATCATGTTAATTTTTGCTATAATTATGTTTTATCCTTTTCTTAAAAAAAATCACCAAATTATTCATATTCTTACAAATGAATAGACTTATTTTTATTCAAATAAATCGGATCTTAGTTTATATTTTGTTTTCCATTCGTGGTTTGGTGTGACGGTCCCTCTCCCAAAAAAGGGCGTTACACTAGTTTGGTATCAGAGCCCTGGTTTAAGTTTTCTTTTGGGTCTTTGTGGTTAGGTCTGTCTTGTTTGTGCTGTATGATTCTTTGTGTTTGGTATTCTGAAAGGATACATCTAATTTTTCCTTATTTTTTTACTCAGTTTAACTCTGAAAAAGTGTAATTGCACGCGGTGGAGGTATTGTTGTAGTTGCTGAGGTCATACAACGAATGGCGGACGTTATTGCACAACAAACTGAGAGAGTTGCTCAATAACAGGAGAAGGCTGCACAATAGCTAGAAGCAACAGCTGATGCTCAAAATCTCTCGGAGTTCCGCCATAACAACCCTCCTTAGTTTAAGGGGGAATTTGATCTAGAGAATGCTAGTATTTGGATCAAGGAGCTAGAGAAAAATTTCAGAGGCATGAATTATGCTGATGACAAGAAAGTAACCTATGCTACCTTTATGCTGATCGGAGACGCGAAAGATTGGTGGAACGGAGTGCTGAGACTACTAGAAGCTGAAGGCCGAGTAATCACCTGGAGGTATTCGGGGATAAATTCTTGGAGAAGTATTTCCCAACAAGTACAAGACATGCCAAAGAGATGGAGTTCCTCAGTTTGAGACAAGGGAACATGACTGTCAGCGAGTATGCCGCAAGGTTCGAGAGCTTGTCTAAATTTTCAAGGTATTTCCAACACCAGCCGAACGAGGGGTAGAAGTGTCATAAATTTGAGGAAGGATTGAGGCATGATGCGAAAAGGGCAATCAAAACCTTGAGGATCAACCAGTTTCAAAAGTTGTTGGACACGTGTCACCGAGTAGAAGATTTGGATCAGGTGCAGGACACGCGGAATCGTAACTTTGGACATTTTAGGTCCCAAAGAAGGGGTAGCAATAATGTAAACCACTATCAGAGGAAACCCTATTCTAGACCACATGGGAATCAGCAATAACGAGCACAAGGTGGAAGTCCTAGTGGAAGTTCTGGTAGGGCTAGTCAGGCTGTGGCATCTTCGCCGAGGTGTATGAAGTACGAGAAGGATCACTTAATGAGGGATTGAACCATAAAAGGAATTATTTGCTTTAGATGTGGAAAGCCTGGACATCTTTCCCGAGACTGTAACCAAGCCAAGGTAGAGCCTTCAGTCAACACTGCACGAGCTACAAAACCATAGGCGGGAGGCCGAGTCTACACCATGAGTGGAGCGGAAGCCTCCAAATCTGAAGATCTGATACAAGGAAAGGGTATCATAGGAGGTAATCTTTTAACTGTACTATATAACTCTAGGGCAACCTACTCTTTCATTTCTTATGACTATGTGTGACAACTTGGTTTATCTATATCTTCCTTACCTTTTGACTTGACTATTTCTACCCCTACTGCTAAACTTGTTGTTACCACCAAAGTTTATTTAAATTGTCCTTTAATTGTTGAAGGTCGAATCTTTTTTGTTGATTTGATTTGTTTACCTCTTTTCCAAATAGACATAATTTTTAGAATGGATTGGTTGTCTTCTAACCATATCCTATTAAACTGTTCTAGTAAAACCATAGTTTTTCCTATGGATGAAGTTTCTAGATTTTTTACTGCCAACCAAGTTCAAGCTTTCTTGAAAGAAGGAGCTCAGGGATATATGTTATTGTCTTCCTTAAAAGTCAAAGGCAAGGCGGATGTGAATGCAATTCTAGTGGTTAACGAGTTTCCCGAATACTTTTCTGATGATGTATCTGGTCGACTGCTGGAGTAGGAGATAGAGTTCACCATTGATCTTATGCTTGGATCTGGTCCTATATCTATAGCACCCTACAGGATGTCACCATCAAAGTTAGTTGAGCTCAAGAAGCAGTTAGAAGAACTTTTAGAAAAGTAGTTTGTTAGACCTAGTGTGTCACCATAGGGAGCACCAGTATTGTTAGTCAGAAAGAATGATGGGACTTCGCGATTGTGTGTGGACTATTACCAGCTGAATAATGTCACAATTAAGAATAAATATACACTTTCGAGGATAGATGACTTGATGGATCAACTGAAAGGAGCAGGGATATTCTCTAAAATCAATTTGCGATCGGGCTACCATCGGATTCGAGTAAAGGTGGAGGATATTCCCAAGACAGCTTTTCGTACCTATTATGGTTATTATGAATATCTTGTGATGCCATTTGGAGTGACGAATGCCCTTACCATATTCATGGATTACATGAATAAAATCTTTCGTCCTTACCTGGACAGATTTGTTGTTGTCTTCATCGACAACATTATGATCTACTCTCGAAATCAGGAGGATCATGCTAAACACCTCAGTATAGTTCTCTAGATTCTGAAGGAGAAGAAGCTATACACCAAGCTGTCGAAGTGTGAATTCTGACTGGAAGAGGTCAAGTTTTTAGGTCATGTAATCTTGAATGAAGGGATTGCAGTAGATCTGTCAAAGGTAGAAGTGATTCTGCAATGGGAAAAGCCGAAGACAGTGACAGAAATTTGGAGCTTTGTGGGATTAGCTGGATATTATCAGAGATTCATTGAGAGATTCTCTAAGATAGCATGGCCTCTCACTCAGCTCACGAGGAAGAATCAAGCCTTTGAGTGGATTAATGTTTGCGAAGAAAGTTTCCAAGAATTGAAGAGACTACTAACTACTTCACCAGTGTTAGTTCTACCTGATCTAGATGAACTCTTCGAGGTGTACTGATCAATCAATTTTGAGCCATTCATTATTGCTTCATATTTGGCCTAATTGATGTTAATTGTGTCCAATATTATGTTTGTAGATGAGTTTTAGATGATTGGTCTTCATTGAGCTTAATTGTAAAAACTTCATTAATTTTCGGATTTTAACTCATTTTGACCTTTCTGTCTTGTACAGGGCATAACTTGGGCTACAAATATTGTATTTGGATGATCTTGGAGTCCCCTGAAAGCTGAGATGAAGATCTACAATCTGGTGTCTAATGCAATTTTTCTAATTCAGCTGGATTCAAGGCGAAATTGGGCCTCAAAGTCAGGATGCTGTTGCTGTCACAATGCTTGGACCTTTCCTCAATGATTTGGGCCTATCTCTCTCAATTTAAGCCCAATTAAGGCAAATAATATGTCTCTGAAAAGCTTATTCAGAGGGCTACATTTTGGGCTAGGGGTAGATTAGGAATTACAGAAGAACTTTCAGTTACAAATAGGTTTAGGCAGATTTCGAATTCAGCTTTTTTGGTTGTGATTCAGTTTTAACAGATTTACAGAAACCCCTTTCTCTTTTCATCTTCTCTCTATTTTTCGTTTTACTTTCTTCTCTGCAATTTTCGTGATGGCCATGGAAGGCTAAAGCTCCAATCAATCCAAGGAATTCAATGATGGTGGTTAGAATTTTGAGTTCTCTTGTTTGATTATAAATTCTGTTGTGTTCTTCCCTCTTCTCCTTCTCAATTGAATTCTGATTGGAATTTCGAAATTGAAGTTAGAATTAGGGTTGATTAATCTGAATCTAAGGGAGAATAGATCATCGATTGATAATCTATGTTAATCTAAATTTGTTCCTAAATCAATCTTAATCAAGAATTGCGATTGTGATTCTGTTTGAATTGATAAATTGCTGGGTGATTATCTAGTTGATTTCGGATTAACAGAGGTGTAAACAACAGAAATTCTCTTGAACAATGATTGATTCTGTCACTTGAATTGAAGACCTTGGATTGGTGTTTCCTTAATTGAATTTTCTCAATTTAAATTCATTTTCTGTTATTGCAATGAACAAAACCCCCTACTTATTGATAATTTCTAATATGCTTGAGAAATCTGAATTGGTCCTTGGGAGATGACCTAGGTTATGCATTATGCTACATTCCATGAAACCTAGTCTATTTTGAGGCGAGTGCGACATCGCTGATCAAAATTTGGCGCCGTTGCCGGGGACCTATTTTCGGTTTCTTAAGTTTATTAGGAGTTCCTATTTTCGTGATCAACTTTGCTGAAAGTCCTTAAGTGCATTTTGCTTTTTTTTTTCTGCTAATGTCCTGATTCTGCTACTGATCTTGCTGCATTCTGGTTGCTGAATTCTGGTTGCTGAATTCTGCTTCATTCTGGTTGATGCATTACACCAGTTACTGTTCCATTGGCTACATAATTCACTTCACTTCACTTCACTTCACTTCTGCTGCATAATTCTGCATTTCTGCTGGCTGTACTGCTGCAGCATTTCATTTCATTTGTTCTGCATAATTCTGCAGAATTCGATTGTGATGCACAAATCTTGCTGCTTTGTTGTTCCGTTGTGTTTTTCCACTGCAATATATCATTGATCAATTCTGGTATAAATCTGTGCTCTCCATTCTGCAGTTCATTGGATTTTTCGTTTTCACTGTTCCATTGGATTCATTACTGTTCCATTGAGTTTTGCTGCAATTGATGAGTCCTGTGAATGTGCATTGCTTCACTCAACACAGTTGATACTTCTGTTGCACAAATAACACATTCATTTGCTGCAAAAATTCCTGCATAATCTAATTGAGCTGATAGCCTGATTTCTGCACAATTCTGCTGCGGTTACTGTTCCATTGGTTTCCTTGCACCACATTCAGCTTTTGCATGTAATCTTGCTGCATTTGACCATCCATATACTTCATTATTGATAATTGGAAGTTTTGATTTTCATTTTTGAGTTTCACCTCCACTTTCACTTTTGAGTTTCACTTTGCTCTCATTTTTGTGAATCCAAAAAGGCACTAGTAGACAGGAATTGTACTTGCGATGGAGTCTTGACCTGAAACTTGGCCGCCAAAGGTAAACCATCATTCTAAGCAAATTCCATCGTTTGGTAAGGGTTTTGAGCAAATTTAGGTGAGACAATGGCATTTTTGTAATTTTTGGGTGACCAAACATGCTCAGAATGAGCTGAAAATTGGTGGGTTGAAGGAAAATGGCCTTCTCCACAAGGCTCACAGCGTTGCCGTGAGCAACACCCTCTCCTGCCCTAATTCCTTCATTTAGGCCACTTTTTTCATTTTTTGAAGATTTTTCATTGCATTTTTGAGTTCCATTTTAGTGTAGTTTTAAGCGTGTGGTGGTCCCATATTTTTTAAAAATCATTTGATAGGTCAAATAGATTTATTTTGGTGCATTTCTAGTGTTGGATATTCCATTTTGCTTTGTTTTGCTATTTTTGAGTTTTGCATGTTATATGACTAGGTCCAATCCTGGTTCTTTGCATCAATTTGATCTGAGATAGATAGGACTTTTCATACCTTGCATAGGTTCAATAGAGTTGATTCTCAGCTAATCGCCGAGCATATAGGAAGTAGAGGTTCTTCACTTAGTTACCATACTAGTGATTACTCGCTTCCGAATTTTCTCGATTCTCGATCCATCTTTCAATTACGATTCTGGCGATCATATTTGAGATTATGGATAACGAGAACCTTGAAGGAGCTAGCTGCTCTCCGATGTTACATACCGCCTTTATGCATTCAATATCCCGATGTTGATGTTCCATTTGAACTTAAATCGGATTGATTCATTTGTTGCCTAAGTTCGGTGGTCATGCGGGAGAAGATCCTCATAAGCACCTCAAGGAGTTCCACATTGTGTGTTCTACCATGAAGCCTCAAGGCATTTCGGAGGATCATATCAAACTTAGAGCATTCCCTTTCTCATTACGGGATCTTTGCTAAGGATTGGTACTACTACTGCGCATCCGAGATCTGTGAATAGTTGGAATGATCTTAAGAGGTCAAGCATTTTTGGAGAAATTCTTTCTGCATCAAGGGCTGCCTCAATCCGAAAAGAGATATGTGGCATCGAGCGGTTGTGAGAGAACCATTGTCTGAATATCTTGGGAAAGATTCAAGAAGATGTGTGCTAGCTGTCCTCACCATCAGATTAGTGATCAGCTACTAATCCAGTATTTTTATGAAGGTTTGCTGCCTATGGATAGGAGCATGATTGATGCTGCTAGTGGAGGGGCATTGGTAGACAAGACTCCTGTGGCTGCAAGGGCACTGATTGAGAATATGGCCACTAACTCCCAACAGTTTGGTACCAGAAGTAACTCAGTGGCATTAAGTAGAGGTGTCCACGAAATTGAGGCAACTTATGCTTTGCAGATCACGGGAAATTGGAAAGCAAAATTGATGACCTTGCTTCCTTGGTGAGGCAATTGGGCGTGACTCAACATCAACAACTGCTGCGGTAGCTCCCGCCGAGTGTGTGGCATTTGTATTTCTGGCGATCATTCCACGATTCTGTCCTACACCGCAAGAGGTTGATACGATGGCACCCCCGGCCTATGCGGCAAACATCTACAATAATAGGCCTCAAGAAGAACAACAACAGAGTTATGATCTGTCTTCCAACGAGATATAACCCGGTGGAGAAATCATCCAAATGCGAGGTGGGGGGGAAAACTCTACACGGCCTTGCCCTACTCAATTTAGGCGGCGAAGCGACGGCGGTTTCCTTCCAAAGGCGGCGGCCTCCTCCACTTCCACCACTACGGGACCCGGCGGACCATACCAGCCACCTTTCATGCAAAGGCAAAATAATGCCCCTCCTCCTAAATCCGAGCCAACCTTGGAGGAATTGATGAAACAGATGGCGGTGAACAACTGCGGTTCCAGCGAGAGGACGAAAGCTACCATTCGAATTTGGAGAATCGGATTAGACAACTTGCAAGTTCTATGAACCAATTACATGGTCCCCAAGATTCGATAAGCTTCCCGCACAAACCGTGGTGAATCCAAGAAATGTGAGTGCAATCACTCTAAGATCTGGTAAGGCTGTTGAAGAATTAGATAAGGAGAAGCAAGCCATACCGAGAAATTCCATGTAGCGAAGAAAGATCGAAAAAGCGATCCTGCTCCCATTCCCGTAGTTCTTTGCTTGACGAGTCCATCCCACTACCATTCCCTCGAGAGAGTTGTGCGCTTAAGAAGACTCATGAGGCCCGATACGTACGAGATAGGGAGATCTTGGAGACATTTAGGAAGGTTGAGGTGAACATTCCTCTCATTGAAGCAATCAAGCAAATTCCAAGATATGCCAAGTTTCTTAAGGATTTGTGTACTCATAGAAGGAGACTCAAGGGAAATGAGAAGATCAGCATGGGAAGAAATGTGTCTGCACTTATTCAGCCTACAATGCCTCAAAAATGCAAGGATCCAGGAATTTTTACTATTCCATGCACCATAGGCAGTAGCAAATTCGAAAATGCCATGTTGGATTTAGGTGCTTCAATCAATGTTATGCCTATGTCGTGTTTCAATCTCTTGCCCTTGGACCTCTACGAGATACGAGTCATCATTCGGTTGGCAAATAGGAGTAATGCATACCCTGCTGGACTCATTGAGGATGTTCTTGTTAGAGTTAATGACATGATCTTCCTGCAGACTTCTACATTCTGGATATGGATGGAGAATCCGAATCCTGTAGAGCCCCCATCATTCTTGGGAGACCATTCCTCAAAACTGCCAGAACCAAAATTGATGTCCATGCAGGCACTCTTTCCATGGAGTTTGGAGATAATGTGGTTCGATTTAATATCTTGGATGCCATGAAGCACCCCATGGAAGAACATTCAGTCTTCCATATAGATTTGCTGGCTGACATAGTTGATGATAGCTTTTCTGAGCTCTTTGCTGAACATCTTCCATTCTTTTCTGATTTTGTTGATACCTACACATGTGATGCTTGTACTGTTATAGAAATGTGTAGTGTTTGTGCTGAGATTGCATCTTGTTTACATGGTGATTCGATACTGATTGTGTGGAGTCCGAACGCAGTTAAATGGTGTTGCGGTGAAAATTTGAGGAAGTCGAAATGTAGCGGTTTGATTACAACAAATACCTCGACTCGGATTTCGTTGAATTTCGGTGTAAACACGGCTACTTCCACCGAATACTCTCCATACGTAGTGCAGCCACCTACACTGGAGCTTAAGCCACTCCCGAGCACCTTAAGTATGCATACTTAGAGGAGGATCGAAGCTTCCGGTTATCATTTCCACCGCCCTCCATGCCGACCGGGAGGAGAAGGCTGCTGCAAATGCGAGGAAGCATAAGAAAGCTATTGGGTGGACCTTGGCTGACCTTCCTGGCATTAGTCCTTCTATGTGCATGCACAGGATACTACTTGAGGATGGTGCTAAACCAGTGAGACAACCACAGAGGCGACTCAACCCCTTGATCCTGGATGTGGTGAAGAAGGAGGTGACCAAGCTTCTGCAAGCAGGCATCATCTATCCTATCTCAGATAGTGCTTGGGTGAGTCCAGTTCAAGTGGTTCCAAAAAAATCAGGAATCACAGTAGTGAAGAATGATCAAGATGAGTGATTCCTACTAGAGTGCAGAGTAGTGGAGAGTCTGTATCGATTACAGGCGGTGAACCAAGCGACAAGGAAGGACCATTTCCTCTGCCCTTTATCGATCGGATGCTTGAGCGCTGGTGGAAAGTCTTTCTATTGCTTTCTTGATGGCTTTTCCGGATACTTCCAGGATCCATATAGCACCGGAGGACCAGAGAAGACCACCTTCACTTGCCCTTTCGGCACTTTTGCCTACAGGAGGATGCCTTTCGGCTTGTGCAATGCTCCTCAGTACCTTCCAAATGATGCATGGTGAGTATCTTTACAGATTTTTTAGAGGACTGCATTGAGGTGTTTATGGATGATTTTACTGTTTATGGTTCCTCTTTTGATGCATGCTTGGACAGTTTGGATAGAGTTTTGCATAGGTGCATTGAGACTAACCTTGTTCTTAATTATGAAAAATGTCATTTTATGGTAGAACAAGGCATAGTCTTAGGTCATATCATTTCTCAGAAGGGTATAGAAGTAGATCCTGCTAAAATTAATGTTATTTCCCAGTTACCTTACCCCTCTTGCGTGCGAGAGGTTCGTTCTTTTCTTGGCCATGCGAGTTTCTACAGGCGGTTCATTAAAGACTTTAGCAAAAAGGCCCTTCCACTGTCCAACTTGTTGCAGAAAGAAGTTGTTTTTGATTTTGATGATAGGTGCAGAGAGGCTTTTGATTGCCTCAAAGGAGCTTTGACCACCACTCCCATCATTCAGCCACCATAGTGGACACTTCCTTTTGAACTCATGTGTGACGCATCTAACTATGCATTGGGAGCTATCCTTGCACAGAGAGTTGGCAGACAACCTCATGTCATTTCATATGCTTCTCGGACTTTAGATCTTTGCACTGAGCTAACTATACTACCACCGAGAAAGAGTTGCTTGCTATTGTATTTGCACTTGATAAGTTTAGATCATATCTACTTGGCTCTAGAGTGGTTGTCTTTACTTGATCATGCAAAGCATTAAAATTCTTGTTGAAGAAGGCGAATCGAAGCCGAGATTGATTAGATGGATCTTTGCTTCTCCGGGAGTTTGATTTGGAGATTAGAGATAGGAGTGGCACGAGAGAATTTGGTGGCGGATCATTTGAGCGGAATAGAAGGAGTTGTTGACCCTTCTCCCATCGAGATGACTTCCCGGATGAGCGGCTCATGCAGTGCGCATGATACCACACTTTCTCCTTGGTTTGCTTGATCTAGTTAATTTCATAGTTGCATCTGTTTTTCCTCCTCATGCATCTAGATCACAAAGAAGCTAAACTTAGGAGTGATGCTAAATATTATGTGTGGGATGATCCATATTTGTGGAAATTTTGTAGTGACCAGGTGATTCGCGATGCATACGACCATGAGATCCGATCGGTTCTTCACTTCGTCATGCCTCTCTGTAGGAGGACACTTTGGACCACAAATGGACGGCTAGGAAGGTGCTTGGATTCTGGATTCTATTGGCCTACCATTTTCGGGATGCATATCGGGTTTTCGGTACTTGTGAGCGGTGCCGGAGAGCGGGTGGCCATTACTCGGAGACAGGAGATGCCCCGGCAGCCCGTTTCATTACGTTTTGCGAGGTCTTTGATGTTTGGGGTATCGATTTTATGGGCCCTTTCCTGTTTCTTTTGGTTTTTCATATATTGTACTTGCAGTTGATTATGTTTCTAAGTGGGTGGAAGCTAAGGCCACCAGGACTAATGATGCTCGAGTTGTTGTGGATTTTGTCAGGTCTAATATATTTTGCAGGTTTGGAGTGCCCCGAGCTATCATTAGTGACCAAGGGACTCATTTCTGTAACCGGACTTTGGATGGTTTGTTTCGGAAGTATGGGGTTGTACATAGAGTGTCTACTGCATATCATCCCCAAACTAATGGGCAGGCAGAGATTTCTAACAGAGAGATCAAGCAGATTCTGGAGAAGATGGTGCAGCCAAATAGGAAGGATTGGAGCCACCGGTTAGAAGATGCTCTTTGGGCTCATCGTACCGCTTACAAGACACCTATAGGGATGTCTCCTTTCAGGGTTGTCTTTGGTAAACCATGTCACCTTCCGGTGGAGATAGAGCATCGTGCATACTGGGCAGTGAAGAGTTGTAACTTAGCATTTGACCAAGCAAGTTCAGAGAGGAAGCTTCAATTGCAACAGCTGGAAGAACTTCGCTTGGAAGCTTATGAGAATTCCAGGATCTATAAGGAAAAGACCAAGCATTTCCATGATAAGATGATTTCTAGAAAGGAGTTCTCCATTGGCCAAAAGGTGCTTTTGTTCAACTCTCGCCTTAAACTCATGCCCGGTAAGCTCCGTTCTAGGTGGGATGGTCCTTTTGTTGTCACTAGCATCTTTCCTTATGGTGCAGTGGAGATTTCGAATGAAGCCACCAACAAGAGTTTCAAGGTTAATGGCCACCGTCTTAAGCCCTTTCTTGAGAGCCCCACAAGCCCCGCAAAGCCCAAAGATCCGTAGAGGAGCTCTCCTTGGCAAAGCCCACCTTTCCCCAAGTGCAAATTTTCCCACCATGATGAGGGTGTTCTCTTCCCTTACTCTTTTATTACACATGTCTTCTTGTTTTTGCTTTGTGTTTCATTGAGGACAATGTATGATTTAAGTGTGGGGGAGGGAATTTCTGCTATTTTTCTCATTGTTCTGTTTTTTTTTGTTTTCTTGAAATTTTTCATTTCTTTGATTTTCTGTTTTTTCGCTTCTTGTTTTTCTAATTCTGTTTTAATTCTGTTTTTTTTTTTGTTTCCATTTTGATATTTTGCATGCCTTTCATTGAATATCTTGGTTTGTACAGGTTGTGAATCATTTCATCATTCTTAGTTAGAGGTTTCATGACATGATGTGAATACTTTTCTTGCATTTTTGGTTTAGCAAGCTGGCATTGAGAATTAAAGTGTTGCATCAATTGTGATAGGCTTGTCCTTGGTGAGATTTTGGACCTTATACATGGATGGATTACATTATGCCATTCTCTTTTCTTTCTTGTGTGATTTCACTCATGATTGTTGGTGCTCTAGAACTTGACTTGATTCTTTTTGAAGCTTCTTGTTCACATGCATGTATTGAGATGATTGAGGCCTTCTTTTTTTGTTTAGCTACTTTGGCCAAATAGCCAACCTTGCATCATTTTCCTTTGATTACCCCCCTTGAGCCTAATTGCCTATTCTTTGCTTTAGCTTATTTTATGCCTTTGTGAAAAACCATGATTTTACCGTACCTTAGGGAATGGGAGAGCATTGGTTTATTTCATTTGAGGAGCTCTTTTGCCTTGTGGGCAGTTGATAGTTTGAGTGGTGTGGTTATACAAATTGATGTGTATGTATGCAAGGTTATTATTATTTAAAAAAAAAAAATTTGAAATAAAAAAAAAGAAGAAAAAGAAAAAAAGAAAAAAAAAAAGAGTTTTTTTTTAAAAAAAAAAAAGGGGTTCAAGAAAGGTTGTAAAAGCAAAAGGAAAGGTGATAAAGGTGATCAAAATAAGAGAATGTGCATTACTTGTCATTTGAGTTCCTCATCATTGCTCTTTTATTCTCTTGGGTGCTTAACTTGTCATATCCATATTGTTCCTTCCCTTACCTTGGCCCCATTACAACCTTGAATAAAGTCCTTTTGATCTTTATTTGCATGTGTTTCAAGTGGTGGAAATTAGAGACTTGTCAAGCTTATGGTAGTACTTGCTTTCATGGGTGCCTTGAGTGTAAATACAATCCTAGACACTTGAGAGTAGAGTATGCCTAGTGAGGATCTTATCACTTTTGGTTCATCATTTGATTCGAGTTGTCTTCTTGCTTGCTTGAGATGTTGAGAGATATATTCATGTTTGTCTTGATTCCTTGATACTTTGGATGTTTGAATCTTGATCACTACCTTGCATTCTTGCAATTCATTGGAAGGCATGTTGCTTTTGTGGTTCAAATTTTGAATGTTGCCCAGAGTGCAAAGGTTCAAGTGTGGGGGATTTTGATCAATCAATTTTGAGCCATTCATTATTGCTTCATATTTGGCCTAATTGATGTTAATTGTGTCCAATATTATGTTTGTAGATGAGTTTTAGATGATTGGTCTTCATTGAGCTTAATTGTAAAAACTTCATTAATTTTCGGATTTTAACTCATTTTGACCTTTCTGTCTTGTACAGGGCATAACTTGGGCTACAAATATTGTATTTGGATGATCTTGGAGTCCCCTGAAAGCTGAGATGAAGATCTACAATCTGGTGTCTAATGCAATTTTTCTAATTCAGCTGGATTCAAGGCGAAATTGGGCCTCAAAGTCAGGATGTTGTTGCTGTCACAATGCTTGGACCTTTCCTCAATGATTTGGGCCTATCTCTCTCAATTTAAGCCCAATTAAGGCAAATAATATGTCTCTGAAAAGCTTATTCAGAGGGCTACATTTTGGGCTAGGGGTAGATTAGGAATTACAGAAGAACTTTCAGTTACAAATAGGTTTAGGCAGATTTCGAATTTAGCTTTTTTGGTTGTGATTCAGTTTTAACAGATTTACAGAAACCCCTTTCTCTTTTCATCTTCTCTCTATTTTTCGTTTTACTTTCTTCTCTGCAATTTTCGTGATGGCCATGGAAGGCTAAAGCTCTAATCAATCCAAGGAATTCAATGATGGTGGTTAGAATTTTGAGTTCTCTTGTTTGATTATAAATTCTGTTGTGTTCTTCCCTCTTCTCCTTCTCAATTGAATTCTGATTGGAATTTCGAAATTGAAGTTAGAATTAGGGTTGATTAATCTGAATCTAAGGGAGAATAGATCATCGATTGATAATCTATGTTAATCTAAATTTGTTCCTAAATCAATCTTAATCAAGAATTGCGATTGTGATTCTGTTTGAATTGATAAATTCTTTGGGTGATTATCTAGTTGATTTCGGATTAACAGAGGTGTAAACAACAGAAATTCTCTTGAACAATGATTGATTCTGCCACTTGAATTGAAGACCTTGGATTGGTGTTTCCTTAATTGAATTTTCTCAATTTAAATTCGTTTTACATATTGCAATGAACAAAACCCCTACTTATTGATAATTTCTAATATGCTTGAGAAATCCGAATTGGTCCTTGGGAGATGACCTAGGTTATGCATTATGCTACATTCCATGAATCCTAGTCTATTTTGAGGCGAGTGCGACATCGCTGATCATGTACTGTGGTGTTTCATACCAAGGATTAGGGTGTGTGCTTATGCAAAACAGAAAAGTAGTGGCTTATGCTTAGAGACAGTTGCAAGTGCATGAGAAGAACTACCCAACATATGACCCAGAGTTAGCAGCTATGGTATTCGCTTTGAAGATATGGAGGCACTTTCAACTATGGGGTGACGTTCAATGTCTTTAGCGAACACAAGGGCTTGAAGTACTTGTTCGACTAAAATGAGCTAAACATGAGGCAAAGGAGATGGTTGGAATTCTTGAAAGACTACGATTTTCAACTGCAGTATCATCCTGGAAAGGCCAACATCGTGGCAGATGCTTTGAGTAGAAAGATGATTAGTATATCCTCTATGATGGTCAAAGAGAGGGAATTGATAGAGCAGTTTAGAGATATATGGCTATCCGTTGAATTGGCACCAGGAAGAATTCGTTTGAACATGATTACTGTTCTGAATGATTTGCTAGAAAAAATCCGAGAGAAACAAAGAAGTGATGAATTTCTACAAGAAGAAAAAAAGCGAATGAAGCATGGTTGTGTGACGATAGTAGAGGAAGGACCTGATGGAGTCTTGAAGTTCAAAGGTAGGATTTGTATACCCAATGATCCAGAGCTTAGAAAGGCAATTCTTGGAGAAGCTCATAACAGCACGTTAAGTATGCATCCTGGCATGACAAAGATGTACCAAGATTTGAAAAGGTTGTTTTGGTGGCCGGGAATAAAGAGAGACGTAGCTCAACATGTGTCATCTTGCTTGGTCTGTCAGAAAGCGAAGATTGAACATCAAAGACCTTCTAGAATATTGCAACCTTTAGTTGTTCCTGAATAGAAATGGGATAGTATTGCAATGGATTTTGTGGTAGGACTGCCAAAGACCCGAAAAAGTCATGATTCCATATGGGTAATTGTTGATCAGCTTATGAAAGTCAGCACACTTCCTACCGATTAACATAAGGTATTCCATGGAGAAGTTAGCCCAAGTGTATATTAGCAAGATTGTTAAATTGCATGGTGTGCCTTCGAGCATTATTTCTGATAGAGATCCAAGATTCACGTCAAAGTTTTGGCAAAGTTTGTAAGGAGCGTTGGGGACTAAACTTCGATTGAGTTTTGCTTATCATCCTCAAACGGATGGACAAACAGAAAGAGCGATCCAATTATTCGAAGATTTGCTCAGAGCTTGCACCTTGGAACAAACTGGAAGTTGGGATGAAATTTTGTCTTTGGTAGAATTCACCTACAATAACAATTTCCATTCGAGTATAGGGATGGCATCCTATGAAGCCTTATATGGATGACAGTGTAGAACACCCTTGTGTTAGTATCAAGATGGAGAGTATCTCACTGTTGGACCTGATTTGGTACAGCAAACAATGAAAAAGGTCAAGATGATTCAAGAAAGATGAGGATGGCTCAGAGTCGATAGAAATGTTATGCTGACAAAAGAAGAAAGCCTCTTGAGTATAAGGAAGACGAGCATGTATTTATGAAATTCACACCTACGACTGCGGTTGGCCGAGTTCTGAAATCTAGATAACTTACTCCTAAATTCCTCGGACCTTACCAAATTCTTCGCCAGATAGGTCCAATAGATTACCAAATAGCCTTACCACCTTTTCTTTCTAACATTCACAATGTTTTTCACGTATTACAATTACGAAAATATATTCTTGACCCGAGCCATGTCATAGCACTGGACACAGTATAATTGAAAGAGAACTTAACCTATAAGACACCTCCTGTAAGGATTAAGGATAGAAGGGTAAAGCAACTCAAAGGGAAGGAAATCTCGTTGGTAAAAGTAATCTGGAATGACATAACCGGAGATGTAACGTGGGAGTTAGAAGACAAGATGAAGGAGCAACATCCGTAACTATTCTAAAGTATGAAAATTTCGAGGATGAAATTTCTTTTTAGAAGGGGAGAGTTGTAACACCCCGAAAATTGTTTGTTTCATGATAAATAGTTATTTTATAATATTTGTGATTTTTGAAAATTTTTGTGAATTTTTTCGAAAATGTTGATTATTTTAATATATTTCTTGTTTTGCGTACACATTGAGTGGAGCCTGGAAAACAAAATATTTTTCTCGAGGCTAGAAAACCTTGAACTGTGAAAACGTCGATGGGGGATCTTACTAAACCAGATGCTGGGCATAATTTACAGAGTTTTCGTTTTTTGAGATTTTATCTAATAAATAAAATCATTATACCATGAAATTATCCAATGAACAATAAATATTATTTTTATTAACTGTAACCTTTGTTCACTGGATAATAGTTTTAATAGAATGTTAGTCAACTTTTGTAGATAGCACTTTAATGACATCATCAAAGATGGCATCATGCATGTGACATCATCGTTTGACTTTTGGAAGAGTGTTCCAAAAGTTCCTAAAGAAGCTTTGTTTTCTCTCTCCTCCCTCCCACACTCCATGGCAAAGAGACCCTTTCTGGAGCCAAAAATTTACTTTTCATTTTATCACCTTTTCACTCCTAATTTTCAAAATCACCAAAAAGTTATCACTTATTCTCTCTTCATTTTTTTCTCTCAAACTTTTCTCTCTTCTTCTCTTCCTCTCTACTCCACGGCAGCCACACCATTTTCCCCTCCATGGTTTGCTTGATTTCAAGCAACCATCTTGCTTGAAACAACATTTCCTTTGGAGATCATTCTTTCTTGTTGAAGCCATACTAAAAAAGGAGCTCACTTTCTTCTCTATTTTCTCACCAACCCCACGATCAAAGACCACCATTTTTTGCCATCCAAGCTTTTTCACTCAACCAACCTTATTTCCTACATCTTCTCATCATCTAAAACATTTTCTCTTTTGTAAACATCTCTTGAATCCACCATTTTCATCTTCTTCCATAAAGCTTTCAAGCTTGAAACTTTGAGGTAAAAGTTCATAACTTTTTCATTTTTCCTTCTCATTTTCGTGATCCATGGTCACTTTGGTGATCAAGGATACCTCTTTCAAGCTTTGATTGTGATTTTTGTGAGTTTGAATATTCTAGGGCTTTGAGGTGGTGGAGGACGAATTTCTAGAGGAAAAATGAGCTTGATTTCCTTGTTATTTCTCTTGGTAAGCGAGAGATTATCCACTTCAACCTTTATTGGTAATGAGAAGCTTGTTTGTGTATTGGTTGTGAGAAACTCATGTTAGGGTTGCTTTCTTTGTTATATGATTTTTCTAAGGACCTTTGTATTAATTTCATCTTATGTGATTTTATTAGTTGTATTTGTGTATATTGATGATCTTAGATTGATCTTGATGGTTTGGAAATATAAATTGGAAGCAAGCGTTCCTTGCCTTCCTTATTGAGGCTTCCGGCCATACACCCTTCAATAGGGTGTTCATGGTTAAAATTTTGTATCAAGTTGGAAAGATAACTAATCAAGTGAATAATAATTACTGGAGAAATAAAAATTTAGAATCCTTATTTCCCTTAGGGCTCACGGCCTCTTAAGGTGAAAAATGGCAAAAATGTAGTGTTAAAATAGAGACTTAGTTAATTAGAAAATTAAAGATTTATTAGAAGTTCATAAAATGAAAAGAATAAAGAATAAGACTTTATCCTATAACTTAGAACAATTTTGATCAAAGGAAGAACATGAGTGAAAGTGAGATGTTGGGTAATTTAAGTTAAAAAATTTCCTTAAGTGAATTGGATTTAAAAATTGAGTAAAGAACCTATTTAATTTGAGTAACAAAGATTTGATATAAATGCAAGAGAATTCCTCTAAAGAAAGATTTCATAAGGAATGTTAAAGTAAAGTGAAATTCCAGAATAAACCTTAAATGTGTATTGTCACATTTGAGAACTCGAAAATATGTTATTGTGGGTCTATGGGTGGGTCCAAGAATCTGTATGTTATGGCCAAATTGTGGCATATTATGGAAAAGTATATCATTGTTAAATATACATGAACATGCATTGAGTCATCATGCTTTGTGGAAGTAAGGCTTTATGCCTAGGAGTTGAATCACACCTTAGTGCGGGTGCGAATAGACTAGTGTAGGTCATTTGTTGACCTTGGGGGCGTCGAGGTGTGGGTGTCTCACAAATGGACAGTTGGTAGCTCCTCTAGGCCTTGTGATAAACTGATGCAAACACACTGACGATCTGGACCGAGATATTATCCTATAATCCGATCTTGTGAAGAATGTCGTGTATAAAGCCTTGTTGCGCAAATTATTGATTTTATGAAAGCACTTAATTTTAGGTTGACGAGATACTGACATGTCTCCTTGATCATTCTCTCCGATGTTTGTGTCTAGCTCTATGGAATAAGATTTTGGTACCTTGTGCATGTGTGTTATCCGTCACATACTTTACCTGGCATAAAATTATGTGATTGTAGAATTATTTCTTTTACTAATGTTATGATTATTTGAACTATTTAACTGTTTTTCATATGAGATTTTGTTGCTATTTCTTTTATCGCTTGATATTATTACTGTTAATATTGTTGCGATGCTATCTGGGCGCCTCGTGCCATTCTGTTTCTTTACTTCCATAATTGGTATTGAATGTTAGGTGTCTCATATTTTTTCTGTATTTCTGTTATTCTATTTATTTATGTGCTTCTTTGAAGACGTCGGCGAGGAAGGGAAAGTACACGAATTCCTTGGCTTTTGGCCTAATTTTGATTAGTTATCTGTTTGGACATGGCATCCCATCCGCGTGGCTTTTTGGGTTATGTTAGATTGACATTTCATGGAGTTCCGAACTGTTGGCACATCAACGTGAGTACAGATCGCTGCATCTACCACAGAGACGTGACTGTGTCTCTGGCATGGGGTCGTCATGATTCATCTGTCTTTACCTTTAATGCACACATATACTTAGAGTTTTACTTGCTTGTACGCGATATGTGGGGTGATCGTTACTACACTCCACAAGAGGATTTGTTCTTATCCTCTACACGAGCCCCCGCTCGTAATTTGGTTATTCCGTTGAGGATTTCCTATGACGAGGAAGACCCTGAGGAGGATCCAACTACGGTTCCTTCTCATTAGTTTAGGGGTTGATGTTGTTTGTAGCCACTGATGGCTAGCTGTAAATCTTTTTAGAGGCCTGATGTTTTGTCTTTTTGGTGGGTTGTTTATGTGTAATCATTTTGAGGCATGTAAAACTTTTGTTTCTTTTGTACAACTAGTGATGTATCTGAACATGCTTGACGTATATATATGTATATAATGTATGAATGTATGATTTCAATCATCATTTTTGTTGTAATTATGTTTTATCCTTTTCTTACAAAAAAAAAAGAATTCTCCAAATTATTCATATTCTTACAAATGAATAGGCTTATTTATATTCAAATGAACTGAGTCTTATTTTATATTTTGTTTTCCATTCGCGGTTTAGTGTGACAGTCCCTCTCCAAAAAAGGGGCGTTACAAGTGGAGGATTTGATGCAAAAAGGCTGAGTGAGGGAAAGTTTAAGTTCTTGTGTCGTGCTTATCATACTTGTCCCTAAAAAGGACGACACTTAGATAATATGTACTGATTGTAGGGCTGTAAATAATATAACTATAAAATATAGGCATTCCATCCTTAGGCTAGATGATTTGCTTGATGAATTGTATGGTGCATGTTACTTTTCTAAAGTGGATTTAAAAAGTGGGTACCATCAAATTAGGATAAGGGAAGGGGATGAGTAGAAGATAGCCTTTAAGACTAAGCATGGATTGTATGAGTGGTTGGTGATGCCTTTTGGGGTTACAAATGCGCCTAGCACCTTTATAAGGTTTATGAACCATGTGTTGAGAGAGTTTCTAGGCAAGTTTGTAGTAGTGTACTTTGATAACATCCTAATCTATAACATAACCTTAGAAGAGCACCTAGAACACCGTAGGGCTGTGATGAGTGTGCTTAGAAAAGAAAAGTTGTATGCTAATTTAGAGAAATGTGTCTTTTGCACTGACCATGTAGTGTTCCTAGGCTTTGTTATGAGTGTGAAGGGAGTGCAAGTAGATGAAGAAAAGATAAAAGCCATAAAGGAGTGGCCTACCCCTAAATCTGTGAGTGAGATAAGAAGCTTTCATAGGTTAACTAGCTTTTATGGAAGGTTTGTAAAATATTTCAGCACCATAACTGCCCTTTTAAATGAAGTTGTTAAGAAAAATGTGAGTTTTAGGTGGGAGGAGGATCAAGAGACAAGTTTCAACACACTCAAAGATAGGCTCACTCATGCACTCATACTTACATTACCTAATTTTTCTAAGTCTTTTGAACTTGAGTGTGATGCATCAAATGTTAGGATTTGGGCTGTTTTATTACAAGAGGGTCACCCCATTGCATACTTTAGTGAGAAATTGCATAGAATTGTTTTAAATTACTCCACCTATGATAAAGAATTGTATGCTCTCATAAGGGCTTTGCACACTTGGCAGCACTACCTTTTGCCAAAAGAGTTTGTAATTCACAGTGATCATGAGTCACTAAAATATTTAAAAGGGCAAGGTAAGCTTAATAAGAGGCATGCTAAGTGGGTGGAATACCTTGAACAATTTTCCTCTGTGATCAAACACAAGCAAGGAAAGGTAAACATAGTGGCTGATGCGCTTTCCAGGAGGTATACCTTATTAGCTACTCTTGAAACAAAAATGCTTGGTTTTGAACACATAAAGGAGTTATATGTGCATAATGATGATTTCTCCAAGATGTATATTGCATGTGAAAAAGGGGCGCATAGGGAGTTCTTTAGGCAAGATGGGTATTTTTTCAAAGAAAACTGTTTGTGTGTGCCTAAGAGCTCTTTGCGTAAATTTTTGCTTAGGGAAAATCATGAGGAGGATTAATGGGTCACTTTGGGATCCAAAAGACTTTAGATGTGTTGCATGAGCATTTTTATTGGTCTGGCATGAAGCATGATGTGCATAAACTATATGATAGGTGCATTATTTATAAAAAAGTCAAATCAAAGGTAATGCCTCATAGACTCTATACCCACTACCTATTCTTGATTCCCATTGGACTGACTTGTCTATGGACTTTATGCTAGGTTTGCCCTGCTCTAAAAATGGAAGAGACTCCATTTTTGTGGTGCTGGACAGATTCTCCAAGATGACCCACTTCATTCCTTACCATAAGGTGGATGATGTCATTCATGTGGTAGACTTGTTCTTCAAAGAAGTGGTGAGGCTTCATAGAATGCCCAAAAGCATAGTCTCATATAGGGACTCAAAGTTCCTAAGCCATTTTTGGAGAACCCTTTGGAACAAGCTTGAGACTAAGCTACTATTCTTTACCACTTGCTAACCACAAGTCGATGGGCAAACTGAGGTGGTGAATAGGACCCTATCGACCTCACTACGATTAATCATCAAAAGAAACATCAAAACCTAGGAAGAATACTTACCTCTTGTTGAATTTGTTTATAATAGGATTGCATGCTACTACTAGCTTTTCTCCTTTTGAGATTGTATGTGGGTTTAATCCCCTCACCCCCTTGATTTACTGCCTCTACCTAATGTCACTTCTTTAATTCATAGGGATGGACAGGAAAAAGCTGAATATGTGAGGAAGCTTCATGAACAAGTCAAGACTCAAATTGAAAGGAACATGGAGCAATATGCTAGGAAAGCAAACAAGGGAAGGAGGCAAGTTATTTTTGAACTAGGAGATTGGGTGTGGGTGCACATACAAAAAGAAAGGTTTCCTTTGCAAAGGAAATCTAAGCTCTTACCTAGAGAAGATGGACCTTTCTAAATCTTAGAAAGAATCAATGACAATGCCTATAAAGTTGACCTACCAAGTGAGTATGGGGTTAGTGCAACATTTAATGTGGCTGACTTAAGTCCTTTAGATGTAGGTGATGAAGGATCAAATTCGAGGACGAATTCTTTTGAAGGGAGAGGGCATGATGGAGACTAAGGATGCTCAAGTGGAAGTCCAACGAGCCCAATGCCCAAAGATGCACTGTGAGGACTTGGAGGCCTAATGACAAGGTCAAGAGCTAAGAAGACTAAGGAGGATTTGGACAAAGAAGTCAACCACTTTCTCTCACTTAAGCCTATTCCAGAAGTAGGAGCACTCAAGATAGTCCAAATGATCCAAGTTGATGAAGGGCCTAATATGGAGGCATGATTTCTTCTTAGTCAATTTTATTTAATTATGTATTTGAACTTTTTAATTTTTTCAATTTTGGTTCTTATTTTCTTTTTGGGATAATTTTGTAATAAGAGCCTATTGTTTGGGTTTAACTTGTGCATAGCAGAGTTAGGGATAGGTGTTGCCTTCTAATTAGGCCTGAGCCACATTTGCACTAGGATTAGGATTAAAAATGTGCTAGCTTGCTACCTCCTTTAGCTAGA
Source organism: Ormosia emarginata (assembly GCA_029884605.1). Classification (NCBI taxonomy): domain Eukaryota; kingdom Viridiplantae; phylum Streptophyta; class Magnoliopsida; order Fabales; family Fabaceae; genus Ormosia; species Ormosia emarginata. The sequence goes on along the minus strand of JAQQTP010000079.1, from coordinate 13,653,901 downwards.
CCTAGCTGCATACCAAATGCCTATAAATAGGTTTGTGCTTACTGCATTTGACACTTTTGAATTTAAGAATATTATTACACTCCTTTGTGAGTTTTGAGAGCTTAGTTCTCTTGGGGTTCTTGGAAGAACCATCTTGGTTCTTATCAAAGGTTTCCTTACCTTTATGGCGAATCTTCGCTTGACTTATCACTCTTCAAGTGTGTGGCGTCTTCTTCCTTTCATTCCTTATCTTTTTCTATCTTTTCTATTTTTTACTGTTCATGCAATGTTCACACGTTACTGTTCACCCTTCATCGTTTAATTCTTTAAAACACGAAATCAACTCAATGACGATCCGTAAAAATGATATGCATCCAACTTGGATCATATCAACCCATGAGATGTGGCCATCAGCCTACGCACATGCTAGTCTCTATGCATTATTGTTGTCCTAATTAATAATAATACTTGACTAGGGATATTTAAGAATAGTATTCAAATTTTATCCAACAGGATCTCACGATCAAGTCATCCACTTGATGTCTCATGGCATTAAACTTACTATTCTAAGAACTTTATTATGTTTATTATAAATAACATAATAAACGAAATGCCTCATGTAATAAATAGCATAATACAATGTGAGAAAGTATGGTCAAAATAAATTGGCCTCTAGAACATACACCAACAGATATGTCATATATATATATATATATATATATATATATATATATATATATATATATATAGCTTGATTTAATATATACATAAAAATATAAATAAATCTACAAAAGTTTCATAATACGCACTAAACTCCAATCTAATAGTTTTGTCATTTTGTGTAAATTTTATAATTGAATAAGAATTCGTGTAATAAACCTTAGGTAATAGATATAAAGAATAGAAGACTCATGATTATTTTTTATATCATATCATATCTTTAAATAATACAAATTAAATAAAAAAATTAAAGTTGTTACTGTTGGGGAAGTATTGGATAGAATTTGATTCTAACTATAGGAGGAGTTATCTCCTTCCAATCCCCTTAATCTACTGTCATGTGTCCATTAACTTAATTAAGTGATATGAATGAATAATAAAATAGACACATAACAATAGATTAAGGAGGTTGAAGGGAGATAGATCCTCCTAGGGTTGGAACCAAGTTCTAGCTGGAAGTATTTCCTTCTTCCTTCTTCCTTCTTCCTTCTTCCACAAGGTTATTTTTTGTTTACTTACTTTTCTTTTCGAAAGCATGGTTCACAGCTCACTCTCCCAATTCCTGGTAAATTCTCTCTCTTTCTTTCTCTTTTTGTCACTCTCTTTCTCTCTTAATCACTTTCTTCATCTCTATCTTTCTCTCTCAATTGCTCTTTCTCTCTCACGATCAAATCTGCAATATTTTTTTTATGGAAGCTTATGAGGAATTGGATTTGATTTATGAGGTGACTCACCATGGAATTGGAACCATGTGAAGCACTTGATGTCGACGACTTTAATTTATCCTCTTTCCTCTGCCCTTGCAAGCGCCACCACCACTCTGATTCACCACCCAAAACCACCAATGCCTTTACTACATTGCTATCCCACTCTTCCCCCCAAACCCTACCCAATTCTCAATACATAGTCAAGTATGTGGCACAATTTAACATAAAGCCTCGTTATTATCTTTCGATTGAATCTGTTGTGTAGAACGAAGTTGGAAACAAGTGGAGGATTGAAGCAAAAAACACCCAAGAAGACATAGTGGAAGTTTATAGGGCTAAGTTTCTTGTGATCGCTACTAGTGAAAACAAATTGATAGAACTATACATTCTAGTTTATTTTAGTTTTATGGTTGTTTTATCTGTCACTTACATTGTAGTTTTTTTTTATCATAAATAAATGATAGAACTATACTTTGGTTTGTTCATTCCTTTTGTAGTGTACATTTTTCTTGTTAGTATTCATTCCTTTTGCTGCTCTGCATGTGAATTTACACTTTACTTTGATATGAAGTAATATTCTATGCTATATAAGCGGTAATACAATAACAACAACAATCAAGTCTTTTCCCACTAGGTGGAGTTGGCTACATAGATCAAATGACGTCATTGTGCCTTATTATAAATCAAGTCTTCAGAAATGCCATACAAATCTAAATCTTTTTTAATCGTTTCACTTGTAGTCTTTCTTGGTTTCCCTCTACCTCTATCTATTGGGCTATCCTCCACCTGATCTACTCATTTTACAGGAGTTTCTAAGGGTCTTCTCCTTACATGTCCAAACTACCTAAGGCAAGATTCTCCCATCTTTTCCAAAATAGGTGCTACCCTTACTTTCTCTCTAATGCATTCATTCCTAAGTCTATCTTGTCTTGTATGGCCACAAATCTAGCGTAATATCCTCATCTCAACGACATTAATCTTATGTTCTTGCTGGCTTTTTACCATCCAACATTTAGTACTATACAACATCGCAAGTCTTATAGTTGTGCGGTAAAATTTACTCTTAAACTTGAGAGACACTTTTCTATCATAAATAATATAACATCCTAGAAATAATGTTAGGCTTGTAATTAGTTACAAAGGTAATATATTACTTGTTTAGTATGTTAGTGAAGTTTTGTGACAAATTGAGTTAGTTTAGGCACTTTGCTGCAACACAAAGTGTGGAAAGTAACCTAAAATGACCCAAAAAGTGGCATAAGTTACTAGGTTAAGGGAAACAGATTTAGATAAATTGTTTCTAGGTCACAAATGAAATAAGTAAGGTGTGGTTAAAGTTTTAAGATAATCTGAGTTAGTTTGGTATTTTTAAGCATATTGGTTGTGCATTTTAATACCAGATTGACCCCCAACAAATATGAAAAAATAAGATAAAAGTACAACATGATTTTTAATGAATCCTAGGATTTATTTTGAGTCTGTTAGAGGTTAGAAACTTAGATTTGGAGAAATATAAGTGTTCATAGTAGATAAGGAAGTTTAGTACCTATCTAGAAGAAGCAAAGTTAGACGTTGCCTCTTCAATTATATCCCATGGCAAAATAGGAGAAGGAACATAGAAAAGAAAAGAAAGAAAAGAGAAGGCAGAAACCGAAGGAAGAAATGAGAGAAAGATAAGAAGGAAAAGAAGAAAAGCTTGAAGATCATCATCCAAGACAAGAGGTAAGGGTGTTTGCTATCTAGTTCTTCATCTTCTATTCCTTTCTTCATGTACGAGGCATATGGGTTTGAGATAGAAAATGGGATTAGATGAGTTTCTTAGAGTTAGAGTAGGAAGAATTCATTAGAAACTTGAAATATATTATATTTGAGTTAGTTTAGGCATGGTGGATAGTTGAAATCCTAAGAGTGTCCATGAAACTCCTTGTGATGGAGATTAAGAAATGGGTATTTTGAGTTGTGATTCTTGGCCATAATTCATGCTAGATGAGTTAGGAGTTCATATGAAGGTTGCTATGTGGTTAGGAACCTTAGTTGTGATTGGAAATCACCTAGAATCCATGAGTTGAGGATTAGATCAAGTTTAGGAATTAATAGAACAGGAAACACGACTATTTTCTACTCCAGGATTGCTGTTCTGCAGTGCCTTATTCGAATACCAAGGTTGGTATTCGAATAAAACATCACAGAGAGCTTCAGAAAGTAAAATTTTGTGGGTGTTATTCGAATACCACCAGGATATTCGAATAGACCCGAAACAGAGAGAAAACTCATTTTTGATAGCCTATAGTGTTTTTATCATAACTCGAGCTACCAATATTGAAATGAGTTGATTCTAGAGCCATTTGAAAGCTAAGACATAAGGCTATTTAAATTTTAGAATTATTGAAGTTAGGATGTACATTTGGTGCATTTATGAAAATCAACCTTTTTAGGGGCCCAGAGCAGATTTCATCAGAGTTGTTATTTTGATGATTTGAGATCCCTAGTTGTTAGGATCCTTTGTTTATGCTTAGTAAAGATTGTTGAGACACTTGAGAGGTTATTTCTTTGAGAGAAAGACCTAGTGGCATACAAAGGGAGATAAAAGAAAAATGAGTACATCCATTGGATATAGATTACCATAGACCAATAGTTTAGTCTCTTAAGCAACCTAGTTTGCATAGATGTCACAAGAGAGGTGATAAGAGAGTTAAGAAGCTAAATGGAAATAGTAGAGTGTCATAGTGCCTAATTGGCAAGAGTTAAGGGCTAAGGTGCCGAGTTGGCAAAAGTTAAGTGTCGTAGACCCTAGTTGGCAAGGGTGAATGTCGTAGTGCGTGAAGAGCTCTCAAAGAGTGAAAGAGAGTTAGTAATGCAAAGATAGTAGTGTACTAAGTCTAGTTGGCATTGGTTAAATGTCATAGTATATGAAGTGCTCTCACAGAGAAGAGGTAGAGTTAGTAATGCAAAGAAGGACTTAGTATGAGGTTATGTGGTGGTTATGTTAGAGTTAGGGCATAACTCCGCATTTACATACACGTCACACTTCACATATGCTTGCTATCCCTAGAGAATAAGAAGTGGAGGCATCCACTCAGTTATGGTGGCAATATCCACCTAGTTAAGGTAGATTACTTGGTGATCTATGGGTGTAGGAGGTCATTTGTTATGATAATAGACTTTGTTCCTAAAAAGTAGGCTATAAGGGGTCTCACGTTATCATGGCAGAATTCCTCTATCCCTACGGGGAATAGTTAAGTTTTCATGACATTGCACCTACACTAACATACACTTTTCTTTGAACATAAACATATATCATTCCATCATTGCATTATTTAATATTTTGTTTAGTTTGAATATATTTGTGTGATTGTTGTTTATTTGTTGTTTGGTGCCTTCGATGACAGCTGTATAGGCGGTTGTCTGGTCGATGATTTCAAATGATTGTATGGGTAGTTGTTTGATATCATCGTGGTTTACAGTTATCAAAACAAAAATATAGTTTGCTAAAGAACGTTGCATAAAAAGAGAGTTAAAATTGTTTCTTATGCATAAAGTATTAGTTCAGTTGGGTTTATTCATTGCGAATGTTTAAACTGTAGGTTTTGGTATACTTATACTAAGAAATATGATTTCTTACCCCGTTGTTGCTATCTAAATCTAGGTGGAAGTTCATCCAAAGGTAAGAAGAAGAAGTGTGAAGACTAGGATAGTTTTTATATTTAGTAGTTGTAAAGCTTGCAATTATTTATTTAGTTTGTTCAAGAAGTTATGTATACAATGAGCCTTTTAGTGGCAATGTTATTTGTATAACTTTTAGTTTCTGTGAGGCTCTCCATTATTATTTGCTTAAAATGATATGGATTAGTATTATGTTAAAGATATAAGTAGCATAACTAATACTGCTTATCCAGGTATATTTTGATATACTAGGTTATCGGTATTAGGGTGTTACAAATAACTCCTGAAGCACTCCTCCATTTCATCCATCCAGCTTGAATCCTATGGTTTACATCTTCCTCTATCTCTCTGTCATTTTGTATGATAAATCCCAAATACCTGAACCACGTGACTTGTGATATGGTAAGGTTTCCAATTTTCATGGCTAAACTAGTATTAGCACGCTTCTTACTGAACTTGCATTCCATATACTCTGTCTTACTCCTACTTAGACAGAAGTCATGTTCTTCCAAAGCTCGTCTCCATAGCTCTATTTTCTCATTTATTTCCTTTCTCGACTATCCAACTAAGAATATATCATCTCCAAAAATCATGCATTGTGGAATCGACACTTTGATATACGCAGTAAGTACATCTAAGACCAAGGTAAAAAGATAAGGAGTCAAAGTTGACCCTTGGTGCAGTCCTATAGTTATAAGGAAATCTTCAGAGACCACACTCTGTGTTCTCACACTAGTTTTAGCCCCATCATATATATCCTAGATGCTTGAATATAAGCGATACGAACTCCTTTCTTGTGCAAAGCCTTCCACAATACCTCTCTCGGTACGTTATCGTAGGCTTTTCCAGATCAACGAAAACCATGTGTAGGCCTTTTTACTTCCTCCGATACCTCTTCATCAATCTTCATAGAAGATAGATTGCTTCCATGGTTGACCTCCCAGGCATAAAACTAAATTGATTCTCTAAAATATGAGTCTTTTGTCTTAATCTCCATTCAATTACTGTTTTCTATAACTTTATGGTATGACTCATGAGCTTAATCCCTCTGTAATTTGTGCAGTTTTGTATATCTTATTTATTCTTATAAATATGGGATTAAAGTGCTTCTCCTCCATTCATTTGGAATTTTCTTATACCTCATTATTTCGTTAAATAGCTTTGTGAGCTAGCTTATACCTTTTTTCCCTAGGCACTTCCATACCTTAATAGGTATATTATCTGGTCCAACTGTTTTTCCATTATCCATGCTTTTCAATGCTTCTTTTACCTCGAACTCTCAAATTCTACGATAAAATGTTTTATTTTGGTTCTCCTCTCTAGTGTTTAGAATATTCGATTTCCCCAATATCATATGTCCTTCATTAAATAACTTGTGAAAATAACTCTTCCATCGATTCTTGATGTCTTGTTCCGTAACCAAGACTTTTCCCTCTTCATCCTTCGTGCATTTTGCTTGATCCAAGTCTCTTGTCTTCCTTTCCCTACTTTTAGCAAGTCTATATAAATATTCCTTTTTCCGTCTTTGGTGCCCAAAGATTGACATAACTCATTGAACACTATATCTTTTGCCTCGCTCACCGCTTTTTTAGTATCTTATTTAGCTGCCTTATATTTTTCTCAATTTTCATCGTTTTTGCACCATGTGCCAAGCTTTATAACATTCCCTTTTAACCTTAACCTTATCTTGTACACTTGCGTCCAATCACTAAGATTCTTTATCCTTAGGTCCAAAGCCTCTTGATTCACCAAATGTCTCTTTTACTACCTTTATAATCCCTTTAGACATCTCATCCTACATATCATTAGCACTCCCTTGTACCTCCCAAATCTCTTCCTCCATAATCCTCCTATGAAATAGCATTTATTTTTCTCCCTTTAGTTGACACCATTTGATCCTTGGGATTCTGTCTCGATAATTTCTCCTTACTCTCATCTTAACCCGTACATCCATAACCAAACCCTGTGTTGCATAGTCAAGCTCTTTTCAGGGATGACTTTACAATCCATGCAAAGCTTTCTATCAAATTTTCTTCTTAGAAAAAAATCAATTTGAGAGCAAGAACCCCCGCTTCTGTATGTGATAAGATGCTCTTACCGCTTCCTAAAATAAGTGTTAGCTATTGTAAAATAAAAAGCTACTAAAAAATCTAGAATTGCTTGCTCTCTACATTAGCTACTCATAGACCATACCTTACATGCAAACCTTCATACCCCCTACATGCACTCCCCACATGACCATTTAGGTCCCCTCCTAGAAAAATCTTCTCTACTAATGGTATTCCCTGAACTAAACCTTCTAAATCCTCCCAAAATTTCATCTTGTATTACTCGTCTAACCCTAATTGGGGTGCATACGCATTGATAACAATAAAAGTTTCTTGTTCCACAATAAACTTCAAAGCTATGATCCTATCTTCGAGCCTTCTCACATCCACAACATTATTCTTCCAATTCTTATCTACTATAATGCCTACCTTATTTCTAGATTTTACCTTGCCGGTCTACCAAAGCTTAAAACTTGAAGTGTCGAGTTCCTTTTCCTTTTCTCCAATCCACTTAGTTTATTGTAGGCACATGAAATTAATCCTCCTTCTAATCATGGTGTCAACTATTTTTATTGATTTACCTATAAGTGTGCCTATATTCCAAGTTCCAAAATGTATCTTACTATTGTAAACTAGCTTCTTTACTCACACTTGTTCATAAAAATGTGGGAACCCTTGCTTATTTTTCACTATACCTAGGTGGCGATGCAATGGCTCTTGCTCATTTGACACTGTACTCAAGCCATATAGTGCATTGCTTAGGAGCAATGACCTAACATTAACACAATCACGTCTTTTGTCCATGTCATAGAGATTTAACAAAGTTTTACGTTAGTTGTTGACGGCCTAACACAACCCTCTTGTTTTATCTGGGCTTGGGACTGACTATGTAAGGATTTACAACAAGGCTCAACATAGGCAGAGTTGCTACATAAGAGGTAATATTAAAATAAATTTCATTAATTTGGTATCATGGCCATTTGAGTTCTTTACACTTTAAACAGGCTCTAGATGTTTATAGTGCTCCTAACTATCATGGCCAGTTGAGTTCTTCAAGTTCAAGCAATAATGAAAAATATGAAAATGGTGTGTTTATCATTAAGTAACTTAAATTAATTCTCATTAGAGTTATTTATTGTTTTCTAATGTGAGTTACACTATTAATCAGATTCTTTTAATTATTTGCAAGTGTAAATTAAGAAGCTCGTTTGTTCATTTTTTGTCTAAACTTGGTGATTGACTTAGACTATGTGAGCAATCATATATGCACCATTTTGACTATTTCTTGTGAAAACATAATATATGGTACTTTGTAATTACTTTTAGGTGGACCTTGTTTGCTATCTTTGTGATATTGGGATGGTTATAAGACTTTGTTTTACTTTTGATATGAATGGATGTCAACAATATTTAGTTTAATTTGGTTCTTAAATATTTAATTTTCAGTGTGATAAATGAATAAAGAGGATGATAAATGAAGGGAAAAAATCATTATTACATATTTTACTTACAAATTAATCATAATTAAAAGAATCATCACTACAAGTTTTACCCACAAAATGTGTCCATAAGTATAGATTTTACCCACGATATTGGCAGTTTTTCAAAATAGTGATTAAAGGGTTTAGGGATAGAATCACAAATATAAGTAAATGTCTAAATGCTTTTGTGACAGTTTATCTTGGTGTCACTAAAGCCTATAGCAATGGGATGCAAATCATAGATAAATGTAAACGTGTTTTAGTTACAGTATTATATACCATCACTAAAAGTTATAATGATGAGACAAAAAATTGTCACTATAGTGAATTAAATTTTACAGACCATAATGTTCGTGAGTGTAGATTTTGTAAGATATACTCATAGTATTTTACCTTTTAGTGATAGAATTTTGCTGTCACTATAGATAAATTTTCTTTAGTGATTCTTCTATTGATATGCTTATATCTTATATTTTGCTATAAAATTTTATCTCTTCAACCCCTATACCAGCCAGCATAAACTTTTTGTTAAGTAATTCTCACAATAATTTTCCTTATTTACACTTTGGCGTTTGGATTACGTGAACCAGGCAGAGGAAAAGGCAAGCATGTTCAGAAATCATCTTCATTTATAGCATTAAGTCATGAACAACTAGAAAGAAAGATGGTCCCTATGATGAAGACTCATACTGTACATAATTAAATATTGCGCTTGCGCACATGACACAATTACATATGATTCCATTTAATTTAAACAATTATATTCAACCTTTGTTATTATTCACTTACAGCTACGATAATAATTTATCACATTATGATTGACGCAAATAACTTACCCAAAATGAATGAATTTTGGACAAATTCAAAAAACTTTGTTCATCGATGAAATCCAAATCCAAAATAACAACCAATTCCATCTTGCAGCATTTCATTTACATATTCTTTTCTGAGCTAAACATTCAAAATCTGAGGATTTTTCTTTTGTCACGCACCTTGTGCACTTGTTTTGAAATTTATAGCATATAGAAAGGAGTTTTTGACCAAATTGCCCTTTGTGGCTAAAATATTTACTAAAATGTTACTATTTTCAAACTATTTTTCAGAATGCCACTGCTTTAGCCACGGTGGTATTTTTTATTCTTTGTTGGGCCACGTGAGATACACCAGAACGGTTGGCGTGTAAAGCGTTCTGGAGTATCCCACCACATGGCCTGTTGTGACAAAATTGGCCAAGTCAAATGGGTCGCCTTGAATAACCTGACAAAATGGCTGGGCTAGGTTAGGAAAATATTAGCCTGAAACTTACATGACCCAAATCGGCCGACTCAAAAATGGGCCGACCCCGAATGGCCTGGGACGACCCGTTTTGACATAGTTACTCAAGTAAAGCTTCTGAATTTTAGTATGTTTAAGTTAAAATGTTCGACTCAATTAAATATAAGGTGAACCCAAGTTTAGAAAATTGAGTTTATGAAATTATGAAGTTAAACTTAGCTAAATCTAGCAGTGAGCACCCTTAATATATTGTAATCAAGCTTTACACTTTAAATTCATGGGCTAGAATACTAGCCAAGCGAGCATAACAAAATCAATTAACTTTAATAGTTTAAACATTCCGATTCTATAAAAAATTTGACAGAATTTCTCCTAAAAATTTGATGTTCCCAAAAATACTTCATCCTGTATAATAAAGCATATTTATATATATTGAATCCATATTAACAAAACACGTATAAGATGCATAAGCATAACAGAAAAATCTTGTACATATATATACAATCATCCCAAATCAAGAAAATGTAATAAAATATAGTACATATACATCAATGAGAAGGGCTAGAGTCAGAATGTGGTGGTCTGTGAGGGGGATCAGAAGAAAATCCTTGCTGTGACGAGTGAGGATATGGTGGGTAACCTGTATACGGTGGATATGGAAATGACGGTGTAAGGGTAAAGGTATAAGGATATGGTGGGTAACGGTAAGTAGGCGGTGGGTATGCTGTAGATGGTGGATAACCTGGATATGGCGGGTACGATGGAGGTGGTGGCTGAGACGGTGGGTAAGTAGCAGTAGAAGTGGGCGGTGGCTGAGTACTAAGCACAGCAGAAAAACCAGAGTCATTTGGAAGACGTAGTTGTGATCGAGTATTGGCTAACCCTTTCCATCTATGGCACGGCCTCTGCTCATCGGACTGCTCGGATGGTCCAGGAATCTCATCTACAAGAGGAGCTGGACGAAGGTGATCTAATGTAATGCGATCATGCTCCTTCACTGAAGATAAGATGTCCTCCATGGACTGTTGAAGGCTAGCCATACTAAATCCAGAACTAGGGTTCCTGGCCGACGCATGGACGTTCTCTGCAATGTCAGCCTAAGATACAGATATAACACATCATTATCAATATAAAATACAAAATGTACAAAACAAATAGCAGAACATATTAGTCAAAAGCTTACCACAAACCCAATGGATGCACCAGTTCAGGAAATCCAACGCCTAGTAATCCGTTTGTACCAGTGCATGTACTCAGACTGCGCAGTAAGGGGAGCTTCCAAAGGCCAACTAATAACACATTGTTCCTACCGACTATCCCAGATGGCTATGTGTGCAAGGTGTGTGGCTCGCCAATCCTCGTCGTGACGTCCGACCAATGTAATCGAGTACAACTCGTCAGGTTGGTGTGGTCTCCGTGGTATTGGTTGGTCTAGACCAAACTGACACATCACCCTGTCTGGCTGGTGCCACTCAATAATATGGAACACTACCAGAATAATGTCTCTACTAGCGACATAGAATGCTGGCAGTGAAGCCACAATCTCATTCGTATATGGCCGCCATGTTATCTGCAACAACAATTGTATAAAGAATTAGAAAGCAAGACAAATTAACTTATTTAAATCACTATAAATAGATACTGACATCATCACTCTTCATCTGATCAAAGAACCGACGGTAACACAGAAGCACCCCCATTGGGGTTTCAGTCAATACCTTATGTTTATGCCACCTATATATATGTCAAGGTCATATGATGTCAGCACAGGTAGTATAAATAACAAACTAATGTACAGATATGTTAAGACACTCATCGAAATCCCAGTGAACGTAGGGGACCACGGGCAGCAATGTAGGCAGCCACAAGGACAGGATCAGTTTCATCCACAAGTCTAGGGACAAGGGGTGGAAATCTGTGCCATGCCCAGTACTGCAACAGTATGTAAGCACCTCCAATCTCGTGCACACTGTAATCTGTGGCCTTGCACAGCTCTCTGTACAAATAAGCCAAGACCGTAGATCCCCAGCTGTATCTCCTGGTAGCGGTAAAGTCCTCCAATAGAGGAAGGAACATCATGTTCACGTGTCTACCAAAATGGTCAGGAAATAGCAATCCCTCGATCAACCGAAGTATGTACGCCCGTGCACACTGCATCACGTAATCAGCTTCGTTAGCCTGGGTAAGTCGTGTACGGAATGTGCTCCAAAGCCACGACATATCAATACGTCCACCTGATATGTGTGACTTAGGCGGCTGCGATCCTAACAAGGTCTCACATAACTGCATCCAATCTCGAAGGAATGCACGACCAGTAACTACATCGTCGTCAATGGAAAGTCCCGAGATAATACCTATGTCCTCCAATGTGATGGTGCACTCTCCAGTAGGCATATGTAATGTGTGTGTCTCGGGGCGTCATCTCTCAACCAATGTTGTAATGAGGGAGTGATCGATGGTGCAATATCCCATATGGGCAACTCCCACGAAATCAGCTAGCTCTAGATATGGCAGTATCCGCTCATCTGAGTCCATATGTTTGAATTTATGGGCACGTCTGACACGCAGATGACGATCTGGTCTTCCTTGCCATATATGTTATGAAACACGAAAGTCCTGCAACTCCAGTACTGACGAGTACTTTGGGCCTGGGCGCAAGTGGTGTGGAAATAAGTTTGCCCCAATGATTTAATATGTTAAGTTTTGATGATGACAAATACAAGATAAAAAGAATGATGTTTATGCTTGATAGATGTGCTTTATAGATGACAAATGCATCACAAAAGAATATTGATCATGTTACATATATGTGCTTAAAAGAGATATATTGGATCATACATGATTATGTACTTTATTTAGTTATACTTCACTTAATAATCATGCAATGAGATATATGCAACATTCTTATATGCATGTTAGACTAATTAGAGTTATACATTTATGAATCATGCATATTAAGATATTAAGTTATGAATTTGGACTAACTATGCTTGTTTTAAGTGAGTAATACTTTGTAGGATAGTCCAAGTACCAAGAGTGAGCGTTGCAACTAGAAAGCAAAAGATCACAACTATGCTCAACTCAAGAAGAATGAGAATGATAAAGATGTTCCAAGCAATTTACAAGATTTGAAGAGAAAAAATTTTTGGAAGCTTGGATTACATCAAGAATTGATGATGGCAAAAGACGAAGTCCCAAGGTTCTTCAAGAATAACTTATAGGACTTAGATCTTGTGTAAAGGTAAAAAGGAATCACACTAAGCTCAAATATGTTTTAAAATCTTTAAAAAGTGTTTCTTACATGTTTTAATGCCCAACAAACTGTTTTTGAAAATTAGTCTTGGTGGTAGTTCAAACCTTTGAAAAATAACCAAGTTTGTGTTTTGAAAAACTGACATTAAGTTACTATTTTGATCATAACTTTCAAAATACTTTGAGTTTTGTTATGAAACTTATTTCATATGAAAATAGACTCAAATAGTTTTCTAATAAGTGGTCATTTACCTTAAACGGATAAGAAATGAAGAAGTTATGACCATTTACTTTAAACTATAAAATATAGTCAAGTTTGAGTTTTGAAAAACTGACCTTTAGTCAATATTTTGATCATAACTCTCAAAATACTTTGATTTTTGTTTTAAAACTTATTTCATTTGAAAATAGACTCAAATATCTTTCCAATGACTGGTCATTTGCTTTAATCGGATAAGAAATGAAGTAGTTATGACCTTTTAAAGTCAGTTTTTAAAACCAGAAATGCTGTAATCGATTACACAAGTCCTGTAATCGATTACAACATTGACAGAAGCCGTGTAATTGATTACCAGAAGTGTGTAATCGATTACCAAGTGCCCAGAAACGTTTCTAACGGCTATAAACGGCTAGTTTTCATAAAAAATCATTTCTAAACACTACCAACGACTATTTTATCATTTGGGCTCTATATATAAGTGATATTTGAAGCATTTACATCTTAAGAAACACAAGAACACTATACTTGATCCTTCAATCATCAAAATCATACTTTTAGCTTTAAAGTGTGAATTCTTGATACCCATAGAGCTTCAAGTTGTATTATCTACTCTTGAGAGAGTTTCTTATCATCCATACTTTGTTCTTCAAGTTGTATATCTACTCTTGTGAGAGTTTCTAATCTTTCTCTTCATCTTGAAATCATTGTAAGAGGGTGAGGTATCCCTCTAGAGAAAAGGGTGAGGTATCCCTTGTTTGTAAAGAGGGTGAGGTATCTCTCAAAGTTATAAGGGTGAGGTATCCCTTGTTGGTAAAGAGGGTGAGGCATCCCTCCAAATTGTAAAGGGTGAGGCATCCCTTTGTTTGAAAAGGCTCAAGCTCAAGGGTGAGGCATCCCAAGGATTTGAGTGCTCAATTTTGTAAAGGTTGTCAAGCACCTGTTGAAGCTTGAAGATATAGTGGAAAATCTCGAGTGATTACTTGAGGACTGGATGTAGGCCACAAGTGGATTGGTGGCCGAACCAGGATAAATCTTGTGTTTGATCTTCTCAACTTTATCTCATTTACATTTGTGCTTCAATTATATATGCTTGAGTTGAATTTGATATCTAGTTTATTTGCTTGATTTATCCTATAGCCTAAGTGATTTTTGTGAAATCTCTAATAGTTGCACATTTGTTAAATTTATTCCGCTGCATTTATTACTTGGTGATTCAAAATGCTTAATTTCTCAAAGTTGCATTAAAATTTGTAATCACCCAATTCACCCCCCCTCTTGGGTGATGGTTGTCATGGCTAACAAGTGGAATGTCATGCCTCACGCTGTAATCAAGCAACAGACAAGAACATTGGGTAAGTCTTCAAATAATAACACATACTATAGAATTGAATATACATATTAAACATGAGTGTATCAAGCATAAATTAATAGACACCAGTAAAAGCACAATATCAAAATGATATTAATAAAAAATAATCACGTAGATTATCAAATTACACACTAAAAATCTTCAATTACACATAGATAGTCATCTATTACAATACAATGGGTATTAAATTATGTCCTAATCAAGTAGATGGCCCTACTTAGTCATTCCTCAAAGAAGTCGATCCACCACGACGACAACTATGAGAGTTATGTCTAGATTCACCTCATTTTCTACATCTTTGTCCCAGTCCTGGTTCACGCTAATCCATCTCATTTCTAAGTCGAGTTGATTTGGGTCGACCTTTAGATCGAAGCAATTGATGATCGGGTACCAATGTAATTATCCCATCTAGGCAATACCGCATAAGAATTATCTCAGTCTCCAAATACCTTCACAATGGCAATTTGTTTTGCCTTCCAAGCTTTTCGATAGGACACGTCATATCCAAATTGATATCGAACCCTTTCAATAATTAAGCATACAGGTACATCGGGTTTTTTCTTAACCATCTCCAAAATGCAAGAACAGATCATACGAGAGTCTAACTTTTGATGATCTTGTGAAATAGCTAGGTTGACACAGTTGTGAGGCCCATTATATTTTCTAATTTTCCACATGTTTGATTTCTTGCTTAGAATGGCCCTGACCCTCCAATTACAACCATCAGCAGCTCTGGGACACTTAACAGTTAGCCGCTGTGTATCAGAATCATCAACCTTGTAATTCTGATGTCTAATAATGGAATAATGTTTTAGGGCCAAATTGACAGCATCTTTAGAGGGAAATTGTAACCCGACATATAATTCTTCATCTGGACTCCAAATACCACGAGAATCTAATTCAGGCAGATTATCAGGTGTACTCAGCGCATCCCAATTGATTTCAGAAAACTGAGGGCATGGAGGCACATACGTAGATTCAGGAGCAACTACCAATGGAGGGACTAGTTGTTGTATATTTACTTCAGGGCCAGATTGATCTTCTTCTAAGTCAGTGTCTGTATCTTCACCCCCTGGCATCTCCCCTTCATCATCGCTTGTGTCAGATAATGCATCTGCCATAAGCAGGTTATCGGTTTCAAGGTCCAACCTAAATGAGCTCCTTTCAGGCATTGCAGATGTACTAACTTCTTGAGATTGTATTAGGACAAGAGCATATGTCATGGAAAATTGAGTGTTGATAGGGTACGATGATTCAACAAGATTAGAAGGACCAACTTGTAACCTATTTCAGAAGGAGCTTCAGCATGCTCATTATGCTCACTTGTTTCTATCTTGACATACAACTCCATAGAAGTTAAGTTAGGATGCTGATCAAAGCAATCAATCTTGCAAGCAACATCTTCATCATCTTCTAATGGAAGAACTATCCATCTTAGAATATTACTCCATTGTGGGAATCTGTACACAACACTAGACACAACTTAATTTTCTTGGAGCCTTAGTTTTAAATGAATTCTCCTTTTTAAAAGCTCAATAGTCGTATCACGTTGAATCATGATAGACTTGGGACGAGGACCTTTGTACATTAGACCATCTTCACCTTCATACGTTATCCCATTGTAGTAAATGAGAACAACAAGGTATTTGATCATCTTACACTTCTGAATAATAACAACACAAATAATTCAATTTCGTACAAACAAGTTCAAAAAGCTTACTAAATAACAATAAAACATATATAATAAATACACAATTCGTAATAATAATAAAACAAATAATAATAATAATAATCAATAATAATAGTAATCAATAATAATAATAAATAATAATAATCAATTATTCTAACAATAAAACAAATATACATAATACATAAATAATATAGAAACTAAAAAAACATAAATAATAATTCTAACAATAAAACAAATATACAATTCACAATTAATATAAAAACTCAAAAATATAAATAATAATTCTAAAAATAAAACAAATATGCAAAACATAATTAATATAATAACTCAAAAACATAAACAATAATTCTAATAATTAAAATATTCAATAATATATATAATAATAACAATAATAATCTAATGATAGAAATACTTACAAATATGATTCTCTCACAACTTACAGTCATAGGAGAGTTCGAGAGAGAGTTTAGAGAGAGTGAAATCTAGAGAGAATGTGAAAAATTGATAAATGAGGGAAGTTGTCGTGGGAAGGAGAGGGGTGGAGGGGTTATAGGGGTTTACGTGAGATACGCCAGAACGCTTGGCGTACCCACCATATCCTTACCCATCACAGCAATGACCTTCTTCTGATCCCCCTTATAGTGTAACACCCTCCTTAGGATATCACATTTCTGACTCCCAACTCATAATTTGTAAAGAAGTTCATAAAATGTTTGAGTTATAAAATGTGAGTTTTAAAATTTCTTATTACAGAAACATAAACTTACTGAAATCCATAAGTATTACTAAAAATATATTTGAACTGATTAATATACAATATTGACACCAATTGATATCTAACAGTTTAAAGAGAAATATAAAACTACCAGACTCTCTTTTTTAACAGTAGCAAACCCCATCACAGGTCTTACTTAATAGCATGGTACAACAC
This sequence comes from Ormosia emarginata, assembly GCA_029884605.1. Lineage (NCBI taxonomy): Eukaryota > Viridiplantae > Streptophyta > Magnoliopsida > Fabales > Fabaceae > Ormosia > Ormosia emarginata. The sequence goes on along the minus strand of JAQQTP010000079.1, from coordinate 13,636,566 downwards.
TAACGATAAAACTTAACATACTTATTTCCTTCTTGTATCCATCTTGATGCATCAGACATTTGTTCCTTGTTCACACTGCACACTATCGAATCCTGAATGACCACTCCTCCATGTTGTCACCAATCTCAGAATATCTACCACCCGTCATGTCTAAGACAACTCGTTCCTTATACTATATAATTTTTAATAATACAAACACAACAAAACAATTTAACAAAGAGGTGAGATCACCTACGCCAATACCAATATGGCAGCATAGAGATAACACAAACAACATATCATACAGATATATCATACTATAATTACAATCATGCCATCAATATTATTATTATCATCATCATCCAATATTCCTCAATTATTATGTCACACAGATATAAATATTCAATATTTACGATAATGCTCTCAACATTATCTAGGTATTTAACAGTTCAATTTTCATAACCAATACTCAACAATAATGCATATGTTATGCATGTGCACATAGACTCAATGTCCTACTCCATGGAAGTTTTCACAATTTCGAGAAGAATGCTCTGTTAATTGTCAGCCTTAGCTCAAAGACAATCTTCCAGATTAGCCCACAGACAATGCCCAGCCTTAGCCCACAGACAATTGTCCAGCTTTTGAAAAGAATCGTGTTCTTGTCGGGTATCGTCAATGCGTTGTAATGGACCGCATTGCCAAGTGGCATATGGTCCTGCCATAGCCCACAGACAGATATCCACTGGTCGACCGCCGCGCCTTGACGCCCCCAAGATCCATCACAGACCTCACTATCAATTCACATTCTCTCTTCAACCACAAGGGTCCCAATAGCATCAGCTATCAATTTTTGTTCAATTCAAAATCATCATATGCCTCAATGCATATTTTTCCAATGCATGTTCAATGCACCAATGTCAATCACAAGCAAAATTTATCATTTTCATATTCAGGATCCACACATTGGCTCATTCTCAGTTTAATTTCACTGGCCCAACAGTAATCATACTGTATATTTAATCGCAAAATCATGTTATCGCGTTTTCATAGTCATAAAATATTTTTGTCGTGTTTTCACAATCGCGCAACATTTCTGTTACGTTTTTCACAATTTTGCAACGTTTCTGTTGCGTTTTAAAATCACGTAGTGATTTTTCAACATTTTCATCAATCACATAAAAATATTCCACCATTTTTAAATCACGTAGCGATTTTTCAATAATATCTCAAACGTGTAAAAATATTTAAACGTTTTCCAAATTGCGTAAAAATATTTCAACATTTTTCAAATCGCGTGAAAATATTTAAATGTTTTTCAAATCACGTAGCTTAAATATCACGTTTTTAAGTTACGTAAATCATTTTTCACCATTTTCCCATTACGAAAAATATTTCTCAACCTTTAAAAATTCCATTTCAACCTTTCTCAAAATAATATGACTACTCACATTATTTTCCACATTTTCTTACTAGAGAAAATCCTTTTCACAATATATTCCACAAATTCACAATTCCATTGAATTAAATCAATGTTTCTAACTTTAAAAATTATTAACGCTCTCCAAAACCCAAAGGATGAGTTACACGTGAGTAAATTTTAAATCACTATTATATTCTTCATTTTTCTCAAATCAATTCCAAAATTAATTCTCTTAAAAATAAATTGAGGGTCAAACACTTTCGACTTCTTTTTTTCTTTCATAACCGAAATTTCTATTTTCAAGTGATAAAACACTCTAATTATCTTTCCAAAATCCTTGTACTAAATCAAATTACATTTCCACTTGGAAAACCACTTTGTTTCATAAAACCAAAGCATTTACAAACCTTCAAAACCGTGGTACATGGTTATTTAAACTATCAAATATTTTACCTTCTAAGTCAATATGATTTTACACAAACAAAACCATTAAAAATTCCTTAACAAAACCGTGAGACTCATGGTCTTTAAAATCAAATCATTTATTCATTTTTATTTTTTACTTTCTTTGCAAATCCTTAAAATCAACAACTCATTGCTCTTTTCATTTAAAACTCATGATTTGTAAAATACTAAAAATATTCTTATTCAAAAATGTCCTTGAGTTCCATTAAATTCCATTCTTGTTTTTACACAAAATAAATCAATAAAAATTCTTCTCAAAACTGTGTACACCACTTCTTGAAAAACAAACCCTTTGTTTATTTTCTTTGTTTTTCTAACCATCCAAATTTATCATTCATGAAAATATTAATTTATGAACACTTATTTTGAGGTGTTTTGGCTGAAATTCCTCTTGGTCTTTGGAACAAAAAATCAATTTCCTTTCCATCATCAAATCATGGCATACATATACATATTCAAATATATATCACAAGCATGCCATAATCAAAGTAATAAATCATGCAAATCATACCAAACATAGGCAAATAATCAAAGCACATAAACACCCTTACATGACCATGGATATGAATCCTCACATGGATTCACCATCCATCAAATATACAAACCATCTCTCACCACCATACTTGGTTGGTGAGATGAATCTCCCTCTTACCTCTTGAAGATCCTCAAGAGCTCCTAGATTTGCTTCTTTTTCCAAGTCCTTCACCACCAAAGATTTCTTAAACAGACAACAAAACATATATTAATTAGTAAATCAAGTTTGAACAAGATAAACCATGGATCAAACATGGCTTAGAATCATGAAAAAGAGAGAAGAAATGAAGTTTCCTTACACTTCACCACAAATACCCTATAACTTTGCTCTTGGAAAAACTCCTTGAAGATGAAAGATTTAGAGAAAGTCTCCAACATGAAAGTTGCTTAGAATAAGGTAAGGATTCAAGAAATATGGTTGTATGAAATTAAAGAGTGATGGAAGGTTGTCTTGGGTGCCTTGGCCGAAACATGCATGGAGTAGAGGTGGAGAGAAAATTTTGAAGAGCTTTGCTTTAGGAAAATTCAAGAATGATGAAGAATGATCAATAATGACCAAAGGTGATCAATTATGGTCTTCAAATGTTGCTTTAGCTTCTAAATGCAACACCAAAATCGTCCCCCCTTCCATGCATTCTTCAAAATGCAACAAATCTCCTAGCCACCATTTTAGGCAATCTAACCATTGATTAGATCAATGGTTAGGATTTAATGTAGCTTCTAGGTTTAGGCTTAGATAGAAGACTTAATTTAGGTCATTGGATCTTTCCTCCTTGAAATCATAGCCATTAGATGTATCTCCAAAATGAAGGGTCAAGATTACTCCTTCAAACTTTACATCCAAGAAATTATAAATGGTCCTAGCCACTTTGTAAGACTAAAACTCAACCGTTGATTAAATTAAGATCAAGTCTCCACCATTGATTAAATCAATGATTGATGACCAAGCCAATAATGTTGACTTAAGCAGTATAATATTTATTTTTCTATCTGCTATAACCCTTCAAATAATATTTTTACGATATTTTTATCGCCCGATAATTAAATACAGTACAAAACACAGTAAAAGAAAAATTTAAAAACTGTTTCTGAATTCAGATTTAGTAAGATCCCTCATCTCCGTCTAAACAGTACAAATTTTTCTATGCGTAGAAAAATTTTCACTTTGCGGGACCCACCTGGGCCCACGTAAGGCTACCTTGGGCCCACAGACAGCCTAAAAACAATCAGAGAAATATAAAAATTTATAATCATTCACAAAAATTACAAATATTAGAAAACGTATGAAAATCAAGTCAGATTGTTAAAAATAATTAACAATCAAGAGAAATAAATACATAAAGATTTTTCCCGGCCCGAAAATTATAATTTTCCTGACACGGAGTAAATCACACAAATCGATCAAATATACTGATGGAATAATCAAAATAATTTTACAGTACACAGAAATCACTAAACAGTAGAATTCTGTTAACTGTCAAAATTACTGTCAAATAGTTAGGAAATTTGAGGTGTTACACATAGACTATCATATTCTGACCCTGACCCTTCTCATTGATGTATATGTACTACATTTTATTACATTTGCTTGATTTGGGATGACTGTATGTATATGTACCATATTTTTTTGTTATGCTTATGTATCTTATACGTGTTTTGTTGATATGGATTCAATATATATAAATATGTTTCATTATATAAGATGAAGTATTTTTGGGAACGTCAAATTTTTAGGAGAAATTCTGTCAAATTTTTTATAGAATCAGAATGTTTAAACTATTAAAGTTAATTGATTTTGTTATGCTTGCTTGGCTAGTATTCTAGCCCATCAATTTAAAGTGTAAAGCTTGATTACAATACGTTAAGGATGCTTACTGCTAGATTTAGCTAAGTTTAACTTCATAATTTCATAAACTCAATTTTCTAAACTTGGGCTCGCCTTAAATTTAATTGAGTCGAACATTTTAACTTAAGCATACTAAAAGTCAGAAGCTTTACTTGAGAACTATATGTAAAATCCATTGCCCCAAATTTATTAGGGCATCCACTTATTCGAGTCGAAATCATTTTCGAGTTGACCAATTCGGGTCATGTAAGTTTCGAGCTGACATTTTTCTAACCCAACCCAGCCATTTTGTTAGTTTATTCGTGGAGACCCATCTGACTTAGCTAATTTTGTCACAACAAGTCACATGGTGAGATACACCAGAACACTTAACATATCTCACGTGAATACGTCAATCGTTCTAGCGTATCCTACGTGACTTAACAAAGAATAAAAAATATCACTATGATTAAAACGATAACATTTTAAAAAATAATTTGAAAATAATAGTATTTTAATAAATATTTTAACCACAAAGGATAATTTGATCAAAAATCCCATAGAAAGGCATCAATAAAACCGACAAGGACTTGTTAACCACGGACGATGCAGTTTGAAAGAAACCCATCAAAAGTGGGTACCATACCAAGTTTAACTGGCTTCCCAAGTCATCTCTACTTTTCGGCCAAAAAAAAAAGGGTGGAATAGAACTCTAGTGTCAGCAGAACCAAGTAACCAACACAAGTACACAACTAAACACTGCAAGTTCCATCCGTCACTGATAAATAACATTATAATAATTACAATTAATACAACAGTGTGAAGTATTACCTAATGAGTCCATTTTCCAACACCAAACCACATATTATACAGCAGAAAAAAAAAAGAAAAAAAAAGGGGGGAAAAAAAAGATGTCACAGAACAAGACGAAGATTCCACTACACCAAACTAGTTGCAGTTGCATTCAAGCCTAAGGAACCGACACACTCAACAATATACCTGTCGGTAACTACAACCTTATACAAGAGTTCAGATTTCAGAGTTGCCGGAAAGAGAAAACTGACATTGTGTGGTTTTGGTTTCACTTTTTGGTTCGTGCTGGCAGAGGAAGAAGATAGTGTGTGTGACAAACCCAAAGAGTTGAATTGATTCAGCTCAAGTCAAGCTCTAAAACACTGGTTTTCTTCATTTGGGGTTCAACACTTCGACAACTCAAAATGTTGGTCCAAGAGCGTTCAACTCCCAAATCTCCAAAACCCCATTTGAGAACCATATCCCCCACTCTTCCCACAAACCGCTTTGCCGAGACCAAGAACTTCGATTTCTCCGCATGGGTATCCGAAAACCTCTATAAGATCACTGCAATCTTGCTCCTCGTCGCCACCGTCGCCGTCCTCTTCTTCCTCCGCAGCGCTGGCGACACCGCCGCGCTCCTCTGCTTCGAGAAGCAGGCCCAGGACCTCGAGAAGATCGAGTTCCCGCGCGTTCATTGGAACACCATCGCACCCATCTCCGACAAGACCTCCAAGTTCGCGAATTTCCGATCGGAACGGTGGATCGTCGTCTCGGTGTCAAATTACCCTTCTGATTCGCTCCGGAGTCTCGTGAAGATCAAGGGCTGGCAGGTGCTGGCTATCGGCAATTCACGGACACCGTCGGATTGGGACTTGAAAGGTGCAATCTTCTTGTCGTTAGACCAACAAGGTAATTTGGGGTTTAGGGTTGTTGATTACCTTCCTTATGATTCGTATGTTAGGAAAACTGTTGGGTATTTGTTTGCTATTCAGCATGGTGCTAAGAAGATCTTTGATGCTGATGATAGGGGAGATGTGATTGATGGGGATTTGGGTAAGCATTTTGATGTGGAATTGATTGGGGAGGGTGCTAGGCAAGAGGTTGTGTTGCAGTACAGTCATGACAACCCGAATCGAACCACTGTGAACCCGTATATTCATTTTGGGCAGCGGTCCATTTGGCCTAGAGGGCTGCCACTGGAGAATGTAGGTGAAATTGGCCATGAAGAATTTTACACTGAAGTCTTTGGTGGGAAGCAGTTTATACAGCAGGGGATTTCAAATGGGCTTCCTGATGTTGATTCGGTGTTTTATTTTACGCGCAAATCGGGTTTAGAAGCTTTGGATATTAGATTCGATGAGCATGCTCCGAAAGTGGCATTGCCGCAGGGTATGATGGTGCCTGTTAATTCTTTTAATACAATGTACCATTCTCCTGCATTTTGGGCTCTGATGCTTCCGGTGTCTGTTAGCACAATGGCTTCTGATGTGTTGAGAGGTTACTGGGGACAGAGGCTTCTTTGGGAAGTTGGTGGTTACGTTGTAGTTTATCCCCCTACTGTCCATAGATATGATAGGGTTGAGGCTTATCCGTTTTCAGAAGAGAAAGATCTTCATGTGAATGTTGGTCATTTAGTCAAGTATTTGGTTTCGTGGAGATCAAATAAGCATGGATTATTTGAAAAGATTTTGGAGTTAAGCTATGCAATGGCAGAGGCGGGCTTTTGGACTGAGAAGGATGTGAAACTTACTGCTGCTTGGCTACAGGACTTGCTAGCTATTGGCTATCAGCAGCCAAGGTTGATGTCATTGGAACTGGGACGTCCAAGAGCAAATATTGGTCATGGTGATCGAAGGGAGTTTATCCCACAAAAGTTGCCATCTGTTCATCTTGGGGTTGAAGAAACGGGAACAGTGAATTATGAGATTGCTAATTTAATCCGATGGAGGAAAACTTTTGGGAATGTCGTTCTTATCATGCATTGCAGTGGGCCAGTGGAACGTACAGCCCTTGAATGGAGGTTGCTTTATGGGAGAATATTCAGGACTGTAGTTATTTTGTCAGAAAAGAAAGACGTGGATCTTGTTGTAGAGGAGGGCCATTTGGACCAAGCATACAAGTAAGTCCAGTTATATTTTACATTTTCCTATTTCATTGTCGTATGATTGTTATTTTATGACTAAGCTGCTTATAACTGGTTATTGTAATTTTATCCGAATATATTCCAGAACTGAATACTGGCTTTTCACAATTGCATGAGATGGTTTTATTTTATCATTAAAAGTAAGGAGAAAGAAGGTCACACTTGGTGTCAACTTTTTCACAGGCAATAAAATAAGTTCATTGAAGAATAAAATAAAATCCTCTCAAGTAATTGTGTAATTTGTGTTGGGCCGTTGGCTGTCTGATGAAGTAACATACAGATAAATTGCTTATGTGTTAGACTGTTGTGAAATGTGAATTATCCTTGGACAACGGAGATGATACAACTCCCATCACATTAAGCATGTTAATATTAGCGTATGAGTTGTTATGTAGTGTGAGTCACTAGCAATGGAAATTTGGGAAGAGTAATATTAGAAATATTACTTGTTTTTACTGTGAAGCATTTATTTCTCTCTCCATAAACTTTTTGGTTAATCATAGGAGGATTTGGAAAAGAGATTGATTGTTGAGTCTACGTCAAATATGAAACTGGTGGATTCTTGGTGGACACTGATTAGGAATAGATCAGAAATGGGAGCTGGAGAGGGAATGAAAAAAAATTAATATATTGAATTGCTGGTTCTAATGCTCATCCTCAACAACACAAAAGCTCTGAAAGTTCGAGTGTATCTGCTGAATGTCTGTTGACAGACATAGCCATGGAATATCCTTATCTGGATGCATTACCTTCCTGGTAGCATTTGGAAATGGTAGTTTGTGAATCCCTTGCATAAAATTGTTAGAAATACATTTATTTGTCGTAGGGAAGTGCACTGACCTGATTAGTAGTCTTAGAACCAGAGCTGTAGTTCAGATTGCTAATCTTTTTCTTACTTGAGATAATTTTAATTTTATTCATCTGTTTCCAGGTACCTTCCAAAAATATTTGATCAATTCAGCAGTGCAGAAGGATTTGTATTCCTACAGGATAATACCATTCTTAATTACTGGAACTTATTACAAGCGGACAAAACTAAACTGTGGATCACTAACAAGGTATTCCTGTTTCCTCTCACCCAAAGTATGGACGCTTATATTTGCATGATAGATACCCCACCAAAAAAAAAAAAATCCCAAGAAAAAAGGATAATAAAAAGCTTATTGACCTCTGTCAGAAATGTCTATACAATCATTTTGAGAGTTTATTTTTAATCTACCGTTAGTGTAAAGTTGTTCTGTACTATCGATCAATCATATGCTGTTATGTGAATAAAAGAGTTTGACCTCTCAAGTTGTTGTCATCATAGTCAAATTCTTTTTATAATACACACGAGTGAATGATAGTATACAAAGGTTTTAAAGTGACATTGGATTAAAATTAAATCTTTATTTTAATGGCCTTTCTTTATGCTATTCTTCCAATGTCATAGTCAACCTTGCTGAAAAGCATAAAGCTTTAACTCTTAAAAGACCATTAGAGCTCCATCTTTCTCTCTGACAAATTCGCTGGGATCCAGGTATCTGAGTCTTGGACTTCTGTATTAACCAATGACAACTCAGATTGGTTATCACAACAAGCAAGTATGGTGCAGAAGGTTGTTAGCATGATGCCAGCTCACTTTCAAGTCAGTTACAAGGAAACAAGTAACAATGATAAGAACCTCTTAATATGCAGTTCTGAGGTGTTCTATATTCCTCGGCGCTTTGTCAGTGATTTTGTTGAGCTTGTCAACCTAGTGGGCAACCTAGAGATCCATCAGAAGGTTGCAATTCCCATGTTCTTTGTTTCCATAGATTCTCCACAGAATTTTGATCCTGTTCTTGATATAACGATCTACAAGCAAAATCCCCCAACTAATTCCTCCGCTCTTTATTCGGCTAAAGTTCCTGCTGTTCATCCATGGAATGTGTCAAGTGAGAAAGACTTTATAAAGCTTATCAGAGTCATGGCAGAAGGGGATCCACTCCTATTGGAGTTAGTTTGAAAGTAGAACTGTTTCTTGATACTAAATCAGGAGAGAGGACGCAAGAAACATGTAACACTCAGTTAACTGTAATACAGTCTTTTTAATCAAAGTCAATGTTACACAGTCATTTTTATTTTTCTTTTTCATCTAAATATTTTTTGGGAGGTTTTTTACCCTTTCCTTTGTTTTTTTCCCCACTTTATTGTAGATTTGCTCCACAGAAAATGTATTCATCATTTCCCCCTTCTTCTTATGTGAAAATATGAAATGAAAATGTATTTGTATTTGTATTCATTATTGCGATTCATGCTCTCCATTGAGAGATTCTTTTTGCTTATGACCATGGAGTTCATCTGGATATACAGTGCTTTCTCTTTTTTTAACAATTAAACAATAACACCAGTAGTGCATCTTCTATATGACAGTAGGCGACGTTTAACATGCTCATAAAGAGCATTGGAGCGTGGATGCTCCCAAAGAGCAAACCTGCAATAACCGGTCAACTTTTTTTGTTTTGTTTTTTTGGTTTTGGTGGAGAGAAAAATAAGTGATTACTAAGAGAAAAATAAATGATGATTCATGTGTAAAAAGTGGTAATTCATAATTTCAACTTAAATTATCACATAATAAACTTAAATCATCATTTGATATCAATCATAAGTTACTATATCATGAGTCTCTAGATTATGAATAATTACACATAAAAGTTACTAAATGATGATCAATTAAAAAATAAATGGTGATTCTTGTGTAAGAAGTGAAGATTCATAACTTGAACTTAAATTACTACATAGTAAACTTAAATTACTATTTGACACCAGTCATAAGTCACCATGCCATAAATAAAATTAATTCATGTGAAAACCAAATAAATAATGAATATAAGAAAAATAAATGGTGATTCTTGTGTAAGTTGTGATGATTAATGATTTGAATTTATTTGATGTCTTTGAAGACCTACCTGTTGTAGAGGTACCAAGTAATCATTTTGGACCGTTAATCAATTTCAGATCAAAATCAACGGCTCTAGATGCTTGGAGAATGGATGCTCCCACCTCCTTTACGAGTACATTAAACTTTTCCTATGACATTGAAGGGGATCTATTATAGTATTGACTCTGCCAAAAACTGTTACTGCAGTATAAGGTTCGTTGGTAAGGCCAGGTAGCCAGGATTGAGTATGGGAATGTGAAAAATGACGTATCTAGATCTATAAATTTATTCCAATACGTTGTTTCTCACCATGTTCTACCTATCATTTTAAAAGCAAATTCGGCCAGAAAATTTTTACTCAAGGAAGTGATTCGGAAAATGTTGTACCTCATACATGATCGTCTGTTGTAAAGGTTATTTAACAGACAATTCCAAAAATCAACAAAACAAAACGAAAGAGACATACCAGCGGCGGTAAAATGCTTGAAGACTATACATTGAAGAATAATGATAACCAACGTGCATTATACATACGCAAACCCAAATAGCATTCGTTTTAAATAAACTCATTTGTCTCCAACCACAAACCTTTTGCATTCACACTAAGCTCCTAGCCCACTGGAAATGTAAGTTACTCGACTTCTTCTGTAGTTAGTATGTTATTATGTTGAACAAGTTTATATTGATTATTAAATTCTTTTTAACGCAATTATATGATCTCAGCAATCAATTTTATGGGAATCATTCTTTACATTTTAAACTGGAAGCTATATTTGCTCACTTAGTTTGACATTTGCAACTGGACAAAGGATAATGATCCCTGAAAATGAAAAAAAATTACAGCAGGGAAAATGAGAAGAGGAGAACAAAATCACATTAAAAGGATGCCATTGGCAACAACTATCAGTCCAGTATGGGAAGGAGGCTCTAGAGACAAAGATGGTACAGTTAAATCAGCAGTTAATGTCTCTTCACTGTTGTGTATTCATCTCAATTATGGGTGTGTACTTCAGCGATCAATGCCTTCAATTTTGTCTTCCACTTCTGAGTACAACTGCCTGAGCCTCTCAATGTTTTGTTCTGAAGTCTCCCAATACCCACGTCCATTGGCTTCCAAGAATGTCTGCACCAGCTTCCTAAATGAGTTTGGGTTTGTGTTCATGAGCTTCTTCAGCATTTCCTCATCTTGAATGAAAGTTGTGTTGGCTTCTTCATACACCCAGTTGTCAACTTGGCCTGAAGTAGCACTCCACCCAACTGTGTTATTAAGTCTCTTCTCAATTTCACGTACACCCTCATACCCGCTAGACAACATGCCTTCGTACCACTTGGGGTTCAACAGCTTGGTTCTTGCATCAAGTCGAACAGTCTCAGCAAGGGTACGTACCTGAAAGGAATATCTCCAGAAGGTTAAATGGAAACCAATGACATCCATAATACAAGATCAATGTAATTTGTGGATAATTCTAGTTAGGAAAATTTGTCAAACCAAGCTTGGAAATAGGAGATTCATGTAACAACTTTCACCTGGGCATTAGCAGTGGTTGTGTCAGCAATGTATGCACTTGGCTTCTTCCCATCTTTCCTTAGATTTTGAACCAGATTAGTTGGGTCTGAGTCAAAGTAACTACTGACATCAGTGAGGGAAATTTCTGATGAGTCAAGGTTTTGGAATGTGGCGTCTGCCGTGCTCAGAGCCATCTCAAAGACTTTTCTTTTTTCAGTCATGCCTGCACCTGGGGCATCACAATCGAAAGCAAAAGCCTTTCGGCTAAGGTACATATCCTGGAGCTGCTTCTCATCATTCCATGAAGAATTCTTCACAGCCAGGTTTATGTTTGAGGAGTAGGACCCTGAGGCATTGGAGAAGACCCTTGTTGCTGCTTCTCGAACTTCAATCCCAAGTGCTTGAACTTGTTCTAATGCATGCTTCCTTACATAGTTTTGCTATGCTGGTTCATCTAATTCAGCAACCATCTTCACTGCTCTATCCAGAAGATTCATTTGAATAAAAACAAAAAACGTATATAAAAATATGAGCAAAGCAATGGAGCAGAGAACATCCTACTAAAATAAGGCGAAAGATAGTTTTTATACAAAAATGTAACCCGAACATCATTATAGTTTCTCATGACGCAGTGGATACGATTTCAATCAAGGATATTAGTTATTTTGATGTAGAGAAAAAGGTTGAAGTATTGCCTACACCATGACTATTTTATGTTGAAATATGAAGAGTTTATGTAGCCATTCTGAACAATAATGGAAGAAATACTCTAATCAATTATGGAATACAAGGACAACTAAATTGGTCCTATAGCCTCCATTTCTGGAGAAACAGCTTGATAATTGATACCTGATTGATGAAAAGGTCTCTGAACACTCCTGAGCAATTAACAACAACATCAATCCTAGGCCTTCGAAGCTCTTCAAGACTTACAGGTTCCACCTGGTTGACCATTCCAATGGTATCAGCCACTGGTCTCACACCAATCATCCACAAGACCTGAGCCAGGGATTCACCGTATGTCTTAATATTATCTGTTCCCCATAATACAAGTGCAATTGTCTCAGGATACTTTTCCCCCATTATCAGCTCTCTGCCGCTCAATCAATCTATCTACCACTATTTTGGCACTCTGCATTGCTGCTGTAGTAGGAATAGCTTGTGGGTCCAAGGCATGAATATTCTTCCCTGTTGGTAAAACTTTAGGATTTCTAATTGGGTCACCACCAGGCCCCGGCTCCACGTATTTACCCTTCAAGGCTTGTTTTAAACTTCCCAACTCGTTATCAGCCACAACCAACTTCAAACATTCTCCTAAGAACTCAAGCAAGGTTCTGAGTTTTTCCCTATCAGCACGGTAAAATTTAGTGTTTGACAAGTACTGAATCCATGGCTCATTTATGCCAAATCCAAGGATTGAGCCAAGTTTATCAGCTACATCAACAACTTGACCCTTCTTATTAGTAGTGCGCTCCACAAAGGTAGTAATTGCCCCACGTGATGCTTCAGTTATTTGCCGAAGAAGCTCTACATCCTTCAATATTCCTTTGTCACTCCCTCTGTAAACTTCGTCTATGTTTCTTCCTACAGTATCAGCTAGTATAGCTGGGAGAGAGGAAATACCATCTTCAGGACGATCAAGTGCAGCAATGTTCACCAGTGTAGCAACTGCTTCCAAGGCTGAGGGGGGCTCACCAATGACATGGAGCCCACAAGTCAACAGGAGGCACTCAATCTCCATGATCTTGGAATACGCCTTTCCAACCACAAGGTCTCGCTCTTTAGCTGGGAGCTCTTCACCCTCATCTGGCAGTGTCACATCCTTATCAAGATTACATTGTTTAGCTGTACTGATGCCCACGGCCAGTGTCCTTGAGGGACTGGTATGAGGAGATGAGCTCACTTAAATGCTTAAGACCTTTGTATAGTCCTGCATTTTCTGCTGGAAGAGTCAGATAGCTAATGGTATTTGCATAGCTCCTACGTTTGGCAATGGTGGCCTCAGAAGGGTTGTTTGCAGCATAGTAATAGACATTGGGAATATTCTCAATCAGACTGTCAGGGTAACATACATCACTCATCCCCACCTGCTTTCCAGGCATGAATTCAAGCGAACCATGTGTACCAAAATGAAGAACAGCATCAGCTTTGAAAATTTTCTCAACAAAAGAGTAATATGCTGCAAATCCATGATGTGGGCTGGCAGATTTGGAGAAAAGCAACCGCATAGGATCGCCTTCATAGCCAAATGTGGGCTGAACCCCGATGAATACATTACCATATTGTTTCCCATATACCAATAGATTCTCTCCATCTGCATTCAGATTCCCAGGAGGTTTTCCCCAATTTTCTTCTAATGCTGTGGCATAGGGAGTCAGACTTCGGTGTTCACGAATACTCATTTTGTAAGCAATGCTCAGATTTGGGCTGCTAAATTGCACTTCTTTGTCATGTATTACATCTTCAATAAAGCTTCTGAAGTCTCTGGAAGTCCCTCAACATTGTAACCATCCCTTTGAAGGTCTTTCAGAACAGAAAAAGCGGAGGAGAAGACATTCAGGTAGGCAGCGGTTCCTACATTTCCTTTGTCTGGTGGAAAACTGAAGAGAGTGATTGCTAGTTTTTTCTCTTCCTGTATGAGTACATAAATTTATCAAGAGAATTTCAACAATCAAAGTCAAAGTTCTCCAAGAAAGTGTTAGTACTTTACAAATATATACAAACTGATGACAATGTAAAATTAAAAATAGAGAACAATAAGAATAGAGGATTCTTTAGATGCCAATGAAAAAATAATCTCATATCTGAATATTTACATGAAAGATCAGCTGGTTCAAATAAATTCTTATAGAAAAGGAAGAAAAGGATAAGAATGAAATAAACATGAATGTTGTTCCACAATATAAAATATGAAGCAATAAAGCTGGTAGGAAAGAAATAAACATGAATGTTGTTCCACAACATAAAATATAAAGTAATAAAGCTTTTGTTAATTCCTACTATTGTGATGGAGAAAAGATATAAAGTTGTTCTATTCAAAAAGGGGAAGAGAGAGATAGAGAGAGAGAACGATTTAAGTTGAAGCATTTGGCCAACCAAATACATAGTGCAATATACTACACAACCTTTCATTAACAGAAAACCTATTCTCTCTGCCCTTTTAGATTTCTCTCATTCCCTATCAATGTTTTAAAAACCGAACTAGAGATTGAACTAGCGAGATCTCCGGATCATGGTTCAATTGGGTCAATTCAACCAGTTAAATTTGAGGTTGAATTATGATTAAACCTTGGTTGAACTACATAATGTTTGAACTGGAGACATAGTTGTTTCACGGTTTGACCGGTTAATGTGTTAGGTTAATAATGACTAGTGAGATGAGAGAGATAAGACTTCTACAAAATACTTGTCCATCCAAGTAAAAGTAAATATCACTTTTACTCTTCATATCATTTAAGTCTCATTTTTGCTGCAAAAAAGATTATGAAATATAGTTTCAAACATCAGAATTCACCGCGCAAATATTTTTATGAGATGAAACATATTATTTTTAAAGGCTAACGAGATACTGACATAACTCTTTGATCATTCTCTCTGAAATATTGATGTTTAACTCCATGAAGTAGGATTTTTAGTACTATAATGCATTATGCATTGTCCAGTGTTTGTCTCAGATTTCATTGAGCATGAATACTTATGACCGTTAAAATATCTGCTCTTATTGTCAATATAATTATCTGGTTTAATAAATTGTTCACTACCTGAGATTCTGCTGTTATTTCTCTTTTATTGCTTACTTGGTTATTACTATTATTTTTATTTATTTTGTTGATAAATATATATGTTGTAATGCTATGTGGGCGTCTAGCGTCGTTCTATTTTCTTGCTACCAATTTGGTATTGAATGCTGGGTGTCTCACCTCTTTTCCATATATTTGTACTTCTGTTTTAAATTACGTGCTTCTGAGAAGACGTTCGCGAGGAAGAAAATGAGGCGCCTGAGTTTCCTAGCTTTTGGCCCGATTACAACTAGTGCTGATTGAAGATGTCTTCGCGTCTGCACCGATTTTTGGGGTATGCTAGGATGACCTTTCACGGTGGACCTGACTGTTGGCACATCAACTTGAGCATGAACCAATGCATCTACCACGGGGAGCTGACTGTGTCTTTAGCCTAGGGTCGCTATGACCCATCTATTTTTTATTTTACAGCTTTTGTCCATTTAGAGTTTTACCTGCCTGTTAGGAATTTGTGGGATGACCTTTATTATACCCTGCAAGAGGACTCTTTCCTCTCCATTGCTCGGGCTTCTGCTCGAAATTCAGTCACTCCGATGGCGATATCATCGGATGAGGAGGACCTTGAGGAGGACCCTGTTACGGTCCCTTCTCGTCAGTCTTAGGAGCTGATACTATCGGCGGCTACTGATAGCTAACCGTTTATCTTTTTGGGAAGCTTGACATTTTGCTAATTTGATGGGGTGTAAATTTGTAATTATCTTGGGTGGGTAAAGCCTCTTACTTTTTTGTATATTTTGATGATGTAACTAAACCGGCTAGATGCATAATATATATATATATATACATATATATATATATATACATATATATATATATATATATATATATATATATATATATATATACATATATATAATGTGAATGTATGACTTTCAATTCAGCATCGATCTCCATTATGTCTACAATTATTATTATCCCTTTACTTCAAAAAAATATATATATGGGCACACGCGTTTTCAATACTCAAATACCATGCAATCGAAGATGCAAATTATTTAATTACATGTTAAAAATGAATCGGGTCTTTAACAATCAATGTATTTATTGTTTTCCGCATTTTAGTTTTACTTTTGTTATGGTGTGATGTTCCTTCTTCGTGAGAGGTGAAAAAGGGGCTTTTCAAACCAGACCTAGATAAATAGGACTTTAACTTACAATGTAATTAGTGAAGTTTAAACTTCTATGAACCAAAACATTTTTCGTGTAAATTAGAATCTCATTTGATCATATTTACACCCTCACTTATCTCTTGTGTTAACGTCGTTTTGCACTTTTCGGCCATGTGCGTGCCTGGTTGTTCATGAGTGCTCTAGAGATTATGCCATTATCTCATAGGAGCGACCCCACTCCACACTCATATAGGTGATTTCATCAAGTGTATGCTGCACTTTATACACCACCCGTAAGGGATATGAAATTCATTAAAAGCATTTAGCTTATCCTCACAATAAATGTAGTCTAGCACTTCTCATGCTTCTCATACCATAGGAAGGGACAAACAAGTGCTAGCAGTACTAACAAGTGACTTGTTATTACTCGTATGAACATTTTCATGGGATCTCCACTCATAAAAGTTGGGTTACCATTACTGTTAGTTTCAAATTGACTTAAGTCTCATTCCCCTCGATGTGGTATATATTAAGTTCCTTCCCAAAGGCTTAGTCAGAGTCCCATTAAAAGCATTTAGCTTATCCTCACAATAAATGTAGTCTAGCACTTCTCATGCTTCTCATACCATAGGAAGGGACAAACAAGGGCTAGTAGTACTAACAAGTGACTTGTTATTACTCGTATGAACATTTTCATGGGATCTCCACTCATAAAAGTTGGGTTACCATCACTGTTAGTTTCAAATTGGCTTAAGTCCCATTCCCCTCGATGTGGTATATATTAAGTTCCTTCCCAAAGGCTTAGTCATAGGATCGGCTAAGTGCACTTCTGACTTCATATAATTGACTGGAGGATTTAAAGATGCAAACCCAAGTGCAGGTAGTCTCAAGTAATAAATTTCTCGGGAGTCCGAGGTCGATCCATAGGAAATTGATGAAGAAAAATTAATTGAGGTAAGAAAAGGATTTGTCACAACACCAAAAGTAATAAAAGATGTTCACAAATGAATTTAAGAACTTGCTTGCGTTAGGAGATCCACTCTTGGTAATAAATTAAAGGTAAGATTATTTCTCTTTATAACTCAATTGAAATCCACACACAATGGAAGTTCCAATCGGAAAATATAACATTCAAAGTTTAATCATATATGCAATCATATTATGATTTCTTTAATTATCTACCAACATTTGTAAATGAGTTCAAGCATTCACTGTGCCAATCCTATTGTCTACAATAAATCAAGATCTCCACTATACAAAGAAGGTTTCTAAATTGATTGGAAACAAAATACAACACATATAATGTCCATTTGATAATATATCATTTAAGCACAAGAAATAAAATAATCTAACCTTATTTCATTACCAAGAGTTTCACTCTTTCACCCAAGCAAGATGAAGAGAATCAAAGCAAGTTCTAAAGTAACAATTCCATGAGTGAAAATCACACAAGAAAGAAGAGAATGGTATAGATATTCAATCCATTCATCAATAGGCTCAAAATCTCACAAGGCATATTTTTATCATTCTCAATCCATCATATCAACATTCATATCCAAGCTTGTGATTTTTAAGAAAGAAGACAATTTATGCTAAGATCCAATAATCTATTTGCTACTTCTACACAAAATAATTATTTCCTCAACTAAGATGCGTCTCAAGAGTAATAAGTTGTTTCCAAAATTTACTCTTTACTCTGCCATCCTTAATTAGTTTTACTACAAATAGGTTTTTGATAGTCATATCACTAAACATACTTCCTAATTTTGATGTGTCTCAGAAGTAAAATTACTCCTTACTCTGCCATCATTCATTGGTTTAGTAAGTCCATGACAATCATATCATACTTCCCAAAAAAAAAATTTTTTTTTGGTCAACTATCTTTCCCCCCTAACTAAATCACAACATTGTCCTCAATGTTAAAATATAGATGAGTAAAGGATAGGAGATATTACCTATTGGAGAAATCTGACACAAATTTAAACAGAAACAAAGTACGATAAATAAAATCAAAGGCAAAGGAGAGTTATAAACGAAGTGTCAGATCTGGCTTTCTTTTCATCTTGCTTCCCTCACTGCTTCCTGCTGACCAATCTATCTGAGTTATTGCTGGGTCAGGTTTATGAACAAAAGCTTCTAATTTATCAATCAACTTCTCAATAGTGGAAGCAGAGATAAGAAGTTGTCTTGCCGAAGGTGTGATAAATTTCTGTTCCACAACATGGTCAAGAAAAAGTAACAAAATATCAAAGAAATTATTTATATTCAACAAACCTATGGGTTTATGGTGGATGTTCAATTGGGCCCAAGAGACAATTTGAAAAACTTCTTCCAAGGTACCAAAATCACCTGGTAAGGCAATGAATGCATCAGAGTTTTCAAGCATTATCTTCATTCGTTCATACATTGATAATACCTTAAGTTCCTCTCCAATTGTCTTTCCAGTGATGTTCTGTTGAGCTAAAGGTTTAGGAATGATACCTAAAACTTGACTGCCTCCTATTCGTTGCAGCAAGTGATCGACCAAGAGTGGTAGCTGTGTTTACAAACTCTAAACCCTTCCCATACTTAGATCCACAAAATACATAGATATTTTTAAGTTGACGGATAGAAACACCTTCCTGTTCTATTCTCACATTTCCTTTGAATGATTCTAAGTTGGAGGAAAGTGGAGAAAATGGAGTGTTTAAATAGGAAAAAGAATGGAAAGGGTAATAATTGCACCTATAAGGGTAGGTTGACTGTTGTCAGAAAAGTTTGAAATTAAGAAACACAGAATCTCTTTTTTTTTTTTGACTTCAAGAAAACCATCAAGGTAAAGAAGTCTAGAAACCCCTGAAGGACCTTGCTCAAAGAATTGTCTGTCCAAAACCAAAATACAGTAAAATCATACAAAGATAAAAGAAATATAATAGCAAATGATGATATACCTGTACGTACAGCTTTCATAGCGTATCTTTATACTATGCGTCATGAGTACAGTAGTGGCATATCTTTATACTGCATATCACCAATGCAGTAGACACTCACGTCCGTTTATTCGAAGAAAGGAGAAAGAAGAAACCATCGTGGGTTTCCATCCTGGGTCTGGAACCTGGAACGCTCACACTTGGGCTTGTAACATTAACAAAGATGCTAAAATCTGAAATTCGTAATGTCCAAGATGCAAAACATCTCATCCCAGGGCTTTGAGAGCCCCTTCTAATAAAAAAGAGGATCAAGCTTAGATGCCTCATACGCTTTGGCAGTCGCGGGTTACTTCTCACTAATAACCAGAGTGGGATGCTTCTGCTTGTCCATCAACTCCACAGTGCCTAGATGGTAAACATTGGGTTATGGAGTACGGCTCTCTACAGAGCATGGTACACAAACTTTTTTAAGGACCAGCGTACAAAGGTCCACCCGAGTCAATGACGGGTCAGCCAAAGGCTGGGGCTCCACAACTAATTAAAGCCATGGTACTCCTTCCGGATCGCCCTTGTTCAAATATTTTTTTCTCTTTCTTTTTTCTTTTTTTTTAGAAAATATGAAGAAAAAGAAGAAGATAATATGTATAGATTGTTGTGGATATAGCTCACATCTGCATCTGATTTCACGTCCAGTAACGGCTTAAACGCCTTCTATGAGTCGAGGATAAGCTTCCCATCCAATTTTCTTATAAATTGGCAAACAGGGTCTTTTACAGTCAGATTCCCAAAACTGTAGCGTTTTTCTTTATCCTTGAAGAGATTCCACAAATTAAGAAGTTCACGATACACCAATCCACAAGAATGCGTCTCAAGAGTCAATAAGATATCATCTAATGAATCTTTACTTAGTCCATTCTTAATGAAGAAAATTTTATCTTCTCTGTTTGCGGAAACCATCCCCAAAGAACGATATCGCTTGTTACAATTCCATCGTCCACATTTGTGATAGAGTTGTAATCTTTTTGCTCTTCTCCTTTTAGAATACGAACTTCTTCCAAGACCTGGTATGTATGAGTCAAATGAAATTGAAGACTCACCTGCTAGTCGGACCTTTGCTTCAATTATCCAGCGTACATCTTTTGGCATACCTTTGTGCATTAACAGTCTCAATCTTTCACATCTAACTTTGTAGATTTTTTTCAGAGCATTTTGAGGGAGAGAAGGAAAATGTTTTCTCAGGTTTGAAAGAATGACATCCATTTTAAAGGAGAAGAAGGATTCAGTTATTTTGGGAAACTGAAAAACAAACCGACTTGAGAGTCACGAAGTACCATTATCCGCCACTTAACCAGCAACACAAAGAACTATAAAAACAAGGCAACAAAATTAGAGTGAATTCTATTCATAACAAAGATAAAAAGAGAGATGAATTCTACCTCATCAACTTGGTTTTCCCGAAATGGTTTGAGCCTTTGTCCATTGACTTTAAACACATTACCATTCCTAGGATTCTCAATATCTATAGCCCCATGAGGATACACATGTTTAACAACAAAAGGACCACTCCACTTAGATTTCAATTTTCCAGGGAATAGATGCAGGCGAGAATCATAAAGCAGAACTTTTTGACTAATTTCAAAAGATTTTCTCAAAAATTGTCTTGTCATAAAAAGCTTTTGTTCTGGCTTTATAAATCTTTGAGTTCTCATATGCATCATTTCTCAATTCCTCAAGTTCATTTAATTGCAATTTGCGTATCTTGCAAGCATCATCAAGATTTAGATTGAAAGCTTTAATGGCCCAGAATGCTTTATGTTCCAATTCTACAGGCAAGTGACAAGGTTTTTCATAGACTAACCGATAGGGCGACATGCCCAAAGATGTTTTGAAAGCAGTACGGTAAGCCCAAAGTGCATCATTTAGTCTTAAAGACCAATCTTTACGATTTGGGTTAACCATTTTTTCCAAAATTTGTTTAATCTCCCTATTTGCCAATTCAACTTGTCCACTCGTCTGAGGGTGATTAGGGGTGACAATTTTGTGTGTAATACCATATTTCTTCATTAAAGATTCAAATGGTTTATTGCAAAAATGTGGTCCTCCATCACTTATGATAGCTCGAGGGATTCCAAATCAACACAAGATATTTTCTTTTAAAATTTGAGAACAGTTTTATGATCATTGTGTCGACATGGAATCGCCTCAATCCATTTTGAGACATAATCAACTGCAACGAAAATATACACAAATCCAAATGAAGATGAAAACGGACCCATGAAATCAATTCCCCAACAATA
The DNA here is from genome assembly GCA_029884605.1 of Ormosia emarginata. Taxonomy (NCBI): domain Eukaryota; kingdom Viridiplantae; phylum Streptophyta; class Magnoliopsida; order Fabales; family Fabaceae; genus Ormosia; species Ormosia emarginata. The sequence continues at coordinate 13,614,878 of JAQQTP010000079.1, read as the reverse complement.
AAAAATTTCAATGACAAGGATGGGGTTCAGAGGCATCATGTTTCTTTTTGAAATTGAGCCTAACTTTTGACAATTTTCATAACTTTTGCAAAAAGTATAGCAGTCCTTAAATAAAGTAGGCCAATAAAATTCACACTGTAAGATTTTTACAATTGTTTTCTTTGAAGAAAAGTGTCTTCTATATGCTTCTGAGTGACAAAATTTAGTGACACTACTTACCTCACTGTCGGGCACACATCTCCAAAAGATTTGGTCAGAACAATATTTGAATAAGTATGGGTCATCCCAATAAAGTTTTTTCACCTCTGTCAAAAATTTCCTTCTATCTTGGAGCATCCATTGAGACGGCATCTTTCTTTCTTGTTCTCCAGTAAGAGTTGAGGAAATTACTTCTAGAAAGCTTTGTTCTTCTCTCAAAAATGTGTATTTCAACCCAGTAGGTAATGGCTTTAGTTCCGGTGTGGATACTTCTTCATGGCCACTATCATTCATAGGTTTTAGCTCTTTGAATCTCGGCTTCCATCCTTTGTATTCTATTTCCTCTATACAATCAAGCAAATCAAATGAATTAATTAAACAAACTTCTAATGGGTCAGAAGAACTTTCTTTTTGAAAATGATCATCTACAATGGCTTCAATCCCTTCAACTTCCTCCTTTTCATCAAAGACTTCCTGTGGTTGCTTGCACATATTAAAAACATTGACCTCCAGTATCATGTTTCCAAATGTTAGCTTCACCAATCCATTTCTGCAATTTATCAAAGCATTTAATGTTGCTAAAAATGGATGACCTAAAATAACAGGAATTGACTTGCAACTATCAATCATAGGTTCAGTATCCACGACAATAAAATTCACAGGATATATGAATTTATCAACTTGAACCAACACATCTTCCACTATTCCTCTTGGAATTTTAATTGATCTATCAGCAACTAGAAGAGTTACAGAAGTTGGTTTTAACTCACCCAAGTTGAGTTGCTGATAAACTGAATATGGAAGCAAATTGACACTAGCACCAAGATCAAGTAAAGCTTTTTCAATTTTATGTTCTCCAATAATGCATGAAACTGTAGGACAACCAGGGTCTTTATATTTCAATGCATTATTATTATGAAGAATGAAGCTTACCTGTTTAGCCAAAAATGCTTTCTTTTTCACATTTAATTTCTTTTTAACAGTGCACAAGTCCTTCAAATATTTAACATAACAAGGAATCTGTTTGATAGCATCTAACAGAGGAATATTGATCTTCACTTATTTCAAAATTTTAAAAATTTCAGTGTGGTGGTCCAATTTCTTTGGATTATTCAATGCTTGAGAAAATGGGGGTGAAGGTGAGAGTTTAGTCTCCTTTTGGTCAACTTCTTCATTTTCTTGGGAAATTAGTTCATCTTCTTTCTCACAAGATTCGGAGATTTGTTTTTCAATAACCTTTCCACTCCTAAGAGTTATCACTGACTTGACTTGGTCCATTTGTTGGTTTTTTGAATTCCCCTCATTTAGACTGTATTGACCCTTGGGATTTGGTTGATGTTGAGAAGGAAATTTTCCTTTCTTGTGAATGGTGTGTGCAGAAGAAAGTTTAGCAAGAGTGTGTTTTATGTCATTCATGGTTTGATTATTTTGTTTATTAATGGCCTCTTGTTTTTCTATGTATACATGCAGTGTTTCTTCAAGGTTTTTCCTATATGGTGGGACATAAGGTGCATATCCTTGAGAATTTTGAGAGTCCTGTTGTGCCTAAGGAGGTGGTGGTTGCACGAATTGTGACTGATTATTATTCCTTCAGCAGAAGTTCGGGTGATTTCTCCATTCCGGATTATATGTATCTGAAAAAGAAGAAGTAAATGGCTTTTTAAAATTATTCATTGCATTTACTTGCTTATATACAACTTCTTTAAAAACAGGAATGTTAGGACATTCGTGTGTTGAGTGTCCTAAGTCATCACAAATGACAAAATTTCTTCATTTTGTACAGATTTGATTTCTTTTGCTTTTCTTAATTCCATGGCTTTAACCTTTCTAGCCAAACTGGCAAACCTAGCATTTAGATGTTCCTCTTGACTAAGGTGATATTTTCCTTTATTAGCACTTGCAAGGTTAGATATAATTGAATTTTCAGAAGGGTTAGTACTATGCCAAGATTGAGAATTTTCAGCTAGCTGGTTTAAATAGTCTAAAGCTTTATCAGGTTCTTTATCAAGAAACTCACCATTGCACATTGTTTCCACAAATTGTTTAGTTTCAGATGTTAAACCTTCATAAAAGAAGCTTATAGTGCGCCATTTTTCAAAACCATGATGTGGGCAAGAATTTAACAAATCTTTAAACCGTTCCCAACATTGAAAATATGCTTCATTTGAATTTTAGGAAAAATTTTGGATTTGTCTTTTCATAGCATTGGTTTTATGTGTTGGAAAAAATTTCTTCAAGAACTCACCTTGCATTTCTTGCCATGTGCCAATTGATCTTGGTTTCAAAGTGTTAAGCCAAGATTTTGCTTTATCTTTTAAAGAAAAAGGAAATAATTTAAGCTTAACAATCTCTTCAGTGCAATTTTGGTCATTGAAAGCAATACATACTTCCTCAAATTCTTTCAGATGTAAATATGGACTTTCAGATTCTAAACCATGAAAATTAGGAAGTAAAGAAATCATACCTGGCTTAAATCTAAAATTGTTAGCATTGAGTGGAAAGATAAAACATGATGGACTAAAATTTCGAGGTGGTTGCAAATATTCACGCATGGTTCGCAACGGTTGATTTTCATGTTCATCATGTACACTTTCATTGTCAGCCATTGTGTCAATTGTGTGTGATTGTGATTCAAACAAATCAATATATAAAGTACTAGGATTAATTTTAACTAAATGACCAGAATTTAAATCACGATACCAATTAAGCATAAATACATAAATAACTTCAAATAAATAAACAAAAATAATGTACAAGCTGGCGGTATAACCTGCTATTAAATATTAATAAGGATGTGATATAAACCAACCACCCAATAAATATTAAAAAGTAAAAAGTTAAAAATAAAATACAGAAAATAAAATACAAAAAATAAAGTGCGAAAAGTAAATTACGAAAATAAAATACAAAAAGTAAAATACAAAAAATAAAGTGTAGAAAGTAAATTACGGAAAGTAAATTGCAGAAAATAAATTTAAAATATGAAAATCGGAGAGAGATAGAGCCCCACTAGAGCCGGCGAAAGAGAAAAGAAGAAGAAAGATTATTTTGTTATGTTAGAAAGCAGTAATAAATAATAGAAATTAAAAAGTTAGAGTGCAGAAAATAAAAGTTAGTAAGCAGAAAATAAATGACATAAAATAAAAGTTAGTAGGCAGAAAATAAATGACAGAAATATAAAAGTTAGTATGTTAGCAAGTTAGTAGGTTAGTAAGTTAGATAGTTAGAAAGTTAGAGAGTTAGTAAAGAAACTGAAGGATCAGCAAGCCGATCTTTTGCTCCAGTGAGAGAGAAGAGAGAATAGATTTTATTAAAGAAAAAGAACTTCAATAAATTAAAACTTCTAATCAAGTCCCCGGCAACGGCGCCAAAAACTTGACTGCGGGATTTAAAGATGTAAACCCAAGTGCAGGTTGTCTCAAGTAATAAATTTCTCAGGAGTCCGAGGTCTATCCACAGGAAATTGATGAAGAAAAATTAATTGAGGTAAGAAAAGGATTTGTCACAACACCAAAAGTAATAAAAGAAGTTCATAAATGAATTTAAGAACTTGCTTGCGTTAGGAGATCCACTCTTGGTAATAAATTAAAGGTAAGATTATTTCTCTTTATAACTCAATTGAAATCCACACACAACGGAGGTTCTAATAGGAAAATATTACATTCAAAGTTCAATTATATATGCAATCATATTATGATTATCTACCAACATTTGTAAATAAGTTCAAGCATTCATTGTGCCAATCCTATTGTCTACAATAAATCAAGATCTCCCTTATACAAAGAAGGTTTCTAAATTGATTGAAAACAAAATACAACACATATAATGTCCATTTAATAATATATAATTTAAGCACAAGAAATAGAATAATCTAACCTTATTTCATTACCAAGAGTTTCACTTTTTCACCCAAGCAAGATGAAGATTTAGTTACTCATAGATAAGAAGAAAGAAAGAGAGAAGAAGAGAAAGATGAACATAACTTCAATTTAGAACAAGAGAAAATTACAACAAAGGAAAACAATAAACAAGCATAACCATAACTTGTAAAAACTAAGCCTAACACCAAGAGCACCAAATGATCAGCCAATGGTGTCTTTTATAGAGGATTAGGGATATAAAATGACAAGGGGGCTGATTAAGAGTAGGTGGATGATTGGATGAAAGAGTGGAAAATGCCAAATGGTGAGTTAGTGAGTGGAAAATTATTAAGATTCTTTGTCTCTGAAATCATTTAGTGTTGATCTCATGGATGCCATCAGAATGAAGCAACATAGTCTTCATGAAAGTTGTAGCATTTTGTCTCAACTTTCCAATGGCACTGAAATCATCCAAAAATTCATCCTACAACCCAAGATATGACCCAATTACTGTAGACTATTCAGGCCTAGTTTCAGCACCTCTGTTTTGACTTCCAGACCCAATATCACCTCTAAGTTGTCCGAATGAGCTGTTATGTTTTTATGAAAGTTGTAGATATAGGTCTTAACTTTCAACTCTCCAAATTTCAGCACAAGAAAGTTCCTACAGCTCGAGTTATACTCTGATTACTGTACATTGTTCAGGTTCCAATCACAAAACTTGTGTTTTGACTTCCAAGCCCAATTAGCTCCACTAGATGTCTGAATGAGACTTTGAGCTCTCATCAAAGTTGTAGACCTTTCTCTCAGCTTTCTTACAAGGTAAAATTCATAATTTCTAGACATCTAGAACTCAAGATATGACCAAAATGCAGAAACAGTGAAAGACTCAAATAATACTGAAAAAATCAATTAAGTCCAATTTGAGTCCAATCTTACAAAACATAACCAGGCTTAATCAATTAAGTACATGAAGAGTGTAAATGACTAAAAATGAGGGTTTATTAATGTATAAAATATGTGATTATCAATAATCAATGGATATAATTCCATCTTTCAGCAGCTGCTTTATCACTTCATGTCTCAACCTAATATGTTTGTTCTTACCATTAAAGGTTTTATTATTTGTAATAGATAATGTCGCCTTGTTGTCATAATGCACAGACACAGAAAGAGTTAGCTTTATTCCCAATGGAATATTTTCTAAGAAATTTTTCAACCACTCGGTCTCATTACCGGTCTTTTCCAGAGTAATAAACTTTGACTCTATAGTGGATTTTGCAATTATTGTTTGTTTGGATGATCTCCAAGTCACCACACCACCACCAAAGGTGAACACATAGCCACTAGTGGATTTAATCTCATCTGAATCTGAAATCTAGTTAGCATCACTATATCCTTCTAATACTGCGGGAAATCCACTATAAACAATACCATAGTCCATGGTACCTCTCATATATTTCATTAGTCTAGTCAAAGCGGCCCAGTGATCATTATTAGGATTATGTGTATATCTACTCAATCTGCATACAACATATGCTATGTCAAGTCGAGTGAAATTCATCAAATGCAATAGACTCCCAATAATCTGTGCATATTGAGAATGGGCAACAGGATCACCTCTGTTTTTCTTTAACTGAGAGTTAGCATCATAAGGGGTACTTACAGGTTTGACATCAAAATCTCCAAACTTCTTTAGAAGTTTCTCAACATAATGTTCTTGTGATAGTATTATTGTAACACCCACCGTAGGATGTCACATTTATGTTACTTTAATTACCCAAATACCCTCAAAAGTCATAAAGTGTGATATTGTGATAAAAATATGAGTTGTAAATTTTTTTTTTTAACAATAACAATAAAATAAACTTAGCGGAAAATAAAACTATGATACAACAATCTCACACATAAATTACATCATATACATATTTCACACGTGCTGTCAGGTTTATTTATTACAAACCATTTATTGAAACAATAAACACACTTAAATAATTACGAGACATAACTTATATCGAGTTCACACTCGCCCAAGCTTAACTAAGCGAAGACCCCTCGAGACGGGTCCTCCTCGGGTTCCTCGGCAGTAGGAATCCATTGTGACGATTAGCCCTACGGGCGGTGTCCGGCCGATGACACTATGCGATTTCCGTTGGGACATAATTTCTAGTGTCCCAATGTCGCCCGATATGCAACGGAAATTCAACATGAACAAAGATCGTCACACGTAAAAACGGATCCCCACGATATAGCCTACTAATACTAACAAATCGGTACCCTCATAAATAAGTCCTCGCTCATCGGACTTGTCCTCCACTCTCTAGCTCCTCCATGAAACGTAAACGTACATATCCGAAGAAACTAGCTCCCGATGACATGTTGTCGAACTCGCTGCGGTCCATGTGAGAAGTAATTCCTCTTCTCCTTCTAGTACCGTATCTTTCTCAACGTCTTCACCCAATATAAATACAATAAACAGATATACATACAAAGAGGTGAGATCACCTACACCAATACCAAAGATGATAGCACGTAGATAATACAAATATTATGCAAAAATATCATATCATGATCACAATTATAGCATCATCATAGTGTAAAAATAATTACCATCATGCCATCATCACTTGTTCAAACCACAATTAATTACAAGTAATACTACCACATATGTATATGTTAAATTCATGCATGTGAACATAGACTCAATGTCCTACTCCATGGAGCTAATACTCAAGTCGGAGAAATTGATCGAAAAGATCTGCCGGTATCTCGTGCCTCAGACCAAGTGCTATAATTATATCTTGCACATCTAGCACATACACGATGTTTTGTCATATCTCGATTAAGAATAGTGTCTCGGTCCGGATCATCGGTGTGTTGCATCGGTCTAACTCACGGTGCGAGAAGAGCTACCAACGCCCATTGCGAGCAACCCGCACCCCGATGCCCCCAAGGTCAACTAGTGACCTACACTACGCATATCGCACCCACTCAAGAGGTGTACGTTTCTCCTAGGCAATTAGCCATATTCAGTCCGTTGGACCATTTTCAATGCATGTGTAATGCACCAATTACCAACCAAAGGTAAATCACATAATTTCTCATTCCAGATTCAGATACTGTTTTTCGTTCGTAAAATGGATTAATGCCAATTACAGAAACTTCTCAATTTCTTGTACAATATTCATATACTACTTTTAACTGTATGATTTACTGTATAATTAACAGTTAAATCACATTACTTGTGTTTTTCTCATTCGCAAAATATTTTTGTTACGTTTTTACGTACAGTAATGATTTGTAACATTTTCTGTTATGTTTAAAAATCGCAAAACTATTTTCTACTCGTATTCTAAATTGCGTAAAAATGATCTTTTATTTTTAAAATGTATAGCAATGTTTCCACAATATTTAGATCGTGTAAAATATTTAAACGCTTTACAAATCGCGTAGGAATAGTTTAACGTTTTTTTTAAATCGCGTAACTTAAAAATTACGTTTTTGAGTTACGTAAATCGCTTTTCACCATTTTCACCCTTCACAAAATATTTCTTAACTTTAAAAATATTATTTTGAACATTTCCCATAAAAATATAATTTCTTACGTTATTCTCTTTCTATTCTAAATCAAAAATCCCTTCCGTACTATATTTTCTAAAAATCACTTTTTATTGATTTAATCTTACCAAATCATATTTAATTGATTTAATTACTATTTAAATTTCCTAACATTTTTCAAAACCCAATACTTAAATTCTACGTTAGAAATTTTAAGTTACAACGTTTCCTTTTATATTTCTAAATCATTTCTAAAAAAATTAATTCTTCTTAAGATAATTTAAAGTTCAACACTTAAATTCCTTTCCAAAATCCTTATTTGGAAATTCTTATATTTTGTTGCATCAAAACATTTTTTTTTCTAAATTATCAAAACCTTATAGATGGTCATTGGAACCATGAAATATTTTTCTTCTAACTTAAACAAATTTCATTCTTGTTTCTACACAAAATAAATTCATGAAAATACTACTTAAAAACCGTGTACACTCATTTTAGAAAACAAACCCTCTTGTTTATTTTCTTTACTTCTCTAATCTTTCAATTTTACCATTTATGAAAATATCATTTTTGTGAACACTAATTTAATTGGTGTCTTGGCTGAAATTTATTTAGTTCAAGGACTAAAAATCAACTTCATTGTTCTTGAAAAATTTCAATAAAAACCCTAAACTTGGAAGCTCAAAACCGTGACCTCCTCCATGGCCTTTGGAGCCAAAATTTTGTTTATTTCAACATATATCATCATGCTTCCATCATAATATATTCAACATATATCATCATGCAAATTTTAAGCATACCATCTAAACAAATAAAAATTATACTAAGCATGCATACACAAGTAAATCATGCAAAGCATATCAAACATATCAAGCATAGGCAAAAATAATTTAAAACACATAACACACACACAAATTATTACATGACCATGGATAGGAATCCTCACATGGATTCACCATCCATCAAATATAAAACCTTCCCTCACCACCATGCTTGGTTGGTGAGATGAATCTCCTCTTACTCTTGAAGAACCACCAAAGAGCTTGTTGCTTTGTCTTTGGAGCAAGATCTCCACCAATACAAGTTCTTAAACATGAAACAAATACAAGAAAATTAGTATATCAAGCTTGAACAAGAAGAACCATGGATCAAACATGGTTTAGAACATGAAAAAGAAAAGAATAAATGAAGTTTTCTTACACTTCACCAACAAAAGCTCTAGAACTTGATCTTGGTAAAAGTCCTTCAAAATGGAAGAATTAGAACTTGGTGTGAACTACAAAGGTTCTTAGAATGATGAAAGGATTCAAGAAACTAGGTTGTATGAAATTAAAAAGTGATGGAAGAGGTGCTTGGAGTGCTTGGCGAATGGTATGTTTTTAGGAGAGAAATGGAGTTTTTCTTGGTTTGGTTTCTTTGAAGTTGAAATGATAAAGTGAAGAGGTGATAAATGAAATATGGAGTGGTCTTCAAATTGGCATTGCCGTAGCATTGCCTTAGAGAAACACAAAGTGGAATTTGAAGAAAACATAGCATTTATGATCAATAGTATTTTGTCTTAACACTTGGCATTTTCCTTAACCTTTTCTATCCTTTTTCTTTGGCCTAAAAAGCCTATTCTATCTTGGTCTCCCTTCATCCTTGCTCTCTCAAACCGTCCCCCCTCTTCATGCATGCAAAATATGACAAATTAATATCCATTTTTGTTTTTAGTCATTTTAGTTATTAATTTAAAGCATTATAGGTAAAATAGGTATTAATTAAAAGTAGTCTAGGTAGAAAAGACTTCTTATGGACCATTGGATCACTTCACTTTAAACCCCATCCCTTAGATGTGTCTCCAAAAATGAAGGGTCAAGATTACACCTTCAAACTTTACATCCAAGGGTCCAAAATGGTTGTAATCATTTTTGATTACTAAATCTCCACCATTGATCTAAATCCAAATCCAATGGTCATTAATGATCCATTTTCCACCATTGATTAAATTTACATCCAAGGGTTGATAATGGTCATAGCCATTTAGAAGATTAAATCCCTACCCTTGATTTAATTTCAATCCAACGGTTATAATTGATCCTATTTACTTTTAAGATCAAATCTCCACCGTTAATTAAATCAAGACTGAATGTCTAATCAGTAATTGAATTAATAGTGGATATCCAAACCACTAATGTTATCTTAATAATATTTTAATAATATAGAATTTTATTTTTATCCATTATAACCTCACAAAAGTATAATTACTTGTATTTTTATCGTCGATAATTAAATACAAGATACAAAATACAATAAAGGAAATTTTCTAAAACTTTTCCTGATTCGGGTTTAGTAAGATCCCCCATGTCTCCGTCTAAACAAGTACAAATTTTTCTACACGTAGAAAATTTTTTCATTTTGCGGGGATCCACACAATTGGCCCACGTATACCTCGTGGGGCCCACAAATAAAAAATTCCAAAATCACACATAAAATCATAAAAATTACAAAACTCACAAATATCAAATCAGATTACGTAAATTAATTAAGACTAAACAAGAAAAATTAATTTACGTAGATTTTTCCTACCAAAAATTATTATTTTCTTGACACGGAGCAAATTACTCAAAACGATCAAATATGCGATTTAATATTCAAAATAGCTTTACAAGACACGTAAATCACTAAACAAACAGAATTACCGTCAAAGATTATTGTTTAATACATAGGAAGTTTGGGGTGTTCAACTCTCCCCTCTACAAAAGTTTCGTCCTCGAAACTTGATGAACTTGATTTCACATCCTCGAATAAATAGGGATATTGTTCTTTTATCTTTTCTTCTAGTTCCCATGTAGCTTCCCGCTTACATCATTCCAAATAATTTTAACCAATGAAATTTCCTTACCTCGAAGTTGCTTTGTCTTTCGATCCTCAATCTTTATTGGAAAAGTTTCATAGGTTAAATTTTCCTTCACCGTATTGTGTCCGGCTTGATAACATGAGTAGGATCGGATATATATTTTCCGTAGTTGTGATACGTGAAATACATTGTGAAGATTTGACAAAAAGTGGTAACGCAATCTGATATGCCACCGGACCTACCCGACGTAAAATCTGATATGGTCCGATAAACTTTGGAGTGAGCTTCTTAGACTTAAGCACTCGTCCAACACCCGTCATAGGCGTCACTCGCAAAAATACATGGTCACCTTCTTCAAACTCAAGAGATTTTCTCCTTTTATCAAGATAACTCTTTTATGAGTTTGGGCCACTCTCATCTTATCTTGAATCATCTTCACTTTCTCGGTTGTCCGTTGGACAATTTCGGTCCTAACACAACACTCTCACCGTCTTGATACCAACACAACGGTGTTCTACATCGTCTCCCATATAATGCCTCATAAGGTGCCATCCCTATACTTGAATGGAAACCATGTTATTATATGTGAATTCTATCAATGGTAAGAATTCATCCCAACCTCCAGTTTGCTCCAATACACAAGCTCTCAATAAATCTTCGAGAGATTGAATTGTTCTTTCTGATTGACCATCTGTTTGTGGATGGTAAGCAGAACTGAGACGTAGTTTAGTTCCCATCGCTTCTTGCAAACTACCCCAAAATCTCGAAGTAAATCTCGGATCTCGATCCGAAATGATACTGGATGGTACACCATGAAGTCTAACAATTTCACTGATGTACACTTGAGCCAACTTTTCCATTGAGTACTTAATATTAATCGGCAAAAAGTGCGCCGACTTTGTAAGCCGATCAACAATTACCCAAATGGCATCATGACCCATCCGAGTCTTTGGTAGTCCCGTCACAAAATCCATTGCTATGTCATCCCATTTCCATTCAGGAATAGGCAAAGGTTGTAACATTCCCGAAGGTCTTTGATGTTCCACCTTAGCCTTCTGACAGACTAAACAGGATGATACATACTCAGCAACATCTTTCTTCATTCCTTGCCACCAATATAATTGTTTTAAATCCTAGTACATCTTTGTGGCTCCTGGATGCATACTCAGCTTACTCCTGTGAGCTTCATCCAGAATCAATCTTCTAAGATCTGGGTCATTAGGTACACAAACTCTTCCTTGAAACTTCAGAATTCCCTTAGCACCTTCGCTAAATTCTAACACTGCTCCTTGGCTCTTTGCTTCTTTTGCTTCTTGCAAATACTGATCACTGTTTTGTCCTTCACGAATTCTATCCATCAAATCATTTGAAATGGTGATCATATTTAAACGCATCTTGCCCGGCGTCAATTTCACGAGATAATCGCATATCCCGAAATTCTTCTATCAACTCCTTCTCTTTGATCATCATAACGAAGCACTAAGTATTTTTCTACTCAACGCATCCGCTACGACATTCGTTTTTCCTGGATGATACTCAATTGAAAGTCATAATCTTTCGAAATTCTAACCAACGCCTTTGCCTCATGTTTAACTCTTTCGATCAAACAGATATTTTAAACTTTTATGATCACTAAAAACATGAACGTAGCTCCATAGAGAAAATGTCTCCACACTTTCAACGCAAACACCACAAATTTGCCAACTCCAAGTCATGAGTTGGATAATTCCTCTCATGATTTTTCAACTGCCTTGAAGCATAAGCCACCACTTTACGATTTTACATAAGTACACAACCCAATCCTTGGTACGAAGCATCACAATATACTTCGAAAGGTTCGTTTGGATCGGGTAGAATCAATACCTATGTGAAGTAGTCAATCGTCTTTTCAACTCTTGAAAACTTTCTTCGCATGCATCGTCCACACGAACGGTTGATTCTTTCGTGTAAGTTGGGTAAGAAGTCCTACAATCTTTGAAAACCCCTCAATGAACCGTCTATAGTAACCAGCTAATCCGACAAAACTACGGATTTCAGTTACAGTCTTTGGTCTTTCCCACTCCAAAACCGTCTCCACCTTGGAAGCATCAACCTCAATTCCATCCTTCGATATTACGTGTCCCAAAAATTGCACTTCACTCAACCAAAATTCACATTTGGATAACTTGGCATATAACTTATTCTCCTTTAAAATCTGAAGAACCACCCTGAGATGTTCAGCATGTTCCTCCTGACTTTGAGAATAGATCAAGATGTCATCAATAAAGACAACAACGAACTTGTCCAAGTATGAACGAAAAATTCTATTCATGAAGTCCATGAATATGGCTGGTGCATTTGTTACACCGAATGGCATCACAAGATATTCGTAATGCCCATAGCGCGTCCGAAATGCAGTCTTGGGAATATCATCCGCTTTCACACGTATCCGGTGATACCCGAACGTAGATCAATCTTGGAAAATATCGCGGCTCCTCGCAATGATCTATTGGATCATCTATCCTTGGAAGTGGATATTTATTCTTAATCGTAATTTTGTTCAATTGTCGATAGTCTACACATAGACGAGAAGTCCCATCCTTCTTCTTAACCAATAAAGCGGAGCTCCCAAGGTGACACACTTGGTCTTACAAATTTCTTCTCCAATAAATCTTCCATTGTTTCTTCAGTTCGGCTAATTCTACTACGACATCCGATAGGGCGCTATAGATATCGGTCCAGCTCCAGGTACAAGATCAATGGCAAACTCGATTTCCCTTTCTGGTGGTAGTCCAGGTATATCTTCAGGAAACACTTCCGGAAATTCGTTGACCATATAAATATCCTTCAAAGCATCTTCGCATTGCACTTCCAAAGAAGATAATAATAAATACCCACGATCTCCTTCTTTCAGACAAGCTTCCACTTGAGTAGCCGTTAGGAATCTAGAATCCTTAGCCTCGGAAATACTAATGTTTTATTCGAACAATCAATTAGGATATGATTAGAAGACAACCAATCCATTCCCAAGATTACATTAATCTTGGAAAGAGGCAAACAGATCAAATCCACATAAAAGATTCTATCCCTAACACAGACAGGACAATTCGGGCATACTTGTTGATGTAATTACGAGGCTTATCGGTAGGAGTAGCAACACTCAAATCATATGGCAATTCGGTCACGGTCAAACCCAAACGTTCAACACAATCACATGCAATGAAAGAATGTGTTGCTCCCGAATCATAGAGTACGGTTAAAGGATTACCTTCAATTGCACACTCCTCCATTATCAAGTCTCCAGTTTAGCGGCTTCCTCCCCGCTCATTGTATAGACACGACCACCCGCCTGTGGCCTTGCAGTACGGACGTTTCCCACAGAGGATTCCTTCTTTATCTGATCACAGTCTTTGGAGAAATGTCCAAGTTGTCCACACTTAAAACAAACAACTTCCTTGTGTGGACAATCCTTCGTGAGATGATCCTTCCCACATTTAAAACAATGAATAGGAGTCCCAGTTTGACTTGCTTTATTATTGCTAGAACTTCCTCCCACAAATTGCTTCTTGGTCGACCTCCCGCCGGTTTCACATACGGTCTGCCGGTTTCACATACGGCTTTTGTTGAGAAGCGACTTGCTTGATTATTCTTCCTTTTTGGAACCTTGCGGGTCCAAAATTCTTGTTTCTTGCCGCACGTTGATGATCAATCTCTTCAACTTTACGACATTTTTCAATCAAAGTTGGAAATTGATTAATCTCCAACATCGTTACATGCTCTCTTAATATCCACTTTAATCCTTCTTCAAATTTCCTACATTTCCAAATAATCCGGGTTCATCCGCAAATACCTTGAAAATTGAGACAGACTTTCAAATTTTGCCGCATACTCACTAACGGACATCAATCCTTGACGTAAACCCGAAACTCCATCTCCTTCATATGTGTCACACTTCTTTGGAAAATATTTCTCTAGAAATATTTGTTTGAAAAGTTGCCACGTCACCATCCTACCTTCGACTTCCAACAGGTCTTCTAGCTCCCGCCCACCAACGTTCACCATCTCCTACCAAAGATAAATGTTGCCAACGTAAGCTTCCGTTCATCAAGACAACCCATACCATCAAATATCTTTTCAAGTTCTCGGATCCAAAGTTCAAATTTCTCCTGGATCAAACTCTCCATGAAATTTCGGTGGATTATTCTTTCGAAACTCGATAAGTGTACATTTTCATTAGCCCGTTGATTTTGTTGTGCAACCACTTCCGCCATTCTTTGCATAGCTGCTACAGTCTTGAGCCATGTTCACGTTATCATTCCCATTCAGTTCCATATCTGTGATAGTATTTCCACGTCCACGTCCTCGTCCAGTCATTACTTTTTCTACTCAAACTGAACAATACAAGGAAAGCAAGGTCAATCTTCAAACAATATTGTTTCTTTTCAGAAAACAATAACAGAGAATCACACAACACAAACAAGACAAGACAGACCTAACCACAACCCCAAAAGACTCTAACTTGGGCTCGATACCAACTAATGTAACACCCACCGTAGGATGTCACATTTATGTTACTTTAATTACCCAAATACCCTCAAAAGTCATAAAGTGTGATATTGTGATAAAAATATGAGTTGTAAATTTTTTTTTTTTTAACAATAACAATAAAATAAACTTAGCGGAAAATAAAACTATGATACAACAATCTCACACATAAATTACATCATATACATATTTCACACGTCTTTGTCGGGTTTATTTATTACAAACCATTTATTGAAACAATAAACACACTTAAATAATTACGAGACATAACTTATATCGAGTTCACACTCGCCCAAGCTTAACTAAGCGAGAAGACCCCTCGAGACGGGTCCTCCTCGGGTTCCTCGGCGGTAGGAATCCATTGTGACGATTAGCCCTACGGGCGGTGTCCGAGCGATGACACTATGCGATTTCCGTTGGGACATAATTTCTAGTGTCCCAATGTCGCTGATATGCAACGGAAATTCAACATGAACAAAGATCGTCACACGAAAAAACGGATCCCCACGATATAGCCTACTAATACTAACGATCGGTACCCCTCATAAATAAGTCCTCGCTCATCCGGACTTGTCCTCCACTCTCTAGCTCCTCCATGAAATCGTAAACGTACATATCCGAAGAAACTAGCTCCCGATGACATGTTGTCGAACTCATGCGGTTCGATGTGAGAAGTAATTCCTCTTCTCCTTCTAGTACCGTATCTTTCTCAACGTCTTCACCCAATATAAATACAATAAACGGATATACATACAAAGAGGTGAGATCACCTACACCAATACCAAAGCATGATAGCACGGAGATAATACAACAACATATTATGCAAAAATATCATATCATGATCACAATTATGGCATCATCATAGTGTAAAAATAATTACCATCATGCCATCATCACTTGTTCAAACCACAATTAATTACAAGAATACTACCACATATGTATATGTTAAATTCATGCATGTGAACATAGACTCAATGTCCTACTCCATGGAGCTAATACTCAAGTCGGAGAAATTGATCGAAAAGATCTGCCGGTATCTCGTGCCTCAGACCAAGTGCTATAATTATATCTTGCACATCTAGCACATACACGACAGAGTCTTTGTCGGATCTCGATTAAGAATAGTGTCTCGGTCCGGATCATCGGTGTGTTGCATCGGTCTAACTCCGGTGCAGAAGAGCTACCAATGCCCATTGCGAGCAACCCGCACCCCGATGCCCCCAAGGTCAACCAGTGACCTACACTATGCATATCGCACCCACTCAAGAGGTGTACGTTTCTCCTAGGCAATTAGCCATATTCAGTCCGTTGGACCATTTTCAATGCATGTGTAATGCACCAATTACCAACCAAAGGTAAATCACATAATTTCTCATTCCAGGATTCAATCTTGTTTTTCGTTCGTAAAATGGATTAATGCCAATTACAGGCAAACTTCTCAATTTCTTGTACAAGTATTCATATACTACTTTTAACTGTATGATTTACTTGTATAATTAACGTTAAATCACATTACACTTGTGTTTTTCTTATTCGCAAAATATTTTTGTTACGTTTTTACGTACGAATAATGATTTGTAACATTTTCTCATTATGTTTAAAAATCGCAAAACTATTTTCTACTTTGTATTCTAAATTGCGTAAAAATGATCTTTTATTTTTAAAATGTATAGCAATGTTTCCACAATATTTAGATCGTGTAAAATATTTAAACGCGTTACAAATCGCGTAGGAATAGTTTAACGTTTTTTTTAAATCGCGTAACTTAAAAATTACGTTTTTGAGTTACGTAAATCGATTTTCACCATTTTCACCCTTCACAAAATATTTCTTAACTTTAAAAATATTATTTTGAACATTTCCCATAAAAATATAATTTCTTACGTTATTCTCTTTCTATTCTAAATCAAAAATCCCTTCCGTACTATATTTTCTAAAAATCACTTTTTATTGATTTAATCTTACCAAATCATATTTAATTGATTTAATTACTATTTAAATTTCCTAACATTTTTCAAAACCCAATACTTAAATTCTACATTAGAAATTTTAAGTTACAACGTTTCCTTTTATATTTCTAAATCATTTCTAAAAAATTAATTCTTCTTAAGATAATTTAAAGTTCAACACTTAAATTCCTTTCCAAAATCCTTATTTGAAAATTCTTATATTTTGTTGCATCAAAACATTTTTTTTCTGAATTATCAAAACCTTATAGATGGTCATTGGAACCATGAAATATTTTTCTTCTAACTTAAACAAATTTCATTCTTGTTTCTACACAAAATAAATTCATGAAAATACTACTTAAAAACCGTGTACACTCATTTTAGAAAACAAACCCTCTTGTTTATTTTCTTTACTTCTCTAATCTTTCAATTTTACCATTTATGAAAATATCATTTTTGTGAACACTAATTTAATTGGTGTCTTGGCTGAAATTTATTTAGTTCAAGGACTAAAAATCAACTTCATTGTTCTTGAAAAATTTCAATAAAAACCCTAAACTTGGAAGCTCAAAACCGTGACCTCCTCCATGGCCTTTGGAGCCAAAATTTTGTTTATTTCAACATATATCATCATGCTTCCATCATAATATATTCAACATATATCATCATGCAAATTTTAAGCATACCATCTAAACAAATAAAAATTATACTAAGCATGCATACACAAGTAAATCATGCAAAGCATATCAAACATATCAAGCATAGGCAAAAATAATTTAAAACACATAACACACACACAAATTATTACATGACCATGGATAGGAATCCTCACATGGATTCACCATCCATCAAATATAAAACCTTCCCTCACCACCATGCTTGGTTGGTGAGATGAATCTCCCTTTTACCTCTTGAAGAACCACCAAAGAGCTTGTTGCTTTGTCTTTGGAGCAAGATCTCCACCAATACAAGTTCTTAAACATGAAACAAATACAAGAAAATTAGTATATCAAGCTTGAACAAGAAGAACCATGGATCAAACATGATTTAGAACATGAAAAAGAAAAGAATAAATGAAGTTTTCTTACACTTCACCAACAAAAGCTCTAGAACTTGATCTTGGTAAAAGTCCTTCAAAATGGAAGAATTAGAACTTGGTGTGAACTACAAAGGTTCTTAGAATGATGAAAGGATTCAAGAAACTAGGTTGTATGAAATTAAAAAGTGATGGAAGAGGTGCTTGGAGTGCTTGGCGAATGGTATGTTTTTAGGAGAGAAATGGAGTTTTTCTTGGTTTGGTTTCTTTGAAGTTGAAATGATAAAGTGAAGAGGTGATAAATGAAATATGGAGTGGTCTTCAAATTGGCATTGCCGTAGCATTGCCTTAGAGAAACACAAAGTGGAATTTGAAGAAAACATAGCATTTATGATCAATAGTATTTTGTCTTATGACTTGGCAATTTTCCTTAACCTTTTCTATCCTTTTTCTTTGGCTAAAAAAAAGCCTATTCTATCTTGGTCTCCCTTCATCCTTGCTCTCCAAACCGTCCCCCCTCTTCATGCATGCAAAATATGACAAATTAATATCCATTTTTGTTTTTAGTCATTTTAGTTATTAATTTAAAGCATTATAGGTAAAATAGGTATTAATTAAAAGTAGTCTAGGTAGAAGACTTCTTGATGACCATTGGATCACTTCACTTTAAATCCCATCCCTTAGATGTGTCTCCAAAAATGAAGGGTCAAGATTACACCTTCAAACTTTACATCCAAGGGTCCAAAATGGTTGTAATCATTTTTGATGACTAAATCTCCACCATTGATCTAAATCCAAATCCAATGGTCATTAATGATCCATTTTCCACCATTGATTAAATTTACATCCAAGGGTTGATAATGGTCATAGCCATTTAGAAGATTAAATCCCTACCCTTGATTTAATTTCAATCCAACGGTTATAATTGATCCTATTTACTTTTAAGATCAAATCTCCACCGTTAATTAAATCAAGATCTGTCTAACTTAATTGAATTAATAGTGGATATCCAAACCACTAATGTTATCTTAATAATATTTTAATAATATAGAATTTTATTTTTATCCATTATAACCTCACAAAAAGTATAATTCTTGTATTTTTATCGTCGATAATTAAATACAAGATTGTCATCTGATAAAGGAAATTTTCTAAAATTTCTGGATTCGGGTTTAGTAAGATCCCTGTCTCCTTCTTCTAAACAAGATACAAATTTTTCTACACGTAGAAAATTTTTTCATTTTATGGGGACCCACTGGGCCCACGTATACCTCGTGGGGCCCACAAACAATAAAAATTCCAAAATCACACATAAAATCATAAAAATTACAAAACTCACAAATATCAAATCAGTTACGTAAATTAATTAAGACTAAACAAGAAAAATTAATTTACGTAGATTTTTCCTACCAAAATTATTATTTTCTTGACACGAGAGTAAATTACTCAAAACGATCAAATATGCAGACAGAATATTCAAAATAGCTTTACAGTACACAGAAATCACTAAACAGTAGAATTCTGTTAACTGTCAAGATTATTGTTTAATACATAGGAAGTTTGGGGTGTTACAACTATACTATCACACTTCCTTATGACTTCAAAACCTAGATTTACACTAGCTTCACCCATGTCTTTCATGTGAAATTTAGATGCAAGAAAATATTTTGTTTGATGCACCATGTCATGGCTAGTACCAAAAATTAGCATGTCATCCACATATAGACAAATAATCACACATTCATCATTTACTAATTTTGTATATACACATTTATCAACTTCAACAAAATAAAAATCATCACAAATTAAAGTTTGATCAAACTTTTCATGCCACTGTTTAGGTGCTTGTTTTAGACCATATAAAGATTTGAGAAGCTTACATACTGTATTTTCTTGTCCAGGAACTACACACCCCTCAAGTTATACCATGTAAATTTCTTCTTCTAAATCACCATTTAAAAAGGTTGTTTTAACATCCATTTGGTGAATAATCAAATTATATACAAAGGCTAAAGCAATCAAAACTCGAATAGAAGAAATTCTAGTTACAAAGCAAAGGTATCAAAAAAATCAACATTTTGTTTTTGAGTAAAACCTTTTGCTACTAATCTAGCCTTATATTTTTCAATTGATCTGTCGGGGTTATATTTCCTTTTGAAAATCCATTTGTAACCAATTGGTTTTGCTCCAAGAGGTAAATCTACCAAAACCCAAGTATTACATTTTGTAATTGAATCAATTTCAGATTTAATGACTTTTTTCCAAAAAGGTGCAACAATTGAAGAAAAAGCTTCAGAAACAGTTAAAGGGTCATCATCAACAAGATATGTGTAAAAATCATTTCCAAATGAAGTTTCTTTTCTTTGTCTTTTACTTCTTCTCAAATCCTCATATAAATCACCAGATAAATTTGGAACTTCAGAAATATTTTCTAATTTTAAGGGAAAAACATGTTCAAAAAATTCAGTATTTTTTGTCTCAATTATAGACTTGCAATCAAGCACATCACTTTTTAAAACTAAAAATCTATATGCAACACTATGATCAACATACCTAATAAACATACAATCTGAAGTCTTAAAACCTATTTTCCTCTTTTTAGGTTCAGGTAACATCACTTTAGCTTAACATGTAACACCCTGAAAATTGTTTGTTACATGATAAATATTCATTTCATAATATTTGTGATTTTTGTGAATTCTTGTGGATTTTTCTGAAAATGTTGATTATTTTAATATATTTCTCGATTTGCTTGCACACTGAGTGGAGTCAGGAAAATAAAATATTTTCCCCGAGGATGGAAAACCTTGGACTGTGGAAACTGATGGAGACCAAGGAAGCCCAAGTGGCAGCCCAACGGGCCCAATGCCCAAAGATGCACTACGAGGACTTGGAGGCCCAATGACAAGGTCAAGAGCTAAGAAGGCTAAGGAGGATTTGGACAAAGAAGTCAACCACTTTCTCTCACTCAAGCCCATTCCAGAAGAAGGAGCACTCAAGATTGTCCAAATGATCCAAGTGGATGAAGGGCCCAATGTGGGGGCATGATTTCTTCTTAGTCAATTTTATTTAATTATGTATTTGAACCTTTTAATTTTTCTCAGTTTTGATTCTTATTTTCTTTTTGGGATAATTTTGTAATAAGGGCCTATTGTTTGAGCTTAACTTGCGCATAGCAGAGCTAGGGATAGGTGTTGCCTTCTAATTGGGCCTGAGCCATATTTGCGCTAGGGTTAAGATTAAAAATGCGCTAGCTTGCTGCCTCCTTTAGCTAGACCTAGCCGCATACCTAATGCCTATAAATAGGCTTGTGTTAACTGCATTTGACACTTTTGAATTTGAGAATATTATTGCACTCCTTTGTGAGTTTTGAGAGCTTAGTTCTCTTGGGGTTCTTGGAAGACCCATCTTGGTTCTTATCAAAGGTTTCCTTACCTTTGTGGCGCATCTTCGCTTGACTTATCACTCTCCAAGAGTGTGGCATCTTCTTCCTTCCATTCCTTGTGTTTTTCCATCTTTTCCATTTTTTACTATTTATAATACTGTTCATGACACTGTTCATATTACTATTCACCCTTCATTGTTTAATTCTTTAAAACACGAAATCAACTCAAGGACGATCTGTAAAAACAATATGCATCCAACTTGGATCATATCATGTGGTATCTAGAGCCCGAATCCTATAGTTGATAGAGTTCTTGTATTTTTTGTACTTGTTCTTATTGTTTTCCAAACATCAAGCACCATTGCTTGAATGTTATAATTGTACAGAACCTTGATCATCATTGATCTTTGCCATTCCTAAGAATTGGCAGCATTCTTTACTTTCTGTTCTTTACTTTTTTCCATTTAAATTACAGTCCTTTTATTTTCTGCCTTTAGTTTCTGTTCTTTAATTTCTATGCAATATTTACAGCTTTAATCTTATAAACTCTATATCCATTGCTGTTACATGTTTTATAGCACCATAATTTGAAAGGAAGTTCCTAAATACACAATTGGGCATAATAACATTTGGAACTAAAATTGTAAGAATCAATTTTTTTTAAGTACAAAAAGAGAATAAGGGCGTGAAAAATAAAAAAAAAGGAAAAACAAGTCTATTACAAAAAAAAAAAGAGACTGCCCTTGCACTTAAGCAAGATTAAGTTTGAATGCCTTGTGAATTTCATTAAGCGGTGTTATTCTACATACCTTGCGCATTTCTTTTTTCTTCTTATTTCTTTTGAGTTTTATCTTTTTTTTAATTAGCTTTTCTTGCTTGTCTTTTAAATTCCTTTGAGTTTTGTCTAGAGTCTCATCCTTTCTTCAACTTCTGAGTGCTTACTCTTGTGAGAACTGCTACTTTTGTAAAAGCTTTTGATAATTGAAACGCGAGAGGGTTCATTTAAGAACTTGCAAAGAGGACTTGAGTGGTAAAAGGCAAGAGCGTTTTCATTAAACAAAAGTCTAATTATGTGAAACACGAGTGGAATCAATCTAAGAGTGTATACACGTGAGAAGAGTGGTAAGGGCCTTTCAATCTTGAATTATTCTTATTACTTGTGCAAATATGAGTGAAGGAAGTACACCCCCATCCCCTAGGACTGTAAACCTTTTGCAAGCCTTAGCTAAAGAACTAGAGAAGTTTAGGGTGGAGATAAACACAAGACTCGATAATGAAAGGAGGAGAGACTTTCAACATGAAGTCTCACATGAAGATGAAGATACCTATGATTCGAGTAGGGAAAGGAGGACTAGGAGGAACCATGATAGAAGAAGGAGGCATGAGAGGAGTGAAAGGAGTTATGAAAGGAGGAATAGGAGGAATAGGAATGATGAAAGAGGAGGAGACCTAGGAGGAGTAAAGACCCAAGTACCTTCTTTCCAAGGAAAGAATGACCCTGAAGCCTACTTAGAATGGGAAACCAAGGTAGAACAAATCTTTTCCTATCACCATTACAATGAAGAAAGGAAGGTGAAGGTGGCTGCCCTAGACCAAATCTTTTCCTGTACACACAGAACATTACATATTGAGTATGCCAATACTCAATATCATGCAACTGTATAACAGTGACTACTAACATTCAGCCTATGGCAAGCCATGCATTCCTTTCCCATCATCTCAATCAAGAGACAAGAAAATGCACAACATACAAAATTCTAATATGCCTAAACATATCAAGTCCATACCCCGGCTCAACAGGATAAACTGCTCTGATACCACCTAAGTGTAACGCCCCTAGATATAGTAACCACAGCACAATCGACATTACACTACAGTTACTAATTAAGGGCATGTCACAGTTTCAGTTACAGTAATTTCAAAGTTCAAGTTATTTCCATTATGCATAAATAGAAAATACGAGCCTCGAATGAAACATAATTAGTACCCCACCATTTTATACACAACCATAGAAATAAAAACATATTCCATATATATGTATTAAGGTTATCTTTAACACAAGTCACTGATAACACAAAGTATAATGCTTACATAGTCAAACAGTATACAGCGAGAGCAAAACACTAAAGGGGAAAAGTAGTAATCCTTGGGATAGGCACCACTAGCAGACAAAGTCGCAACCCTATATGTACGTGACGCTCGGTGTCCCAGCCGACACGACAGGCATCAATGCCCTCACGAAGTTGCAATTGTACGTAACCGAAGGGATCCCGTCCAGATGCCAAATCGAGAATAACGAATCGTCCCAATCCAAACAGCAAAGGTGTGGCCCCTCGTCTTCTTCCTCACGATCTTTTCTATATATATATATATATATATATATATATATATATATATATATATATATATATATATATATGTAAGTACAAGAATACAAGAAAGAGATGAGATATCTTACTTACATTACCAATTATGGCAGCAACAAAATTAAACAGCGTAGGATGCCCAAATAACAACACAACACATACTTTTATTAACAGTAGCAGTAAAAATAAGAATTTAGATAGAAACAACAATAACATCTCAGACAATGAACAATAAGGCAATTCAAATAATCATAACTTCATTTAAAGCAATAATCCAATCACAGTAATAACTAAAATTAATAGTAAAAGCAGATCAATAATAAAGAGCAATAAAAGTTATCAGTATTCTAATAGTCAATAGTTCAAGCAATCATGTAACACCCTTATGGGGATGTCATATTTATGAAATAAAACCAAATAAAGATAAATAAAATCTATCCAAGTTGTAAAACATTTGTTACATAGTAATACGGGTTGTAAAATTTTTCCAGTTAAACAAAATATTACGAAATAAAATAACATAGAACATAAAAATAAACAAACTGTCATCACACATAATATACATATATTTTTGTTTTAAGTTATACAAATAATTTACAACTATAAATATTTAAACCAACACAGTAAACAAAGTAGTAAGAAGTCTATATATACAAAACGCCGACGCGCCTAAGTATGCATCACAGAACTCTAACCCTCTGAAGGATCACTCTGATGTGTGTGAAACAACATCATATTTTGTTCATGTGTTTGCATGCATTTTATACATTCTAGGCATTTTAGTTTCCCTTTTTGTTTGTTTTTCCCTTTAGTTCGGATAACTGCGGTGTTTTTGGTGTTGTTGTGCAGGATTGGTGCTTAATTGGCCTTTAAATGGATGGAAAGCTTGCACAATTGAAGTTGGAGCTTAAAGGGTAGCAAATTGGGACAAAAAGCTCATTCCAGAGAGTTCCACGGCTGCGTGGTCTGAACCACGGCCATGGATCGAGCAACCGCGTGAAAAGCAAAAAAAGGGAGTTTCCCGGAACCAACCACGGCCTGGCCGTGGTGGCCACCACGGCCGTGGTTGAGAGACAAAGATAAAAATCATGAACCCCGGAACCAACCACGGCCGGGCCGTGGTGGCCCCTGCACCCGTGGTTCGGGGTGCGTGTCAGATGTTTAAGTCCGTTTTTCTCTTTTCTTATGGGCTTGAACCAGTTTTAACCCATGGGGTATATATAGATGTTCTGAAGACAACATTAGGGTTCGAATTTGGTTTTGGGGAAGGCACATTGGAGGCTCTTGATCTTCATCTTCCTCTCTTCTCTCATGGATTACGGGTTTGGATGTTCTAGAACATGATTTCTGGTTTCTTCTTCTCCATGTCTGAGTAGTTCCCTTTTGTTTCTAGGATTGGGCAATGCCCTTTGATACATTGATAATGATTAATTGATATTGTTTACCCCTTTTATTAATCTTGAATGTTGTTGATTCAATCCTTATTGCGATTATTCATGTGAATTTGTTGGCCACTTATTTGCATCTCATAGATATCTAAAGACGTACTGAAAGGTGAACCTAGGTGTTAGAACTATAAGAATTGAACTTAAGGTTTAAATCACGAGAGTAGGTTTAGCCTTTCGAGGATTAATGAATTACCAAAAAGCGTAATGGGTTCAATTTAGATTCAATTACCACGAGAGTAGGAATTGGTTTAATTGGGCACGGTTCTTGTATCTTGAAAGGGAACATTAACTAATTTGGGGTAATTCACCTTCAATTAAATTTCAAGTGTTAATAAGAGGATTGTCAATTAGGAGTCTTGTATCATTGTGGTTAACCCCAATCCTGGAAGCTTTCTTAAATCTGAAATCTTTTCTCAACAATTTGCTATTTTTATTCTCAATTTTGCGTCTTAACTTTATTTATTTAATTGTTTGGTTTCTACGTTCTTGTTCAACAATTATATTCTCTTTTGTTTAATTTAATTGAATTAATTAGTTAATTGGTATTCATAAACATAGTCCCTGTGGATTCGATATTTTATTACTTGGCGACGAAACCGTACACTTGCGGATTTCACCCCAACCACACTCTCAGATGAAACTTCAGGTGATAAGTATCCAGGATGCCTCGACCATCTACGGACTCTAGTCTGTGTTGTTGACACTCTGCTAATCTCACTAGGCGCATCAAACATACCACCCCAATGACGCCTAAGAGATAGCGGTAGCTCTACATGTAAATATAATACAGTAGAAAAGATACTCCATCAAACTCTGTACGTATGGTCACAGTCAGACGCCCTACGTACGTAACCGAATCTCTATCCTCTCGCAGTCGCCAGGCTTCAGGGCCTCGATGAAAGTCCAACCTCATGAAACCAAAGAATCCTGGTAGCGTCATACTCACTCAATCAATCCAATGGGTATGGATGATCGGATGGTTCTTGGTCGTCGAATTGATCTTCGGCTTGTTGCTGCTCCTCGTCCTCGGGATATACACACTCAAGAGGTTATTCCTCTTCCTCAAACTCTTCTTTTAAAACATAATTTAAAATACAAAAAACAAAACATGTATAATAAAGAGGTAAGACAATCTATATCACCACAAACATGGTAAATAAGAAAACGACAATACAACAGATATAGCAATTCATACAATATAACATACCATAACAGCATAATTAATAATATAAAGTAACACAGAAATTAAGTGTAATAGCATCACATAATGTCACAGATAAAATGGTACAGATAAAATAGTGCAGATAATAATATTATAATGCACAACACATAACTCATATGTAATGCGACTCAACCCTACTCCATGGAGCTACAACCACAGACATCAGAGAGAATGACCTGTAAGTTCTATTAGTACCTTAGGCTGCCCAACCAACTATTGCACTGTCTCACATTGTGTCTATAGCCCACTGTCCAAAATATCGTTGTGTAGTACACAATCCATACATCATGTAACTACAGACATTGTACTAGCATAGTTCTTACAAGATCTTGATTAAGTATAGTGCGTGTCGAGATCACTAGTGTGTAGCCAGTTACCACGGCCTAGAGGAGCGACCAACTGTCCACATGTGGAATAATCCGCACACTAATGCCTCCAAGTCCATAAAGAAATGAACCACACTACGCTTATCACACCGACAACATGATGTAATTCATCTCATCAATCAAATCACCAATTATCAATCAAATTGGCAAAACTCAATGCATGACCAAAACCAATATACCCTCAATCTCAAATAATTATCAAAACGCCCTCAAACAACAAACGCAGTACGTCCCACTTGACAGTACTGTTCCTTAATCTGTCCGGGTCCACCACTTTGGCCCGATAGTAAAACTTCCTATTTTTGTTAATCGCGTAGAAATTTTATCGCGTTTTCACAATTTCATCGTTTTTACAAATGTTTTTAAATCGCGTAAATATATTTTACTGTTTTTAAAATCGCGTACTATTTTTAAATCATTTTCTCAATCCCGTAAGATTTTTAAATCATTTTCTTGTCCAAATTCCTTAAAAATTACTATTTAAATAAACAGAAATAATATTTAATATGTTTGAGTTACGTCAAATATTTTTCCATACCGTATACAATATATTGGATATCTTTTCTATCTTATTTGTCCATTTTTAACAAAAATTGATAGTATTTTGCTTTGAAAATCTATAACAATGGTTTTCTAAATTTTTCTATTAAGATTTCTCTTGATTATATTACAACCATCTAATTATACTTTTGAAAACTACTAACGGGCTTCAAAACATAAAGTGAGCTCTACGTTAGAAATTTTACAAAAGCTACTGTATTTTCTTCTAAACATTAAAATCATTAGTTTTAACTTGTTTAACTTAATCTAATCATTTTTATTCCTCTAAACTCATTGTAATAGAATTCCTTTTGGCATTATTCCTTAACCTTGATTGAAAATAATTTTAGAAATCAAAACATTCAACTTAGGCATGTTGGCCGAAAGACACAAAATTGCCATTTGATCTTCAAATTCATTTTTCTTATTCTAAATCATGTTGTATCTTGTCATTTTACCTAAGTCAATTAAATCACTGTTTTAGAAAATTGTGGAGAACATTTTGGTTCCTATTTTGTGTTGAGGTCGTAAGCCTTGGATTTGTGCTCTTTGGAACACACATGTAAACCTTGCCTATTATTCACATCCTACTACTTATTCATGCATTTCTAACACACACAATATATTCAAAGCTTGTAGACATGCATATCAATACAAATCATAACCAAGAAGACTATAACAACAAGCACACAAATGAATCCTTATGGATTCTACAATCACAAACAACTCCATTTTCTTATCACCACCCAAGGATGATATGATTCAAGTCTTCCTCTTACCTTAAGTGAAGCTAAAATCTCTTTCACTCTTTTCTAAGGGTTTCGGTTTCACCCTCCAGAGACACCTATCAAGCTTAAATAATTTCTACAAGTTACTAACATGAAAGAAAGCTTAAACCATGGATCAATCATGGCTTAGAACCTTGAAAAAGAATTTAGAAAATGAAAAACAAGAAATTTCACCTTCAAGGTAGAATCTCCAAAGTAGTTTTTCAAGCTTTAGATGATGGATTTTGCAAGAACTCTCAACTAGAGATGTTCTTAGAATTGTGTTTAGGTTTAGAAAAGTAGGTTGGATAAAATTTTGGGTGGATGGATGGTGACTTAGGGTTGTTGGCCGAATGGTGCACAAAGAAGACAACAATAGTGTTTTGTGTTTTTGGAAGAGAGAGAAGAGAGAAAATGTTAGAGAATGAAGTGATTTTTTGCTCTTCCAAGTGATGCATGGCCGTGGAGTTCAATGCAAAGGAGGTGTCCACTTGGTTGGCTTCATCCAAGCCTTAGAAATGATCAATGGTGAGAATTAAAACTTGGTCTCCAAGCTTAGCTCTCATTGGTGCATGCAAACCTAGTCATGCAATGACTATGCATGGTCTTGAAGCTTCTTGGCTTGCCTTGGTGTGCTTTGGCCGAATGCCCTAAGGAGAAAGCTACTAAGTTTGCTTCTTCTTAACTCATCTAGTTACGCTTAAGTTAAATAATTTACTTACTTGTCTAACTAGTTAATTACTTAGGTTAACTTCGTTAGCTTTATGCTTATAGATTTTTATTAACTTAGATATCAACTAGCTAGTTAACTAGGTTATTATCACTTAGTTACTTAACAAGCTTTCTAACTAATTTAGTTAGGTTTCAAACTAACTAGCTTAGGTTTTCTAATTACAAACTAATTAGTCTAACCACTTTTTTTGACCTCTTCCTATTGGTTGGAAATTGTCAAGCTTACTTCGTTGACTCACTCTTATTGGCTTAGAAATTCCTCTAGCCAAAACCATTGACTATTTCTCTAAACGTGGGTCCCACAAGACATTTCCGGGTCTACTGTCATTTATTTGTATTGCCTAATAAAATAATATTATAATAATATAAAATTATTTTATTTGACATTAAATCTTAAAAATTAAAAGATTAATAACAGTATTATTCAGAATTGGGTTTAGTAAGATCCCCCAACTCCGAATAATTAAAATAAGATTTCCCCGACCCGAAAATTATTATTTTACTGACCTGGAGCAAATCACACAAAAAGTTCAAATAAAATCACAAACAGTAAAATAAAACTGTATTTCATACAGAAAAATAACAAACAGTACAAAAAGGACATAACGATCATTTATCCTAAAGTTTGGGGTGTTACAAATCACATAATTATTACGGTAATAATAACAGATATTTTCCACAGTTATGGATGCTCATGCTCAATGATTTATGAGTCCAACAGTTCATAATGCGAATGGTACCCAATTCTTACTCCATGGAGCTAGACATAAACATTTTCGGAGTGAATGATCAAGGAGTTATGTCAGTATCTCGTTAGCCTTAAAATCAGTGTGCTACATCTCATAAAATAGTTGCGCAAATGGCTTATACATGGCACCTCAACAGTTGATCGCGATATAGGATAGAGTCTCGGTCCGGATCGTCGGTGTGTTTGCATCGGTCTATCCCACGGCCCTAGTAGAGCTACCATTGTCTATTGTGAGACACCCACACCTCGACACCCCCAGGGTCAACAACATATGATACCTACGCTTAGTCTATTCGTACCCGCACATAGGTGTTATTCAACTCCTAGGTAGCTTGACCTTTCGAACAATGTCCAACGGACAACACATATGCATGACGACACAATGTCCAATCATGCATGTTTATCAATGATGCATTCATCATAAAGTATACCACCATGGCATATATATCCATTTTCAATATTAACATATCATAATTTCATCAAGAACTTGGTCCCACATAGGAACTCATAATTGCATCAACCAACTCTTAATATCAATACATATACATGCCCATTGTTCCACACATACCACAATTTCCATGTTATGGATCTAAAAATTCCCTTTTCAAAATCATTTCTCCCTCATTGGTTTGGATATATATAATCCTGTTGCATTTAAGTGAAATAAAATCCTTGAATCTGGGGTTTAAGATTTATGTTTGAGTTACAAGGGATAAGAAACCATGTTTTCATCATTTTAAGCTCAAAAATCTCTTTTTTGGGTCCTGGTAATCGATTAGATGGATCTGGTAATTGATTACCAGCTTGGCAGATCCTCTGTAATCGATTACATAAGGGATGTAATCGATTACATGGCTTCCCAGAAACCTAATTGTAACTCTAGGAACCTGGTAATCAATTACACGGCTCTAGTAATCGATTACCAACTGAACAGAACCTCTGTAATCAATTACACACAGGATGTAATCAATTACGTGATTCCCAAAAACATGATTTTGTAACTCAGAAACTCGGTAATCGATTACAAATGGTGTGTAATCGATTACCATGCATGAACTTGCATAAAAACAAAGTCTTTAGGTCATTTTAACTCAAACCAAACTAATCAATATCATTTTTAACATTAAGTTAACTCAAATACGTCTTCAGATTATGCAAAGGAAATCAATAAGTCATACAAATCCAACAAAATACACTATCATGAAAAACAACATAACAAGTAGGGAAATCCATACATGGATTCATCAATCAACAACCACACATACAAGACATATCCTTACTACCAAGATTGGTTGAAGAGAATCATCTCCCTCTTACCTAAATGAAGACAATCACAAGGATGCTAGCTCCTTTTTGTTCTTGATTTTCGTTTTCACCTTCAAGAAAACCCTAGGGTGAGCAACTCTTAAAGTGTTCACTCAAATAATGGAAAAATGACTTCTTGGCCACATAGGTGACCAAGAAAATGAAAATGAGAAGAAAATAGAAGAAAGTTGAAGACTTTACCTCAAAAGCTCTAAGCTTTAGCTTCAATGGTGAATAATGGAAGAAGAAGAACCAAAGGATGACCACCAAAGAGAGTAGTAACCTTGAAATGGTAGGAGGAAACAAGGAATGTGATTGGTTTAGCAAACAATGGAGATGATCTCCAATGGGTGTGTGTGTGTCGTGGAGAAGGAAGAAGAAGAGAGGAAGAGAAGAGTGCTTGAAGGAAAATGAGAAGAGAGGAAATGTTTAGAAATGTGAGAGTGAAGAATTAAAAGTGAAGATGTGAATATTGGGCTCCCAAATGGCTTCTGCCGTGGAGTGAGTGGGAAGGGAAGAGAGAGAAATGTGGGATTGTAGGAAATTTCTTGGAAGCTTCCCTTTTTACAAGCTTGAATTTAATTAATCTTCCTTTTGAAAATAAAGCTAATGGATGTGACACAAAGTAGATTTTAAATAATGTGATAAGGTTTTTAATACATGTTATTATTTAGTAGACAATTGTTATAGTTGACCGAAGTCAGTATTAATTTATCTGACAGATAAAATTTACATAACGATTATTATTTTATCTGTTAAAATTTCTCAAAAAACATAAAACCTCGCAAACCGTGTCTGGCCTCTGGTTTAGTAAGATCCCCCGTCGACGTTTCTACAGCTCAAGGTTCTCGGAAAAAATATCTCATTTTCCTGGCTCCGCTCAGTGTGCACGTAAAACGAAGAATAATATTAAAATATTTCACTTTCTCAGAAAAATCCAAAAAATTTTCAAAAATCACAAATATTATAAAACGACTATTTATCATGAAATTATTAATTTTTGGGATGTTACAACACTCCCTATCAAACAGAAATTTTGTCCTCGAAATTTTCATTCCTTAGAATAAATATAGATGTTGTTTCTCCAACTTACCTTCTAACTTCTACGTCACACCTCTCTGATACCAGGAATGAAACACCCTAACTAGTGTAATGTCCTTGCCTCAGTGTTACTTTATGCTCCAAACCTTGACCTTTACAAGAAGTGTTTCATAGATCAAATCCTCTCTTAATTGTACTGTGTCCAGTTTGATGACATAGCCGGATCGAGAATAAACTTTCGCAACTATGACACATGGGAAATGTTGTGAAGATCTTGTAAGAAGGGATGACAAAAATTAGTTATGGCTACTAGACTAATCCCAAAAAGAATTTGATATAGCCCGAAGAATTTAGGAGTGAGTTTACTGGTAGCTTAGACAAGATGACACACATTTAGCAGTGTCTCTCTTCATCCCTTGTTACCATTACTTCTGTTTTAGATCTTGAGATATCTTGGTCGCTCAGGAATGTATACTCACTTTACTCCCGTGAGCTCCATTGAAAATTAACTTCTTTAGTTCTGATCCATCTGGCATACAAACCTTACTCGTGAACATTAGGATTCCATCGAATTCCTTCACCGCAACCTGATGCCATGCCTTGTTTTAATAGCCCCTTCATGTCTTGTATAAATTGGTTACTTTTCTACTCCTCTTGGATCTTTCCCAACAAGTCATTCGAAATAGTGACTATATCTAGACATACCTCATCCAGTGTTATTTCCGATGACAACCACCTGTCCTCGAATTACTCTATTAATTCCTTCTTCTTGACCATTATAATAAAGGTATTAGGTAGTTTCCGATTCAAAGCGTCCGCCATGACGTTTACTTTTTCAAGATGACACTAAAGTTAGAAATAATGCTTTTTCAAAATTCCTAGTTACCTCCTCTATCTCATGTCTGGTTCCTTTTTGTTGAATAGATAGTTCAGCCTCTTGAGATTACTATAGGCATTGAACGTTATCCCATACAGAAAGTGTCTCTTTATTCTCAGATCAAATACAACTGCAACTAACTCCATGTCATGTGTTAGGTAATTCTCAATGCACCCTCAATTACCTCGAGGCATAAGTCACAACCTCCCAACTTTGCATGAATATACATCCTAGACCTTGATGTGAAGCATCACAAAACACTTCAATTGTCTCATTGGAATCGGGTAGGATCAAAACTGGCGAGTCTTCGAATGTTCCCTCAATCCTGGGAAAACTTTCTTCACGTGTGTTATCCCATAAAAGTTTTGATTCTCTTCCTGTAAGCTGAGTAAGATGTCCTACTATCTTGGAGGATCTATCGATACTCCTTTGATAACAACCAACTAATCCCACCAGCTATGAATCTTCTTTACGGTCTCCGGTCTTTCCTTTTAAAGAACTGCTTCAATCTTTTATGAATCCACAACAATTCCTCCATTTGGGGATTTCATAATCCAAAACTGATCCTCCTCAAACAAGAATTCGTACTCTGATACCTTGGCATTCACTTCTTTCTCCTTCAAAGTATGGAAAATTATACCAAGGTGTCCGACGTGTCTCACCATCTGTTCGAGAATAGATTAGAATGTCATCATTGATGACAATGATAATTCTGTTCTGGGTAAGGATGGAAGATCCAATCCACGTTATCCATTAATACGACAGGAGCATTTGTTACTCCGAACGGCATTATGAGATATCCATAAGTCCATAGTGCATTCGAAATACTATTTTGGGGAGCATCCTAAAATTCCCACGAATTTAATGATAACCAAAACGTACATCTATCTTGGAGAGAACAACGACTCCCTTCTAATTGATCCATCGAATCGTTCATCTTTCTCCAAGGATACTCCTCCTTGATCGTAATTTTATCCAACTAGTGACAGTTCTTGCAACACCCCAACTTTTAGATAAATGACCGTTTTGTCTTGATTGTACTGTTTTATGTTTTTCTGTATGCTATAAAATTTATTTCACTGTTTCATGTTCATATTTGAGTGTTTTGTGTGATTTACTCCAAGTCAGGAAAATAATAATTTTCGGGCCGGGAAAATCTTATTTTAATTATTTGGAGTTGGGGGATCTTACTAAACCTAATTTCGAGTGATATGATTGTTAATCTTTTAATTTTTAGAATTTAACTGTGCAATAAAATAATTTTATATTATTATAATATTATTTTATTTGACAGTACCTACTATCTCAAAAACAGTAGAAATCTGCTCTAAAACGACCATGGACTCGGAAAAGTCTATGGGACCCGCTTTTAGTGAAGCAGTCAACATTTCTGGCTAGACTAAATTTTAAGCTAATAGGAACAAGTCAACGATGTAGGCTTGAAATTTCTAGACTAATAGAAAACAAGTCCACAAAAGTGATTAGACTTGTTGAGATCAAACTAGAAAGCTTAACTAAGTTAGTTTAAAACCTAACTAAGTTAGCATAGAAAGCTTTTTAAGTAACTAAATGAAGTAACCTAGTTAGTTATCTACTTAGGTCTTAGTTAGAGGAATGATCTCAAAATATCAAGACAAACCTAGTTAACCTAAGTAACTATATAGTTAGGTAAGTAACTAAACAAATTAATCAAATGCACCTAAATGTAACTAGAAGACCAAATGGATCACAAACTTGGTTTGTTCTCCTTAGGGCCATTCGGCCAAGAGCTTTCAAGAAGCTTCAAGAAGAGCTTAGTCACTTAGTGACTAGGTTTTCATGCACCAATGAAAGACAAGCTTGGAGGCAAAGCTTTGCATAGCAACCCTTGATCACATCTAAGGCTATTAAGTGGTCTTGGAAGGTCAACAAAGGAGGCATCTCCTTTGAAGGAGCTCTACGGCCATGCATTAGGAAAAGGAGACCATTTTGCTCCTCATTCTTATTTCTTACTATCACTAAACTTACATTTTCTCTCTTCTAAAACAAAAATCACCATTGTTGTTTTCTTGGAAGACCATTCGGCCAACAACCCTACACCACCATCCAACCATCTAAAATTTCATCCAACCTTATTTCTCAACTCTAAACACCATTCTAAGAACATCTCTAGTTGAGAGTTCTTCCAAAATCTTTCATCTTAAGCTTGGAAAATTACTTTGGAGACTTTTCCTATAAGGTGAAATTCCTTGTTTTTCACTTCTAACTTCATTTCTAAGGTTCTAAGCCATGATTGACCCATGGTTTGTATTTTCTCCTATAGTTATAACTCTTTAAAATTGTTTAAGGTTGCTAGGATTTCTTTGGAGGAAGTCACAAAATCAACTAGGAGAAGGAGTAAAAGGTTTTATCTTCCTATAAGGTAAGAGGGAGATTTGATCTCATCAACCATGTGTGATGATGAGAAAATGGATTGTATGTGTGTGAAGAATCCATAAGGATTCACTTGTTTGATTGTTTAAATGCTTTCCTATTTGTGTTTGATATTGTTTGTATGCATGTCTATAAGCTTTAAAATATATTGTATGTGTTGATATATGCATGATTATTAATTAGGATGTGAATAATATGTAGGGTTTGCATGAGTGTTCCAAAGAACACAACCATGGAGCTTTCGGCTTCAACAAGAAAAGAGAACCAAAATGTTCTCAACTGTTTTCTAAAGGAAGGAATTAATGGAATTAGGTAAATTGATGAATTCCAAAATGATTTTGAAAATGGAAATTGATCCAAAGATCAAATGCCAAGGTTTTGCTAAATTCGGCCAACATGCCTTCTAAATGTGTAATCAATCCAAAAATTTGTTTTCTAAGGGTAGATTAGATGTTTAACTTAAAAAGAATACATTTGCAATGGATTTTTAAGATTTAAAGAAGTAAACTAATTATTATTAGAAATATAGTATAAGAGAGAAATGAACAAAACTCTTGAAAAATACTTATCTTTGAGTTTTAAAGTATAATGACAATTTTCAAAGTCTATTTTGTGGTAATAGACTAAACAAAAGAATTTTTAAAGGAAAAACATAGAAAACACCTTTTTAATGGATTTTATAGACAAAATGCTGTCAAAATTTATTAGAAACAGACAAATAAAAGAGAACATTTAATAATATATTTATAACATAAGGAAAATATTCTACGTAGTTTAAAAGTATGAAAAATAGCTTACCCAG
Source organism: Ormosia emarginata (assembly GCA_029884605.1). Classification (NCBI taxonomy): domain Eukaryota; kingdom Viridiplantae; phylum Streptophyta; class Magnoliopsida; order Fabales; family Fabaceae; genus Ormosia; species Ormosia emarginata. The sequence continues at coordinate 13,578,883 of JAQQTP010000079.1, read as the reverse complement.
TTTTAAAATAGAGATTTTAAAGCTCTTCGAGTAAGAAAACGATTTAAAATTCTTACGCGATTAAGAAAACGATTTAAAAACACTACGCGATTTTAAAAATAGTAAAATATATTTACACAATTTAAAAACATTTGTAAAGCGACGTGATTATGAAAACGCTATAAAATTTCTATGTGATTAATGGAAACAGTGAGTTTTGCTGTCGGGCTAAAGTGGTGGACCCGGACATGTTGAGACATGGTACTGTCAAGTGGTGACGTATTATATATTGGAATTTTTGAGGTTGAGGGTGTTTTTGTAAATATGATAAAATTTTGAGACTAAGGGTAATTTGATAATTATTGTTCTTATTCATGCATTGAGTTGTGCCAATTTGGTTGATATTGACGATTGATTGACGAGATGAATTACATCGTGTTGTCGGTGTGATAAGCATAGTGTGGTTCATCTTGTGTGGACTTGGAGGCATTAGTGTGCGGAGTATTCCACATGTGGATAGTTGGTCGCTCCTCTGGGTCATGGTAACTAGCAACACACTAATGATCTCAACACGCACTATACTTAATCAAGATCTTGGGAAGACTGTTTAGTACAATGCCTGTAGTGCACGATGTGTTTGGATTGTGTACTATTACACTACGTTGGACAGTGGGCTATAGACACAACGTTTGACAGTGTAATAGTTTGATTGGGCAACCTGAGGTACTGATCGTTCTCTTCGGGTCATTATCTCTGATGTCTGTGTCTAGCTCCATGGAGTAGGAATGAGTTATATTGCATTTGCATTTATGTCATGCATCATAACATTATTATTTGTGATATTATTTGATATATTGAAGTGTATGGTTATTTATGATACTGTGGTATGCCATTCTTATGTTTTAGTGTGCTATTATCTATGATGTTATGGTATGCTTTATTGTATTAAACTGTGATATCTGTTGTATTGTCGTTTTCTTATTTGCTATACTGGTATTGATGTAGATTGTCTCACCTCTTTATTTGTATGTGTTTCTGTATTATTATTTTATTCTTGTAAAGAGTTTGAGGAAGAGGTGGAGGAACAACCTCTAGAGATTTTGTATCCCAAAGATCAGCAGACAGACGATTAGCTTGACAAGGGCGAGCTGTCCGATCATCCCTACCATTTAGATTGATCTTGTTGTGATGGCGTTGCCGGGATTTCTTGGTTTCGTGAGACTTGAGTTTCACGGAGGTTCGGAGGCCTGGCGACTGCGAGAGGATCGAGGATCGGTGATTTACTTAGGACGTCTGACTGTGTCCCTACGTGGAGAGTTTGATGCTGAGCCTGTCTTTACTACGACCTTGTATCTACATCTGGAGATGCCTTTGGATCTGAGGCGTCACTAGGGAGGACTTTTTCGTGTTCCCAGTGAGATCAGTATAGTGTCAACAGCACAGACTCCTGTCCATAGAGCTGTGAGACATCTTGGATTCCAGTCACCCGAGGTTTCCTCTGAGAGTGATCTTTCGAAGGGTTAGGAATCTATGATGTGCACTTGGGCACTTTATATTGTTGTACTGTATATTAACTCTTTACTGCTTTGTTTAAATATTTTGTAGTTATAAATTATTCGTGTAACTTAAGATAAAATCATATGTAGATTATCTGTGTGATAACAGTTTGCTTTATTTTATGTTCCATGTTATCCTATTTAACGATATCCAGTATAAAAAGGAAAAATTTTATAACTCATATTAACTATGTATCAAATGTTTTATAACTTGGGTAGTATTTTATTTATTTTTATTTTATTGCATCATAAATGTGGCATCCCCACAAGGGTGTTACAGTCCTTATCTCACCGAGAAGTTCCATTCTTCTCCTTAACTGATAGCACTGTAGCTCATCGAAAAAAAAAATCATTGATTATGATAGCGACAATCATATTTCTTTTTCTTTTGTTCTCCACAAAAGGTAACACGTATCCTTGGAGTTCTTTTCCCTCACAAGGCTCTAACCTTGTTGGCCGTTACAAATTCAAAAGTTTTGGTTTCGAAAACCACTAAGGTTTTCATCAGGACGATCTAGTAGGAAACGACTAGAAAATAATTAACCAATTCCTGAAATCATAAACCCTAATAGGTATAGCTTTAGGTATGCAAGTCAGATCAACAAAAGATTCGACTTTTAGTAGAACAAGATGAAGTCAACAAACTTGATTGTCAACAACAAATCTTGGTAATAGAGATAAAAGTAACTGGGTCAATGTCAATGAAAATACAGATGAATCCAAATGATCCATACAGTTACAAATTGTCAAAGGAAGGGTTACCCCCAGAATTATACAGCACGATTACGGGATCGTCAATTGAGGCACAATTTCCATTGTTTAGATCTTCCAACTTAGAGGTCTCAGCACCTCCCAGGGTGTAAATTCTGGCTTCTGCTTGTGGTTCCATAGCCCTTGCAGCATCGACTGAAGAACTTGCCTTCACTTGGTTGCAGTTACGAGAAACATGTCCAGACTTTCCACATTTAAAGCAGATGATTCCTGCAATTGTACAATTCCTGGTTAGGTGCTCCTTTCCGCACTTGAGACAGACTATCCTCTTGGTCTCACATTCCTTCGCTGAGTGGTTCTTTTCGCATTTCTTACATTTTAGAAAGGGTGTCGAGGTCTGATTGGATCCACTACCAATAGCACTTTCCCCATGCGTTGGATGTGGCTATCGCTTTCCTGACAATTGGGAGTATGGTTTCCGCTTGAATTGATTAGCCTTCCTATTACTCCTCCTTTGGTATTTAAGCAGTCCAAGGTTATCCCAAGTCTGACTTTCCTTCAACAGATTCAGAACCTTAACCTCTAATTCTCGCGGTTGGGCAGCCTTCTGATTTTGGTGAGTTGTCACATCAACCATCCTCTGCATTTCCTCTTCAGTCGCAGTCATGCTTCCATTGTCTTGTTCCGCGCCCATATTCGTACGTCTACCACGAGCCATCGATTTTCTTCGGAGACAGACAAAACATGACACAACAAAACAAACGTAATTATTTCAAACAATATTGTCTCATTTCGGAAACCAAACACAAAGAATCGCACATTTCAAACAAGATAAATCCAATCTACAAATCCTAACGGTCTCCAACTCGAGCTTCTTCATTCTGCCTCCTATGGTGTAACCTCTTGCAAGTCGTCAACCCCTAACAGCTTCTCAAACCAAACTTACACCAGTTATTTCTTTCTCTAGAAGATCGATTTTCCAAAACCTCTTGATCTTCTCACAAAAGAGTTCCTATTTTCCTAGTACAGTACGTCTAGGTGAAGTCATAGTTTCCTGCACATACAGAACAATACATATTGAGTAGGTCAATCCTAAATATCATGCAACTGTATAACAATGGCGACTAACATTCAGCCTATGGCAAACCATGCATTCCTTTCCCATCATCTCAATCAAGAGACAAGGAAATGCACAACATACAAAATTCTAATATGCCTAAACATAGCAAGTCCATACCCCGGCTCAACAGGATGAACTGCTCTGATACCACCTAATTGTAACACCCCTAAATATAGTAACCACAGCAAAATCGGCATCATACCACAGTTACTAATTAAGGGCATGTCACAGTTTCAGTTATAGTAATTTCAAAGTTCAAGTTATTTCCATTATGCATAAATAGAAAATAGGAGCCATGAATGAAACATAATTAGTACCCCACCATTTTATACACAACCACAGAAATAAAAACATATTCCATATATATGTATTAAGGTAATCTTTAACACAAGTCACTGATAACACAAAGGATAATGCTTACATAGCCAAACAGAATACAACGAGAACAAAACACTAAAGGAAAAAATTAGTAATCCTTGGGATAAGCACCACTAGTAGACAAAGCCGCAACCCCATATGTACGTGATGCTCGGTGTCCCAGCCGACACGACAGGCATCAATGCCCTTACAAAGTTGCAATCGTACGTAACCGAAGGGATCCTGTCCAGATGCTAAATCGAGAATAACGAATCGTCCCAATCCAAACAGCAAAGGTGTGGCCCCTCGTCTTCTTCCTCACGATCTTTTATCAAATATATATATATATATATATATATATATATATATATATATATATATATATATATATATATATATAACGAATACAAGAATACAAGAAAGAGGTGAGATATCGTACTTACATTACCAATTATGGCAGCAAGAAAATTAAATGACGCAGGATACCCAAATAACAACACAACACATACTTTTATCAACAGTAGCAGTAAAAATAAGAATTTAGATAGAAACAACAATAACATCTCCGACAATGAACAATAAGGCAATTCAAATAATCATAACTTCATTTAAAGTAATAATCCAATCACAGTAATAATTAATATTAACAGTAAAAGCAGATCAATAATAAAGAGCAATAAAAGTTATCAGTATTCCAACAGTCAACAGTTCAAGTAATCACATAATTATTACGGTAATAATAACAAATATTTTCAATAGTTATGGATGCTCATGCTCAATGATTTATGAGACCAACAGTTCATAATGTGAATGGTACCCAATTCCTACTCCATGGAGCTAGACATAAACATTTTCGGAGTGAATGATCAAGGAGTTATGCCAGTATCTCGTTAGCCTTAAAAATAGTGTGCTTCATCTCATAAAATAGTTGCGCAAATGGCTTATACATGGCACCTCAATAGTTGTTCGTGATATAGGACAACGTCTCAGTCCGGATCGTCGGTGTGTTTGCATCGGTCTATCCCACGGCCCCAGTAGAGCTACCACTATCTATTGTGAGACACCCATACCCCGACGCCCCCAGGGTCAACAACATATGACACCTATGCTTAGTCTATTCGCACCCGCACATAGGTGTTATTCAACTCCTAGGCAACTTGGCCTTTCCAACAATGTCCAACGGACAACACATATGCATGATGACACAATGTCCAATCATGCATGTTTATCAATGATGCACTCATCATAAAGTATACCACCATGTCATATATATCCATTTTCAATATTAACATATCATAATTTCATCAAGAACTTGGTCCTATATAGGAACTCACAATTGCATTAACCAACTCTCAATATCAATACATATACATGTCCATTGTTCCACACATACCACAATTTCCATGTTATGGATCTAAAAATTTCCTTTTCAAAATCATTTCTCCCTCATTGGTTTGGATATATATAATCCTGTCGCATTTAAGTGAAATAAAATCCTTGAATCTGGGGTTTAAGATTCATGTTTGAGTTATAAGGGATAAGAAACCATGTTTTCATCATTTTCAGCTCAAAAATCTCATTTTTAGGTCCTGGTAATCGATTACATGGATCTGGTAATCGATTACCAACTTGGCAGATCCTCTGTAATCGATTACATAAGGGATGTAATTGATTACATGGCTTCCTAGAAACCCGATTGCAACTCCAAGAACCTGGTAATTGTTGTGTAGATTCCCCAAGCGCACAGGTCGTACAAGTAGTAAAACAAATATCATTCCCACGAGGATCATTTGAATACCAACTCTTACGGCTATTTCGATTGTTTAAGTGAACAAACACAGTAGTGAAATATGAATTAAAATCAAAACAGTAAATAAAGCAAATAAATCAAGAAAGAGTGAGATTTAACAATGTTACCAAGTGGCCTCAATACTCAAGAGGGGGGTAAATTGAGTATATAAAATATTTTCGAAAATCTTTCACAAAACGTTAGATTGACAATTTTCGTTGAAGCTATTGGATGATTGAGGTGAATGGATAAGCGAGATTAAATACTTCACTCACAAATAAACAACTCAAGATAGAAAGAATTCAAGCAAAGCAAAATATCGAACTCAACTTAAGCAAATATAATTAAAGCACAAAGTAAAGAGATAGAGTTGAGAGGAACAAACACAAGATTTATCCTGGTTCAGCCACCAATCCACATGTGACCTACGTCCAGTCCTCAAGCAAACCACTCGAGATTTTCCACTAAACTTCAAGCTTGAACGGGTGCTTGAAAACCTTTACACAAAAGAGCACTCAACTCCTTGGGATGCCTCACCCTTGAGCTTGAGCCTCAAACCAGGGATGCCTCACCCTTTTCACTAGAGGGATACCTCACCCTCTTTACAACCTTTGAAGGATGCCTCACCTTCAACAAGGGATACCTCACCCTTTACAAACTTGGAGAGATACCTCACTCTTTTTTTTCTCTAGAGGGATGCCTCACCCCCTTTACAAAGAATCAAAGTGTTTATAAAATAAAAACTCTCACAAGAGTAGATGATACAAATTGAAGCCCTATAATGCTCTTCAAGAATATCTCAACAATATATACAAAAACAGAGCAAAAGTGATTTAAGGATGAATCTCGGATTATAGTGATTGAAAGATGTTTCTCAAGTGTTGTTCAACCACAAATGATGCCCCAAGATGAGTATTTATAAGTTATTGGAACAAAAGAGCCGTTGGGGGCTTTAATGGGCAACATTAAAAGCCAAATAATATAGCCGTTGGGCTTGTTAGAATCTTGTAATCGATTACAGGGTTACGTAATCGATTACATGACAGTTAAAACGTGTTCTTGGCTTTCTGGGTTTATGGTAATCGATTACAAGACTTGTGTAGTCGATTACACGCCTCTCGACTTTACGTAATCGATTACAATATTGATGAATCGATTACATGGCCTTTTTTATCGTGTTCTTGGATTTCTGGGAACATGGTAATCGATTACATGGATCTTGTCAGAATCGATTACAAGTCCTCTGACTTGCTGGTAATCGATTACCAAGAGTGTGTAATTGATTACTTTCCACTTTGAACACATTTTTCAATCTCAATTAAGTCTCTAGGCCATTTTTATCATTTGGGTACTTGAACAAAACAAGATTTGCAAATGTTTACCATAATCCAAGATTAAAATCAACATTTCTTTAAAATATGAATTTTGAAAACAAGTTGATTTATTAATCTTTGAAAAATCATTTGAATATAATTGAGATACCTTGAGAGCATTTCACATTGATGTTCTAAGACCTATATCTAATATACGTCTTTTGATCTTGGTCTTCTTCTCTTGGTCTTGTTCTTTTCCTTTGATCTTGATCTTCATCTTGACTTTGTTATCATAAAAAACTTATTTGATATGCTTCATGACATAAGCATTCACATTCTCCCCCTTTTTTATGATGACAAAATAAACATTGAAAATAGAGAAATATTTGCATTCATTTATCTATCAGAGATTAAGCGCAACTCTCCCCCGTAATGTATGCATGAGATAGGATAAATGATTTTCATGTAAAAGCACAAAGCTCCCCCGTACACATGCAACATATTTCACTAATCTCTCCCCCGTTGACATTATCAAAAACAACATAAGCATTCAACATTGTATAAACATTTCAGCCCAGCAGGATCAATATCAGAGTATGAACGGTTTAGCACAACAATTTGTGATGCCAATAGCAAATGCATATGAAAATTAAATCTTAGATAATAATTATCATTTATGCCAATAGAATTCAGAGTCATATACAAGAGCAAATGGGGTTAGATAAAGATTAAGCATAAGGAAAGCATCATGAAAAGGCTTGATGGCAAATAAAAAAAAAAGTATAACCCATGAATTTTTGCCTTTTAAAACCTTGTGTAATTGATTACAATGTCTATGTAATCGATTACGCATGTTCTGGATTCCCGGTAATCGATTACATATGTGGTGTAATTGATTACATGCCTTCTGGAATAGTTGTAATCGATTACATTGGAGGTGTAATCGATTACCTGCTTTCTGACTTGGCTTGGAACGCTTGGCAGAGCCTTTGTAATCGATTACAAAGGTGTTGTAATCGATTACCAGTTCACTAAAACTCAGATTTTGCATTTTAAACAAAAAAAGATCAATTTTAAACCTTTCAAATTTGTTCCAAAGCATTCAAAAACAATTTCAAACATCATGTAGGCATATAATCTAGATAGATTGTGATCTGAAACATATGATCATGCGAAAATGCTACTTTTACCAAGAAATACACCCTTTTGATGGATTGGTGAAGTTTTTGAGCTTTTTGAGGGTTTTTGTCATGATGTAGTACCTGCAACATAGCTAAAGGGGAACCTCCAACGCTCAAGTTAGTATTCGATTCTCAATTGATTAAATCAAGGTGGTTGTGCAGTAAAAACACTATATTAAGCAGCAAATAAGTTCATTATGCAGCAGAAATGAGATTATGCGGAAGATTGTGACTTTGTGCCATACAAGTGACAAGTTATGCATCATTTTGCAGAAAATCACAGATTATACAACATATGACACATTGTGCAGAAAATTATGCATCAAAATTGTGTTTCAAGAGTTTAGATGCATGATTGATCCAATATGCCAAGTTCAAAGATGTTTAATATCAAATATGCTATTTCAAACAAGAAATGAACTTATCAAGCATATTATTGCATATAAAGATATTTTCATGATATAAAGCTTAGAGAAATACAATTTTAAAACAAGTTACGGCATAGAATAGATCTCCACTTATCCAAAGATTGCAAGTCCAAGCTTCTTGGAGACAAGGAAGAGAACTTGGAGTAATTTCTGATCTTGTGCTTGCTTCAGCCACTATTGAGATTCCAGAGTCCATTCTTTGGCCTTCAAGCATACCTACAACACACTTTAATTTTTGGCTTTTGGTACCCAAATTCTCTTGGGTCCTTGTGTGTTAGTGTTAGGCAAGGTGCCCTTAGGGATCCAAACCATTTTAGTTCCAATCTTGTTATTGATATTCTTCCTTACATTATAAGTTAATGCACTATGTCTTTTTTTGCCAGAATGAAAACATTTTATAAAAGGACTTGTTGATGAACTTGAGGGAACAAAGAAATTCTTGTAAAGTTTTTGTTGATTTTTGGAATTGTACCCTAAACCAGCCTTTTGAAACACACATTTTTGATTCCCAAGCAATATGTTCAAATTATCTCTTCCAAGGGTAAATTTTGAAAGAGTATTTTTCAAATCTTCAATTTCCTTTTCAAAAGTTTTACATGATGAGCAAGAAATGGATGTAGATGCATTATCAAGTAAAGAACATGTCATGCATGAGGAATTTGCATCAATGAGTCCAAGAGTTTCATTTTTAATTTTAAGTTCCTCAATTTCCTTGTTTAAAATAGAGATTTTGTTTTCAAAAGAGGAAATTGTTTTCTTGGATGATGAAACAAGTTTTGCAAGTCTCATAGATTCATTATGCAATTCTTCAAATGCATCTTGCAATTCATCATATGAAGAAGAAGAATTTGATTCAAAATTTGAGGATGTTACCTCCATGTCATCTTCATCTTCCTCTTCTCCTCTAGCCATGAAACATAGATTGGCTTCTTCATTGTCCGAACTATCGGTTGAATCCATGTCATTATCATCCCAAGCTATGTAGGCTCTTCTTTCTTTCTTTTCCTTTGAGTACCTCTTTTCATACTTCTCCACTTTCCTTTGACAGATTGGGCACTCCATCTTCATGTGACCCAATTCTCCACATTCATAGCATTTAGGAGTGGTTGAAGTTCCTTCCCCTTTGTGATAGGCATTCTTTGAGGGAAAGGAAGGTCTTCCTTGAGCTCTATTCTTTTTGAAGAATCTTCCAAACTTCTTTACTAGTAGGCCAAGATTCTCTTCACTAATTTCCAAGCCATCTCCATCATCATCATCATCATCATTGATCAAAGAGGAGGTGGCCTTAAGAGCAATTCCCTTCTTTTTCTTGTCAAGCTCCTCATTTTGGTTGAGTCTATTCAATTCCAATTCATGTTCTTGAAGCTTGCCAAAAAGTGTGGCCAATGTCATTGTTGCTAGTTTTCTTGATTCCGAAATAGCCGTCACTTTAGGTTGCCAATCCCTGCTCAAACATCTCAACACTTTGTTAATAATATCTTCATTAGGAAAAGTCTTTCCCAATGAAGCAAGATGATTTATAATATGTGTCAAACGTTTTTGCATTTCTTGAATGCTTTCACCTTGGTTCATTCTAAAAAGTTCATACTCATGAGTGAGAGTATTTATCCTTGATCTTTTCACTTCACTAGTACCCTCATGAGTTACTTGTAAGGTGTCCCACATTTCTTGGGCAGATTTACAATTTGAGACTCTAAAAAACTCATCATACCCCAAAGCAGTGGTAATGATGTTTTTGGCTCTCAAATTATATTGGACCTTCTTTTTATCATCATTCGTCCATTCACTTCTTGGTGTATTAATCCTTACACCATTTACAACTTGTGTGGGTACAAAGGGACCATTTTCAACAGCATCCCACACATCCAAGTCAATAGCTTCAATAAAAATTTTCATTCTTTCTTTCCAATAAGCATACTCATCCCCATTGAAAAAGGGAGGTCTATAAAGAGAAGAACTTTCATAAAAATCATTTGAAGAGGCCATCACTTTCTCTTGAAGCTGCTAAGCTCTTTACACAAGAGCCTAGCTCTGATACCACTTGTTACCAAGTGGCCTCAATACTCAAGAGGGGGGGTGAATTGAGTATATAAAATATTTTCGTAAATCTTTCACAAAACGTTTGATTGACAATTTTCGTTGAAGCTATTGGATGATTGAGGTGAATGGATAAGCGAGATTGAATACTTCACTCACAAATAAACAACTCAAGATAGAAAGAATTCAAGCAAAGCAAAATATCGAACTCAACTTAAGCAAATATAATTAAAGCACAAAGTAAAGAGATAGAGTTGAGAGGAACAAACACAAGATTTATCCTAGTTCAGCCACCAATCCACATATGACCTACGTCCAGTCCTCAAGCAAACCACTCGAGATTTTCCACTAAACTTCAAACTTGAACGGGTGCTTGAAAACCTTTACACAAAAGAGCACTCAACTCCTTGGGATGCCTCACCCTTGAGCTTGAGCCTCAAACCAGGGATGCCTCACCCTTTTCACTAGAGGGATACCTCACCCTCTTTACAACCTTTGAAGGATGCCTCACCTTCAACAAGGGATACCTCACCCTTTACAAACTTGGAGAGATACCTCACTCTTTTTTTTCTCTAGAGGGATGCCTCACCCCTTTACAAAGAATCAAAGTGTTTATAAAATGAAAACTCTCACAAGAGTAGATGATACAAATTGAAGCCCTATAATGCTCTTCAAGAATATCTCAACAATATATACAAAAACAGAGCAAAAGTGATTTAAGGATGAATCTCGGATTATAGTGATTGAAAGATGTTTCTCAAGTGTTGTTCAACCACAAATGATGCCCCAAGATGAGTATTTATAAGTTATTGGAACAAAAGAGCCGTTGGGGGCTTTAATGGGCAACATTAAAAGCCAAATAATATAGCCGTTGGGCTTGTCAGAATGCTGGTAATCGATTACAGGGTTCTGGTAATCGATTACATGACAGTTAAAATGTGTTCTTGGCTTTCTGGGTTTGTGGTAATCGATTACAAGACTTGTGTAATCGATTACACGCCCTCTGACTTTCTGGTAATCGATTACAATATTGATGTAATCGATTACATGGCCTTTTTTATCGTGTTCTTAGATTTCTGGGAACATGGTAATCAATTACATGGATGCTGTAATCGATTACAAGTCCTCTGACTTGCTGGTAATCAATTACCAAGAGTGTGTAATCGATTACTTTCCACTTTGAACACATTTTTCAATCCCAATTAAGTCTCTAGGCCATTTTTATCATTTGGGTACTTGGACAAAACAAGATTTGCAAATGTTTACCATAATCCAAGATTGAAATCAACATTTCTTTAAAATATGAACTTTGAAAACAAGTTGATTTATGAGATCTTTGAAAAACCATTTGAATATAATTGAGATACCTTGAGAGCATTTCACATTGATGTTCTAAGACCTATATCTAATATACCTCTTTTGATCTTGGTCTTCTTCTCTTGATCTTGTTCTTTTCCTTTGATCTTGATCTTCATCTTGACTTTGTTATCATCAAAAACTTATTTGATATGCTTCAAGACATAAGCATTCACAAACAAGGATTAAGGGCCTAGGACTGAGAATCCACTACACTACTCCCTATGTTAAATTGCAATATTATCTTTGTTAATTACGTTCTTGAAGGCGATTTATCCAAAATTATTTAAAGACCAATGTCTTGGCACTAAAAACGTGCTAAAACTTCATCAATTCCATTCTCATGACAATTAATCCAAGTTCTAACCCATTAAGATTCTTGACAATCGTTTTACCCTCGAAGGATTTAAGTTTATGTCTAGATCTCAAATCCTAAGTTCAAATCTTAGATCATCAAGTAATTAGATTTCATCTTTCGATCCTTCACCAAAGGCCTAAGATCATGTAAATATGGTGCACAACATACCACAAGCATTAAGAACACTAAGAATTAATCAAGAACAAGAATCACCATTAACAAAGAGTCAAATTAACAATTCAACATAAAGAAATAGAGAGTTTCATCCCAATCCTAGAAAAGAGTTTAGCCACTCATGGCCATTACAGCACAAACAAGAACAAAAAGGAAAGATACAACCATAACTCCAAAGCAAATGAAGAAGATGAAGAAGGGAGCTTCAATGGTTGAATCTTGGTCTTGGTCTTGATCTTGATCTAGCCTCCAATCCTTCTTTCTCTCAAGTTTTTCTGGTTTCTCTGCTCAAAAGAGTCTCAAAAATGACCCAAAAATGTGTTAGCTGCGTCTTGCAGCCTTCCTCTACATATATAGAATCCATCTAATGGGTTTTGGGTACTTTCTCACGCAAAAAAGGACAGGCACGACCGTGCTTGGATTAGGCACGGCCGTGCCTATTACACAAAGTCGCCAAATCTGTCAGAAAACACGTCTAATTTGTCAAAAATGTGTTTTAAAAGTTTTGCAGGGAGACAAAGCCGTGCTTGTCTTAGGCACGGCTGTGCCTAAATTCCAGAAGCTTTAATATAGTTAGACACGGGCGTGTGAGGGTCCAGGATGTGAAATTCCACTTTCAGGGGAGACACGGTCGTGCTTGGATTAGGCACGGCCGTGTATCTTGGAATTTCACAAAGAAGACTTCATGAAAGTTGTAGATCTTTTTCTTAGCTTTCCAAGGACACGAAATTCGCCTCGTTTTGACCTCTGTAGCTCAAGTTATGCTCATTTTACCGTACAAAGGTTAAAAACTCTACGAATCTCAGCTATATAAATTCTGAGCTCAACTCCATTGTAAAGGATTCATCCAAAACTTCATAGAATCATGTTAAAACATCTATTTTGGACCTAAAAACATAGAGAAAAATCAATCATGAGATAACAAGGATAATTAGATTAAATGTGGCATAAATTCCAATATAAATCAATCAAAGCACACATAAATCCACACCAATTAATTATAAGATGTGTATATTTTATCCACACATCAATAATCGATTACACGACTATGGTAATCGATTACCAACTAGACAGAACCTCCATAATCGATTACACACAGGATGTAATCGATAACGTGATTCCTAGAAACATGATTTTGTAACTCAGAAACTCGATAATCAATTACAAATGATGTGTAATCGATTACCATGCATGAACTTGCATAAAAACATTCTTTAGGTCATTTTAACTCAAACCAAACTAATCAATATCATTTTTAACATCAAGTTAACTCAAATACGTCTTCAGATTTTGTAAAGGAAATCAATAAGTCATACAAATCCAACAAAATACAATATCATGAAAAACAACATAACAAGGAGGGAAATCCATACATGGATTCATCAATCAACAACCACACACACAAGAAATTTCCTTACTACCAAGATTGGTTGAAGAGAATCATCTCCCTCTTACCTAAATGAAGACAATCACAAGGATGCTAGCTCCTTTTTGTTCTTGATTTTTGTTTTCACCTTCAAGAAAACCCTAGGGTGAGCAACTCTCAAAGTGTTCAGTCAAATCTTAGAAAAATGACTTCTTGGCCACATAGGTGACCAAGAAAACGAAAATGAGAAGAAAATAGAAGAAAGTTGAAGACTTTACCTCAAAAGCTCCAAGCTTTAGCTTCAATGGTGAATAATGGAAGAAGAAGAACCAAAGGATGACCACCAAAGAGAGTAACCTTGAAATGGTGGGAGGAAACAAGGAATGTGATTGGTTTAGCAAACAATGGAGATGGTCTCCAATAGGTGTGTGTGTGTCGTGGAGAAGGAAGAAGAAGAGAGGAAGAGAAGAGTGCTTAAAGGAAAGTGAGAAGAGAAGAAATGTTTAGAAATATGAGAGTGAAGAATTAAAAGTGAGGATGTGAATATTGGGCTCCCAAATGGCTTCTGCCGTGGAGTGAGTGGGAAGGGAAGAGAGAGAAATGTGTGATTGTAGGAAATTTCTTGGAAGCTTCCTTTTTTACAAGCTTGAATTTAATTAATCTTCCTTTTGAAAATAAAGCTAATGGATGTGACACAAAGTAGATTTTAGATAATGTGATAAGGTTTTTAATACATGTTATTATTTAGTAGACAATTGTTACAATTGACCGAAGTCAGTATTAATTTATCTGACAGATAAAATTTACAGAATGATTATTATTTTATCTGTTAAAATTTCTCAAAAAACGTGAAATCTCACAAACCATGTCTGGCCTCGGGTTTAGTAAGATCCCCTATCGACGTTTCCACAGCTCAAGGTTCTCTGGAAAAATATCTCATTTTCTCGACTCCGTTCAGTGTGCACGTAAAATAAGAAATAATATTAAAATATTTTACGTTCTCAGAAAAATCCAAAAAAGTTCTCAAAAATCACAAATATTATAAAACGACTATTTATCATGAAATTATTAATTTTCGGGATGTTACATAAACCGTGAGATAGGAGACATTATGGAGTTGCACAACTATGAAGAGCTTGATGAGTTAGTCCACTAAGCTATAAAGGTAGAACAACAACTCAAAAGAATGGGTGCATGGAAGAAACCTTCTTCTAACCTCAAACCTCCCACTTGGAAGGACAAGGAACCAAAGGAAGACTCCTCTACACAACCCAAGGAAGGTATGACTTCTAAAAACTCTAATGTTTTTCCTTCCACTAATACTTCTTCCTCTTCTTCTAAAAGTAGGAACATCAACTACTTCAAATGCTTGAGGAGTGGATATATAGCCTCTCAATGCCCAAACAAAAGGCCAATGGTGATAAGAGAGGGACACCTCTCTAGTGATTCATGTCCAAATTCCCCTCCCTCAAGTGAAGGAGAAGAAGAATGTGAGACCTATGCTCATGATGACGACTTGCTAATGATAAGGAGACTCTTGGGTAGCCAAGTTATGGCAAGGGACCAAGAGCAAAGGGAAAACATCTTCCACACAAGATGTGTCATCCAAGGCAAAGTGTGCTCATTAATCATTGATGGGGGAAATTGTACCAATGTGGCAAGCACTCGCTTGGTAAGAAAACTTGACCTTAAAACTACTCCTCACCCCTGACCATACAAGCTTTAATGGCTAAGTAAGAACGGTGAGTTGATAGTGAATTAACAAGTGTTGGTAAGTTTGTGAATTGGTAAGTATAATGATGATGTTTTATGTGATGTTGTTCCCATGGAGGCCAGCCATATTTTGCTTGGAAGGCCTTGGTAATTTGATAAGCATGCTATTCATAATGGTTTCACTAACAAGTACTCCTTTGTTCATAATACCTTAAAGGTAACCCTTGTACCCCTTACTCCCAAACAAGTTTGTGAAGACCAAGTGGCCTTGAAGCTACGAAGGGAGCAAGAGAAGAAAGATGTAAAAGTAAAATCAAAGGAGGGAGCAAAGAATAGGGACCAAGAACTTGTAAATGAGAAAAAAAAAGAATATTTAATTGCTAGGGAGAGTGAGATTAAGAGGGCTTGCTTTGCAAAGCAAGAGATGTACATTTGCGTATACAAGAACTTGTACTTAAATTGTAACTCTAACCTTCTACGTAGTGAAGTTGATTCTCTTTTGCAGGACTTTGAAGATATCTTTCCAAAGAGTGTCCCTCTCGGACTACCACCCTTGAGGGGGATTGAACATCAGATGGACTTCATCCTGGAAGCCTCTTTGCCCAATAAGCCCACCTATAGGACAAATCTTAAGGAAACTAAGGAAATTCAGAAACAAGTGGAGGATTTGATGCAAAAAGGATGGGTGAGGGAAAGTTTAAGTCCTTGTGCCGTGCTTGTCATACTTGTCCCAAAAAAGGATGACACTTGGAGAATGTGTACTGATTGTAGGGTTGTAAATAATATAACTGTAAAATATAGGCATCCCATCCCTAGGCTAGATGATTTGCTTGATGAATTGTATGGTGCATGTTACTTTTCTAAAGTGGATTTAAAAAGTGGGTACCATCAAATTAGGATAAGGGAAGGGGATGAGTGGAAGACAACCTTTAAGACTAAGCATGGATTGTATGAGTGGTTGGTGATGCCTTTTGGGCTTACAAATGCGCCTAGCACTTTTATGAGATTGATGAACCATATGTTGAGAGAGTTTCTAGGCAAGTTTGTAGTAGTGTACTTTGATGACATCCTAATCTATAGCATAATCTTAGAAGAGCACCTAGAATACCTTAGGGCTGTGATGAGTGTGCTTAGAAAAGAAAAGTTGTATGCTAATTTAGAGAAATATGTCTTTTGCACCGACCATGTAGTGTTCCTAGGCTCTGTTGTGAGTGCTAAGGGAGTGCAAGTAGATGAAGAAAAGATAAAAGTCATTAGGGAATGGCCTACCCCTAAGTCTGTGAGTAAGGTAAGAAGCTTTCATGGGTTAGCTAGCTTTTATAGAAGGTTTGTAAAAGATTTCAGCATCATAGCCGCCCCTTTAAATGAAATTGTTAAGAAAAATGTGAGTTTCAGGTGGGGGGAGGATCAAAAGACAAGTTTCAACACACTCAAAGATAGGTTCACTCATGCACCCATACTAGCATTGCCTAATTTTTCTAAATCTTTTGAACTTGAGTGTGATGCATCAAATGTTGGGATTGGGGCTGTTTTATTATAAGAGGGTCACCCCATTGCATACTTTAGTGAGAAATTGCATGAAGCTGTTTTAAATTACTCCACCTATGATAAAGAATTGTATGCACTCATAAGGGCTTTGCACACTTGGCAGCACTACCTTTTGCCAAAAGAGTTTATAATTCACAGTGATCATGAGTCACTAAAATATTTAAAAGGACAAGGTAAGCTTAATAAGAGGCATGCCAAGTGGGTGGAATACCTTGAACAATTTCCCTATGTGATCAAACACAAGCAAGGAAAGGTAAACATAGTGGCTGATGCACTTTCTAGGAGGTATACCTTATTAGCTACTCTTGAAACAAAAATGCTTGGTTTTGAACACATAAAGTAGTTGTATGTGCATAATGTTGATTTCTCTAAGATGTATGCTGCATGTGAAAAAAGGGTGCATAGGGGGCTCTTTAGGCAAGATGGGTATTTATTCAAAGAAAAATGTTTGTGTGTGCCTAAGAGCTCTTTGCGTGAATTATTGCTTAGGGAAGCTCAGGAGGGGGGATTAATGGGTCACTTTAGGATCCAAAAGACTTTAGATGTGTTGCATGAGCATTTTTATTGGCCTGACATGAAGCATGATGTGCATAAACTATATGATAGGTGTATTGTTTGTAAAAGAGCCAAATCAAAGGTAATGCCTCATGGACTCTATACCCCCTACCTATTCTTGATTCCCCTTGGACTGACTTGTCTATGGACTTTATGCTAGGTTTGCCCCGCTCAAAAAAAGGAAGAGACTCTATTTTTGTGGTGGTGGACAGATTCTCCAAGATGGCCCACTTCATTCCTTGCCATAAGGTGGATGACGCCATTCATGTGGCGGACTTGTTCTTCAAAGAAGTGGTGAGGCTTCATGGAATGCCTAAAAGCATAGTCTCAGATAGGGACTCAAAGTTCCTAAGCCATTTTTGGAGGACCCTTTGGAACAACCTTGGGACTAAACTACTCTTCTCTACCACTTGCCACCCACAAACCGATAGGCAAACAAAGGTAGTGAATAGGACCTTATCGACCTTGCTGCGATTAATCATCAAGAGGAACATCAAAACCTGGGAAGAATGCTTACCTCTTGTTGAATTTGCTTATAATAGGGTTGTGCATGCTACTGCTAGCTTTTCTCCTTTTAAGATTGTATATGGTTTTAATCCCCTCACCCCTTGATTTATTGCCTCTACCTAATGTCTCTTCTTTAATTCATAGGGATGGACAAGCAAAAGCTGAATATGTGAGGAAGCTCCATGAACAAGTCAAAACTTAAATTGAAAGGAAGATAGAGCAATATGCTAGGCAAGCAAACAAGGGAAGGAGGCAAGTTATTTTTGAACCAGGAGATTGGGTGTGGGTACACATGCGAAAAGAAAGGTTTCCTTTACAAAGGAAATCTAAGCTCTTACCTAGAGGAGATGGACCCTTTCAAATCATAGAAAGAATCAATGACAATGCCTACAAAGTTGACCTACCAGGTGAGTATGGGGTTAGTGCTGTAACACCCCAAGAAGTGTTTGTTTAATTATAAATGATCATTTTATAATATTCTTGATTTTTAGGAATTTTTCTGGAATTTTCTGGATACGTTGAATATTTTAATATATTTTTCGTTTAACGTGTACACTGAGCAGAGATCTGCAGATGTCAGTGTAACGCTCCGAAAATCATTTATTTTATCATAAATAGTCATTTTCTAATATTTGTGATTTATGTGAATTCTTTCAGAATTTTTTGGAAATAATGAATATTTTAATATATTCCTCATTTTGCGTGCGCGCCGAGCGGAGCCGGGAAGATGCAAAATTTTCCTTGTAGTTGGTAAACTCTAAATTGTGGACATGTCGACAGGAGATCTTACTAAACCCGAGGTCGGACACAATTTACGAGGTTTATGTTTTTCGAGATTTTACCCGATAAATAAAGTTGCGATACCATAAAATCATCTGATGAATAATAAAATATTATTTTTCATCATCTGCAACTCTTCTACACTGGGGGAAAAATGATACTGACAGTGTAAATATTCATTTGTGTTAGTGTGCCCAATTAGGAGACAACTTTACTTTCACTTTATCGTGAAACATGCGAAACTTCCCATGCAAGCTTGGAGGAAGCTTCTAGGAAATTTCCTTCCCTCTTTCCCCATGCAACTGATCACCTCTCCCTTCTCTGTCCTCACTCATGGCTGAAGCAACAATTTGGGGGGGGGGAATAATTTTTGCTTCACTTAATTAATCATATCACATTATTTCAAAATTACACCTAATGCACCTTCTCTCTCTACCTTCACTCTTCTTCTTCCTTTTGAAATTTTCTCTTCCTTCTCTCTAGAAGCTCACACAAGAAGAATGACAGAGTCTTGACCCTCATCCATCACAAAAATTCCATCCAACCCCATTTTCTTAATCCTCTCCACCTCCTAAACACTTCTCTTACTTGTGGCTCTTTGAAAATCCACCATTTTCACCATTTTCTTCAAGCCTCAAGCTTAGGGTTTTTAGGTAAGCTTCTTGATTCTTCAGTTTCCTTTCGCATTTTCATTTTTATGGTCTTCTTGGTGACCATCCATGCTTTGTTTTTCAAGCATTGACGCTATTTTGATGAAGTTGAAATTTTAGGGTTCTTGGTGGTGATCAATCCGAAAATTGCAAGAAGTTTCCTGGAGGCTTCTCTTGTTTCCTTCACTTTGGTAAGAGGAATACTCTCCTCCTCAACCTCTAATAGCATTTAGAAACCTTGGTTGTGGTTGATTGTGAGAAAACCCTAATAAGGGTTATTCTTTGGTTGCATGATTTGTGTGTTTACATGTTGGTTATACAATGTTTATGCTATTGGATTAATTGTTTGGGTATATTGGTATATTGGAATGGATTGGAAGACATGAAATGGAAGAAAATGATTTGAGATTCTCTCTTGAAAGGCCACGATTTTGGGGCCCAAAAAAATTGGGTTCTTTGTGAACAATTGTAACAAGTGAAAGACTTAAATTAATCAAGTGTGTAATATAAAATTAATGGAATGGAAGAATTGGGATCTAAATCCCCTAGGGAGGCCACGACCTCTAGGGCCTTTTTGGGACTTAATTATGCAATTTTGGTAACCTTGGAACTTAGATAATCAAATGATTTAAACATACCTTGGAACTTAGATAATCAAATGATTTAAACATAGGTAATAGGATAGAAAATTAGCAAATTGGAAACAATTGGATATAACTTGAGATTCATAAATTTTAAAGAACCAAGAATGAAATTTGTCATAAAACTTTGAGGTAATTTTACTAGGGCAAGAACAAGAGAGTGTGAGACTTTGAGATCTTAGAATAACCTTCTAAGTGTAGGAGAATAAATTACATTAGGAAAATTTAACTAATTATGAGAATTCAATCAGAGACGAACTTTGTAAGAAAGACTAATTTTAAGTAAGGATTCATAATAGACCTTAAAAATGTATTCCTCTATTTAATTTCAATATTATGAAATTGTGGGTCCATGTGAATGACCAATGATATGTTGATACTCTTTTGGCCAATTGTGGCACATTGTGGAATTGTATGTAATGATGATCATACATGTTTATGCATAGAGTCTTTATGCATTGTGAAATGTCCTTTGGACTGTTGTTAAGGCCAAGTTGCCTAGGAGATTGAACACACCTTAGTACAGGTGCGAGTAGACTAGTGTAGGTTATTGTAGACCTTGGGGACGTCGGGGTGCGGGTTCCTCACAATGGGCAGTTGGTAGCTCTCCTGCCCGTGGGGCAGACCGATGCAAACGCACCGACGATCCGGACCGAGACACTGTCTTATATCATGATCTAGTGTAGACTGTCTGTACAATGCCTGGATGTGCACGTGGAAAACTATTGAGTTATAGCACTTTGGCCTCGGTAGCCGAGTTGCAGACGTGTCTCCTGATCTTTCTCTCTGACTTTTTGTGTCTAGCTCCATGGAGTAGGAATTTGGGTACTGTGTGCATATGCATCATGAGATGTCATACCATCTGATAATTACTACTTTATGTGGATTTGAATTGTTTATTATTATTATGATGAATGATTGTCTGGAACTGTTTACCTGCTTACAGTTGTATTTACTATCTATCATTATTATTATTGTTCTTGAAATGCTATTTGGGCATGTTGTGCCGTTTTGTTTCTTGCTGCTATAATTGGTAATGATGGTAGGATGTCTTACCTCTTTCTTGTATTTCTGTTATTTTCTACCTATATGTTGTGTCCCATCGAAGACGACGGCAAGGAGGTTGGAGCTCCCGATTTCCCCGGCTTCTGGTCTGATCACGATTAGCATCTACTGTGGAGCATGGAGGCACGCATGCGCGGATTTCTAGGTGATGTGCGTCTGACCTTCCTTGGGGGGCCAGAATGCTGGCACATTAACCTGAGTTCCGACCGCTGTGTCTACCTTAGAGACGTATCGATCTCTTTGGCCTGGAGACGTCATGAGCCGCCGATCCTTACCTGCTACATTAGCCTACGTTTGGAGTTTTATCTGCCCATCCGGGAGATGTGGGGTGACCACTACTACACCCTGCAGGAGGACTCTTTTGATTCCACTGCTCGGGCTCCTGCCCGTGGCTCTGTGGTTCCTATGGAGGTTTCCTCAGATGAGGAGGACCCCACGGAGGATCTTGACACGATTCCTCCTCATCTGAGGAACTAACATTACTGGTAGCTGCTAATGGCTGTCAGTGTTTTATTTTGGGGGCCTGATGTTTTATTTTGACGGGCTGTATATTTTGATATCTTGGGGATGTATATGTATGATCCTTTGGACAGGTATAGTTTTGCTTTTTGGGAATTCCAAGCTTGTATCTAGAACATATTTGATATATATATATATATATATATGTGCATGTTGTTCAGATTTAAGTTTTATCTTCTGTCTTACTCCTTATTGTTATTCACTTTTCGTCACTACGTTTTATTAATTGAAGAGAAAAATAATAATAATACAAATAATAATTCAATATATATATATATATATATATATATATATATATATATATATATATATATATGTGCATGTTGTTCGATTTAAGTTTTATCTTCTCGTCTTACTCCTTATTGTTATTCACTTTTCGTCACTACGTTTTATTAATTGAAGAGAAAAATAATAATAATACAAATAATAATTCAAAAAAAAATATATACATAAATATATATATATGCGCATGTTGTTCGGATTTAAGTTTTATCTTCTGTCTTACTCCTTATTGTTATTCACTTTTCGTCACTACGTTTTATTAATTAAAGAGAAAAATAATAATAATAATACAAATAATAATTCAAATATATATATATATATATATATATATATATATATATATATATATATATATATATATATATCGCCATTTTACTTATGTAATAACAAATCGAACAAATTAACCTTAACTGAAATTAGGGGTGGAAATAGGCTAGGCCGCCCGTCAGGCCTCGTGGCTGGCTCGTTGGCCCGGCCTGGCTGACCGGCTTCTGGCTGGCACGACTGTCTATTAAATAAGCCAGGTCAAGGCTTTTTTAAAAGCCTATTTAGTTAAATAGGCCAGGCTTCAGGCCATCTAACAAGCCTGTTAGGCCTGACAGGCTACTGTTTAATTATATATTATTATGATAATTATAATTATTAATTTATTATAATATATTAATATTTTTAATTAAATTTTAATAAAAATAAAGGCGTAGGCCTGTTGGCCTATTTCAAGGCTTAAGCCTGTTAGCTATATAAAAGCCTGTTAGCCTGTTTAGATGTAGGCCTGTTAGCCTATTTAAAGGCCTTTTTGCAAAGTAGGCCTTTAAATAGGCTTACAGGCCAGGCCAGGGCAGACTTTTAAAAAGGCCAGGCCAGGCCTTGAAAATCGGCCTATTACAGGCTAACAGGCCAGACTCAGGCCTTATCTTTGTGATACAGGCCAGGCCTGTTTAAGGCAAAGCCTGGCCTAGCCTGGCCTGTTCCCACCCCTAACTAAAATGAACCGGGCCTTAATTTTGAAAATTTTATTTTCTGCATTTCTATTTGACAATGTGACGTTCCCTCCCAAAAAGGGGCGTTACAAGTGCAACATTTAATGTGGCTGACTTAAGTCCTTTTGATGTAGGTGATGAAGAATCAAATTCGAGGATGAATTCTTTCGAAGAGGGAGGGCATGATGGAGACCAAGGAAGCCCAAGTGGTAGCCCAACGAGCCTAATGCCCAAAGATGCACTGCGAGGACTTGGAGGCCTAATGACAAGGTCAAGAGTTAAGAAGGCTAAGGAGGATTTGGACAAAGAAGTCAACCACTTTCTCTCACTCAAGCCCATTCCAGAAGAAGGAGCACTCAAGATTGTCCAAATAATCCAAGTGGATGAAGGGCCCAATGTGGGGGCGTGATTTCTTCTTAGTCAATTTTATTTAATTATGTATTTGAACCTTTTAATTTTTCTCAATTTTGGTTCTTATTTTCTTTTTGGGATAATTTTGTAATAAGGGCCTATTGTTTGGGCTTAACTTGCGCATAGTAGAGTTAGGGATAGGTGTTGCCTTCTAATTGGGCCTGGGCTACATTTGCGCTAGGATTAGGATTAAAAATGCTCTAGCTTGCTACCTCCTTTAGCTAGACCTAACCGCATACCTAATGCCTATAAATAGGCTTGTGTTAACTGCATTTGACACTTTTGAATTTGAGAATATTATTGCACTCCTCTGTGAGTTTTGAGAGCTTAGTTTCTCTTGGTGTTCTTGGAAGACCCATCTTGGTTCTTATCAAAGGTTTCCTTACCTTTGTGGCGAATCTTCGCTTGACTTATCACTCTCCAAGAGTGTGGCGTCTTCTTCCTTCCATTCCTTGTCTTTTTTCATCTTTTCCATTTTTTACTATTCATGACACTGTTCATGGCACTGTTCATGTTACTATTCATCCCTTTATTGTTTAATTCTTTATAACACGAAATCAACTCAAGGATGATCCATAAAAACAATATGCATCCAACTTGGATCATATCAGAAACGTTGACGAGGGATCTTACAAAACTCGAGGCAGAGCACAGTTTACGAAGTTTTGTTTTTCGAGATTTTATTTGATAAAATAAAATCGTGGTACGCTTTATTATCCATTGGACAATAAATATCAATTTTGTTAACTGTAACTTTTGTCCACTAGGTAATAACTTTAGTAGAGTGTTAGTCATCTTTCTAGAAGAACACTTTAATGACATCATCACTTTGACTTTTGCAAAAAGCGAACAAAGCTTCTCAAGGAAGCTTTGCACCAAGCTTCTAGAAGAATGTCACACCCTTGTGGGGATGTCACATTTTCAATGCAATAAAATAAAATTTTACCTAAGTTATAAAATGTTTAGTACATAAATAATATGAGTTGTAAAATTTTTCCTTTTATACAATATAAGATTAAATAAATTAAAATGAAACATAAAATAAAACAACACTTATCACACACCATAATATACATATGATTTTTGTCCTAATTATACAAATAATTTACAACTACAAATATTTAACAAAGTAGTAAAAAGTCAGTACAGTACTAAATTATATACATGCCCAAGTGCACATCAAAGATTTCTAACCCTTCGAAGGATCCTCCTCAGATGGATCATCGGATGATAGAAATGCTGGATGTCTCGTAGCTATATGGACAGGAGTCCATGCTGTCGACATACTACTAATCTCACTAGGTGCATGAAAAAGTCCTCCCTAGTAGCGCCTAAGAGTCAAAGACATCTCAAGATGTAAATACAGTGTAGTAGTAAAAATAGGCTCTTCGTCAAACTCTCTACGCAGGGACACAGTCAGACGCCCCACGTAGACTACCGATCCTCTATCCTCACATAGTTGCCAGGCCTCAGAGCCTCCGTGAAACTCAAGTCTCACAAAACCAAAGAATCCAGGCAACGACATCACCATAGAATCAGTCCAAATGATAAGGGTGATCTAATGGCTCACCTTCCTCAAACTGATCACTCGGTTGTTGCTCCTCAGGGTACTGAATGTCAAGAGGCTGCTCCTCTTCCTCTTCCTCTTCCTCAAACTCTTTATAGAATATAATAATAATACAGAAAATGCTTACAAAGAGGTGAGACAATCTACATCATTACCAGCATGACAATAAAGAAAATGACAACACAAACAGATATCACAATTTAACACAATAATGCATACCATCGCGTCATATACAGTACCTCAAAATAACACATCATACATAATATCACAAGTTACAGTAAACATTAAGATGTAGACCATAAATACCAATGTATACCGACTCATTCCTACTCTATGGAGCTAAACACAGACATCAGAGAGAATGATTCGAAAAGAACTATCAGTACCTCAGGCTGCCCAACCAAACTACTACACTGTCCAACGTCGTGTCAATAGCCCACAGTCTAAAACATCGTGTAGTAGTACACAGTCCAAATACGTCGTGCACTACAGGCATTGTACCAAATAGTCTCCACAAGATCTTGATTAAGAATAGTGCTTGTCGAGATCATTAGTGTGTTACCCGTTACCGCAGGCCAGAGGAGCTACCAACTGTCCATATGTGGAATCCTCCACACACTAACGCCTCCAAGTTCAATAAATGAACCACACTACGCCTATCACACCCACAATACGGTGTAATTCATCTCGTCAATCAATTTCCAATTTCAACCAAATTGACATAACTCTCAATGCACGAATAAGAACCATAATTACATAAATACCCTCGGTCTCAACATGTCACCATATTTACAGAAATACCCTCAGTCTCAGTATTTCTAAATATACTACATCTCCACTTGACAGTACTATATGTCAACTTGTCCGAGTCCACTACTTTGGCCCGATAGTAAAACTCGTTATTCCATTTAGTCGCATAGAAATTTTATCGCGTTTTCACAATTGCGTCACTTTTACAAACGTTTTTAAATTGTGTAAATATATTTTGATGTTTTTAAATGCCGCATAATGTTTTTAAATCATTTTCTCAATCGCGTATGATTTTTAAATCATTTTCTTAACATATAGCTTAAAAATCATTATTTTAAATACGCGTAAGCTATTTTTAATACTTTTAAACTACGTAGAATATTTTCTTTACGTTATAAATATATCATAAATCTTTCTCTTTTATTTGTCCGCTTTTAGTAAATTTTGACAGCATTTTGTCTAGAAAATTCATTAAATGATATTTTCTACGTCTTTCTTTAAATACTATATATTTTAATCTTAACCATTATTTACACCTTGAAACTTGTTAACGTGCTTCAAAACTCAAAGAGTAAGCTCTACGTTAGCATTTTTCAAGTGTTTTCTTTATTTCTTACTTATAACAAATTCTTCTAATTTAGGATTCTAAAACTAAGTTCATTCATTTTATTTCCCAAAAATTCATTGAAATTAAATTCTTTTGTAGATTAGCTACTTAACCTACCTTAGAAAATAATTTTGGAAATCAAATATACATTGAATGGCATGTTGGCCGAATTCAACATATCATTTACAAATGGTCATTAAATCATTTTCTATCTTCTAAATCATTTTCAAATTCATTGTTTTACCTAAATTTATTAAATCAAAATGGTTGAGAACATTTTGGTTCTCTTTTTCTTGGAGAAGCTGTGAGCTCCTTTTGTGTTCTTTGGAACACTCATGCAATCCTTACATGTTATTCACATCCTACAATAATAGTCATACATCTATAAACACATGCAATATATTTTTAAAGCTATAGACATGCTTGCAAATAAAATCAACCACAAATAGGAAAGCATTAAACAACCAAATGAATGAATCCTTATGGATTCTTCACTACACATACAATCCATTTTCTCATCACCACACAAGGTTGATGAGATTAAATCTCCTTCTTACCTTAAAAGAAGACAAACTCCTTCTAACCCTTCCTAGTTGATTTCGTGTAGCTCTCCAAAGAAACCCTAACAAGCTTAGACAATTTTAAAGAATCAAATACTATGGTTGAAAATAACAAACCATGGATCAATCATGGCTTAGAACCTCAAAAATCATGTTAGAAAAGAAAAACAAGGATTTTTACCTTGTAGGAAAATCTTCAGAGATGGTTTTCCAAGCTCAAGATGAACTTTTTTGAAAGAACTCTCAACTAGAGATGTTCTTAGAATGATGTTTAGATTTGAGAAATAAGGTTAGGTAAAATTTTAGATAAGTATAGGTGTGGGTTTATGGTGTTGGCCGAATGACTCAATGAAGAAAGCTAGAGAGTTATTCTTGGTGTTCTTGGAGAAAAGAAAGGTTGAAGATGAAAAATGACTAAGCAAAATGTTCTCCTTTACTATGCATGGCGGTAGGACTCCTTAAAGGAGGTGGTCTCCTTTGTTGACTCCTCCTAACACCTAATGGCCTTAGATGTGATCTAGGGTTAATATTCAAAGCTTTGCCTCCAAGCTTGTTTCTCATTGGTGTAGGAAATCAAGTCATCAAGTGACTAAGCACTTCTTGATCCTTCTTGAACCTTGCTTGACCGAATGGCCTAATGAGAAGCAAACCAAGTTTGTGCTCATTTATGTAATCTAGTTACACTTAAGTGCATTTGATTAGTTTGCTTAGCTACTTGCCTAACTATCTAGTTACTTAGGATAACTAAGCCTTGTCTTGATATTTTTAGAACCTTCTCTAACTAGAACTTAAATAGGTAGCTAACTAGGTTTATTTCATTTAGTTACTACATAAGCTTCTTATACTAACTTAGTTAGGTTTAAGCTACCTCGGTTAAGCTTTCTAGTCATAAACTAACAAGTCTAACCACTTTTGTTGACTTGCTTCCTATTGGTCTAGAAATTTCAAGCCACTAATGTTGACTTGCTCTTATTGGCTTAGGATTTAATCTAGCTAGAAACGTTGACTGGTTCTCTAAACGTGGGTCCCGCATACTTTTTCGGGTCCATGGTTATTTTGGAACAGATTTCTAATGTTTTTAAAACAGCAGGTACTGTCAAATAAAATAATATTATAATAATATAAAATTATTTTATTGCACAGTTAAATTCTAAAAATTAAAACATCAATACACGTATCATTCAGAATTGAGTTTAGTAAGATCTCTCAGCTCCGAATAATTAAAATAAGATTTTTTCGGCTATAAAATTATTATTTTCTTGACTAGGAGCAAATCACATACAATGATCAAATACAATCACAAAACAGTTAAATTCAATTTATAACTCACAAAAAACATAAAACAGTACATTTAGGACAATATCGTACTTAACTCAAAAGTTGAGGTGTTACAAGGAAGCTTCCTCTCCCTCTCCTCCATGTAGCTCCACAACATTGAGAGAAAAAGAGGGGGCAAAACTTATCACCTTTTCACCCAAAAGCACCTTTCATTTCATATTTTTAAAATTCAAAAGCTACTATCACTTTTCTATCACTTTCTCTCTCTACCATTAATCTTCCCTCACTTTTTCTCTCACACTTTTCTCCTTCCTCTCCTCTCCTCTTCCATGGCAACACCACACCATTTCCTTCTATGTTTGTTTGATTTCAAGCTAACAAATTTGTTTGAAGCTACTTTCCTTTGAAGGTTTTCATTTCTTGTTGGAAACCATATTTAAGAAACTCACCTTTTCTCTTCATTTTCTCCCCTCTTCCATGGCCAAACCACGTTTTTTGGCCATCCACATTTTCTTGCTCAACTAACTTAGTTTCCTTCATCTTCTCATCATCTTGAAACTTTTCTCTTTTGTGATCTTCACCTAAATCTACCATTTTCATCTTCTTCCATAAAACCCTCAAGTTTGAAGCTTTGAGGTAAAAGTTCATGATCTTTCCATTTTCTTGATCCTTGGTAACCTTAGTGATCAATGATTCCTTTTTTTTCAAGCTTTGGTTATTGATTGTGAAAGTTTGACCATGTTAGGGTTTTTGGTGGTGGTGGACGAATTTCAAGAGCAAAAAAAAGCTGACTTTTCTTAGTTTATCTCTTTAGGGTAAGAGGGAGATCATCCACTTCAACTTATTTTAGTAGTGAAGGGCATATTTATGTGTTGGTGGTGAGGAACCCATGTTAGGGTTACTCTCTTTGTTGCATGATTTGGATGATTTTGTATTGATTTTATCTTATATGAATTTATTGGTTATATTTGTATATCTTGATGACTTTGAATTGATCTTGATGGATTGGAAACATGAATGGAAAGCAAGGGTACCTTACCCTTTTGCTTGGAGCCTCACAGCTAAATGGCCTAAAAATGGGTCCATATTGAAGAATTTGCATAACAACTTGGGAATAAAGGCTTTTAATGATGAGTAATTAGGGAGGTGATGAAAAATTGTGGAATTTCTCATTTCCTAGAGCCTATGGCCTCTTAGGGAAAATAATGGAAAAATGTCATGTTAAAGTGGAAACATAGTTAACTAGATAATTAGAGGTTAATTAGGGATTCATAAAATGGAAAGAACAAAGAAAAGAACTTTATTCTATAACTTAGAATAATTTTAATCAAAGGAAGAATATGAGCGTAAGTGAGGTGTTAAGCAACTTAAATTAAATTGCCCTAAGTGAATTTGGTTTAGAATTAAGTGAGGAACTTGTTTAACTTGAGTAATAAAGATTAGGTGAAATATGCAAGAGAATTCCCCTAGAGAGACTTAATAGGAAAAATGTAGAAGTTAAGGCTTAATTTCATAGAAACCTTAAAGGTATGTTGTCACATTTGAGAATTGGATAATGTGTTGTTGTGGGTCCATGAGTGGGACCAAGGTTTTGTTAGAAATGAAATTGGCCAATTATGGTGTAATTATGGAAAAGTATATGGTTGTTGAATATACATGAATATGCATCGAGTCATCATGCATTGTGAAAGTCTGGTGGACTTTGTTGTAAGGCTTTATGCCTAGGAGACGAATCACACCTTAGTACCGGTGCGAATAGACTAGTGTAGGTCAGTTGTTGACCTTGGGGGCGTTGGGGTGCGGGTATCTCGCAATGGACAGTTGGTAGGTCCTCTATACCGTGAGATAGACCAATGCAAACGTACCGACGATCCGGACCGAGACACTGTCCTATATCGCGATCTTGTGAAGAATGTCTTGTAAGAGCCATGTTGCGCAATTTATTGATATTGAAGCACTTGATTTAAAGCCAATGAGATACAAACATGTCTCCTTAATCATTCTCTCCGAATGTTATGTTTAGCTCCATGGAATAGGATTTTTAGTACCTTGTACATATGTATAGTTAGTCATCATGTTTACCTAGCATTTAATTATATGATTATATGACTATTTCCTTTATTGATATTATGAATGCCTAGATTATTAAACTGTGCATTGTTTGATCTTGATGCTGCTTATTGTTTTACTGTACTGTTTAGCGTTATGCGCCATCTATATTTCTTTACTGCCCTAACTAGTAATGATGTTGGATATCTCACCTCTTTGCTTTGTTATTCTAATTTTATATATGTATTTCTGTAAAGACCGAGGCATGGACGAGCCTACGTTTCCTGGATTCTAGTCAAATTAGTCTCTAGTTTTGCGATGGCATCCTGGCGAAACTTTCTTAGGTATGCTAGACTGAGGTTCCATGGAGGCGTTGACTGCTGGCACGTCGACTCAGGTACCGAACATTTTGTCTACATGGGGGATGTGACGGTGTCCTTGGCATGGGGTCGTTATGACCCACCTGTCTTCTCTTTTGATATTCGTGTATGGTTGGAGTTCTACATGCCAATGCGGGAGGTGTGAGGTGATCGTGTTTATACTCCACGTGAGGACTCAGATTCATTTCTGTCCTCCTCATGAGCTCCTGCTTGTGAGTCCTCTGCTCCTATAAGAATTTGCTCTTCTGAGGAAGATCCTGAGGAGGACCCATCTGAGGTTCCTTCTTAGTAGTTGTTAGAGGCACGACTCTTTTTGGTAGCTATCTGTACATCATTTTGGGGCTTGATATTTTGTCTTTTTGGAAGGCTGTAATATGTATATCTTCTTGGGCATGTAAAGCTTCTATTTTTTTTGCTTTTGCTAAATTCGTTGATGTATCTAAACACTTATGACTTATATATTATTTATAAATGTATGGTTAAATCTTCATATTAATTTCCATTAAATTTATGTTTTATCCACTTACAAAAAAAAATCGCCAAAAAGGGGTTTTTGTTTAGTGTTTGGTGTGACTGTCCCTATCCAAAAGGGGGCGTTACACTAATTTGGTATCAGAGCCTCAGTTTAAGTTTTCTTTTAGGTCATTGTGATTAGGTCTATCTTGTTTGTGCTGTGTGATTCTCTGTGTTTGGTTTTTGAAAGGTTTCATTTAACTTTCCTTATGCTTTGTTCAGTCTACATCTGAAAAAGAGAGATGGCTCGCGGTGGAGGTATTGCTGTAGCAGTCGAGGCGATGTAGCGGATGGCTAATGTTATTGCATAGCAAGGTGAGAGAGCTACACAACAGTAAGAGGTGACGGTAGATGCCCATAATTTGTTAGAATTTCATCGCAACAACCTACCTCAATTTAAAGGAGAGTTCGATCCGGAGAAGGCTAGTCCTTGGATCAAGGAACTGGAAAAGATATTCCGAGGGACGGGATGTCTTCAAGGATAGATGGGAAGTCTTCAAGGATAGATTCTTCGGATGGGATGTCTTCAAGGATGCTGAAGACTGGGGACATGGAGCGCAAAGGTTGATGAAAGCTGAGGGAATGACAATTACATGGGAAGTCTTCAAGGATAGATTCTTGGAGAAGTATTTTCCTGCAAGTGCGAGGTATGCCAAGGAGATAGAGTTTCATGGTCTGAAACAAGGAGGCATGACCATTAGTTAGTATGCGCCAAAGTTTGAAAGCTTGTCCAAGTTTTCAAGGTATTTCCAGCTCCAACCTGCCGAAGAGTGGAAATACCGGAAGTTTGAGGAGGGACTGCACCATAACTTGAAGAGGGCGGTATTACCTTTGGGAATTGACCAATTCCCAGCTTTGCTAGACAAGTGTTGGAGGATTAAGGAGCTTGATCAATCAAGAGACACAAGGAGTCACAACTTTGGACCTTCTAGGTTCCAGAGAGGAGGTGGCAGCAATGCGAATCGTTTTCACAGGAAACCTTATTCCCGACCACTGGGAAGTCAACAACAATCACCTGACGGAGGTTGGAGTGGAAATTCTGGTGGTAATCAAGTTAGTTAGAATGTTGCATCTTCACCAAATTGTTTGAAATGCAGAAAGGACCACCTAGCAAGGAAATGCACTATCAAGGGGATTATTTGCTTCAGATGCAGAAAACATGGACATATCTTCAGAGATTGCAATCAAACCAAGGCAGAGCCTTCTGTCAACAATGCACGAGTTGCCAAACCTCAGGTAGAAGGCTGAGTTTACACGATGAGTGGTGTTGAAGTCTCCCAGTCTGATGATTTGATAAAGGGAGATAGTACCATAGGAGGTAATCTTTTATCTGTACTATATGACTCTAGGGCAACCCTCTCTTTTATTGCTTATGACTGTGTACATCAATTAGGTTTTCCTGTGTCTTCTTTGCCTTTTGATTTGAGTGTTTCTACCTCTACTGCTAAACCTGTTGTTGTTACCCAAGTCTGCTTGAACTGTGCTTTATTTGTTGAAGGTCGACTCTTTTCTGTTCATTTAATTTGTTTACCCTTTTTTCCAAATAAACGTAATCTTAGGAATGGATTAGTTATTTTCTAACCATATCATGTTGGATTGTTCCAATAAAACTCTAGTTTTCCCTAAGTTTGAAGTTTCTAGATTTTTGACGGCTAACCAAGTTAAAGCTTTCTTAAGAGAAAGAGCTCAGGGATAAATGCTTTTGTCTTCCTTAGAAGTCGAGAGCGAGATGGATGTGAATGCTATTTCGGTAGTTAATAAGTTTCTCGAAGTCTTTCCTGAGGATGTACCTAGTCTACCACCGAAGCGAGAGATAGAGTTCACCATTGATCTTATACCTGAATCCAGTCTTGTATCCATAGCACTGTACAAGATGTCACCATCAAAATTGGTTGAACTTAAGAAGTAGTTGGTGAAGCTTCTGGAAAAGCAGTTTGTCATACCCAGTGTCTCATCCTGGGGAGCACCAGTGCTGTTGGTCAAGAAGAAGGATGGAACTTCGCTCTTATGTGTAGATTATCGCTAGCTGAACAAGGCCACAAACAAGAACAAGTATCCACTTCCGAGGATAGATGATTTAATGGATCAGCTGAAGGGAGCCATTTTTTCCTCTAATATATAACTGCGTTCTAGCTATCATCAGATCCAAGTGAAGGTAGAGAATATTCCCAAAATGACTTTTTGTACACGTTATGGACATTACGACTATCTTGTGATACCGTTTGGAGTAATGAATGCACCTGCCATATTCATGGATTACATGAATAGAATCTTTCGTCCTTACCTAGATAGATATGTCGTCATTTTTATCGATGACATTCTGATCTATTCTCGAAATCAGGAGGAACATGTTGAGCATCTCAGTATAGTTCTCCAAATCCTGAAAGAGAAGAAGTTGTATGCCAAGTTGTCAAAATGTGAATTTTGGCTAGAAGAAGTTAAGCTTTTGGGTCATGTAATCTCGAAAGATGGGATTGCAGTGGATCCATTGAAGGTCAAAGTAGTTCTACAGTGGGAAAGACCAAAGACTATGACTGAAATTCAAAACTTTGTGGGATTAGCCAGATATTATCGAAGATCATTCAAGGATTTTCCAAGATAGCAGGACCTATTACTCAACTCATGAGGAAAAACCAAACTTTTGAGTGGACCGATGCTTGTGAAGAAAGTTTTTAAGAGTTGAAGAGACGACTGACTACGACACTAGTTTTGATTCTACCTATCTAAGTGAACCATTCAAGGTGTACTGTGATGCTTTACAGCAAGGATTAGGATGTGTGCTCATGCAAGATAGGAAAGTGGTGGCGTATGTTTCAAGACAGTTGAGAGTACATGAAAAGAATTACCCTACACATGACCTGGAGTTAGCAGCTGTGGTGTTTGCTTTGAAGATATGGAGACACTTTCTGTATGGGGCAACATTCAATGTCTACAGTGACCATAAAAGTTTGAAGTACTTGTTTGAGCAAAATGAGCTGAATATGAGGCTGCGAAGGTGGTTGGAGTTTTTGAAAGACTACAATTTTCAACTTCAGTATCAGCTCAGAAAAGTAAATATCGTGGCAGATGCTTTGAATAGAAAGATGCTTAGTATGCCTGTTATGATGATTAAGGAGAAGGAATTAATAGAGCAGTTTAGAGATATGTGGCTATCTGTTGAATTGGCACCGGAAAGAATTCGTTTGAATATGGTTACTATTCTAAATGACTTGATGGAAGAGATTTGAGAGAAGCAAGAAAGTGATGAATTTTTGCAAAAGGAAAGGGAACTAATGAAGCAAGGCAGTGTGACTATAGTAGAAGAAGGACTAGATGGAGTCCTAAAGTTCAAAGGTAGGATTTGTATACTTGATGATTCGGAGCTTAGGAAAGCAATTCTAGATGAAGCTCATACCAGCAAGTTAAGTATGCATCCTGGAATGACTAAGATGTACCAAGATTTGAAACGATTATTTTGGTGGCCTGGAATGAAGAGAGACGTAGCTCAACACGTGTCATCTTGTCTAGTTTGTCATAAAGCTAAGGTTGAACACCAGAGACCTTCAGGAATATTGTAGCCTTTAACTATTCTTGAATGGAAATGGGATAGTATTGCAAGTGATTTCATGGTTGGACTTTCGAAGACCTGAAGAGGGCGTGATTTGATATGGTTAATCATTGATCGGCTCACGAAGTCAGCATATTTCTTACCAATTAACATAAGGTATAACATGGAGAAGTTAACCCATATTTATATTAGTGAGATTGTTAGACCACATAGCGTGCCTTCTAGTATTATTTTCGATAGAGATCCGAGCTTCACATCAAGGTTTTGGCAGAGTCTTCAAGGAGCAATGGGAACAAAGCTACGTTTGAGTTCTGCTTATTGTCCTCAAACTGATGGTCAATCGAAAATGACGATCCAATCGTTGGAAGATTTGCTTAGAGCTTGCACTTTGGAATAGACTGGAAGTTGGGATGAAGTTTTGCCATTAGTAGAGTTCACCTATAACAACAATTTTCACTCGAGCATAGGGATGGCACCTTATGAGGCTCTATATGGACGACAATGTAGAACAACTTTGTATTGGTACCAAGATGGAGAACATCTTACGATTGGACCTGATCTTGTACAACAAACAATGAGAAGGTCAAGATGATTCAGGAAAAGATGAAGACTGCTCAGAGTAGGCAGAAAAGCTACGTGGACAAAAAGAGAAAGCCTCTTGAATATAAGGAAGGCGAACATGTGTTTTCGAAAGTTACACCCACGACTGGGGTTGGTCGTGTAACACCCTTGTGAGGATGCCACATTTATGATGCAATGAAATAAAATAAATAAAATATTACCCAACTTATAAAGCATTTGGTAAATAATTAATATGAGTTATAAAATTTTTCTTTTTATACATAATAACCTTAAATAAAATAACACAGAACATGAAATAAAACAAACTGTTATCGCACACATAATATACATATGATTTTGTTTTAAGTTATGCAAATAATTTACAACTACAAAATATTTAAATAAAGCAGTAAAGAGTTATTATGCATTACAACATCACAAAGTGCCCAAGTGCACATCATAGATCCCTAACCCTCTGAAGGATCACTTTCAGATGAAACTTCAGGTGATAGAAATCCAGGATGTCTCATAGCTCTACGGACAGGAGTCCGCGCTGTTGACACTGTGCTAATCTCACTGGGAACACGAAAGAGTCCTCCCCAGTAACGCCTCAGATCCCACGGTATCTCCAGATATAGATACAAAGTCGTAGTGAAGACAGGCTCAACATCAAACTCTCCTCGTAGGGACACAGTCAAATGTCCCAAGTAGATCACCGATCCTCAATCCTCGCGTAATCTCCAGGCCTCTGAACCTCCATGAAACTCTAGCCTCACGAAACTAAGAAATCCCGGCAACGCCGTACTCACAAGTCAGTCTAAAGGATATGGATGATTGGAAGGCTCGCATTCGTCGAACTGATCACCCGTCTGCTGCTGCTCATCCTCCTCAGGATACACACAATCTAGAGGTTGTTCCTCTTCCTCAAACTCTTTTATAACATAATTAATAATACAGAAAACAATACATATAGAGAGATGAGATAATCATACATCAATACTAGCATGGCAAATAAGAAAACGATAATACAACAGATATCACAGTTTAATACAATAAAGCGTACCATAATATCATAAACAGTAACACAATTAAACACAAGAATTCTAATATAACAGTAATCTATAATATCACAATTAATAATATTATGATGCATGACACATATGCAAATGCAGTATGACTCATTCCTACTCCATGGAGCTAGACACAAACATCAAAGAGAATGACCCATAAAGATCTATCAGTACTTCAGGCTGCCCAACTAAACTATTCCACTGTCTAACGTCGTGTCTATAGCCCACGGTCCAACGTCGTGTAGTAGCACACAGTCCAACATTGTGTACTACAAGCATTGTACTAAACAGTTTTTACAAGATCTTGATTAAGTATAGTGCGTGTCGAGATCGTTAGTGTGTTGCCAGTTACCACGACCCAGAGGAGTGACCAACTATCCACATGTGGAATACTCTGCACATTAATGCCTCCAAATCCACACAAGATGAACAACACTACGCTTATCGCACCGACAACACGGTGTAATTTGCCTCGTCAATCAATCGCCAATATCAACTAAATTGGAACAACTCAATGCATGAATAAAACAATAATTACGAAATTACCGTTAGCTTAAAAATATTATCATATTTACAAACATACCCTTAACCTCAAAATTTCCAATATATAGTACGTCACCACTTGACAGTACTATATCTCCACATGTCCGAGTCCACCACTTTGGCCCGACAGCAAAACTTACTGTTCCAATTAATCGCGTAGAAATTTTATCGAGTTTTCACAATTTCATCATTTTGACAAACGTTTTTAAATCGCATAAATATATTTTGCTATTTTTAAAATCATGTAGTATTTTTAAATCGTTTTCTCAATCGTGTAAGATTTTTAAATCGTTTTCTTGATTGAAAAACTTTAAAATCTCTATTTTAAAACTGCATAAGCTATTTTTAAAACTTTTAAACTACATAGAATAATTTCCTTATGTTATAAATATATTATAAAATGTTCTCTTTTATTTGTCTGTTTTTAATAAATTTTGACAGTATTTTGTCCATAAAATCTATTTAAAATGTGCTTTCTACGTTTTTCCTCAAAAAATTCTTTTATTTAGTTTATTACTACTAAATACACTTTGAAGATTTAAATCATACTTTTAAAACTCAAAGGTAAGTATTTTTCAAGAGTCCTGTTTATTTTTCTTCTATACTATATTTCTAATAAAATTAGTTTACTTCTTTAATTCTTGAAAATTCATTACAAATGCATTCTTTTTAGGTAAAACATCAAATCTACACTTTAGAAAAATAAGTTTTGGATTGATTACACATTTACAAGGCATGTTGGCTGAAATTAGTAAAACCTTGGCATTTGATCTTTGGATCATTTTCTACTTTCTAAATCATTTTGGATTTCATTAATTTACCTAATTCCATTAAATCCTTCCTTTAGAAAATTGTTGAGAACATTTTGGTTCTCTTTTTCTTGTTGAGGCCGTGAGCCCCTCTTTGTGTTTTTTGGAACACTCATGCAAACCTTACATGTTATTCACATCCTAATTAATACTCATGCATATATCAACACATGCAATATATTTTAAAGCTTATAGACATGCATACAAACAATATCAAACACAAATAGGAAAGCATTTAAACAATCAAACAAGTGAATCCTTATGGAATCTTCACACACATACAATCCAATTTCTCATCACCACACATGGTTGATGAGATTAAATCTCCCTCTTACCTTTAAGGAAGATAAAATCTTTTTCTCTCCTTCCTAGATGATTTTGTGATCTCCTCCAAGGAAACCTAACATGCTCAAACAAATTTTCACAAGTTATAACCATAGGAGAAACACATAAACCATGGATCAATCATGGTTTAGAACCTTGGAAATGAAGTTAGAAATGAAAAACAAGGATCTTCACCTTTTAGGAAAAATCTCCAAAGTAATTTTCCAAGCTTAAGATGAAAGATTTTGGAAGAACTCTCAACTAGAGATGTTCTTAGAATAGTGTTTAGAGTTGAGAAATAAGGTTGGATGAAATTTAGATGGGTGGATGGTGGTGTAGGGTTGTTGGCCGAATGGTCCTCCAAGAAGACAACAATGGTGGTTCTTGTTTTAGAAGAGAGAAAGTGTAAGTTTAGTGATAGTAAGAAATGAGAATGAAGAGCAAAATGGTCTCCTTTTCTTAATGTATAACCGTAGCGCTCCTTCAAAAGAGGTGCATCCTTTGTTGACCTTCCAAGACCACTTAATAGCCTTAGATGTGATCAAGGGTTGCCATGCAAAGCTTTGCCTCCAAGCTTGTCTTTCATTGGCTTAGAGAAACCTAGTCATGCAATGACTAAGCCTTCTTGATGGTTCTTGAAGTCTCTTGGCCGAATGGCCCCTTAGGAGAGCAAACTAAGTTTGTGATCACTTTGGTCTTCTAGTTACACTTAGGTGCATTTGATTAATTCATTTAGTTACTTGCCTAACTAGGTTAGTCTTGATATTTTGAGAATAATTCTCTAACTAGAACTTAACTAGATAGCTAACTAGGTTACTTCACTTAGTTACTTAACAAGCTTTCTATGCTAACTTAGTTAGGTCTTAAGTTAACTTGGTTAGGTTTTCTAGTCTTAATCTAATAAGTCTAACCATTTTGTGGACTTGATTCCTATTGGTCTAGAAATGTCAAGCTTACATTGTTGACTTGTTCCTATTGGCTTAGAATTTAGTCTAGTAAAAAACGTTGACTG
Organism: Ormosia emarginata; assembly: GCA_029884605.1. Classification (NCBI taxonomy): domain Eukaryota; kingdom Viridiplantae; phylum Streptophyta; class Magnoliopsida; order Fabales; family Fabaceae; genus Ormosia; species Ormosia emarginata. The sequence goes on along the minus strand of JAQQTP010000079.1, from coordinate 13,539,937 downwards.
CTTCATTAAACGCGGGTCCCATAGACTCTTTCGGGTCCATGGTCGTTTTAGAGCAGATTTCTACTGTTTTTGAGACAGTAGGTACTGTCAAATAAAATAATATTATAATAATATAAAATTATTTTATTGCACAATTAAATCTGAAAAATTAAAAGATTAACAACCATATCACTCGGAATTGGGTTTAGTAAGATCTCCCAGCTCTGAATAATTAAAATAAGATTTTCCCGGCCTGAAAATTATTATTTTCTTAGCTCAGAGTAAATCACACACAACAGTCAAATACAGTTACAAAACAGTCAAATTAATTTTATTTCACACAGGAAAACATAAAACAGCATAATCAGGACAAAATGGTAATTTATCTAAAAGTTAGGGTGTTACAGGTCGAGTTCTTAAATCTAGAGAACTCACCCCTAAATTTATCGGACCTTATCAAATTCTTTGTCGGATAGGTGCAATAGCTTACCAAATAGCTTTTCCACCTTTTCTTTCTAACCTTCACAATGTCTTTCATGTGTCGCAATTGCGAAAATATATTTCTGATCCAAACCATGTCATAACACCTAATACAGTAGAACTAAAAAATAATTTAACCTATAAGGCACCTCTTGTAAAGATCGAAGATAGGAGGGTGAAGTGACTCAGAGGGAAAGAAATTCCATTGGTGAAAGTGATCTGGAATGGCATAACCAGAGATGGAACGTGGGAAATAGAAAACAAGATGAAGGAACAATATCCACATCTATTGTAAGGTATGAAAATTTAGAGGACAAAATTCCTTTTTAGAAGGGGAGAGTTGTAACACCCCAAAAATTGTTTGTTTCATGATAAATATTCATTTTATAATATTTGTGATTTTTGTGAATTTTTGTAGATTTTTTAAGAAATGTTGATTATTTTAATATATTTCTCGATTTGCATGCGCACTGAGCGGAGTCAGAAAATTAAAATATTTTCCCCAAGGATGGAAAACCTTGGGCTGTGGAAACATCGACGGGGGATCTTACTAAACCCGAGGTCGGGCATAGTTTATGTAGTTTTTGTTTTTCGATATTTTATCTGATAAAATAAAATCGCGGTACGCTTTATTATTCATTGGACAATAAATACTGATTTCGTTAACTGTAACTTTTGTCCACTAGATAATAGCTTTAGTAGAGTGTTAGTCATCTTTCTAGAAGAGCACTTTAATGACATCATCAAAATGACATCATCACTTTAACTTTTGCAAAAAGCTAACAAAGCTTCTCAAGGAAGCTTTGCACCAAGCTTCTAGAGGAAGCTTCCTCTCCCTTTCCCTCTCCTCCATGCAGCAGCATGGCATTGAGAGAAAAAAAAGGGGGCAAAAGTTGTCACCTTTTCACCCAAAAGCACCTTTCATTTCATCTTTTCAAAATTCAAAAGCTACTATCACTTTCTCTCTCTACCATTTCTCTTCCCTCATTTTTTCTCTCACACTTTTCTCCTCCCTCTCCTTTCCTCTTCCACGGTAACACCACACCATTTTCCCTCCATGTTTGTTTGATTTCAACCTAACAAATTTGTTTGAAGCTATTTTCCTTTGAAGGTTTTCATTTCTTGTTGGAAACCATCTTCAAGAAGCTCACCTTTTCTCTTCATTTTCTCCCCTCTTCCACAACCAAACCACTGTTTTTGGGCATCCACATTTTCTTGGTTAACCAACTTAGTTTCCTACATCATCTCATCATCTTGAAACTTTTCTCTTTTGTGACCATCACATAAATCTACCATTTTCATCTTCTTCCATAAAATCCTAAAGTTTGAAGCTTTGAGGTAAAAGTTCATGACTTTTCCATTTTCTCTTCTCATTTTTGTGATCCTTGGTCACCTTGATGATCAAGGATTCCTTTTTTTCAAGCTTTGGTTATTGATTGTGAAAGTTTGACCATGTTATGGTTTTTGGTGGTGGTGGACAAATTTCAGGAGCAAAAAGCAACTTGTTTTTCTTTGTTTATCTCTTTGGGGTAAGAGGGAGATCATCCACTTCAACCTATCTTGGTAGTGAATGGCATATTTATGTGTTGGTTGTGAGGAACCCATGTTAGGGTTACTGTCTTTGTTGTATGATTTTGATAATTTTGTATTGATTTTATCTTATATGAATTTATTGGTTATATTTGTATATCTTGATGACTTTGGATTGATCTTAATGGATTAGAAACATGAATGGAAAGCAAGGGTTCCTTGCCCTTTTGCTTGGAGGCTCACGGCCAAATGGCCCAAAAATGGGTCCATATTGAAGAATTTGTGTAACAGTTTCGGAATTAAGACTTTTAATGATGAGTAATTAGGGAGGTGATGAAAAATTGTGGAATTTCTTATTCCCTAGAGCCCACGACCTCTTCGGGAAAATAATGGAAAAAATTTTATGTTAAAGTGGAAACTTAGTTAACTAGATAATTAGAGGTTGATTAGGGATTCATGAAATGGAAAGAACAAAGAATAGAACTTTATTCTATAACTTAGAATAATTTTAATCAAAGGAAGAACATGAGCATAAGTGAGGTGTTGAGCAACTTAAATTAAATTTTCCTAAGTGAATTAGGTTTAGAATTAAGTGAGGAACTTGTTTAACTTGAGTAATAAAGATTGGGTAAAATATGCAAGAGAATTCCCCTAGAGAGACTTAATAGGAAAAACGAAGAAGTTAAGTCGTAATTTCATAATAAATCTTAAAGGTATGTTGTCACATTTGAGAATTAGATAATGTGTTGTTGTGGATACATGAGTAGGACCAAGGTTTTGTTGGAAATTTAATTGGCCAATTGTGGCGTAATTTTGGAAAAGTATATGGTTGTCGAATATACATGAATATACATCGAGTCATCATGCATTGTGAAAGTCCAGTGGACTTTGTTATAAGGCTTTATGCCTAGGAGGTGAACCACACCTTAGTGCAGGTGCGAATAGACTAGTGTAGGTCACTTGTTGACCTTGGGGGCTTTGGGGTGCGGGTATCTCGCAATAGACAGTTGGTAGGTCTTCTGTACCATGAGATAGACCGATGCAAATGCACTGACGTTCCGGACCGAGACACTGTCACGATCTTGTGAAGAATGACTTGTATGAGCCATGTTGCACAATTTATTGATATTGAAGCACTTGATTTGAGGCCGATGAGATATAGACATGTCTCTTTAATCATTCTCTCTGAATGTTATGTTTAGCTCCTTGGAGTAGGATTTTTGGTACCTTATACATAGGCATAGTTAGTCATCATGTTTACCTAGCATTTAATTATATGATTATGTGATTGTTTCCTTTATTGATATTATGAATTCCTGGATTATTAAATTGTGCATTGTCTGATCTTGATGCTGCTTATTGTTTTACTGTACTGTTTAGCATTATTCGCCATCTATGTTTCTTTACTGCCATAACTGGTAATGATGTTGGATATCTCATCTCTTTGCGTTGTTATTATGTTTTTATATATGAATTTCTGTAAAGACCGAGACATTGACGAGCCTTTATTTCTTGGATTCAAGTCAAATTAGTCTCTTGTTTTGAAATGGCATCCCGGCGAGGCTTTCTTGGGTATACCAGACTGAGTTTCCATGGAGCCGTTGACTGTTGGCACGTCAACTCGAATACCGAACATTTTGTCTACGTGGGGGATGTGACAGTGTCCTTGGCATGGGGTCGTTATGACCTACATGTCTTCTCTTTTGATCTTCGTGTATGGTTGGAGTTCTACATGCCAATACGGGAGGTGTGGGGTGATCGTGTTTATACTCTATGCGAGGATTCAGATTCATTTCTGTCCTCCGCACGAGCTCCTACTCGTGAGTCTGCCGCTTTTATAAGGATTTCCTCTTCTGAGAAAGATCCCAAGGAGGACCCATCTAAGGCTCCTTGTTAGTAGTTGTTAGGGGTGTGACTTTTTTTGGTAGCCGTGTGTACATCATTTTGGGGGCATGATGTTTTGTTTCTTTGGTAGGCTATAATATATATATCTTCTTGGGCATGTAAAGCTTCTATTTTTTTTCTTTTACTAAATCCGTTGATGTATCTAAACACTTATAACTCATATCTTATGTATAAATGTGTGGTTAAATCTTCATGTTGATTTCCATTAAATTTAAGTTTTATCCACTTACAACAAAAAAAGAAATCGCTAAATTATTACACGCTTATAAATGAACAGGTTATCATCTGTATGTAAATGAACTGGGTCTTAGTATTATCTTTTGAGGTTTTGTTTAGTGTTTGGTGTGATGGTTCCTCTCCAAAAAGGGGCGTTACACTAGTTTGGTATCAACGCCCCAGTTTAAGTTTTCTTTTAGATCTTTGTGGTTAGATCTGTCTTGTTTGTGCTGTGTGATTCTCTGTGTTTGGTTTCCGAAAGGTTACATCTAACTTTCCTTATGCTTTGTTCAGTCTATATATGAAAAAGAGAGATGGCTAACAATGGAGGTATTGCTGCAACAATCAAGGCGATGCAGCAGATGGCTGATGTTATTGCACAACAAGGTGAGAGAGCTACACAACAGTAAGAGGCAATCATAAATGCCTAGAATATGTCAGAATTTCGTCGCAACAACCCACCTCAATTTAAAGGAGAGTTCGATCCGGAGAAAGCTAGTCTTTAGATCAAGGAATTGGAGAAGATATTCCGAGGGATGAGCTATGCTGATAATAGGAAGATAACCTATGCTACCTTCATATTAGTTGGAGATGATAAAGACTAGTGGAATGGAGCACAAAGGTTGATGGAAGCCGAACGAACGACAATTACATTTGAAGTCTTCAAGGATAGATTCTCAGAGAAATATTTTCCTGCAAGTACGAGGCATGCCAAGGAGATGGAGTTTCTTAGTCTAAAACAAGGAGGCATGACCGTTTGCGAGTATGCGGCAAAGTTTGAAAGCTTATCCAAGTTTTCAAGGTATTTCCAGCTCTAACCTAACGAAGAGTGGAAATGCTAAAAGTTTGAGGAGGGACTGTGCCATGACTTGAAGAGGGCAGTATTACCTTTAGGAATTGACCAATTCCCAGCTTTGCTAGACAAATGTTGGAGGATTAAGGAGCTTGATCAATCAAGAGACACAAGGAATCGCAACTTTGGACCTTCTAGGTTCCAGAGAGGAGGTGGCAGCAATGCAAATCGTTTTTAGAGGAAACATTATTCCCGACCACCGGGAAGTCAACAACAATCACCTGGTGGAGGCCCGAGTAGAAATTTTGGTGGTAATCGAGTTAGTCAAAATGTTGCGTCTTCACCAAAATGTTTGAAACATGAAAAGGACCACCTAATAAGGGAATGCACTATCAAGAGTTTTATCTGCTTTAGATGCGAAAAACCTGGACATATCACCAGAGATTGCAATCAAACCAAGGCAAAGCCTTTTGTCAACAATGCACAAGTTTCCAACCCTCAGGTAGGAGGCCAAGTTTACATGATGAGTGGAGCTGAAGCCTCCCAGTCTCATGATCTGATAAAGGGAGATGGTACCATAGGAGGTAATCTTTTATCTGTACTATATGACTCTGGGGCAACCCTTTCTTTTATTGCTTATGATTGTATACGTCAGTTAAGTTTGCCTCTGTCTTCTTTGCCTTTTGATTTGAGTGTTTCTACCCCTACTGCTAAACCTATTGTTTCTACCCAAGTCTGCTTGAACTGTCCTTTATCTATTGAAGGACAACTTTTTTCTTTTAATTTGATCTGTTTACCCTTTTCCCATATAGACATAATCTTAGGAATGGATTAGTTATCTTCTAACCATATCCTATTGGATTGTTAAAAAAAACTCTAGTTTTCCCTAAGTCTGAAGTTTGTAGATTTTTTATGGCCAACCAAGTTAAAGTTTTCATAAGAGAAGGAGCTCAGGGATACATGCTTTTGTCTTCCTTAGAAGTCGAGAGTGAGATGGATGTGAATCCTATTCCGGTAGTTAATGAGTTTCTCGAAGTCTTTCCTGAGGATATACTTAGTCTACCGCCGGAGCGGGACATAGAGTTCACCATTGATCTTGTACCTGAATCCAGTCCTGTATCCATAGCACTGTACAAGATGTCACCATCAAAATTGGTTGAACTTAAGAAGCAGCTGGTGGAGCTTCTGGAAAAGCAGTTTGTCATACCAAGTGTGTCACCCTAGGGAGCGCCAGTGCTGTTGGTCAAGAAGAAGGATGGAACTTCGCGCTTATGTGTAGATTATCGCTAACTGAACAAGGTCACAATCAAGAACAAGTATCCACTTCCGAGGATAGATGATTTGTGGATCAGCTGAAGGGAGCCACTGTTTTCTCTAATATAGATTTGCGTTCTAGCTATCATCAGATCCGAGTGAAGGTAGAGGATATTCCCAAAATGACTTTTCGTACACGTTACAGACATTACGAGTATCTTGTGATGCTGTTTGGAGTAACGAATGCACTGCCATATTCATGGATTACATGAATAGAATCTTTCGTCCTTACCTAGACAGATATATCGTCGTTTTTATCGATGACATTCTGATCTATTCTCGAAATCAGGAGGAATATGTTGAACATCTCAACATAGTTTTTCAGATCCTGAAAGAGAAGAAGTTATATGCCAAGTTGCCAAAATGTGAATTTTGGCTAGAAGAAGTTAAGTTTTTGGGTCATGTAATCTCGAAGGATGGGATTGCAATGGATCCATCGAAGGTCGAAGCAATTCTACAATTGGAAAGACCAAATATCGTGATTGAAATTCGAAGCTTTGTGGGATTAGCCGTTATTATCGAAGATTCATTGAAGAATTTTCCTAGATAGTAGGATCACTTACTCAACTCACAAGGAAGGACCAAGGTGTTGAGTGGACCGATACTTGTGAAAAAAGTTTTGAAGAGTTGAAGAGACGACTGACTACGGCACCAATTTTGAATCTACACTATCCAAGTGAACCATTCGAGGTGTACTGTGTTGTTTCACACCAAAGATTAGGATGTGCGCTTATGCACGATAGGAATGTGGTGGCGTATACTTCAAGACAGTTGAGAATACATGAAAAGAATTACCCTAAACATGACCTGGAGTTAGCAGCTGTGGTATTTGCTTTGAAGATATGGAGACACTTTCTGTATAGGGCAACATTCAATGTCTATAATGACCACAAAAGTCCGAAGTACTTGTTTGAGCAAAAGGAGTTGAATATGAGGCATGAAGGTGGTTGGAGTTTTTGAAAGACTACGATTTTCAACTTCAATATCACCCCGGAAAGGCAAACGTCGTGGCAGATGCTTTGAGTAGAAAAATGCTTAGTATGTCTACTATGATCATTAAGGAGAAGGAATTGATAGAGCAGTTCAAAGATATGTGGCTATCTATTGAATTGGCATTGGGAAGAATTAGTTTGAGTATGGTTACTATTTTGAATGACTTGCTGGAAGAGATTCAAGAGAAGCAAAAAATTGATGAATTTTTGCAAAAGGAAAGGGAACTAATGAAGCAAGGCAGTGTGACAACAGTAGAAGAATGACCTGATGGAGTCCTAAAGTTCAAAGGTAGGATTTGTATACTTGATGATTCGGAGCTTAGGAAAGCAATTCTAGATAAAGCTCATACCAGTAAGTTAAGTATGCATCCTGGAATGACTAAGATATACCAAGATCTGAAACGGTAGTTTTAGTGGCCTGGAATGAAGAAAGACGTAGCTCAACACGTGTCGTCTTGTCTAGTTTGTCATAAAGCTAAGGTTGAACACTAGAGACTTTCTGGAATATTGCAACCTTTAACTATTCCCAAATGAAAATGGGATAGTATTACAATCGATTTTGTGGTTGGACTTCCAAAGACCCGAATAGGGCATGATTCGATATGGTTAATCGTTGATTGGCTCACGAAGTCAGCACATTTCTTACCAATTAACATAAGGTATAATATAGAGAAGTTAAACCAATTTTATATTGGTGACATTGTTAGACTGCATGGAGTGCCTTCTAGTATTATTTACGATAGAGATTAGAGGTTCACATCAAGATTTTGGCAGAGTCTTCAAGGAGCAATAGGAACAAAGCTACATTTGAGTTCTGCTTATCATCCTCAAACTGATGGTCAATCAGAAAGAATGATCCAATTGTTGGAAGATTTGCTTAGAGCTTGCACTTTGGAACAGACTAGAAGTTGGGATGAAGTTTTGCCATTGGTAGAGTTCACCTACAACAACAGTTTTCACTCGAACATAAGGATGGCACCCTATGAGGCTCTATATGGATGACAGTGCAAAACACTTTTGTGTTAGTACCAAGATGGAGAACATCTTACGATTCGACCTGATCTTGTACAACAAACGATGAGAAGGTCAAGATGATTCAAGAAAAGAAGAAGATGGCTCAGAGTAGGCAGAAAAGCTATGCGGACAAAAGAAGATAGCCTCTTGAATTTGAGGAAGGCGAGCATGTGTTTTTGAAAGTTACACCCTTGACTGCGGTTGGTCAAGTTCTTAAATCTAGAAAACTCGCCCCTAAATTTATCGGACCTTATCAAATTCTTCGTTGGATAGGTCCAGTAGCTTACCAAATAGCTTTACCACCTTTCTTTTCAACCTTCACAATGTCTTTCATGTGTCACAATTGCGGAAATATATTCCTGATCCAAACCATGTCATAGCACCTGATACAGTACAACTAAAAGAAAATTTAACGTATGAGGCACCTCCTGTAAAGATTGAAGATAGGAGGGTGAAACGACTCAGAGGGAAAGGAACTCCATTGGTGAAAGTGATCTGGAATGACATAACCGGACATACAATGTGGGAGTTAGAAAACAAGATGAAGGAACAACATCCACATCAATTCTAAAGTATGAAAATTTCGAGGATGAAATTCCTTTTTAGAAGGGGAGAGCTGTAACACCCCAAAAATTGTTAAATTCATGATAAATATTCATTTTATAATATTTGTGATTTTTGTGAATTTTTGTGGATTTTTTCAGAAATGTTGATGATTTTAATATATTTCTTGATTTGTGTGCATACTGAGCGGAGTCAGAAAAATAAAATATTTTCCTCGAGGATGGAAAACCTTGGATTGTGGAAACGTCGACGGGAAATCTTACTAAACTCGAGGCTGGGCATAGTTTATGAAGTTTTCATTTTTGGAGATTTTATCTGATAAAATAAAATCACAGTATATTTTATTATCCGTTGGACAATAAATACTGATTTCGTTAACTGTAACTTTTATGCACTAGATAATAGCTTTAGTAGAGTGTTAGTCATCTTTCTAGAAGAGCACTTTAATGACATCATCAAAGTGACATCATCACTTTGACTTTTGCAAAAAGCTAAAACAAAGCTTCTCAAGGAAGCTTTGCACCAAACTTCTAGAGGAAGTTTCCTTTCCCTCTCCCCCATGTAGCTCCACAACATTGAGAGAAAAAAAGGGGGGCAAAAGTTGTCACCTTTTCACCTAAAAGCACCTTTCATTTCATGTTTTCAAAATTCAAAAGCTACTATCACTTTTCTATCACTTTCTCTCTCTACCATTTTCTCTTCCTTCACTTTTTCTCACACATTTTTCTCCTCCCTCTCCTCTCCTCTTCCATGACAACACCACTGTAACACCCCTTTGGAGGATGTCACACATAAAAGAAAATAAAATAAATAGAAATAAAATCTACCCAAGTTGCGGAATATTTGTTAAAATTATTACGGGTTGTAAAAATAATTCCTGATAGATTTAAATATGTAATAAAAAGATAATACGGAAAATACGAAATAAAAAAAAACATCATCACTAATAATATACATATGGTTAAGTTATAAACTGTACATATAATTTACAACTAAGACTACAATTATTTAAACAAAAACAGGAAAGAAAGCAATAAAAGAGTTAATATATATACGTACATACGCCGACGCGCTTCAAAAAAAAAAACATCATGATTATCTACTCCTCGATGGATCACTCTCGGTGTGAAAATGATCATCGGAGATAAATATCCTCGATGTCTCGACATACGGCGATAACGGGATCGCGCGGTCGACACGATGCTTATCTCACTAGGCTCGGGGTTTTCAAGACCCCAATAACGCCTAATGGATAAGGGTAACTCTAAATGCGAGAAAAAAGCGTCGTCGTCGAAATCGGATCTCCATCAAACCGATGACGTAGAATCACGGTCATACGTCCAAAGATAGGTAATGAAGCACGATCTCCTCGTAAATGCCAAGCCAAATCACCTCCATGGAATACCAGCTCTACGAACCCCAAAAATGCAAAGCGTCGCCATCCCACACAATCAATCCAGGAGGGTATGGATGATCGGATGGTTCTTGCTCTAAACCGATCGTCGGTCTGTGATCTCCCTCTTCCTCGTGGGTACACGATCTCAAGAGGTCGTTCCTCTTCTTTCTCTTCAAACTCTTTACCGCATAAAATAAATAGACAATAGACACATACAATAAAGAGGTAAGACAACATAAAATCATCGCAACATGGCAAATAAGAAGACGACAAATAACAATTACACAGGTTCGTACAATATGAAGAAGCTATAACGTCATTAATACATATTAAATATCCTAGGGTTTCGAGAACATCATAGACAGATCACAAATAGAGAAAATCACACGTATAAATCAATCTCACGTATAAGATAAGATAAGAAATAGATAACTAACATAAAAATTATCGATAAATATAAATAGAGAAAATGTAAGAATATCCAAGATATTACCGGATAAAGATAAATAGAGAAAAATGGAATATTATCCAAGATAAAATCAAATACACCAAAACACAACCCTACTCCATGGAGCTAAACCCAAACAGATATCAGAGAGAATGACTTGCAAAATCTATTAGTACCACGGCTGCCCAACCAACTATTACGCGATCACACGTTGCGTCAATAGCCTACGACACTGGAATCTACCATCCAGGCGTAGTATAGTTCACAGTCTCCCGTTGTGGCACTATAGGCAATGTACTACTAGACTTTACAAACCTCGATTAAATATAGTGAATGTCGAGTACATTAGTGTGCTATCGGTTTACCACGGCCCGGAGCTACCAATCTGTCCACGTGGGATCCCGTACACTAAAGCCTCCAAGTTTATTAGAACAATAAACCACACTACACTTATCGCATCGACAACACGATGTGATTCGTCTCGTCAACCCAAAACACCAAAAATCGGTATAAAGACAAAACATAATTCCAAATATATGAAATTACGAAAATGCCCTTAAGATAAAATATATATGCCCTCAATGGCGAAAAGCCATGCGGGTTCACTTTTTCCCGACAAATAAATAACCTCAAAAACCTGTAGACGGGTCACATTTTCCCGACAAATAAAAATAAATACGGTAACGGTCAATCGCGTAGAAATTTTATCGCGTTTTTGAAATCTCGTCGTTTTTACAAACGTTTAAAAATCGGGTAAAAATATTTTTCTGTTTTTAAAATCGCGTAGCATTTTTAATACGTTTTCTCAATCGCGTAGGATTTTTAAATCATTTTCTTATTCGAATGCCTTTAAAATTACTGTTTAAACAGATAGAAATAATATTTAGTACCTTTAAACTACGTAGAATAATTTTTCATACCGTATACTGTCATTAGGATATTTTTACTATCTTATAGGTTCATTTTTACTAAAAATTGACAGTATTTTGTTTAGAAATTTATAATAATGATTTTCTAAATTTTCCATAAAATTTCTATTTACCTAATTTTTAACCATTTCATTAAATTCTTTTTGAAATCTCTAACATGCTTCAAAACCAAAAGTGAGCTATATGTTAGAAAATTTCTTAACATTATCTTGTATTTTTCCTAATGATAAAATTATGAATTTTAACCCTTTAGACTTACTTCTAATCAATTGGTTCCTTCATAAATTATTATAGAAAATTTCTTCTTAACTTGTATTGTTTCTTTTAATTGAAAAAGGTTTAGAAACAAGTTTTTAAAATCATGAATTCCTATAGTGGCATGTTGGCCGAATTTTATAAAACTTTTGCATTTGATTTCCAAAATGTCTTTCACCTTTTAAATCATATCAAATGTATTCTATAGTCTAAGTTCATTAAATCATTTTAGAAAATAGTTATCTATATTCAATTTAATCCTTTAGGCATGTTGGCCCAAAATACTAAGTTTGTACCATTTGATTTCTAAATGCATTTTTCTTTGATCAAATCAATTAGAAACTTTCTTGATTCTCCTAGGTTAATTAAGCTACACTTTAGGAAAAATGAAGAGAACATTTTGGTCCTCCAAACTTGTCATTGCCGTGAGCTATTGGATTGTGTTCTTTGGAACACTCATGCAAACTTACACATGTTATTCACATCCTATGACTTATCATACAATTTCTAACACATGCATTATATTTCTAACATATGCAAAATATTTCTAACACATGCAAAATATTTTCTAACACATACAACCTAAATTAAAGCTTGTAGACATGCATTCAAAAGCTAATAAGCATGCAAAATTATTACAATCATCAAACAAGAAAGCTAATAACAATTACCACATAAACTACTAACAACCACAAAAATTAACAAATACACACATAAATAACACATGACCACCGAATCCTTATGGATTCTACAACATCACAAATAACTCCATCTTCTTACCACCATCAAGGGATGATAAGAATTGTCTTCCTCTTACCTTAAATGAAGACAAAAACTTGCTTTCTCACCTCCTTAGGTCACGGTTTTCACTCCACCAAACACCTAAAAATTTCAAACAAAACCTACATATTACTAACCATGAAAAAGAAGCTAAACCATGGAAAAATCATGGCTTAGAACTTTGAAAAAGAAGAAAGAAAAGAAAAGTATGAAATTTCACCTTCTAGGTAAAACTTCAAGGTTGGTTTCCAAGCCTTAGATGGAAGAATTTGAAGAAACTCCCAACTACAAAGGTTCTTAGAATGGTGTTTAGATTAAGGAAACTTGGTTAGAAAAATTTTTGGATGGTTGGATGGTGTAGTTTGTGTCTTGGCCGAATATGGTGGAGAAAATGGGCATGAATGGTGGCTAGGGTTCTTGATGAGAGAGAAGAGAGAAAGTGATGAAGACAAAGTGATTTTAGGTCACCAAAGGCCTCTTGGCCGTGAACTTGATGTGGGGTGCAAGGTGGGCACCTTGCTTGGCTTCATCCAAGCCATTGGATGAATCAAAGGCTAAGATTAAGCCTTGGTGAGCAAGCTTGCTTCTCATTGGTTAGCTTATGGTGACTCACATGCTGAGTCACACAGTGTATTTAATTTTCTGTGAGTCACTAGTGAGTCGACTGCTCGAAAGTTCTACAAATTACGGTGATTAATTAAGCTACCGATCTAACTGTTCGCTAATTGTGGGTCCCGCAAAATATTTCCTGTCCATCATTACTAAAACATACTGACTAATAAAATAATATTATAATAATATAAAATTATTTTATTTGACAGTTAAATCCTAAAAATTAAAAGATTATTTTTAGTCTCATTTAGAATCGGGTTAAGTAAGATCCCCCAATTCTAAATAATAAAATAAGATTTTCCCGGCCGAAAATATTATTCTCCCGCCTCGAGCAAATCGCACAAAAAGTCCATATAAAATCACGAGACATGTATTTTCTCGCATTAAATCAAGAAGAAAACAATTAAAAACAGACAAAAACAGAGAGAAAAACGACGTTCGGGACGTAACGGTCATTTTCCCGTTTTTTCCCACAACGTAGGTAATTATCCAAAACGTTCAAATAAAATATCCAGCAGTATTATTTAGCTATATATCTTTCAGAAAAATTAATACAGTAGCTCAGAAAAATTTTTATTTTACCGTCTCGAAATAAATTACGTAAAACGATCAAATAAAATTTGAACCTGTATTATCGTAATTGTTTTCATACAAAAATCGAGAAACGAAAAATAGGGACACAACGGTCATTCATACAAAAGCATGAAAAACAAAACAAGACATTCGAATATTTTTCTAAAAATTGGGGCGTTACAACACTCCCCAACAAATAAAAATTTCGTCCTCGAAATTCGATGTTCATCCGAACAAATGAGGATACTTGATCCTTCATTTTATCTTCCAGCTTCCCAAGTAGCTTCACCCGTCACATCATTCCATATAACTTTCACCACTCGATCATCTTCCCTCGAAGTTGCTTTACCTTTCTGTCCTCTATCCTGACAGGTAAAGTTTCGTAAGTCAAATTCTCCTTTAACTGTACGTCATCTGACTGTATAACATGTGTCGGATCTGGCATATACTTCCGTAACTGAGACACATGAAACACGTCATGCAAATTGGATAGAAACGGCGGCAAAGCAATTTGATATGCTACAGGACCTATACGTCGAATAATCTGATATGGTCCAATGAATTTAGGAGTAAGCTTCTTAGACTTAATTACTCTTCCGACACCAGTCGTAGGAGTAACTCTCAGAAATACATGCTCACCCTCCTCAAACTCAAGAGGTCGTCTTCGCTTATCCGCGTAACTCTTTTGTCTGCTTTGCGTCGTCCTCATCTTCTCTTGTATCATCTTGACTTTATCCGTAGTTTGCTTTGTACAAGCTCCGGTCCAACATCATACTTTCTCCATCTTGATACCAAAGATAACGGCGTTCGACATCGTCTTCCATATAATGCTTCATAAGGTGCCATTCCGATGCTTGCGTGAAAACTATTGTTGTAGGTGAATTCTATCAAAGATAAAAATTCATCCCAACTTCCCCGTTGTTCCAAAACACAAGCACGTAATAGATCCTCCAAAGATTGTATAGTTCTTTCACCGACCGTCACCGATGGCGGATGATACGCCGAACTCGGTCCGTAACTTAGTTCCCATAGCTTCTTGCGACTTCGCCAAAATCTTGACGTAAACCTCGGATCACGATCAGAAATTATACTTGTCGGTACACCATGTAGTCTGACAATTTCACCGATGTACAACTGGGTTAATCTTTCCAATGAATATTTGATATTGATCGGTAAGAAATGAGCTGATTTCGTAAGTCTATCGACTATAACCCATATTGCGTCATGACCTCTCTTTGTCTTTGGCAAACCAGTAACGAAATCCATAGAAATGCTGTCCCATTTCCATTCTGGAATCGATAATGGTTGCAACATCCCAGCTGGTCTTTGGTGTTCAACTTTCGACTTTTGACAAACTAGACAAGTTGACACGCATCTAACAACATCACCCTTCATTCCATGCCACCAAAATAACTTCTTCAAGTCTTGATACATCTTTGTTATGCCTGGATGCATACTCAATAGACTAGTATGGGCATGTTTCACAATATATCTTCTCAACTCTCGATTACGGGGAACACAAACTCTACCCCGAAATCTCAGAATTCCATCAGTTCCTTCCTTGAACTCTAGTGTCTCGCCTTGTTTCATCTGCTCCCTTATTCCTTGCAAAAATTTATCGGCATTTTGCTTTTCCTTTATGTCTTCCATCAGCTCGCTCGAGATAGTAACCATGCTAACACAGATCTTCCCTGGTTTCAACTCAACAAATGACCACTCATCTCTAAACTGTTCAATGAGCTCCTTTTCCTTAATCATTAGCGCAGAAACACTAATAATTTTCCTGCTTAAGGCATCGGCCACGACATTCGCCTTACCAAGATGGTATAAAAGTTGAAAATCGTAATCGTTCAGAAATTCCAACCACCTTCGCTGCCTCATATTCAGCTCCTTCTGGTCGTACAAGTACTTCAAACTCTTGTGATCACTGAAAATATTGAACGTTGCTCCATAGAGAAAATGTCTCCATATCTTCAAAGCAAAAACTACCGCAGCCAATTCTAAATCATGCGTAGGATAATTCTTTTCATGAACCTTCAATTGTCGAGAAGCATACGCCACCACATTCCGGTCTTGCATCAACACGCATCCTAGTCCTTGATAAGAAGCGTCACAATACACATCGAAAGATTTCGTCGAATCTGGTAGGATTAACACCGGCGCAGTTGTTAACCTCTTCTTCAACTCTTGAAAACTAGCTTCACGTTCTTCCGTCCATTCGAAAGCTTGATTTTTCCTCGTTAGTTGTGTAAGCGGTCCAGCAATCTTGGAAAAACCTTCGATAAATCTCCGATAATAACCAGCAAGTCCAACAAAACTTCGAACTTCACATTCGTTTTTTTAGTCTCTCCCACTGTAAAACAGTCTCCACTTTCGATGGGTCCACCGCTATACCTTCTTTAGAAATTACGTGCCCAAGAAATTGAACTTCTTCCAACCAGAACTCACACTTAGACAACTTCGCATACAACTGCTTCTCCCTCAAAATCTGAAGAACAACACTCAGATGTTCAGCATGTTCTTCCTTCGATTGAGAATAGATCAGAATGTCATCGATAAAGACAACGACAAATCTGTCTAAATACGGACGAAATATCCTGTTCATATAATCCATAAATATAGCAGGAGCATTCGTCACCCCGAATGGCATTACCTGATACTCATAATGTCCATAACGAGTTCGAAAAGCAGTTTTCGGCACATCCTCCCCTTTCACACGAATCTGGTGATAACCCGATCGCAGATCTATCTTGGAAAATATCACAGCTCCTCTCAATTGATCCATCAAATCGTCGATTCTTGGAAGCGGATATTTATTCTTGATAGTCACCTTGTTCAATTGCCGATAGTCCACACAAAGTCGTGACGATCCATCCTTCTTCTTGACCAAAAGTACTGGTGCACCCCATGGGGAAACACTAGGTCGTACAAATTCTTTCTCCAACAGTTCCACCAATTGCTTTTTCAGCTCCTCCAACTCTACTGGCGACATACGATATGGTGCAATTGAGATAGGACCTGTTCCCGGTACTAAATCAATTGAGAACTCGATCTCCCGCTCAGGCGGTAAACCAGGTACATCTTCAGGAAAAACATCCGGAAATTCGTTGACAACAGGAATAGTATTCACATCCTTCTCATTCTTAACTTCTAGAGAAGACAATACCAGATATCCCTGCGCTCCATTCCTCAACAAAGACTTGACCTTAACAGCAGTTAAGAATCCAGACTCTTCTTCCTTAGGAAAAACTATAGTTTTCTTCGCACAATCTATGAGGATATGGTTAGAACATAACCAGTCCATCCCTAAGATTACATCTATCTCAATAAGAGGCAAACAAATCAAATCAACCAAAAACAAACGGTCCTTCACAACAATAGGACAATCCAAACAGACCTTAGAAGTAACTACAGGTTTAGCAGTTGGCGTAGATACATTCAACATAACATTCAGAGAAGATATGGGCAACTTCAACCTTTCCACACAATCATATGCAATAAAAGAGTGTGTAGCACCCGAGTCATACAAGACAGTCAGAAGATTACCTCCAATGTCTCCTTCTCCTTGAATAAGATCATCAGACTTAGAAATCTCAGATCCCACCATTGTATATATTCGTCCTCCAGATCTCGGTTGAGTACTTCCAGATTTTTGCTGATTAGCTTTAACATACCGAATGTTAGTTTTCTCTCCTACCATTTGTGGACAATCCTTTGCTATGTGCCCCTGGTTGTTTACAATTGAAACAAACTGTACCTTTAATCGTACACTCGGGAGAAATATGACCTTTCTTCCCGCACTTAAAACATGTTGGCGTAACGCCACCCTCTCATCCGACTCCACTACCACTTGCACTTCCACTAACATATGGTCGTTGAGATTGACTTCCCGTTGGCCTGGTATACGGCTTACGCTGAAACCGATTGGCATTACTACCTCCACCTCTCTGGAACCTTGTCGGTCCAAAATTCCGATTCCTTTGATCTCTAGATGGCTCTAACTCTTCAAGTCGAGCACAAGCATCCACCAAAGCATGAAACTGAGTCATCCTCAAAGATACTACTCCTCGTTTCAGTTCCACCCTTAAACCTGATTCAAACTTCCTGCATCTCCACACATCATCTTGTCGTGTCTGAGCATAATCTGAGAATTGAGATAAACTCTCAAATTTTGTGGCATACTCATTCACCGTCATATTCCCCTGTCGCAAACCAAGAAATTCCATTTCCTTGGCATGCCTAGCACTCGCAGGAAAATATTTATCCGAGAAAAGTATTAGAAAACACTTCCCAGGTGATCTCAGTCCCCTTCACTTGCAACACTCGGCGGATTCCTCTCCACCAATGTTCGCATCTCCTCTCAAAGCATGAAAACAAAGATAAGTCACTTTCTTTTCATCCGTACATCTCATCCCCTCAAATATTCTCTCTAAATCTTGCATCCACCGACTCGCTTTCTCCGGATCCACCTCGCCTCTAAATTGTGGCGGATTATGACGCCTAAATTCGGATAAATTTAGGGCATCTGCGTAGCATCTTGTTGTTGGGTGCTCTCAAATTTTGTTGAGTTATCACTTCACCATCCGCGCATAGCCTCAAAGAAGAACCAACATCGGGTCCTCATCTCGATTTACGTTAGCACGTCCTCTACCTCTACCACCATCTTCTTTCTTCAAACATAACAAAACAGAGTCGATACATCCTTCTAGATATTTCCGAAAGGATATAAATCACAAACATCACAGAGAATCACACAAAGACAAACAAAAACAGGACTCCAACCACAACCCCAAAAGACTCTAACTTGGGCTCGATACCATTAACTAATGTAACACCCCTTTGGAGGATGTCACACATAAAAGAAAATAAAATAAATAGAAATAAAATCTACCCAAGTTGCGGAATATTTGTTAAAATTATTACGGGTTGTAAAAATAATTCTGATAGATTTAAATATGTAATAAAAAGATAATACGGAAAATACGAAATAAAAAAAAAAAACATCGTCACTAATAATATACATATGGTTAAGTTATAAACGTACATATAATTTACAACTAAGACTACAATTATTTAAACAAAAACAAGAAAGAAAGCAATAAAAGAGTTAATATATATACGTATATACGTTGACGCGCCAAAAAAACATCATGATTATCTACTCCTCCTCGATGGATCACTCTCGGTGTGAAAATGATCATCGGAGATAAATATCCCGATGTCTCGACATACGGCGATAACGGGATCGCGCGGTCGACACGATGCTTATCTCACTAGGCTCGGGGTTTTCGGCACCCCAATAACGCCTAATGGATAAGGGTAACTCTAAATGCGTAAAAAGCGTCGTCGTCGAAATCGGATCTCCATCAAACGATGACGTAGAATCACGGTCATACGTCCAAAGATAGGTAAAAGCACGATCTCCTCGTAAATGCCAAGCCAAATCACCTCCATGGAATACCAGCTCTACGAACCCCAAAATGCAAAGCGTCGCCATCCCTCACACACAATCAATCCGGAGGGTATGGATGATCGGATGGTTCTTGCTCGTAAACCGATCGTCGGTCTGGCGATCTCCCTCTTCCTCGGGGTACACGATCTCAAGAGGTCATGTTCCTCTTCTTTCTCTTCAAACTCTTTACCGCATAAAATAAATAGACAATAGACACATACAATAAAGAGGTAAGACAACATAAAATCATCGCAACATGGCAAATAAGAAGACGACAAATAACAATTACACAGTTCGTACAATATGAAGAAGCTATAACAGTAATACATATTAAATATCCTAGGGTTTCGAACATCATAGACAGATCACAAATAGAGAAAATCACACGTATAAATCAATCTCACGTATAAGATAAGATAAGAAATAGATAACTAACATAAAAATTATCGATAAATATAAATAGAGAAAATGTAAGAATATCCAAGATATTACCGGATAAAGATAAATAGAGAAAATGGAATATTATCCAAGATAAAATCAAATACACCAAAACACAACCCTACTCCATGGAGCTAAACCCAAACAGATATCGAGAGAGAATGACTTGCAAAATCTATTAGTACCACGGCGCCCAACCAACTATTACGCGATCACACGTTGCGTCAATAGCCTACGACACCTTGGGAATCTACCATCCGGGCGTAGTATAGTTCACGATCTCCCGTTGTGGCACTATAGGCAATGTACTACTAGACTTTACAAACCTCGATTAAATATAGTGAATGTCGAGTACATTAGTGTGCTATCGGTTTACCACGGCCCACGCGGAGCTACCAACTGTCCACATGTGGGATCCCGTACACTAAAGCCTCCAAGTTTATTAGAACAATAAACCACACTACACTTATCGCATCGACAACACGATGTGATTCGGCCTCGTCAACCCAAAACACCAAAAATCGGTATAAAGACAAAACATAATTCCAAATATATGAAATTACGAAAATGCCCTTAAGATAAAATATATATGCCCTCAATGGCGTAAAGCACATGACGGTTCACTTTTTCCCGACAAATAAATAACCTCAAAAACTGTACGGGTTCACATTTTCCCGACAAATAAAAAATAAATACTGTAAATCGGTCAATCGCGTAGAAATTTTATCGCGTTTTTGAAATCTCGTCGTTTTTACAAACGTTTAAAAATCGGGTAAAAATATTTTTCTGTTTTTAAAATCGCGTAGCATTTTTAATACGTTTTCTCAATCGCGTAGGATTTTTAAATCATTTTCTTATTCGAATGCCTTTAAAATTACTGTTTAAACAGATAGAAATAATATTTAGTACCTTTAAACTACGTAGAATAATTTTTCATACCGTATACTGTCATTAGGATATTTTTACTATCTTATAGGTTCATTTTTACTAAAAATTGACAAGATTTTTGTTTAGAAATTTATAATAATGATTTTCTAAATTTTCCATAAAATTTCTATTTACCTAATTTTTAACCATTTCATTAAATTCTTTTTGAAATCTCTAACATGCTTCAAAACCAAAAGTGAGCTATATGTTAGAAAATTTCTTAACATTATCAGTATTTCCTTCCTAATGATAAAATTATGAATTTTAACCCTTTAGACTTACTTCTAATCAATTGGTTCCTTCATAAATTATT
This sequence comes from Ormosia emarginata, assembly GCA_029884605.1. Taxonomy (NCBI): domain Eukaryota; kingdom Viridiplantae; phylum Streptophyta; class Magnoliopsida; order Fabales; family Fabaceae; genus Ormosia; species Ormosia emarginata. Next base: position 13,519,027 of record JAQQTP010000079.1, on the reverse strand, counting down.
ATAGAAAATTTCTTCTTAACTTGTATTGTTTCTTTTTAATTGAAAAAGGTTTAGAAACAAGTTTTTAAAATCATGAATTCCTATAGTGGCATGTTGGCGAATTTTATAAAACTTTTGCATTTGATTTCCAAAATGTCTTTCACCTTTTAAATCATATCAAATGTATTCTATAGTCTAAGTTCATTAAATCATTTTAGAAAATAGTTATCTATATTCAATTTAATCCTTTAGGCATGTTGGCCCAAAATACTAAGTTTGTACCATTTGATTTCTAAATGCATTTTTCTTTGATCAAATCAATTAGAAACTTTCTTGATTCTCCTAGGTTAATTAAGCTACACTTTAGGAAAAATGAAGAGAACATTTTGGTCCTCCAAACTTGTCATTGCCGTGAGCTATTGGATTGTGTTCTTTGGAACACTCATGCAAACTTACACATGTTATTCACATCCTATGACTTATCATACAATTTCTAACACATGCATTATATTTCTAACATATGCAAAATATTTCTAACACATGCAAAATATTTTCTAACACATACAACCTAAATTAAAGCTTGTAGACATGCATTCAAAAGCTAATAAGCATGCAAAATTATTACAATCATCAAACAAGAAAGCTAATAACAATTACCACATAAACTACTAACAACCACAAAAATTAACAAATACACACATAAATAACACATGACCACCGAATCCTTATGGATTCTACAACATCACAAATAACTCCATCTTCTTACCACCATCAAGGGATGATAAGAATTGTCTTCCTCTTACCTTAAATGAAGACAAAAACTTGCTTTCTCACCTCCTTAGGTCACGGTTTTCACTCCACCAAACACCTAAAAATTTCAAACAAAACCTACATATTACTAACCATGAAAAAGAAGCTAAACCATGGAAAAATCATGGCTTAGAACTTTGAAAAAGAAGAAAGAAAAGAAAAGTATGAAATTTCACCTTCTAGGTAAAACTTCCAAGGTTGGTTTCCAAGCCTTAGATGGAAGAATTTGAAGAAACTCCCAACTACAAAGGTTCTTAGAATGGTGTTTAGATTAAGGAAACTTGGTTAGAAAAATTTTTGGATGGTTGGATGGTGTAGTTTGTGTCTTGGCCGAATATGGTAGAGAAAATGGGCATGAATGGTGGCTAGGGTTCTTGATGAGAGAGAAGAGAGAAAAGTGATGAAGACAAAGTGATTTTAGGTCACCAAAGGCCTCTTGGCCGTGAACTTGATGTGGGGTGCAAGGTGGGCACCTTGCTTGGCTTCATCCAAGCCATTGGATGAATCAAAGGCTAAGATTAAGCCTTGGTGAGCAAGCTTGCTTCTCATTGGTTAGCTTATGGTGACTCACATGCTTTGAGTCACACGATGTATTTAATTTTCTTGGTCGAGTCGACTAGTGAGTCGGCACTGCTTCTGAAAAGTTCTACACTTACGGTGATTAATTAAGCTACCGATCTAACTGTTACGCTAATTGTGGGTCCCGCAAAATATTTCCGGGTCCATCACACTACTAAACATATCTTGACTAATAAAATAATATTATAATAATATAAAATTATTTTATTTGTGATTAAATCCTAAAAATTAAAAGATTATTTTTAGTCTCATTTAGAATCGGGTTAAGTAAGATCCCCAATTCTAAATAATAAAATAAGATTTTCCTACCCACGGAAAATATTATTTTCCCCTCGAGCAAATCGCACAAAAAGTCCATATAAAATCACGACAAAATTTTCTCGGCATTAAATCAAGAAGAAAACAATTAAAAACAGACAAAAACAGAGAAAACAGTACGTTCGGGACGTAACGGTCATTTTCTCGTTTTTCCCACAACGTAGGTAATTATCCAAAACGTTCAAATAAAATATCCAAGCAGTATTATTTAGTGTATATCTTTCAGAAAAATTAATACAGTAGCTCAGAAAAATTTTTATTTTACCGTCTCGAAACAAATTACGTAAAACGATCAAATAAAATTTGAACCTGTATTATCGTAATTGTTTTCATACAGAAATCGAGAACAGAAAAATAGGGACACAACGGTCATTCATACAAAAGCATGAAAAACAGAAAACAGTACATTCAGAATATTTTCTAAAAATTGGGGCGTTACAACCACACCATTTCCCCTCCATGTTTGTTTGATTTCAAGCCAACAAATTTGTTTGAACCTACTTTCCTTTGAAGGTTTTCATTTCTTGTTGGAAAACATATTCAAGAAGCTCACCTTTTCTCTTCATTTTCTCCCATCTTCCATGGCCAAACCACTATTTTTGGCCATCCACATTTTCTTGCTCAACTAACTTAGTTTCCTACATCTTCTCATCATCTTGAAACTTTTCTCTTTTGTGATCTTCACCTAAATCTACCATTTTCATCTTCTTCCATAAAACCCTAAAGTTTGAAGCTTTGAGGTAAAAGTTCATGACTTTTCCATTTTCTCTTCTCATTTTCTTGATCCTTGGTAACCTTAGTGATCAATGATTCCTATTTTTTCAAGCTTTGGTTTTTGATTGTGAAAGTTTGACCATGTTAGGGTTTTTTGTAACACCCTCCATAGGGCATCACATTTCCGACTAAAAATTTAAAAGACCTAAAAATCATTTAACAAAAGGCCTTGAGTTCAAAAATTTGGGTTTTTAAAATCTCTTTTTGCTGATAATATAAACTTACCGAAAATATAAGTAATACAGAAAATAGACTGAACTAATTAATACACATGTTAATTATACCACATAATATTAAACAACATTTAAAACATAATTTATAGACTCAAAGAACAGTAGCAAACCCAATGACGGGTCCTACTTAATAGAACGGTAACAACACTAATGAGAAAATTCAACATACTTGTTCCGTTCTTCCACCAAACTGCTCACTGTCGAAACTGGGAAGATCATTCCACGACGTCATCTCCGAACTCAGAACCTTGCCTCCAGTTGAGTCTAAAGAGCTTACTTCGCCTACTATACAAATTTTGACAATACCAAAAATAACAAACAATACAGCAAAGAGGTGAGATCCCCTTTCATCAATACCAGGATGGTAGCAAAGAATGATACGAATGACAAAGTCATTCCATACACACAAATATCACAAGTATAATCATGTTATCAATTTACAAATAATTCTAATAAACATATATTGTAATAAAATGAACAACAATAATATTACCATAACAGATAAAACAATTGAGACAATAAACCATATTGTCATATCATGCATAATAACTCATATTAACACATCATACATAATATCACAACAATATAAACATCAACAGTATATCAACAACAGATATCCATAATATACATATATAATGATTATGCCACCATAAAATGGACCTCGACAATGCCACAACAATATGTACACAGACTATGCATATGCATAATGTATCATATTCCTACTCCATGGAGCTAAACAAATTTCGGATATGAATAGTCCAGAAGATCTATCACCCATAATGACAGTCTAAGCTAGACGCAAGACATAGATAGTGTTTGTCGGGACAATACGCCAGTGCGTTGTAACGGTTTATCATGGCCAAGCATATAATGTGACAAACAGGTCACTATGAATCACCACGCGCTGACGTCCCCAGTAGATCTCCCACCTGGATCACACTATCCAGCTCTCATTCATTCCTAAACAATAAAAGCCATCACAACCATCAACTATGCATACCAACTCAATGCATATATATATGAACCATAATTACATAAATACCCTTAACCTCAAAATTCCAATATATATAGTATGTCCCACCTGACAGTACTATATCTCCACATGTCCGGGTCCAACACTTTGGCCTGACTGCAAAACTCGCTATTCCAATTAATTGCATAGAAATTTTATCACATTTTCACAATTTTATCGTTTTTACAAATATTTTTAAATTGCGTAAATATATTTTGCTATTTTTTTAAAATCGTGTACTGTTTTTAAATCGTTTTCTTGATTGAAAAGCTTTAAAATCTCTATTTAAAAATTGCGTAAGCTATTTTTCATACTTTAAAACTATGTAGAATAATTTCCTTATGTTATAATTATATTGTGAAATTCTTTCCTTATTTTCGTTCATTCTTAGTAAATTGTGACAGTATTTTGTCTAGAAAATTTATAAAATATATTTTCTACGTTTTCCTTTAAAAATCCCTTTTGTTTGGTTTATTACTACTAAATACACTTTGAAAATTTACATTATACTTTTAAAATTTAGAGATAAGTATTTTTCAAGAATTTGATTCATTTTCCTTCTATACTACATTCCTAATAAAAATTAATTTACTTCTTTACTTCTTGAAAATTCATTACAAATACATTCTTTTTAGATAAAATATCAACTCTACACTTTAGGAAATAAGTTTTGGATTGATTACACATTCATAAGGCATGTTGACCGAAATTAGTAAAACCTTGGCATTTGATCTTTGGATCATTTTCTATCTTCTAAATCATTTTCAAATTCATTGTTTTACCTAAATTCATTAAATCATTGTTTTACAAAATAGTTGAGAACATTTTGGTTCTCTTTTCTTGGTTGACACCGTGAGCCTTCTTTGTGTTCTTTGGAACACTCATGCAAACCTTACATATTATTCATAATTCTACATTAACTATCATGCATCTATGAACACATACCATATATTCAAGCAATCATAAAACACATACAAAATATTAAAGCTATAGACATGATTGCACACATAGTCAATCACAAATAGGAAAGACATTAAACAACCAAGTGAATGAATCCTTATGGATTCTTCACCACAAACACATCCATTCCTCATCACCAACACATGGCTGATGAGGGTAATCTCCCTCTTACCTCTTGAAGAAACCTCCAAAGTTCCTTGTATGTCCTTCTTGAATAAATCCTTCTACCACCACCAAGTTGCTCCTTTAAAACAAAACAACATATATATGTTATTATCTAAGGCTTGAATAAGGAAAACCATAGATCAAAATATGGTTTAGAAGGAAAGAATGAAATCAATAGTGAAGATTTCATAAACTTCACCTTAAAACTCCAAACCTTGAGCTTGAAGAACAAAGATGAAGATGGATGATTTAGGGAAAATCTCCAACATGAAAGTTCCTTAGAATTGCATGAAGATTCAAGATCTAAGGTTGTTTAGAATTATTGAAGCTTGGAAGGTGATTTTGTGGGGTTGGCCGTGGGCTTCTATAGAGAGGAAAGGTGAGAGTTATGTGTTTGGCTTTGAAAGAACCCCTTGAAGATAGGTGATTTTGGTCAAGACTGCAACTACAAAGTGTCTTGAAACAAGGTAAGGATTCAAGATATTTGGTTGGTGTAAATTATTAAAGAATGATGGTAGAACCATGGCCTCTTAGCCGTGAGCTTGGAGAAGAGAAAGATAGGAGCTTTTGTGTTCTTTGCTTGATAGGAATATGGAAATGAATGAATCTTGAGAAATTCCTAACATAAAAGTGTCTTGGATTGATGAGAGGATTCAAGAAATGATATTGGTAGGAATTATTGAAGTTTGGAGAAGGGTTCTTGGTGCTTGGCCGAATCCATGGGGGAGAGAAAATGAGAGAGTTTTGGTTGCTTGTTCTTAGTTCTTTGGAGAAAAGGATGTGTAAGAAAGCAAGTGAGATGAATGGATAAATGTTGTCTTCTATTTGAGTGTTATGGCCGTGGAGTACAAGGAGAGAAAAGGGGTGAGAGCTTCTTGCCAAAGTTGAAAATGAACCAAAGCCCTCCTATTTATAGACTTCATGAAAAAGATGAAGGCTTAAGATATTTTTTGGTATACTGTAAGCAATGAACAATAATTACTGCTTATAAAGTTAGTGTCGATTGTCCAATGGATAATAAAATATACCTAGATTTTTCTCTTGTTCTATCTGGGTAGCAACTATTGTTAATCATTTTCTACTGATTGCCCTTGATGAGTCACAGAGCGAGTCATCAAAGAGAAGTTTCTAGAACATGCGACTCACTACGATGAGTCAGCGTAGAAATTTCTAGAATAGGTGAGTCAGCATGGCGAGTCATTAGCTGAGTCAGCATGGAACCTTCTAGAACGTGTGACTCACTGCGATGAGTCACAGGGCGAGTCAGCGTTTCTAGAATGTGGCGAGTCACTGCTTCTAGAACATGGCGAGTCACCGCTTCTGGAAGCTTCCCGAAGATAATAAGTCACAAGTGCTGAGCTGTCACACCACGTGTCGAGCTTCTATTGGTCCTTCGCGATGAGTCACAGCCACCAACTTTGACCGGCTCCTTATTGGTCCACGTGTAAAGCACTTAATAACTAGGCGCGTGACGAGGCATTTTCTAGAGTCTTCTAGAACAAGCTGAAACATGTGAGTCACTAGGCTAGTCACCTAGGTGAGTCACCAAACGATGAGTCATCGTCTATAACATTCTAGAGTGGGTGACTTGGCTTGCGTCTAGAATCATCCACTAGATATTACTCAAGAAAGATATCATCCAATGGATAATAAAACATACCCCGATTTTATTTGTCAAATAAAATCATAGGAAAACAAAACTTCAAAAACTATTTCCGGTTTCGGGGTTGGTAAGATCCCCCGGCTTCGAATCAATAGTATAAAACTTTCTGGCTAATAAAAATTTTTATTTTTTCGGGCCCGTCCTGGGCCCACATACAGCCCAAAATATCAGAAATATATTAAACATTTATAATATTCCAAAATATAGTTAAATATATTAAAATATTCAAAATATCTCAAAATATCTAAAATATAATAAAATACTCAAAATATCTTAAAATATCTAAAATATATTAAAATATTCAAATTATTTGAAATATCACAAAAATTCACAAAAATCATAATAATTGTGAAACTCATAAAAATCAAATCAGATTAGTAAAAATAATTATTAAGGATTGAGAGAAAGAAATAAAATACAAAGGCTTATATATATAACCCAAAAATAATATTAAAATAATCAAAACGTAAAAATTCCCAAAAATTCCTAAAAATTACAAAAATCATAAAATTCACAGAAGTCGAGTCAGATTACTCAAAATAATTCAGAATCGACCAAAACAAATAAATTACATATTCTCGGGGTGTTACATTTTTTGTGGTGGTGGACAAATTTCAAGAGCAAAAAGGAGCTTGCTTTTCTTTGTTTATTTCTTTGGGGTAAGAGGGAGATCATCCACTTCAACCTATCCTGGTAGTGAAGGGCATATTTATGTGTTGGTTGTGAGGAACCCATGTTAGGGTTACTCTATTTGTTGTATGATTTTGATGATTTTGTATTGATTTTATCTTATATGAATTTATTGGTTATTTTTGTATATCTTGATAACTTTGGATTGATCTTTATGGATTGGAATCATGAATGGAAAGCAAGGGTTCCTTGCCCTTTTGCTTGGAGGCTCACGACCAAATGGCCCAAAAATAGGTCCATTATTGAAGAATTTGTGTAACAATTTGGGAATTAAGGCTTTTAATGATGAGTAATTAAGGAGGTGATGAAAAATTGTGGAATTTCTCATTCCCTAGAGCCCACAGCCTCTTAGGGAAAATAATGGAAAAAATGTTGTGTTAAAGTGGAAACTTAGTTAACTAGATAATTAGAGGTTAATTAGGGATTCATAAAATGGAAAGAACAAAGAATAGAACTTTATTCTATAACTTAGAATAATTTTAATCAAAGGAAGAACATGAGTGTAAGTGAGGTGTTGAGCAACTTAAATTAAATTGCCTTAAGTGAATTAGGTTTAGAATTAAGTGAGGAACTTGTTTAACTTGAGTAATAAAGATTGGGTGAAATATGCAAGAGAATTCCCCAAGAGAGACTTAACAAGAAAAACGTAGAAGTTAAGGCGTAATTTCGTAATAAACCTTAAAGGTATGTTGTCACATTTGAGAATTGGATAATATGTTGTTGTGGGTCCAAGAGTAGGTCCAAGGTTTAGTTGGAAATTAAAATGGCCAATTGTGGCGTAATTATGGAAAAGTATATAGTTCTTGAATATACATGAATATGCATCGAGTCATCATGCATTGTGAAAGTCCGGTGGACTTTGTTGTAAGGCTTTATGCCTAGGAGATGAATCACGCCTTAGTGCGGGTGTGAATTGACTAGTGTAGGTCACTTGTTGACCTTGGGGGCGTCGGAGTACGAGTATCTCGTAATGAATAGTTGGTAGCTTCTCTTTACAGTGAGATAGACCGATGCAAACGCACCGATGATCTAGACCGAGACCTTGTCCTATATCACAATCTTGTGAAGAATGTCTTATATGAGCCATCTTGCGTAATTTATTGATATTGAAGCACTTGATTTGAGGCTGATGAGATACAGACATGTCTCCTTGTTCATTCTCTTTGAATGTTGTGTTTAGTTCCATGGAGTTCGATTTTTGGTACTTGGTACATATGTATAGTCATTCATCATGTTTACATAGCATTTAATTATATGATTATATGATTGTTTCCTTTATTGATATTATGAATGCCTGGATTATTAAACTGTGCATTGTTTGATCTTGATGTTGCTTACTGTTTTACTGTACTATTTGGCGTTATGCGTCGTTTATGTTTCTTTATTGTCATAACTCATAATGATGTTGGATATCTCACCTCTTTGCTTTGTTATTCTGTTTTTATATATGTATTTCTATAAAGATCGAGGAATGGACAAGCCTGCGTTTCCTAGATTTTGGTCACATTAGTATCTTGTTTTGTGATAGTATTCCGATAAGGCTTTCTTAAGTATGCCAGACTGAAGTTCCATGGAGGCGTTGACTACTGGCACGTCGACTCAGATATCGAATGTTTTGTCTACATGGGGGATGTGACAGTGTCCTTGGCGTGGGGTCACTATGACCCACTTGTCTTCTCTTTTGATCTTCGTGTATGGTTGGAGTTCTATATGCCAATGCGAGAGGTGTGGGGTGATCGTGTTTATACTCCACGCGAGGATTTAGATTCGTTTCTGTCCTCCGCACGAGCTCCTGCTCGTGAGTCTTCCACTCCTATAAGGATCTCCTCTTCTGAAGAAGATCCTGAGGAGGACCCATCTGAGGCTCCTTCTTATTAGTTATTGGAGGCATGACTCTTTTTGGTAGCCTTTTTGGTAGCTGTCTGTACATCATTTTGGGGGCCTGATGTTTTGTCTTTTTAGTAGGCTGTAATATGTATATCTTATTAGGCATGTAAAGCTTCTATTTTTTTTTTCTTTTGCTAAATCTATTGATGTATCTAAACACTTATGACTCATATCTTATGTATAAATGTGTGATTAAATCTTCATGTTAATTTCCATTAAATTTATGTTTTACGCACTTAAAAAAAAAAGAAATCACCAAATTATTGTACACTTATACATGAACAGGTTATCATCTATATATAAATGAACTGGGTCTTAGTATTATCTTCTGAGTTTTTGTTTAGTGTTTGGTGTGACTGTCCCTATCCAAAAAAAGGCGTTATAAAACACCCCCACACTTTTAAATATTTCAAGTTAGGCTTATAACCCTTCCATAACTCATGGTTTTTTATCTATTTTCTTATAGGGAATCATATTTTGTAAGTGACATGCAGTTAATATGTCTTCACCCTAAAAGTTATTAGGTGCATTAGAACTAATTAAAAGTGCATTCATCATTTCTTTTAAAGTCTTATTTTTCCTTTCAGCTACTCCATTGGATTGAGGTGAGTAAGGTGTAACACCCCAAAATTTATTTATTTTATTATAAATATTTATTTTATAATATTTGTGATTTTATGGAATTTTTCTGAATTTTTCTGAGAACGTGAAATATTTTAATATTATTCATCGTTTTGCATGCAAACTAAGCGAAGCAGGAAAAATGAAATATTTTATTCGAGAATCTTGATCTGTGTAAACGTCGATGGGGGATCCTACTAAACTCGAGACTGGACACGGTTTACAAGGTTTTATGTTTTTCGAGAAAATTTAACAGACAAAATAATAAAACGCTGTACAAATTTCATTTGTCAGATAAATTAATACTGATTTTTGTCGACTGTAGTAATTGTCCATTAGATAATAACATGTGTCAAAAACCCTATCACATTATCCTAATGTAATCTACTTTATGTCTAATCAAGTTCACTTTAATTCAAAATTTTGTACAATAATTAAGAAGCTTCTTTGAGAAGCTTTAGCCAAATGATAACCTTACCCTTGGCTTGTTGGGGAAGCCAAAAAGCTCCCCCTCTCTCCTCCAAATGCTGGGGCAATGCCCTTCATGGGAGGCAAAAATTTGCCTCCCCACTTAACCTAACACTCTCAAAATATCTCATTTCTATCACAAAACTTTCTCTCTCCAACTTCATATTCTTCAAAGTTTCTCCTCATTCTCTCTTCTTCCCTCTCTAATCCGAAATTGCAACCCCTATCTCCACCCATTTTTCTTCACTTTTCTCTTCATCAAGACCACTTCCATACTCACGTCAACCTCCTCTACATCTTTCAATTAGAAAATTTCTCCAAAATCCAACCTTTCCTCCATTGTCTTCCAAGACAAAGCTTCCAACTTTGAGATAAAGCTTCCATTTTTCTTCTTCTTTCTCTTCATTTTCGTACTCTAGGGTCTCATTGGAGACTAAAGATTCATTCTTTACCATGTTTAATGTTAGTTCTTGATGATTGAAAATCCTATGGTTTTGAAGGCTCAAAACCGAAATTCACCAAAGACCTAGAAGGAGACCATTTCGTGATTCTTCCTTAGGTAAGAGGGAGATTACTCACTTCACTAATATTGGTGGTGAGGGAACCCTTGTATGTTCATGTTGTTTTGTGATTTTTGCTTGTTCATGTGTTCTTGGATTTGATTAATGTTTGATTGGTGATCTTGAGTAAATTGGAAGTGTTAAATGTGCTTGATCATGTTAGGGTTGCTAAATAGAAAATTTGGAGTTTCCTACCCTAACATGATGGCCACGGGTTTGAGGGAAATTTTGGGTTGTAAATTGTTTTTGTGAACAAATAAATAAAGCTTATGTAATTAAATGTTGAATGATAACATTGAGGTTAATAAATAGAAAGTTTTAAGAGTTAAATGCCTTAAAAGGGAGCCACGGTTTTGGCTTGAAACTATAAGGGATTGGATTAATCTTAGTGAACTAAAATTTAAGAAAATTGATATTAAGAAACTAATACATAAAATGGAACGAAAAAGTGGACTTTGAAGAACCTTGAAGGCTACGGTTTTAGAGAGAAAACCTTGAGGCTAAATGATGCCTTGGTGCATCTTTGGAAATCTAAGATTTAGAGACATGCCTAATCCTTAATGAAGTGGAAGAATTAAAGTGGATAATAACACTTAGAGGGCCACAGTTTTGAAGGGTTAATTAACCTAAAATTTTCATAGTTAATCAAAGCTTAAGACCTTGGAAATGTGGATCCATAATGTGGACTTGTGATAGTGGATGAACACTTGAAATATGTATTGACATGGAAATTGATTCTATGCTATTGTGGACCCCTATGTGGGTTAAGCACTTGTTGATTTTGTACTTGACAATATCATGATGTGATGATGTTGAGAAATGAATATGTATATGTATATATATATATATATATATATATATATATATATATATATATATATATATATATATATATATATATATATATATTCTAATGTGGTATGCTTATGATGAATGCATCATTGATGAACATGCATGATTGAAATTGAGTCGTCATGCTTATGTGTTGTCTGTTGGACATTGTTAGAAAGGCGATGTATACCTAGGAGTTTGAATAACACCTGTGTACGGGTGCGAGTAGACTAAGCGTACGGGTGTCTCACAATAGACAGTGGTAGCTCCATTGGGACCGTGGGATAGACTGATGCGACACACCGACGATCCTGACTGAGACGCTATCGCGATCAACTGTTGAGATGACATGTATAAGCCGTATTGCGCAAATGTTTTTATGAGATGAGCACACTAATTATTTTGGCTAACGATATACTGGCATAACTCCTTGATCATTCACTCTGAAAAATGTTAATGTCTAGCTCCATGGAGTAGAATTTTTGGTACCTTGAGCATTGTGAACTGTTAGTCTCATAATTCATTGAGTATGAACATTTATAACTATGAATATAACTGTCCTTATTACTGTAATAATTGTCTGATTATTTGAACTGTTGACTGCTGGGAATATTACTGTGGTTTGTCTGTTATTGCAATTATTATAATTAATTATTGTTGCTATGCTTTCACAGTTAATTTAATATTGTTGTGATCAAATGTATAAATTGTGTTATCTGTAGGCGTCCAACGCCATTTTGTTTTCTTACTGCTATATTGGTAATGAAAGCTGGGTGTCTTACCTCTTTCTGTGTTTCCTTTATTTCTGTTGATCTGTTTACTTTTGAGAAGACACGTGTGAAGAAGGGGAAGCTCCTGAGTTTCCCGGCTTTTGGCTAGTGTAACACCCCAAACTTTCTATGTATTAAACTGTAATCTTGACAGTTAACAGAATTCTACTGTTTAGTGATTTCTGTGTACTGTAAAGTTATTTTGAATATTCTGTCTGCATATTTGATCGTTTTGAGTAATTTGCTCCGTGTCAAGAAAATAATAACTTTCGGTAGGAAAAATCTACGTAAATTAATTTTTACTTGTTTAGTCTTAATTAATTTACGTAATCCGATTTGATATTTGTGAGTTTTGTAATTTTTGCGATTTTATGTGTGATTTTGGAATTTTTATTGTTTGTGGGCCCCACGAGGTGTATGTGGGCCCGGTGGCCATACGTGGGCCCAGGTGGGTCCCGCAAAATGAAAAAATTTTTCTACGTATAGAAAAATTTGTACTGTTTAGACGGAGACAGGGGATCTTACTAAACCTGAATCCTAAACGCTTTTAGAAAATTTCTTTTCTTGTATTTTGTCTTGAATTTAATTATCGACGATAAAAATACGGTAATTATATTTTTGTGAGGTTATAATGGATAAAAATAAAATTCTATATTATTAAAATATTATTAAGATAACATTAGTGGTTTGGATATCCACTATTAATTTAATTACGAGTTAGACATTTAATCTTGATTTAATTAACGGTGGAGATTTGATCTTAAAAATAAATAGGATCAATTATAACCGTTGGATTGAAATTAAATCAAGGGTAGGGATTTAATCTTCTAAATGGCTATGACCATTATCAACCCTTGGATGTAAAATTAATCAATGGTGGAGATGGATCATTAATGACCATTGGATTTGGATTTAGATCAATGGTGGAGAATTAGTCATCAAAAATGATTACAACCATTTTGGACCCTTGGATATAAAGTTTGAAGATGTAATCTTGACCCTTCATTTTGGAGACATATTCAATGGTTAGGATTGCAAGCCAAAAATGATCCAATGGCTCAAATGAAGTCTTCCATCTAAAACCTAAACCTAGAAGCTAATTTAAATCCAAACCATTCTTTTAATCAATGGTTAGGATGACTTATAGTGATGGCTTTGTAATTTGGCACATTTTGAGTGTATGGAGGGGAGGGGGACGGTTTGAAGAGCAAGGAGGAAAGGAGACAATTTAGTGTAGGCTTTTTAGGCCAAAGAAAAAAGAATGAAGACAAGCCAAGTGTCAAGACCAATTCCTATTGATCATTAATGCTTATGTTTGTCAAACTTCACTTTCCATTTCTCTCTAATGCATGCTACGGCCATGCATTGTCCAAATGGCCAAATAACTCATTTTGACACTTCACATTATCACACCTTCACTTATTTCACTTAAGTTTCAAGACCAAACCAAAGCAAACTCCATTTCTCTCCCAAAAACATACCATTCGGCCAAGCACCTCAACTCACTCCTCCATCACTTTTTAATTTCATACAACCTAGTTTCTTGAATCCTTTCATCATTCTAAGAACCTTTGTAGTTCACACCAAGTTCTAATTCTTCCATCTTGAAGGACTTTTACTAAGATCAAGTTCTAGAGCTTTTGTTGGAGAAGTGTAAGAAAACTTCATTTATTCTTTTCTTTTTCATGTTCTAAACCATGTTTGATCCATGGTTCTTCTTGTTCAAGCTTGATATACTAATTTTCTTGTATTTGTTTCATGTTTAAGAACTTGTATTGGTGGAGATCTTGCTCCAAAGACAAAGCAACAAGCTCTTTGGTGGTTCTTCAAGAGGTAAGAGGGAGATTCATCTCACCAACCAAGCATGGTGGTGAGGGAAGGTTTTATATTTGATGGATGGTGAATCCATGTGAGGATTCCTATCCATGGTCATGTAATAATTTGTGTGTGTGTTATGTGCTTTAATTATTTTTGCTTATGCTTGATATATTTTGCATGATTTACTTGTGTTTGCATGCTTAGTATAATTTTGTAATTGCTTATATGATAAGCTTATGATATGCATGATGATATATGTTGAATATATTATGATGAATGTATGTTGAAATAAACAAAATTTTGGCTCCAAAGGCCATGGAGGAGGTCACGGTTTTGAGCTTCCAAGTTTAGGGTTTTTATTGAAATTTTTCAAGAACAATGAAGTTGATTTTTAGTCCTTGAACTAAATAAATTTCAGCCAAGACACCAATTAAATTAGTGTTCACAAAAATGATATTTTCATAAATGGTAAAATTGAAAGATTAGAGAAGTAAAGAAAATAAACAAGAGGGTTTGTTTTCTAAAATGAGTGTACACGGTTTTTAAGTAGTATTTTCATGAATTTATTTTGTGTAGAAACAAGAATGAAAATTGTTTAAGTTAGAAGAAAAATATTTCATGGTTCCAATGACCATCTATAAGGTTTTGATAACTTAGAAAAAAATGTTTTGATGCAATAAAATATAAGAATTTTCAAATAAGGACTTTGGAAAGGAATTTAAGTGTTGAACTTTAAATTATCTTAAGAAGAATTGATTTTTAGAAGTGATTTAGAAATATAAAAGAAAACGTTTGTAACTTAAACATAAAATTTGATTTAATGTTTAGAAATGATTTAGAAATATAAAAGGAAACGTTGTAACTTAAAATTTCTAACGTAGAATTTAAGTATTGGGTTTTGGAAAATGTTAGGAAATTTAAATTTTGAAATAGTAATTAAATCAATTAAATATGATTTGGTAAGATTAAATCAATAAAAAGTGATTTTGAGAAAATATAATACTAAGGGATTTTTGATTTAGAATAGAAAGAAAATAATGTAAGAAATTATATTTTTATGAGAAATGTTCAAAATAATATTTTTAAAGTTAAGAAATATTTTATGAAGGGTAAAAATGGTGAAAAAGCGATTTACGTAACTCAAAAACGTAATTTTTAAGTTACGTGATTTGAAAAACGTTAAATTATTCCTACGCGATTTGTAACGCGTTTAAATATTTTACACGATCTAAATATTGTGGAAACATTGCTATACATTTTAAAAATAAGAGATCATTTTTACGCAATTTAGAATACAGTAGAAAATAGTTTTGTGATTTTTAAAATGTAACAGAAAATGTTACAAATCATTACTGTACGTAAAAACGTAACGAAAATATTTTGTGAATGAGAAAAACATAGTTATGTGATTTAACAGATTAATTATACAGTAAACCTTACAATTAAAAACAATATATGAATACTTGTATAAGAAATTGAGAAGTTTGCTGTAATTGGCATTAATCCATTTTACGAACGAAAAACAGGATCTCGAATCTGGAATGAGAAATTATGTGATTTACCTTTGGTTGGTAATTGGTGCATAACACATGCATTGAAAATGGTCCAACGGACTGAATATGGCTAATTGCCTAGGAGAAACGTACACCTCTTGAGTGGGTGCGATATGCGTAGTGTAGGTCACTTGGTTGACCTTGGGGGTCGGGGTGCGGGTTGCTCGCAATGGGCGGTTGGTAGCTCTTCTCGCACCGTGAGTTAGACCGATGCAACACACCGATGATCCGGACCGAGACACTATTCTTAATCAAGATCGACAAAGACTGTCGTGTATGTGCTAGATGTGCAGGATATAATTATAGCACTTGGTCTGAGGCACGAGATACCGGCGGATCTTTTCGATCAATTTCTCCGACTTGAGTATTAGCTCCATGGAGTAGGACATTGAGTCTATGTTCACATGCATGAATTTAACATATACATATGTGGTAGCATTACTGTAATTATTTGTGGTTTGAACAATGATGATGGTAATTATTTTTACATTATGATGATGCCATAATTGTGATCATGATATGATATTTTTGCATAACATGTTGTCTGTATTATCTCTGTGCTATCATGCTGGTAATGGTGTAGGTGATCTCACCTCTTTGTATGTTTATCTGTTTATTGTATTTATATTGGGTAAAGACGTTGAGAAAGATACGGTACTAGAAGGAGAAGAGGAATTACTTCTCACATCAGGAACCGCAGAGTTCTGACAACATGTCATCAGGAGCTAGTTTCTTTGGATATGTACGTTTACAGTTTCATGGAGGAGCTAGAGAGTGGAGGACAAGTCCAGGATGAGCGAGAACTTATTTATGAGGGGTACTGACTGTTAGTATTAGTAGGCTATATCGTGGGGATCCGTTTTTACGTGTGACGATCTTTGTTCATGTTGAATTTCCGTTGCATATCGGGCGACATTGGGACACTAGAAATTATGTCCCAACGGAAATCAAGCATAGTGTCGTCGGCCGGACACCGCCCATAGGACTAATCGTCACAATGGATTCCTACCGCCGAGGAACCCGAGGAGGACCCGTCTCGAGGGTCTTCTCGCTTAGTTAAGCTTGGGCGAGTGTGAACTCTGATATAAGTTATGTCTGTAATTATTTAAGTGTGTTTATTGTTTCAATAAATGGTTTGTAATAAATAAACTGACAGCACGTGTGAAATATGTATATGATGTAATTTATGTGTGAGATTGTTGTATCATAGTTTTATTTTCCGCTAAGTTTATTTTATTGTTATTGTTATAAAAAAAAAAATTTACAACTCTTATTTTATTATTACATCATATTTTATATTTTGGGGTAATTTGGTAATAAAGTAACATAAATGTGGCACCCTACGGTGGGTGTTACAGCTAGACTGAGATTAAAGCTTGCTAAGGATGATGTCTCGCTCTTGTAGATTTTTGGGCTACACACGGATCACTTTTCACTGAGGTCCCGACTGCTGGCACATAAATATGCAGACGGATTGTTGCGTGTACCATGGAGAGCTGACAGTGTCCTTGGCATGGGGTTGTTATGACTCTCCTATTTTTGATTTTCATGCTTTTGTTTGGCTAGAGTTTTATCTGTCAGTTAGGGATATGTGGGCTGACATGTATTACACCCCACGTGATGACTCTTTTCTTTCTACTGCTCGAGCTCCTGTCTGTTGCTCTGTCGCTTCGATGGATGTTTCATTGGACGAAGAGGACCCTGCGAAGGACCTTTCTACGGTCCCTTCTTGTCAGTCTTAGGGACTGATTATGTCGCTGGCTACTGATGGCTATCTGTTATCTTTTTCGGGGAGCCTGACGTTTTGCTAGATTGATGGATGTAAATTTGTCACTACCTTGGGTGGGTAAAGCTTTTGCTTTTTGTATATTTTGAAATGTAATTAAATAGGCTTATGCATATAGATATGAATATATATATATATATATATATATATATATATATATATATATATATATATATATATATATATATATATATTGTGTATGGTTTAACTTACGTTGGTTTTTATTGCGACTATTCTAATTATTATCTCTATACGTAATGGATTCTTAAATTAACTCTTTTGACTCTACTTGGTAATGATATAATTTATCAAAAAAAAAATTATAGTGACAATTGTAAAGGATCTTAAATAACCGTAAAATGAACCAGGTCTATGAATTTAAAAATAATTATCATTTTTTGCAGTTTAATTTTTTTCACATTATGTTTCAAGGTATTATAGTGTGACGTTCCTTCTTCGCGGGTATTGAGAAAAATGGGTGTTACACTGTCTTGATATCAGAGCTCCTAGTTTAAGTTTTCTTTTGGGTCGTGTGGTTTTGGACTGTCTTGTTTGTGCTGTGTGAACTCTTTGTGTTTGGTATTCCGTAAGGATACATCTGACTTTTCTCTGTGTTTTGTGTAGTTTGATTTGAAAGGAAGTATGGCTTGTAGTGGAGATATGGTTGCTGCTATAGAAGCAATATAGAAGATGGCTGAAGCAATGATGCAGTAGAATCAACAAACTGCTCAACAGTAGGCGAGGACTGCAAAACAACTGAAGGCTACAGCTGATGCCCAGAATTTAGCGGAGTTTCATCGCACGAACCCTCCACAATTCAAAGGAGAGTTTGATCATGAGAAAGCTACTCTCTAGATCAAAGAGCTGGAAAAGATATTTACTGGCATGAACTGTGCCGATAACAAGAAGGTGACCTATGCGGCGTTTATGTTAATTGGAGATGCTGAGGACTGGTGGACAGGAGAGCAAAGGTTGTTGCAAGCTGAGAATCGAGTGATTACTTGGGAAGTGTTCAGATAGAGGTTCTTGAATAAGTATTTCCCTGAAAGTGCCAGACACGCAAAGGAAATGGAATTTCTGGGTTTGCAACAAGGAAATATGACCGTGGGCGAGTACGCTGCTAAGTTCGAGAGCTTGTTGAGGTTCTCAACTTACTTTCAACACCAACCCAATGAAGCATGGAAGTGACGAAAGTTTGAAGAAGGTCTGAGACATGACGTGAAGAGAGCCGTCATAACCTTTAAAATTACTCAATTTTCTGAGTTGCTTGATACATGTTGTCGGGTGGAAGGCTTAGACCAGGCATATGATGCAAGAAACCACAACTTTGGGCCTTTACGGTCCTAAAGAGGAGGAAGCAGTAGCGCAAGTCGTTACCAGAAGAAACCTTATACGAGACCACCTGGAAGTCAGCAACAACGACCGTAGTGTGGAAGTCCTAGTGGAAGCCCAGGAATGACAAGTCAGACTGCGGCTTCTACGCCGAGGTGCATGCAGTGCAGGAAGGAGCACTATACAAGAGACTGCACTATCAAGGGGATCATTTGCTTTAGGTGCGGGAAACCTGAACACGTTTCCCGTGACTGCAATCAGACTAAGGCGGAACCTTCTGTCAATACTGCTAGGACCACTAAACCACAGGCTGGAGGTCGGGTTTACACCCTAAGTGGTGTTGAAGCCTCTGAATCCAAAGATCTTATACAAGGGGAAGGTTTCATTGAAGATAATCTTTTAATTGTACTGTATGATTCTGGTGCAACTCATTCTTTCATTTCATATGACTGTGTGAAAAGACTTAGTTTGCCTATGTCTTCTTTGCCTTTTGATTTGACTGTTTCAACTCCAACTGTTAAACCTGTTGTTACTACCAAAGTCTATCTAAATTGTCCATTGACTGTTGAATCTTATTTGTCGATTTGATTTGTTTACCCTTATCTCAATTAGATGTGATCTTAGGAATGGATTGGTTATCTGCTAATCATGTCCTGTTAGACTGTTCTAGAAAAATCATAGTTTTCCCTTTGGATGAGATTTCTAGATTTTTGACGGCCAACTAAGCGAAAGCTTTCTTGAAAGAAGGAGCTCATGGATATATGTTGTTGTCTTCTTTGAAAGTCGAGAATGAGGTAGATATGGACGCGATCTTTGTGGTTCGAGAGTTTCCTGAAGTTTTCCCTGAAGATGTATCTGGTTTGCCACCGGAATGGGAAATCGAGTTTGCTATTGACCTTGTGCCTGGAGCTAGCCCTATTTCTATAGCGCCTTACCGAATGTCGCTAGCAGAACTTGTGGAACTCAAGAAGCAACTGGAAGAACTTTTGGTGAAACAATTCTTGAGACCCAGTGTATCACCTTGGGGAGCACCAGTGTTGCTAGTTAAGAAGAAGGATGGTACTTCGAGGTTATATGTGGATTATTGTCAATTAAACAAAGTCACGATCAAGAACAAGTACCCATTGCCAAGGATAGATGACTTAATGGACCAACTGAAAGGAGCGGTGGTGTTTTCCAAAATTGATTTGCGATCGGGTTACCATCAGATTAGAGTGAAAGTGGAAGGCATTCCCAAAATGACTTTTCATACTCGTTATGGACACTACGAGTACTTGGTAATGCCTTTTGGTGTGACTAATGCACCTGCAATATTCATGGACTATATGAATAGGATCTTTCGTCCTTATTTAGACAGATTCATCGTTGTTTTCATCGATGACATCTTGATCTATTCACAAAATCAGGAGGATCATGTTAAACATCTCAGTATAGTTCTTTAGATTTTGAAGGAGAAAGAGTTGTACGCTAAATTGTCCAAGTGCGAATTTTGGTTGGATGAGGTGAAATTCTTAGGCCATGCGATTTCAAGAGAAGGAATTGTTGTAGATCCTTCGAAAGTTGAAGCTATACTACAATGGGAAAGGCCAAAGATGGTAACGAAAATCCGAAGCTTTGTTGGATTAGCAAGATATTACCGGCGGTTCATTGAAGGATTTTCTAAGATTGCCAGACCTCTTACTCAACTCACCAGGAAGAATCAAGCTTTTGAATGGACAGATGCTTGCGAAGGAAGTTTCCAAGAGCTAAAGAGGAGACTAACTACTTCACCAGTGTTAGTTTTGCCTAATCCAAATGAACCATTTGAGGTGTATTATGATGCTTCATACCAAGGATTGGGATGCGTCCTTATGCAAGGCGGAAAAGTGGTGGCTTATGCCTCAAGACAATTACGAGTGCATAAGAAGAACTACCCAACGCATAATTTGGAGTTAGCTACCGTGGTATTTGCTTTGAAGATATGGAGACATTATTTGTATGGAGCAACGTTCAATATTTTCAGTGATCACAAGAGCATGAAATACCTGTATGACCAGAAGGAGCTAAAGATAAGACAACGAAGATGGCTGAAATTTCTGAAAGACTACGATTTCCAACTTCAGTATCACCCTGGGAAGGCAAATGTTGTGGCCAATGCTTTAAGTAGGAAAGCGATCAGCATTTCTACCATGATGATCAGAGAGAAAGACTTGATAGAACAATTCAAAGACGCATGGTCTTTTGTGGAGCTAATGCCAGGAAAAATCTGCATGAATATGATCACTATTTCGAATGACTTGCTGGAAGACATCCGAGAAAAGCAAAAAGATGATAAGTTCTTGCGAGAAGAAAGAGAGTTAATAAAGCAGGGCGGTGTATTAACATTAGAAGAAGGAAGTGATGGAATTTTAAGATTCCAAGGTAGAGTCCGTGTACCTAAAGATAAGGAACTCAGGAAGTATATACTTGAACATGCTCATATGAGTCAGTTAAGTATGCATCCTGGAATGACCAAAATGTATCAAGATTTGAAAAAGTTATTTTGGTGGCATGGAATGAAAAAAGATATCACTAGATGCGTATCATCTTGTTTGGTTTATCAGAAGACAAAGATTGAACATCAAAGATCGTCAGGATTTTTGTAACCCTTAACTATTCCCGAATGGAAATGGGATAGCATTGCCATGAACTTTGTTGTTGGATTACCAAGAACGAACTGTAACACCCCTTGATGTAGCAACCAATGCGTAATCGTCATTACACCGCAGTTACTAAATCCAAGTGTGTCACAGACATGATAATAGTAATTTAAATCCTCAAGAGAGTATATTTTTTTTTTGACAATTTGCATAAGTAGAAAATACGAGTCTTGAATGAAATATAAATATATTCAACCCATAATACAATCACTAAAATAAAATCATATTCCTTATATATATATTTTATAGTCAATTTACACAAATCACTAATGACATAGAATATAATAATTACAGAGTCCAATAAAATACAGCGGGAATAAAAACACTAAAGGGGGGAAAGTATTATCCCAGGGATGGGTACTACCAGTAGACAAAGTCGCAACCCCATATGTACATGACGCACGGCATCCCAGTTGACACGACAGGAATCAATGCCTCCACGCGGCTGCACTCTTATGTAGTTGAAGAAATCTTGTCCAAACGTTCAAGCCAATCAACCAAGGTGTGGTCCCTCTTTATCTTCCTCACGATCTTTTATCAAATATAAATATAAAACAAAAATGTACAAATATAGGAAAGAGGTAAGACATCCTACCATCATTACCAATTATAGCAAACAGAAACAAAACAGCGCAACGCGCCCAAATAGCAATTCAAAACAGCATTTCAAATTAATAAACAGTAGATCCAACAATAAGCGAATAGACAATTCCATGTAGATGTTCATTACAATAATGATCAGACAATTCACAGTTATAGAAAGTAATGATTTACAATGACAGATTATTTCATGATGCACGTGCATACTTTCCCAAATTCCTACTCTATGGAGCTAGACACAAATAGTCGGAGAGAAAGATCAGGGGATATGTCTGTAACTCGGCTGCCGCGGCCAAAGTGCTAAAATCAATAATTCTCACGTGCACATCCAGGCATTGTACAGACATTCCACGCCCGATCACGATATAGGACAGTGTCTCGGTCCGGATCGTCGGTGTGTTTACATCGGTCTATCCCACGGCACAGAGGAGCTCATAACTGTCCATGTGAGGAACCCGCACCCCGACGCCCCCAAGGTCAAACATGGCCTACACTAGTCTACTCGCACCCGCAATAAGGTGTGTTCAATCTCCTAGGCAACTTGGCCTTACAACAGTCTACAGGACATTCACAATGCATAAGACTCTATGCATGGACATGTATAATCATCAATTTCATACAATTCCATAATATGCCACAATTGGCCAAGATAAGCATCAACACATAAATGGTCACTCACATGAACCCATAACATTATAATATAAAGGTCAAATAAATTGGTACATTCTTAGGTCCATTATGAATCCTAACTTAGAATTTGTTTCCCCTTTCAAGGTTCATGTCCAATCCAATTCTTACAATTAGTTTAATCTTCCAAGGTAATTTAATTTCATAAAATTTGTAAATTATTCAAGTTCTTAGGCTTCACACTCTCTTGTTCTTCACTCACTTGTAATTACCTTAAGTCTTATGACAATCTCACTCTTAGTCCTTTAAAATTTATGAAATCTTTGATTATATTAAATTCTTCCAATTTATTAATTGTCTACCTCATTACATAGGTTTTTAATTGCATAATTATTTATACTTCCAAGTTACCAAAGTTACATATTTACACCTAAAAAGGCCTTAGAGGCCGTGGCCTCTCTAAGGATTCAATTCCCAAATCTTTTCAATTTATCATATTATAGGTTATACTCTTAATTCACTTAATCCTTTACTTGTTGCATTGGTTCACCAATAACCCCAATTTTGGGTTCAAAACCGTGGCCACCGTATAGGTTTCAATCTCAAATTTTCCTTCCATTAAATTCCATTTTATCACTTGATTAATTTAAGCCTCATGCTTGTTACAACTTGTCTACAATTTACCCAATTTTTAACCCTCAAAACCGTGGCCTCCCTAAGGCACTCCATATCCATTTTCTTCCATTTTAAGCCATCCAATCCAATCCAATAAATCAATGTACACAATCAATCAATTCAAGGTCATGAATATCATAAAATCAACATATAAGCATAATAGTCATCCAATTAAAGAATAACCCACATTAGGGTTTTTCTTACAAACAACAAAATCAAAGTTCCTAGATGCTAATAGAGGTTGAAGAGGAGTGTCTTCCTCTTACCCGAGTGAAGAAAACAAAAGAACACCAAGGAATCTCCCTTGTAATTTCGGATTGGAACTCCACCAAACCCTAGAAATTTCAACTTTGTTAAAACAACACCAATGCTTGAAAAATAAAGCATGGATTGTCACCAAGAGGACCATGAACACGAAAATGAAGAGAGGGAAGGAAGAATCAAAAATCTTACCCAAGAACCCAAAGCTTGAAGCTTGAAGAAGATGGTGAAAATGGTGGAATTTCAAGTTGCTCCAAGCAAGAAAGATGTTTAGAAGGAGGAGAGGATTAAGAAAATGTAGTTGGTTGTAATTTTTGTGAAGAATGAGTGGGAGGGAGAGAGCTGGCCG
Source organism: Ormosia emarginata (assembly GCA_029884605.1). Taxonomy (NCBI): domain Eukaryota; kingdom Viridiplantae; phylum Streptophyta; class Magnoliopsida; order Fabales; family Fabaceae; genus Ormosia; species Ormosia emarginata. The sequence continues at coordinate 13,495,028 of JAQQTP010000079.1, read as the reverse complement.
TAGCTATGGTAGAGAGAAGGAGGGGAAATGTTTGAAGAAGAAAGGAGATGAAATGTAGAGAGAGAAAGGCTTTGGTGGAATTTGGAAATTAAGTGGTATAATGAATTAAGGAAGCAAAATAATTTTCCCCCCTTTTTCCTTGGGCTGCTGCCGTGCATAGAGAGAGAAGGGAGAGAGAGTTTTTGGCTTCCCTTGGAAGCTAAGGGCTCTTTAGTCATTAATTGGTCAAAGCTTCTCAAAGAAGCTTTCATTATTTTACATTAAATTTAAATTAAAGTGAATTGATTAGACATAAAGTAGATTGCATTAGGATAATGTGATATGATTTTTATTACATGCTATTATCCAATGGATAATAGTTACAGTTGACAGAAGTCAGTATTTAATTAATCTGACAGATAAATTTTTCGCAGTATTTGTTTTATTTTATCTGTTAAAATTTCTCGAGAACTGTGAAACCTTGTACACTGTGTCCAGCCTCGGGTTTAGTAAAATCCCCTGTCGACATGTCCATAGTTCCAGGTTCACGGAGAAAATATTGCATTTCTCCAGTTCCGCTCAGTGCGCACGTAAAACGAGAAATACATTAAAATATTTGACGTTTTCGGAAAAATCCCAGAAAATTCTCAAAAATTGCAAATATTGTAAAACGACTATTCGCCATATAATTTTCCAATTTTTGAAGCGCTACAGTCGTTTTCCCAACTCTGCTCAAGTTTTGCGCAAAACGAGGAATATATTAAAGTATTCGTCGTTTCCGAAAAATTCTGAAAGAATTCACATAATTCATAAATATTAGAAAATGACTATTCGTGATAAAATAATAATTTCTGGAGTGTTACACTGACCTCAGTAATTCTCAACTCAGTGTGCACGTAAAACGAGGAATATACTAAAATATTCGACGTTTCTGAAAAATTCCAGAAAAATTCTTAAAAATCATGAATATTATAAAATGATTATGTATTATTAAACAAATATTTTTTGGGATGTTACAACACTCCCCAACTAAAAGGAATTTCGTCCTCAAAATTTACGTACCTCAAAATAGTTCTGGATGTTGCTCCTTCATCTTGTCTTCCGGCTCTCGAGTCGCATCCCTAGTTGTTTCGTTCCAAATCACCTTTACCAATGGGATCTCCTTGCCTCTAAGTTGCTTTATCCGTCGGTCCTCGATTCTCGCAGGAGGTGCCTCATAGGTTAAGTTCTCTTTTAATTGTACCGTGTCTGGTGCTATGACATGACTTGGGTCAGGTAAATATTTACGCAGTTGTGACACATGGAAGACATTGTGTATGTTAGAAAGAAAAGGGGGTAAGGCTATCTGGTAAGCTACTGGACCTATCCGGCGAAGAATTTGGTAAGGTCCAAGAAATTTTGGAGTAAGTTTCCTAGATTTCAAAGCCCGGCCGACCCCAGTCGTGGGTGTGACTTTCAAGAATACATGCTCACCTTCTTCAAACTCAAGGGGCTTTCTCCTCTTATCCCCATAACTCTTCTGCCAGCTCTGAGCATTCTTCATCTTTCTCTTGGATCATTTTGACCTTCTCAGTTGTTTGTTGTATGATATCTGATCCAATCGTGAGACGTTCACCGTCTTGATACCAACACAAGGGTGTCGGACACCGTCTTCCATATAGAGCTTCATAGAGTGCCATCCCTATACTCGAATGGTAACTGTTGTTGTAGGTGAACTCTATCAATGGTAGAACTTCATCCCAACTTCCAGTCTGTTCTATAGTACAAGCTTTAAGCAATTCTTCTAGAGATTAGATCGTTCTTTCCGATTGACCATCGGTTTGTGGGTGGTATGCCGAACTCAGACGTAATTTTGTTCCCAATGATGCCTGTAGACTCTGCCAAAATCTTGAAGTAAACCTCGGATCCCTATCCGAAACAATACTCGTAGGCACACCATGCAGCCTAACGATCTCTCCAATATACAGCTGGGTCAGCTTCTCTAGACTGTACCTTATGTTGATCGGAAGGAAATGAGCTGACTTTGTAAGCCGATCAACTATTACCCAAATCGAGTCGTGTTTTTTCCTTGTTCTTGGCAAACCCACAACAAAATCCATTGCAATGCTATCCCATTTCCATTCAGGAATAGACAATGGTTGCAACAATCCTGTAGGTCTTAGATGTTCTACCTTAGCTTTTTGGCGAACCAGGCAAGTCGATACGCATCTAGTGACATCGCTCTTCATCCCATGCCACCAGAACAACTTCTTCAAGTCTTGGTACATCTTCGTTATGGCCGAGTGCATATTCAGCATGCTGGTGTGAGCATGATCTACAATATATCGTCTAAGCCCTTGGTCACGGGGAATACAAACTCTACCCCAGAATCTCAGAATTCCATCCGTTCCCTCCTCAAATTCCATTTCCTTGCCTTGCCTCATCAGTTCTCTCACTTCTTGCAAGAATTCATCGACCTTCTGCTTTTCCTGTATGTCATCCATTAGTTCACTTGAGATGGTGACCATGTTCATACAAATCCTTCCGGGTTCCAACTTAACAAATGACCAAATATCTCTAAATTGTTCTATGAGGTCTCCTTCCTTGATCATCAGGGCAGAAACACTGACAGTCTTCCTACTCAAGGTGTCTGCCACGACGTTCGCTTTGCCAGGGTGATACAACAATTGGAAGTCATAGTCCTTTAGGAATTCCAACCATCTTCGCTACCTCATGTTCAGCTCCTTCTGATCATACAAGTACTTCAAACTTTTGTGGTCACTGAAAATGTTGAACGTTGCTCCATAAAGGAAATGTCTCCATATCTTCAGAGCAAAAACCACAGCTGCTAGTTCTAAGTCATGTGTCGAATAGTTCTTTTCATGCACTCGCAATTGTCGCGAAGCATAAGCTACCACTCTTCTGTGTTGCATAAGAACAGACCCCAATCCTTGGTATGAGGCGTCACAGTACACCTCGAATGGTTCATTAGGATCAGGTAGCACCAATATTGGTGAGGTAGTTAGCCGTTTCCTCAACTCTTGGAAAATCTGCTCGCAGCTATCAGCCCATTCAAAAGCTTGGTTCTTCTTTGTCAGCTGAGTGAGCGGTCTAGCAATTTTGGAAAATCTTTCTATGAATCTCCTGTAATATCCGGCTAAACCCACGAAGCTACGAATTTTCGTTACTGACTTCGGTCGTTATGGATATCAGAAGTCTTAAATCTGGAAACTAATGAGGTTTTCATTGGAATGGTTTAGTAGGATATGACTAGAAAATGATCAATCAGTCCCTAAATCATGAACTCTAACCGATGCGATTTCAAGTAAGCAAAATAGATCAACAAAAGGTTCAATCTTCATAAGAAGTAGGATAGATTAAACAAACTCAGGTGTCAAGACAAGTCTCAACAACAGGAATGGGAACAACTAAGTCGAAGATAAGAAAGATGCAGATGAATCTAAATGATCCATGCAGTTACGAATTGAAAATGGAAGGGTTACCCCCAGAATTATATGGCACGATTACAGGGTCATCATTTGAGGCATAACTTCCCTTGTTGAGATCCCCAAATGTTGAGGACTGATTGGATCTACCACTACTAGCACTTTCCCCTACGGGTTGGGTGTGGTTGTTACTTCCTTGGTACCCGTGAACATAGTTCTCGTTTAAACTTATTAGCTTTTCCATTATTCCTCCTTTGGAATCTAGGTAGTCCATGGTTATCCCAAGTCTAACTTTCCTTCAATAGATTTTGAATCTTAACCTCCAATTCTCGTTGTTGTGCGGTCCTCTGATCTTGGTGAATTGTCACATCAGCTATCCTTTGTATTTTCTCCTGCAGTCGCAGCCATAATTCTACGGTCTTGTCCTGCGCTTATGTGAGTACATTTGCCACAAGCCATTGACTCTCTTCGAAGGCGGACCAAACATAACACGATAAAACAAATGTAATTATTTCAAACAACATTACCTCCCTTCGGAAGTCAAACACAAAGAGTCACACAAAGCACACAATTCAAACAAAGCAAATTCAACTCACAAATCCTAACGATCTCTAGCTCTAACTTCTTCGTTCTGTCTCCTGTGGTGTAATCTCTCGTAAGTCCCCAATCTCCAAACAGCTTCTCGAACCGAATTTAAACTAGTCATTCTTTATCCAGAAGATTGGTTTTCCAAAACTTTTTGATCTCCACACAAAAGACTTCCTATCTTCCTAACATAGCACGCCTAGGAGAAGTCATAGTTTCCTGTACACACAGAACATTATATATCAAGTAGGCCAGTCCTCAATATCATGCAACTGCATAACAGTAACTATCAACATTCAACCTATAGCAAGTCATGCATTCCTTTCCCATCATCTCAATCAAGAGACAAGGAAGTGCACAACAAACCAAATTCTAATATGCCTAAACATAGCAAGTCCATACCCCGACTCAACAGGATGAACTGCTCCGATACCACCTAATGTAACACCCCTTGATGTAGCAACCAGAGCGTAATCATCATTACACCACAGTTACTAAATCCAAGTGTATCACATACATGATAACAGTAATTTAAATCCTCAAGAGAGTATATTTTTTTTTGACAATTTACATAAGTAGAAAATACGAGCCTCAAATGAAATATAAATATATTCAACCCATAATACAACCACTGAAATAAAATCATATTCCTTATATATATATTTTATAGTCAATTTACACAAATCACTAATGACATAGAATATAATAATTACAGAGTCCAATAAAATACAGCAGGAATAAAAACACTAAAAGGGGGAAAGTAGTAACCCAGGGATGGGTACTACCAGTAGACAAAGCTGTAACCCCATATGTACATGACGCACGACGTCCCAGTTGACACGACAGGCATCAATGCCTCCATGCGGCTGCACTCTTACGTAGTTGAAGAAATCTTGTCCAGACGCTCAAGCCAATCAACCAAGGTGTGGTCCCTCTTTATCTTCCTCACGATCTTTTATCAAATATAAATATAAAACAGAGATGCATAAATATAGGAAAGAGGTAAGACATACTACCATCATTACCAATTATAGTAGCCAGAAATAAAATGGCGTGTATAGCAGCTAGAAACAAAACGGCGCAACGCGCCCAAATAGCAATTCAAAACAGCATTTCAAATTAATAAACAGTAGATCCAACAATAAGCGAATCGACAATTCCATGTAGATGTTCATTACAATAATGATCAGACAATTCACAGTTATGGAAAGTAATGATTTACAATGACAGATTATTTCATGATGCACGTGCATACTTTCCCAAATTCTTACTCTATGGAGCTAGACACAAATAGTCGGAGAGAAAGATCAGGGGATATGTCTGTAACTTGGCTGCCGCGGCCAAAGTGCTAAAATCAATAATTCTCACATGCACATCCAGGCATTGTACAGACATTCCACGCTCGATCACGATATAGGACAGTGTCTCGGTCCGGATCGTCGGTGTGTTTACATCGGTCTACCCCACGGCACAGAGGAGCTCATAACTGTCCATGTGAGGAACCCGCACCCCGACGCCCCCAAGGTCAAACATGGCCTACACTAGTCTACTCGCACCCGCAATAAGGTGTGTTCAATCTCCTAGGCAACTTGGCCTTATAACAGTCTACAGGACATTCACAATGCATAAGACTCTATGCATGGACATGTATAATCATCAATTTCATACAATTCCATAATATGCCACAATTGGCCAAGATAAGCATCAACACATAAATGGTCACTCACATGGACCCATAACATTATAATATAAAGGTCAAATCAATTGGTACATTCTTAGGTCCATTATGAATCCTAACTTAGAATTTGTTTCCCCTTTCAAGGTTCATGTCCAATCCAATTCTTACAATTAGTTTAATCTTCCAAGGTAATTTAATTTCATACAATTTGTAAATTATTCAAGTTCTTAGGCCTCACACTCTCTTGTTCTTCACTCACTTGTAATTACCTTAAGTCTTATGACAATCTCACTCTTAGTCCTTTAAAATTTATGAAATCTTTGATTATATTAAATTCTTCCAATTTATTAATTGTCTACCTCATTACATAGGTTTTTAATTGCATAATTACTTATACTTCCAAGTTACCAAAGTTACATATTTACACCTAAAAAGGCCTTAGAGGTCGTGGCCTCTCTAGGGATTCAATTCCCAAATCTTTTCAATTTATCATATTATAGGTTACACTCTTAATTCACTTAATCCTTTACTTGTTGCATTGGTTCACCAATAACCCCAATTTTGGGCTCAAAACTGTGGCCACCCTATAGGTTTCAATCTCAAGTTTTCCTTCCATTAAATTCCATTTTATCACTTGATTAATTTAAGGCCCATGCTTGTTACAACTTGTCTACAATTTACCCAATTTTTTAACCCTCAAAACTGTGGCCTCCCTAAGGCACTCCATATCCAATTTTCTTCCATTTCAAGCCATCCAATCCATTCCAATAAATCAATGTACACAATCAATCAGTTCAAGGTCATGAATATCATAAAATCAACATGTAAGCATAATAGTCATCCAATTAAAGAATAACCCACATTAGGGTTTTTCTTACAAACAACAAAATCAAAGTTCCTAGATGCTAATAGAGGTTGAGGAGAAGTGTCTTCCTCTTACCTAAGTGAAGAAAACAAAAGAACACCAAGGAATCTCCCTTGTAATTTCAGATTGGAACTCCACCAAACCCTAGAAATTTCAACTTTGTTAAAACAACACAAATGCTTGAAAAATAAAGCATGGATGGTCACCAAGAGGACCATGAACACGAAAATGAAGAGAGGGAAGGAAGAATCAAAAATCTTACCCAAGAACCCAAAGCTTGAAGCTTGAAGAAGATGGTGAAAATGGTGGAATTTCAAGTTGCTCCAAGCAAGAAAGATGTTTAGAAGGAGGAAAGGATTAAGAAAATGTAGTTGGTTGTAATTTTTGTGAAGAATGAGTGGGAGGGAGAGAGCTGGCCGTAGCTATGGTAGAGAGAGGAGAAATGTTTGAAGAAGAAAGGAGATGAAATGTAGAGAGAAAAGGCTTTGGTGGAATTTGGAAATTAAGTGGTATAATGAATTAAGGAAGCAAAATAATTTTCCCCCTTTTTTCCTTGGGCTGCTGCAGTGTGCATAGAGAGAGAAGGGAGAGAGTAGTTTTTGGCTTCCCTTGGAAGCTAAGGGCTCTTTAGTCATTAATTAGTCAAAGCTTCTCAAAGAAGCTTTCATTATTTTACATTAAATTTAAATTAAAGTGAATTGATTAGACATAAAATAGATTGCATTAGGATAATGTGATATGATTTTTATTACATGCTATTATCCAATGGATAATAGTTACAGTTGACAGAAGTCAGTATTTAATTAATCTGACAGATAAATTTTTCGTAGTATTTGTTTTATTTTATCTGTTAGAATTTCTCGAGAACTGTGAAACCTCGTACACTGTGTCCAGTCTCGAGTTTAGTAAGATCCCCCGTCGATATGTCTATAGTTCCAGGTTCACGGAGAAAATATTGCGTTTCTCCAGTTCCGCTCAGTGTGCACGTAAAACGAGAAATATATTAAAATATTTGACATTTTTGAAAAAATCCCAAAAAATTCTCAAAAATTACAAATATTGTAAAACGACTATTCGTCATATAATTTTCTAATTTTTGAAGCGCTACAGTCATTTTCCCGACTCTGCTCAAGTTTTGAACAAAATAAGGAATATATTAAAATATTCGTCGTTTTCGAAAAATTCCGAAAGAATTCACATAATTCATAAATATTAGAAAATGACTATTCGTGGTAAAATAAATAATTTCCAGAGCGTTACACTGACCTCAGTAATTCTTAGCTTAGTGTGCACGCAAAACGAGAAATATACTAAAATATTCGACGTTTCCAAAAAATTCCAAAAAAATTCTTAAAAATCATGAATATTATAAAATGATTATTTATTATTAAATAGATATTTTTTGGGATGTTACACGAACAAAGGTCATGATTCAATATGGGTGATTGTGGATCGACTTACGAAGTCAGTATACTTCTTGCCGATCAACATAAGATATCCATTGGAGAAGTTGACTCAGTTATATATTGGTGAAATTGTTAGACTTCACGGTGTACCCACGAGTATTATTTTTGACAGAGATCCGAGATTTACATCAAAGTTTTGGCAGAGTCTTCAAGAAGCAATGGGAACGAAGTTACGATTGAGTTCTGCATACCATCCTCAGACGGACGGTCAATTGGAAAGAACAATCCAATCTTTGGAGGATTTGCTAAGAGCTTGTGCTATAGAACAGACTGGAAGTTGGGATGAAATCTTATCGTTAGTAGAATTCACTTATAACAACAGTTATCATTCAAGTATAGGGATGGCACCCTATGAAGCTCTATATCGACGAAGGTGTCGAACACCTTTATGTTGGTATCAAGATGGAGAGCAGCTTACAGTGGGACCTAATCTTATTCAACAGACAACTGAGAAGGTCAAAATGATTCAGGAGAAAATGAGAACAACTCAGAGTCGACAAAAGAGTTATGAGGACAAAAGAAGAAAACCTCTTGAATTTGAAGAAGGAGAGCATGTGTTCCTGAAAGTCACGCCTACGACTGGAGTCGGTCGGGTTCTCAAATCTAGAAAACTCTCTCCAAAATTCCTTGGACCTTATCAAATCCTTTGTCGGATAGGTCCTGTTGCTTACCAAATAGCGTTACCCCCTTTTCTTTCAAATCTCCATAATGTCTTTCATGTGTCACAACTCCGAAAATACATTCAAGTCCTGATCACGTCATAGCACCTGATTTAGTACAATTAAAGGAGAACTTGACTTATGAAACAACTCCTGTAAAGATTGAGGATAGGAGGATGAAGCAACTCAGGGGGAAAGACATTTCATTAGTGAAAGTGATCTGGAACGAGGCGACCGGAGATGCGACTTGGGAACTAGAGGACAAAATAAAGGAGCAATACCCAGAGTTATTTTAAGGTATGAAAATTTCAAGGATGAAATTCTTATTTGTTGGGGAGAGTTGTAACACCTCAAAATTTATTTATTTTATTATAAATATTCATTTTATAATATTTGTGATTTTATGAAATTTTTCTAAATTTTTCTGAGAATGTAGAATATTTTAATATTATTCCTTATTTTGCGTGCAAACTGAGCGGAGCTGAGAAAATGAAATATTTTTCCCGAGAACCTTGATCTATGAAAATGTTGACGGGAGATCTTACTAAACCCGAGACTGGACATAGTTTACGAGGTTTTATGTTTTTTGAGAAAATTTAACAGACAAAATAATAAAATGTTGTGTAAATTTCATCCGTCAGATAAATTAATACTGACTTCTGTCAACTGTAGCAATTGTCCATTGGATAATAACATGTGTCAAAAACCCTATCACATTATCCTAATGTAATCTACTTTATGTCTAATCAAGTTCACTTTAATTCAAATTTTGTACCTTAATTAAGAAGCTTCTTTGAGAAGCTTTGGCCAAATGACAACCTTACCCTTGGCTTGTTGGGGAAGCCAAAAAGCTCCCCCTCTCTCTTCCAAATGCTGCGGCAATGCCCTTCATGGGAGGCAAAAATTTGCCTCCCTACTTAACCTAACACTCCCAAAATATCTTACTTCTATCACAAAACTTTCTATCTCCAACTTCATCTTCTTCAAAGTTTCTCCTCCTTCTCTCTTCTTCCCTTTCCAATCCGAAATTGTAGCCCCTATCTCTGCCCATTTTTCTTCACTTTTCTCTTCATCAAGACCATTTCCATACTCACCTCAACCTCCTCTACATCTTTCAATTAGAAAGTTTCTCCAAAATCTAACATTTCCTCCATTGTCTTCCAAGACAAAGCATCCAACTTTGAGGTAAAGCTTCCATTTTTCTTCTTCTTTCTCTTCATTTTCGTACTCTAGGCTCTCATTGGAGACCAAAGATTCATTCTTTACCATGTTTAATGTTGGTTCTTGATGATTGAAAATCCTAGGGTTTTGAAGGCTCAAAACTAAAATTCACCAAAGACCTAGAAGGAGACCATTTCCTGATTCTTCCTTTGGTAAGAGGGAGATTACTCACTTCAACCAATATTGGTGGTGAGGGAACCCTTGTATGTTCATGTTGTTTTGTGATTTTTTCTTGTTCATGTGTTCTTGGATTTGATTAACGTTTGATTGGTGATCCTGAGTAAATTGGAAGTGTTAAATGTGCTTGATCATGTTAGGGTTGCTAAATGGAAAATTTAGAGTTTCTTACCCTAACATGATGGCCACAGTTTTAAGGGAAATTTTGGGTTGTAAATTATTTTTATGAACAAATAAATAAAGCATATGTAATTAAATGTTGAATGATAACATTGAGGTTAATAAATAGAAAGTTTTAAGAGTTAAATGCCTTAAAAGGGAGCCACAGTTTTGGCTTGAAACTATAAGGGATTGGACTGATCTTAGTGAACTAAAATTTAAGTAAATTGATATTAAGAAACTAATACATAAAATGGAACAAAAAAGTGGACTTTGAAGAACCTTGAAGGCTACGGTTTTAGAGAGAAAACCTTAAGGCTAAATGATGCCTTGGTGCAACTTTGGAAATCTAAGATTTAGAGACATTCTTAATCCTTAATGAAGTGAAAGAATTAAAGTGGATAATAACACTTAGAGGGCCACGGTTTTGAAGGGTTAATTAACCTAAAATTTTCATAATTAATCAAAGCTTAAGACTTTGGAAATGTGGATCCATAATGTGGACTTGTGATAATGGATGAACACTGGAAATATGTATTGACATGGAAATTGATTCTATGCTATTGTGGATCCCTATGTGGGTTAAGCACTTGTTGATTTTGTACTTGACAATATCATGATGTGATGATGTTGAGAAATGAATATGTATATATATATATATATACACACACACACACCAATGTGGTATGCTTATGATGAATGCATCATTGATGAACATGCATGATTGAAATTGAGTCGTCATGCATATGTGTTGTCTATTGGACATTGTTAGAAAGACGATGTTTGCCTAGGAGTTTGAATAACACCTATGTGCGAGTGCGAGTAGACTAAGCGTAGGGTCATAGTGGTTGGCCCTAGGGGCGTCGGGGTGCGGGTGTCTCACAATAGATAGTGGTAGCTCCACTGGGGCTGTGGAATAGACCGATGCGATACACCGATGATCCAAACTGAGATGTTGTCCTATATCGCGATCAACTATTGAGGTGCCATGTATAAGCCGTATTGCGCAAATGTTTTTATGAGATGAGCACACTAATTATTTTGGCTAATGATATACTGGCATAACTCCTTAATCATTCACTCCGATAAATGTTAATGTCTAGCTCCATGGAGTAGGATTTTTGGTACCTTGTGCATTGTGAACTGTCAGTCATAATTCATTAAGCATGAATATTTATAACTACGAATATAATTGTCCTTATTACTGCAATAATTGTCTGATTATCTGAACTATTGACTGTTGGGATTATTACTGTGGTTTGCCTGTTATTGCAATTATTATAATTAATTATTGTTGCTCTGCTTTTACAGTTAATTTAATATTGTTGTGATCAAATGTATAAATTGTGTTATCTGTGGGCGTCCAGCGCTGTTTTCTTTTCTTACTACCATATTGGTAATGAAAGCTGGGTGTCTCACCTCTTTCTGTGTTTCCTTTATTTCTGTCGCTCTGTTTGCTTTTGAGAAGGCACGTGTGAAGAAGGGGAAGCTCCTGAGTTTCCCGACTTTTGACATGACTGAGATTGAAGCTTGCTGAGGATGACGTCTCGTCCTCGTGGATTTTTGGGCTACACATGGATCACTTTTCACGGAGGTCTCAACTGCTGGCACATAAATGTGTAGACGGACCGTTGCGTGTACCATGGAAAGCTGATAGTGTCCTTGGCATGGGGTCGTTATGATGCTCCTATTTTTGATTTTCATGCTTTTGTTTGGCTAGAGTTTTATCTGCACATTAGGGATATGTGGGCTGACATGTATTACACCCCACGTGATGACTCTTTTCTTTCTACTGCTCGGGCTCCTGCCCATTGCTCTGTCGCTCCGATGGATGTTTCATCGGACGAAGAGGACCCTAAGGAGGACCCTTCTACGGTCCTTTCTCGTTAGTCTTAGGGACTGATTCTGACGGCGGCTACTGATGGCTATCCATTATATTTTTGGGGGAGCTTGACGTTTTGCTAGATTGATGGATGTAAATTTGTAACTACTTTGGGTGGGTAAAGCTTTTGCTTTTTCTATATTTTGAAATGTAATTAAACAAGCTTATGCATATAGATATGAATATATATATATTGTGTATGGTTTAACTTACGTTGATTTTTATTATGACTGTTCTAATTATTATCTCTATACATAATGGATTCTTAAATTAACTCTTTTGACTCTACTTGGTAATGATATAATTTATCCAAAAAAAAATTATAGTAACAATTGTAAAGGATCTTAAATAACCGTAAAATGAACCGAGCCTATGAATTTAAAAACAATTACCACTTTCTGTAGTTTAATTTATTTCGCATTATGTTTCAAGGTATTATAGTGTGACGTTCTTTCTTCGCGGGTATTGAGAAAAGGGGTGTTCCATAAGGGGCGTAATTTCATGAATTATTCTTTTTTTTCACAAAAGTCATTTAATAAAGTGTATTCATCACCTCTATCTGATCTAACTCTTTTAATTCTTTTGTTTAATTGATTCTCTACTTCTGCTTTATATACTAGAAACAAATCAAATGCATCATCTTTATTTCTAAGTAAATATACCTTTGAGTACCTAGAAAAATCATCAATAAATGTTACATAATATTTTTTATCACCTCTAGTCATAGTTTGTTTTAAGTCTCTTAAATCAGAATGAATTAATTCATGAATTTCAGTTGTTCTTTCTACGGATAAACAAGATTTTTTAGTTATTTTTTATTCTACACATATTTCACATTTATTTAAGCATGTATCACTAAGACCAGAAATTAATTCAAGATATTGCATTTTCTTAATATAAGAAGCACTAACATGTCCTAATCTAGCATGTCACATATCCATGGAGTCAATCACATATGCAGAAGAAGATGCATTTTTATTAATATTAGCAACATTGAGTACAAATAGCCCCAAAATACAATAACCCTTTCCTACAAAGACATTATTTTTGGTCATCACTATTTTGTTAGACTCAAAAGATACCTTAACCCCAACCTTTCCTAGCAAGGACATAGAAATTAAATTTGCCCTTATGCTAGGTACATGAAGCACTTCGTTGAGAGCTAAGGTCTTGCCATATGTGAGTTTTAGAAGAATTTTTCCTTTCCCAAGAACTTCAGTGGTTCGGGAATCACTAAGATAAACATGTTCTTCTCCATCCCCCACAGAATTGTAGGAGATAAACATATTTCTGTTTGCACAGATATGTCTGGTAGCCCCAGAGTCTATCACCCAATCATTCACATTGGCCATCAATAAAGCTTGACAAATGACCACAACAATTATATCATCTCCTTCGACTAAATTTGCCTTAGGATGATCGTCATTTCTCTTCCTATGTCTGTATTGAGCTGCCCGATGACCTGGTTTGCCGCAAACATAACAATTTCCTTCACTATTTTTAAAAGTGGGATTATTCACTCTTGGCACATAGTTTAGTTTATTGTAATCAGACCTTTTGTTGGGTTTATTTTTGTACCTTTTCTTGTTGACTTGAGTCATGTTTGCCCTTGAAGCCAATGCTTTTACTCTTGCAGATTTGTTCTCCTTCCTGTTCGTGTCCTCAATGATTTTGTGGGTGATTAGATCAGCAAGGGACATCTGTTTGTTTTTGTGTTTGAGTTATTGTTTATAGTCCTTCTAAGATTATGGTAATTTTTCAATGAGAAATCCTGCAACGAACTTATCAGGTAATGTGATGTTCTCAGCCTTCAACTCTTCTAACAGTTTGTGGTATTCGTTGATCTGAGTCTTGATATCATTTTCATTTGTCATCTCCCATTGGTAGTTGTAACACCCAGAAAATTGTTTATTTCATGATAAATAGTCATTTTATAATATTTATGAATTTTTTGAATTTTTGTGGATTTTTTTGAAAATGTTGATTATTTTAATATATTTATCAATTTGCGTGTGCGTTGACTGGGGCCGGGAAAATAAAATATTTTTGCCGAGGCTAGAAAACCTTGAACTGTGGAAACATCGACGTGGGATCTTACTAAACTTAAGGTTGGGCACAGTTTACGAGATTTATGTTTTTTGAGATTTTTATCTGATAAATAAAAATCATTGTACATTTTATTATTCATTGGATAATAAATATTAATTTTTGTTAATTGTAATATTTATCCATTGGATAATAACTTGTAGTAAAATATTTATCATCTTTTCAAGAGTATTAACTTTATGTCACATCATGTTGACTTTTGCAAAAAGCTAACAACTTTGCCCAAACTTCTAGAGGAAGCTTCTCCCTCTCTCTTCCTAAGAGGACCCATAGTTTTGGGGGGGAAAATGACAAGGAAAGTTGCCATCTTTTTACAAAACACATTATCACTTTTATTCAAAAGTTTTCTTTCACTTTTTCTCTCAACCTCTCTCTTCTCTCAACTTTTCTCTCAAACCTTTTCTCCTTTTCCTCTCCTCCTTTCCTCCACGGCAGCCCCACACCATTTTCCTTCATGGTTTGCTTAATTTCAAGTAACCACTGTGCTTGAACCAACACTTCCTTTGAAGTTTTTTCATCTCTTGTTAGAATCATCTTCAAAGAACTCAACTTTTCCTTTCCATTATCTCCTCTCTTCCACGGCCAAGACACCCATTTTTGACCCTCCAAGCTTTTCAGTCAACCAACCTCATTTCTTACATCTTCTCATCATCTAGAACATTTTCTCTTTTGTGACCACCTCTTGAATCCACTATTTTTATCTTCTTTCACAAAGCCCTAAAACTTGAAGTTTTGAGGTAAAGTTCTTAACTTTTCTATCTTATCTTCTCTTTTTCGTGATTCTTGGTCATCTTAGTGATCAAGGACTTCTCTTTTCAAGCTTTGGTTGTTGATTATGTGAGTTTGATCATCCTAGGGTTTTGGTGGAGGAGTTGGACGAATTTTAAGAAGCACAAAGGACCTTGCTTTTCTAGTTGTCTCCTTAGGTAAGAGGGAGATTGTCCTCTTCAACCACACATGGTGGTGAGGAAACGAATCTCGTGTGTATGTGTGAGAAATCCATGTGTGGATTCACCCCTTGTTTGTTTAATTTACATACTTTGTGATTATGTGACCTTACTTGATTTCTATTGCTTTGAATAATATGTATGACTTATTAAAATAGAAATGTGAAATGGATTGATGGATATGTTTGGAATGCTTAGAATTATGTATGAAACGCAAAAGAGTTTTGATCACTCTTTAGGAGTGACTCATGGCCAAGTGGCCTAATTAAGGGTCCAATGTAAAATCCTTGTACTAAGTTGGGGCTTAAGAAATTAGGTGATGAGGAATTGATGAAATGATGAAAATTTTGGGACTAAAAATCTTTGGTGAGGGTCTCGGCCAAGAAGGAAGGAAAATGGGATATCCAAGACAGGTTTTGTGGTAATATGGAATTTAGAAGGTTAGGTTAAAAAGGAATTGATTAAGGGTAAACAAGGATAAAACAAAATGAAAATGTTTGGGTTCAATGACCCTTAGGGTTCACGGCTATGTGGGACAACCAAGGCAATATTTTTTGTATTAAGATTGAACTTAAGTAATTAGAGAATTAAAGATATGATTAGGGACTCATAAAATGGATAAGAGGAAAAATAATATTTCAACCTTAATTCAAGTGTGATTTTCGGCCAAGTGGTTAAAAAGCGGTTTGAAACGATGTTTAAGAACTTAAATGAATTTAGTGACTTATTGATTTATGAAGTAGAGGATTTAAATCAAGAGAGTTTTCTAAAGGTAATAGAAAGAGGGTTTTGTAAATTAAAGAAGTATGGACCTTGTGAAAGATGTTGGAATATTGAGCCTAATGGTGGCTATTTGTATTATGTGATGGATTTGATATCCTGTTAAGCTTAGTGGTAGCCATTTTGTATCATGTGATTGTTTATTGTGCATGCATTGAATTATTGGTCATGCATTATGAAAGTCCGGTGGACTAGTTGTTAAGGTTGTGTGAGCCTAGGAGATGAATTACACCTTAGTGCGGGTGCGAATAGATAAGTGTAGGTCACTTATTGACCTTGGGGGTATCGGGGTGTGGGTGTTCCATCATGGATAGTTGGTAGCTCCTATAGGCCGTGGGATAGACCAATGCAAACGCACTGACGATCCGGACCTAAACACTGTCCTATGTCGCGATCTTGTGAAGAATGTCTTGTATAAGCCATGTTGCGCAATTTGTTGATATTGAAGCACTTGATATAAGGCTAACGAGATACAGACATGTCTCCTTGATCATTCTCTCTGAATCTATGGTTAGCTCCATGGAGTAGGAAATTGGTCTCATCGTGCATATGCATAGTTGGTCTGCATACCATTGTGACATTTTTATACTTGTTCAATTATATGATACTTGATGAAATAAATGTTTATTGAAATTGCCTCTTAAATTAATTTGTTAAATTGATGAATAACTGATAGTATTATTTTGCTGATTGATGTCTAAAATTACTGCTTATTGTATCTGGATGGTATTACTATCCTCTCTATTTTTTTCCTACCATGTTGGTATTGAAGTAGGAGATCTCACCTCTTTGTTGTGTTACTTTGTGTTATACTACTTTACACTTGATAAAGATCGGGGGGAAGACGAAGAGGGATTATACCCTTTTTGACTGTGTTGATTCTCCTGTGTTCGTGATGGCGTCGGATCAAGACTTTCTTGATTATGTGAGTGTTCTATTTCGTGATGGTTCAGATGTTTGGAGGATAGACTGGGATTCGGAGCGTATTAGATACATGGGAGATATTTCTATGGTTGTTCGTGGGACTCGTGGTGGAGAACCTTTCTTTTCTCTGAATGTTACCTTCCGCTTGGAGTTCGTCATGCCTATTCGGGAGCTGCTGGGTGATCTACGTCACACCCTTAGAGAGGAGTCTGTAGTGTTGTCTACTCGAACTACTGTTCGTAGAACCATGTCCCAAATAGAGCCTTTGTATGGTAAGGATGTTGGTGAGAATCCCGAGGAGGATCAGGTGCAGGACATTTCTCTCCAGGTGTTTGCACTTAGGCCTGATCGAGTCTTTATATGGTAGTTGCATATATGTTTTAATTAAGTAAGTTTTATGTACTATATGTACTTGGTAAGTTTTGTTATACATATATATATGGAATGTAATTCTCTATGGGGGAAACATTGGAGTTGTGTATTAAACATATTCATTATTGGCTCATATTTTCTATATATACATAATGGTTACATTTGAAAATACGTCGTTGAATTTTAGTAGTAGGCCTAAATTTAGTAACCGTGGTGTAATGATGATTATACTATGGTTATTAAGTTTGAGATGTTACAGTAGTAGTTTCTAATGATGAAGTTTTGTTTGCCAGCATTCTCAGCACTGTATTTGAGAAGCATAGACTCCCAAATTTTATTAGTTTCCTTGTACGAACAGTAGACATCGAACAATTCGTTAGATAATGTACTAAGAATGGTATGCCTACAAACCTTGTTGGCATAAGTCCAATCGTCTAGTTTTTTCTGGTCAGTAGTTGAGTCTGGCATTTGATCTGTGAGAGCATTAGCGGTATTGTGCATGTCAAGAATAAAGTAAACATGCTCCTACCACCTTTTGAAGTTTTGGTCTCCAAACAACTCAATTTTGGAGATGTCAGGGAAAGGTTTGGTGTAGGTGACTGTGGCAATAACTGGAGATGGGTTTTGCATGGTAGCATTGTCAAACCCATTGTTGGCTGAGAGAGTGGTATGTTGTGGTTCCATAATCCTTGAGATTGTTGTTAACTGTAACCTGCAACAAAAAGAGTTAGGAAAATCGTGAAGTCTGTAGTGTGCGTAGCACTGCCCTCAAGGATTATTTCGGTATAAACAAAAATCTTCCAAGGTACAGCAGACTCTTCCTGCTTGACAGGGATTGAAGAACTGCAAGAGATTAAGAATAACAAGTAACCCAGAAAGCCATGAAGTCTCTAGCGTGCGTAGCACTGCCCTCAAGGATTATTTCGATATAAACGAAAAATCTCCCAGGGTACAACAGACTCTTCCTGTTTAACAGGAATTGAAGAACTACAAGAGATTTAGAATAATTAGTAACCTAGAGGAAAAGGTGAGGAGAGAGTAAGCGAAGGCAAAGAAAGCAGTGTATAAAACAACAATAAGTAAACATTATTTACAGAAGGCAGAAAGAGCCGTTCAGAAAATAGCTATTTAGAAAATATATATGTTGGTATAATAATGTTGGAAAACAGATTTGTTTATTGAGAAACAAATCTGCCTGTTCGGAACTAATTTGTATGTTGAAAACAAATCTGCCCCTTGAGAAGACCAAGTCAAATATGACCAAATCAGTTTTGACCTCTTCAAAAAACTCATTTTTTCTGGTAAGCTCAAAATTAATTAAATATTTGACAAAAGGATATGGGCCTCATGATATCACGCGCAGGGGGCAAATCGATGATTTGCAGTAGCCACCAGCTTTCAGCCCATTTTTGTGTGCGCGAGCCCACCACCTTATTTGTTTTTTACAAAACTCAAAACACAAGTTAATATATAAACTCTTCCAAAGACTTACTTCCAACCAATGTGGGATTTTATTCTTTTGAAAATATAACATTTTTCACAACAAGTTTCACCTTTAATAATCAAACAGATTAGATGAATTGATAGACTGAAAACTTGTAATCCTATGTGTTGTTTAGGTTTCAATTTTTGTGCTAAAATTAATTTCCAAAAATAAAGCACAATACGACGGTAAATATTAAGTAAAAAGTCAAGAACGTCATTTTTTAGGTGAGAACCGTGACAATTTGATTTGTAAAAAAGTATCAATTTTTTTACTAAATATTAATTTAGTTTAAAGGGTAAAAAAATTTAGAAGGGTTTAAATAAATTACACAATTAATTAAAAGTAACTGTTTTAGGACGAATGTATTAATAATACTGTAGGATTAAGTTTACATTTTTTCCTATGTATAACTATACTCTAAATTCAATTTTTTGCAATGTAGACCCTTTTTTTATGGTTTTTTAATTTTTCATAATAAATAAAAATTTGTAACGATTCTTAATTTTCAAATCTAGTCATTATTTCTATTGCAATTTTGATCGTGACACTCATACTATTAATATTTGTCTTCATTTGATTAATGTACCTCCTTGGGTTTGTGGTAGGATCATTTTAGAGGACTTAATTTGGTGTGTGTCTCCTTCATTTGTTCTATTATTTGTTCTTAGGTGCTCTGGCCCTCCTTATAACAAAAAAAAGATAACACACAAAATAAAGTTGGTGTTCTAGACCACGATCTAGAATCCTATCCCATGGGTCAACCCGACATGTACCCAGCCAGAGTCCGTCATTGACACCCTAGCAAGAATTCATAGTACACTATTGAGATCCCATCACAATAGATGCCAGAACATGGCATTGGGAAATAATAACATTACCGTGAGATTTGCTCAATGGATAAATCTTATGCGTATCCATAACTGTCAATCATGATCTTGTGTAATAATAGCACCCATGACCGCCTTTTGTAACACCCTACTTAGGATGTTACATTTACTACCAATATAATAAATCTTTACTCAAGTTATAAATCATTTCTTAATATATAATAGTAGAAGTTGTGAAAATTTTGTTTTTGTACATTATATTATTAAATAAAATAAACAAAACATGAAATAAAACAAACTAGTAATTATACACCATAATATACATATGATTTTGTCTTTAAAGATTCAAATATTTGCATACAACAAACTATTTAATAAAACAGTAAACTGTTTGGTTTAAAGCAAACCATAAACTAGCCCAAGTATCAAACTAAAAGTTCTGATCTTCCAAAAGATCCTCCTCTAGGAGATCATCGGAAGGCAGAAACCCTAGTCTATCAATGCAAATGATATGGATGATGTAAAGGCTCGCCCTCCTCGCACTGATCGCTCGGATGCTGCTCCTCCTCGTCCTGACACTTTAGTGGCTGCTCATCTTCTTCTTCCTCAAAATCTTTACGGAACATAAATAATAATACAGAAAAACATATACAAAGAGGTGAGACAATCTGCATCATTACCAGAATGGCAGTACAGAAAATGACAATATATACAGATACAACAATTGATACAATAATCCATATTATCACATCATACATAATATCTCAAAATCAAACATAAATAATCATATTATGATGCAGACCACATATGCAAATGTACACCAACGCATTTCTACTCCATGGAGCTAAACACAAACATTTGAGAGAATGATCCAGAAAACATGTCCATAGCTCCGGCTGCCATAGCCAAACATTACACAGTCAAACATCATGTAAATAGTACACAGTCAAAACGTCATGCACAACAAGCATTGTACCGGACAATCTCCACTAGATCCTGATTAAGAATAGTGCTTGTCGAGATCGCTAGTGCGTTGCTCGTTACCACAGCCCAGAGGAGCTCTGCATATGGAATCTTTCGCACATTAACGCCCCCAAGTTCACTCAATGAACCGCACTACGCTTATCGCACTCGCACTACGGTGTAATTCATCTCGTCAGCTAATTGCCAATTCCAACCAAATTGACATATTCCACAATGCATGTGTATGAACCAAAATACACAAATAACAACGTTATCAATATTCCTCATATAGTACGCCACCACTTGGCAGTATCATTTTTCAACAATTTCGGGTCCACCATTTTAACCTGACATTAAACAACTATTTCTCTTAGTCGCGTGAATATTTTATTATGTTTTCATAATCGTGTCACCTCTTTCCAACGTTTTTAAATTGCATAAATAATTTTTGACGTTTTTAAAATCGCGTAGTGTTTTTAAATCATTTTCTCAATCGTGTAGTTCAAAAATCATTATTTTAAATACACGTAAGGTATTTCTAATATTTTTTAACTATGTAAAAATATTTCTTTACGTTCTAAATAATATTTTGAGTTTTTCTCCATTCTATATTTATCTTTTTAATTTTATTGACAACATTTAGTCTAGAAAATCCATTAAGTGGTATTTTCTACGTTTTCCTTTAAAATTGACCTCTCCTAGTCATAACCAATATTTACACCTTGAAACTTGCTAACGCGCTTCAAAACCCAAAGGGTGAGCTATACGTCAGTATTTTTCAAGTGTTCAATTTATTTCTCATCCATTCTTAATTTCTCTAACTAAGTTTCTAAACTAACTTCATTCATTTTATTCTCATAAATTCAATTCAAATTGAGTTCTCTTTAATTTAAATTCATAGTCCACACTTAGAAAATATTTTTAGATCAAAAGTATTAAAAAAAACATGTTGGCCGAAATTCACTATATCCTCCATAAATCATCTTTAATTTATTTTCCACTATCTAAGTCCTTGTAAAAATCATTGATCCAATTAAATTAATTAATCCTTGCTTTAGAAAATAGTTGAGAACATTTTGGTTCTCTTAGTGTTGATTAAACCGTGAGCTTTATGTGTTCTTTAAAACACTCATGAAAATCCTCAACATTTTATTCACACCCTACAATAATTATCATGCATCCCTAAACACATACCAAATATATTAAAGCTATAGGCACGCTTACAAACAAAATCAATCACAAATATGAAGAACTTTAAACAACCAAGTGAATAAATCCTTATGGATTTTTCACCACAAATACATCTATTTTCTCACCACCATACATGGTTGATGAAATTAAATCTCCCTCTTATCAATAAGGAAGACAAAACCTTCTTGGACTTCTTCCTAGTGATTTCGTGTGGCTCCAAGAAAAACCCTAACAAGCTTAAACAATTTATAAAGTCATAAGCTATGGTTGAAAAAAGATAAATCATGGATCAATCATGGCTTAGAACTTCAAGAATCAAGTTAGAAACAAGAAACAAGGGTTTTTATCTTGTAGGAAAGAAACTTTAAGGTTATTTTCCAAGCTCCAAATGGATGATTTTGAAGAAACTCTCAAGATGAAAGATGTTTAGAATGATGTTTAGGTTTAGGAAATGGTGTTGGATGAAAATTTAAAAGAGTGGAGGTATGGATTTGTGATGGTGGCTGTGAGCTTCACCAAGAAGAAAGGAGAGAATTTTTGGTTAGGTTGCTTTGGAGAATGGTTGAAGATGAAAATGAACATAGCAAAATGCTTTCTTCCTTCTTCCTAAGGCACTTGGCCATGGGGCTCCCAAAAGGAGATTGCCTCCTTAGTTGACCTCTAAGAGCTCCTAATGGCCTTAGATGAGTTCAAGGGTGGATCTTCAATGCTTTGTCTCTAAGTTGGTTCCTATTGGCCTAGAGAGACAAGTCACCAAGTTCTTGAACCTTCTTGAAGATGCTTGGCCGAAATTGCACTTCGGGAGAGCTAGTCAAGTCTTAATCCATTTTGTTTCTTAATTAGGTTTAGGTAATTCTAGTTAGGTTTCTTAGTTATTTAGGTAATCATCTAGTTACTTAGGATAACTAAACCCCTTCTTGATTATGTTAGAACATTCTCTAATTAAAGTTTTAATGAATAACTAACTAGGTTTGTTTCATTTAGTTACTACTTAAGCACTTTGGATTAACTTAATTAGGTTTTAAGCTAACTTAGTCATGTTTTCTATTTACTAATCTATTAAGTCCAACCATTTTTGTGGACTTCCTTCCTATTGGCTTAGAAATTCTAGTCATTTTTGTTGACTACTTCTCATTGGCTTAGAAATAATTCAAGCCAGAAACGTTGACTAATTTCTATTGGTTCTCCAAATAGTAAATCATAAAGACTTTATGACTATACTGTCCATTGGCAGAAGCTACTGCTCTTAAGTCAATACGTATTGTCCACCGGATAATAAAATAATATTATAATATAAAATATTTTTATTTTACAGATAAATTCTAAAAAATAAAAGATTGATACACATATTACTCGGAATTGGGTTTAGTAAGATCCCTCAACTCCGAATAATCATATAAAGATTTTTCCCGACCCGAAAATTATTATTTTCTTGACACGGAATAAATCACACACAACAGTAAATACATTTATGAAACTGTCAAATTAATTTTATAGCACAGAGAAAACATAAAATAGTACAATTAGTACAAAATCATAATTTAGCCAAAAGTTGGGGTGTTACACCTTTGATTGCTCATAACTGCAATATCAACATTTTGATTTTATAGGGATCCTCTGCAACTATTAAGGGAACGTATCTCCCTATCCAGCCTCTATAAATACTAGGCTCAATCACCTCTAATAAGTAACTATTGCTCTTTAGCATAAATCTTAATTGTGCACAGCATAAGTTGAGCATTAGATTACCTTTGCAGGTACCAACTCCCCCGGTTTCAACACGCTCTAGGAAACTAACAGAACATACCTATCCAGGTACAACTCAATATCCACAACTAAACATTGGCACCATCTGTGAAAAATCTTAAATTATTATTCCCACTCAACCATAGTGAACAGGAGACCGAACTCTAGAAGAGGAGATGCTGCACCAACCATCGCAGGCCAAAGGCGAGGACCAGTGGTGCACCATCCTCCTCACCTTATCCTACCCCCAATTGTTAAAACCTCTATTGCGAGGAACTAGGAGCCCAACACTAGGAACCTATACAATGGGCATGAAACCTCTCTCTCTAATGAGTGCCCTCACCCATCCCGTGAGACCTCTATGAAGGATCGGCTTGGTCACCATGTGAATGGAGCCGATGATAATGGGCCTAGAATCCCAGTGCACCAGCGCCTGTGATTCAGGAATGAAGAAGTTGATGATCGTGTGTTTCGTCCAAAAGGCACAATTCAATCTGATATGTCTAGAAACCACATTTTGGACTTAGTGCAACAACAAGCTTCCGTGCTAAAAGAACAGCACCGCTGACTAGAGAATCTTGAATGATTTGTGCAGGAAGGTCAACCCAGACCACACCCTGATGACGGAAGGCAGAATGCCACTAACGGCTAGAGAAGAATGTTACACTCTAATGTTGAAATGTCCAATGTTGTTAATAACAACTCGAACCTTGACGATCAAAAGCAGTTCTTCTTTGCCTAACTCATAGAGTATAAAGTTCCAAGAAACTTCAAGTTTCTCGCCAACGTGGAGCTCTATGGCAAGACTACAGACCCTCAAGTGCACATAGACGTCTATGTCCAATCTATGCATTTCCATAGGGGATCCTCTCAATTACTATGTTGCGTTTTCCCCCTTTCCTTGAAAAAGGCGGCCTTCATATGGTTTGTGACCTTACCACGAGGATCTGCCCTCAACTAGCAAGAACTCAGACAGTGTTTTGTAGTGAATGGTTGTTCTAGGGGATGTACAGGATTTTTCGAAAATAAGGTGAGCATCAAACAACCTTTAGAATAAATTTACGTTTGAAATGGATAATCTTGGAAAATGGGGTAGGTTTTGGAGATAGAAATGACCTTGATTTTAGAAGTTTGGCTGAGGTTGTGAGTGGCTTGGGAAATTTTGCGGAGGTAAAAGTGGATATCAGGTATAATTTGGGTGAGTTGGTACATATAATTATGGCATAGGGACATTATTGATTTGGAATTGTGAAGTTGGGGTGATGTGTGTGGTTGGGATAATTTGGTGGGGTGGGTAATAAGGAGGTGCAGGTGTTTGGTATGGAAAGTGAAGGTTAAGATTATATGGTGGTTGATGACTAGGTATTGTGGTGAATACCAAGGTCTGAAGGTCTGTTGGTGTTGGACATAATTCATTTTAAATTCTTTCTTTTTCTGCTAAAATCCTTTCTTAGGAGTGGTATCTTCTGCATTACTAACTGACAACTTCCCTGTTTTGGCTAAAATCTCGATTCTTTCTCTTGCAGCGATCAAGTCAATAAAATCCTTATAGGCTGCTCCAGCCATTGCCCAGATGAAACGATTTCCCAAGGTTCCCAAGAAATATGAACACATATCAGAAAGTGTCAATGAGGGTTGAACTTGAGCCGCCAAGGCTCTCCACCTTTGTGCATATTGTTTGAAAGATTCCTCATTTCTTTTCTGCATTGAGATCAACTATTCCCAAGTTGGGACTATTTCCAAGTTGAATCGATACTGTCCTATAAACAAGTTTGCCTAGTCATCCCAAGAAGAGATTTTGGAGAGGTCTTGTTGGATACACCATTCCAAAGTAGGCCCAGACAAGCTTTCATAAAAGAAGTTGACAAGGAACTTGCAATCTTTTGACCATATAGACATTTTGGGAATTTATATTTTTAAGTGGAAAAATGGGTTGGTGCTCCCATCATATTTGTCGAATTCTAGAATTTTAAAATCCTTGGGGATGATGATGTTAGCAATAAGGCACAACTATTTTATCCCAATGGGATCATAGGTGCTTGGACCTTTAATCGCTTTGATTTGTTCTTCCATCTTTTCCATTCATTCTTCCTTCATTTTATTATTTTGAATAGCTGCATAACCAGTCCTAGCAGGAAATCCTATTGACATCAAGATAGACATATGTGGTTGTTCCCATGTGAACTCAGCATTACCATGAACCTCATTTCAAGTACCTTCCAATGAATGATATCATTCTCTAATAGGAATCACTAGTGATGCAGTATTTGAAGTTCCTCCCACAAAAGGCATCTCAGTAGTGACCCCAAGGTTTGTCCTCATGGAAGTGATATTTGGTGAGTGTAAATATGCCCTAGTTACTCCTATACCTTCGCCTGCCCCCATCAAGGTGAAGGTCTCCCTCATGGCTAACAACATTTCCTCCATTTTTCTATAAGACTCTATCATCTTATTCATCCTTCCTTTCACTTCATCTACTTCCATGCTTAGATTCCTCCCTTCGTTTTCAGCTATCATCACTGTAAGCTTTGTTCAAGCCCTTATGTTGTAAACTTAGGTTTCATTGGTGTCTTCTTTCCTTAGTCTCACAATGGTTCTAAATCTCCTGTGAACAGTCAAGGTACAATTTATTAAAAACAACCATGATTATTATTGATTTGTTAGAGGACCATTATTAGTTTGTGCCGAATGGACTTAAGTTAGTATCTTTGATCATGACCGATTCTTAGAATGTCTCATTCAAAAGTATTGGGTCTCAAGTAAAACATGGGATTAGAAAAACAAAAGGCATACTTTATTCCATTAAAAAAAATCACCGACATCATTTGAGTAGCACATCATTTTCACCCTATTTGAAATACATCATTGTCTAGTCTAATTCATCATTATCAACTGAATGCACTTTGATCATCTGCTTCATTTGTCCAATACGATTCTTGCAATACTCAATAAAATCATTAATCTCTGTTAGTGTCTTAAGAGGATTGACCATCTTATCAGTTATCTTTAAATAATATGGAACGTCTGTAATTATCGTGTTGGCTAGACATGCTAGTCTTACGAAGCGGTCCATCCAAAAGTGGGCTTCTCATTTCCATTCATTGATGTCTTTGTCTTCTTGTTTCACCTGATCCATCAGCTTCTGCAAGTCTTTTTGTCCCTGTTGAAATGTTGTTTTATACCCCGCAATCGCCTTGTTAGTGTGCAGCCTCTCTCTCAGTTTTGATTATGTCTTCACATCTTGCTCACACCATTTTTATTTGTTGTCTCATACTATCCACTTGTTGAAGAGTGTTATTCTGTACTGCTTTAGCATTTATGAGCACTTTGTTGATTTTCAGTTAGAGCCCTATCTCTTTCTTGCCCTCGGAGTTCTAGTTCCTTGTTTGCAGCTTCCAAACATCTTCTGGTCCTTGACATACGATCTTGTTCTATTTTTTACCTCTTGTTAGCTCTTTCAAGAGTGTGGCTTTTAAAATTGCATATGTTTGGCGAGTCTTTTCTAACTCTGCTTCTAATTTCCTTTTTTCTTCATTGGCTTCTGCTTACTTTTCTTTTATTTCTTCATCTGTTATCGAAACCTGAGGCAGAGAATTACTAACTATAGAGACTGCTAGAATTTTGAAGGGTAACTTGACTTCTTGAGCCCGGTTCTTGACCTATTGCCGGTAACTTTCTTTGACTCCATAGCTTTTGCCTCCCAGCTCTCTACCCTTTCTGATGACCTTCTTCCAAGCATCTCGAACCTTCCTAAGTGTCTCAGTACACTTCATCTGCATGTCATAAATAAAGGGAGTAGTTTCCAATTTCAAGGGTGGTCCCATTATGTGATAGCCAAGTTGTCGCAATGCCAAAGTGAGATTGTAGTTAATACACCCTCAAGTACCCATGAAAGGAACATTAGGAAAGCCTTTGCATTGACAAATTATAGTTTTCCCTTCTTTCCATCGCGGGTACCATACAATTTTCCTCTCCGCAAGCTTGGCCAATACCTCAGCCCATCCACGATCGTTCATGGTCTTCAACTGGAGAATCTCGAGATCTGTAATGGGATATGCTTCTTCATAGCCTCTCCTGAACATGTGAGTCATAAGCCATACAAATAGCATCGGTAGACAATATAAGATCCGCTTACCCTTCTTTTCATGGTAGAAATTCAAAGTGTAATAAACATCAGCAAGGATGGCTGGGACAGGATTTGCAGTATCATTTCTTCGAACTAGGAAGACATCAATTGCTGCAAAATCTACCAAGTCTTCATTACTTAAGAAGAGGATGGTGCCATAAATGGTGAGGGCTAGCATATCTATAAAGGTACTCCAGTCTTCAACCTTGGCTACGTAACACATGTGCTCTTCTAAATATTTCCTTGGAAACCCCTCTGTTCCTTTTCTATTTTGTTTTGCCTTCTACAGATCTGTTACATGAATCTTCAAGACATCTACTATGGTTGACATGGATGCATAGTGGCCTATATATTGGTATGGTTTTTCCTTTTCCAAAGGTAAGCCCAAGATCTTCTCGAACTCTTCTAAAGTGAGGGCTAGCTGAAATTCTTGAAATATAATGGTGGGTCATAGTATTGGGCTAGTGTAGTGATGGCTTCTACCTGTACATCCACCTCTAATAGATTCAGAATCTTCCCATATCTTGTAGTGAAGGTCAGAGGTCGTGTCTTCTTCAACATTTGGCTAAACTCACCAAGCTCTCTGTGTCCACTTTCTTGGCCTTAAGTTGTATAGTCCTTTTTAAAATTATATCCTCGTGATCTGATCCCATTATATCTTCCATTATTAATCAAAGATACCCACTGCTAATCCTTAGACACTTAGTTTCAAATGGTTCTCCAACAAACCTAGGAATGAAGAATTATCAATGCATGGTTTTTAGAAAAATTTGGTGAGAAGTATGATGGTTTTACAATGCAATAATGAGTGAGTTGTTGGTCTTTAATAGTGATTCGCCTCCTCTTTTGGGAAAAACCTTTTCTTTTTGTATCAAGAGAGACACAAGTATAGTTCATCACATTAAATGAAAGGTATGTTCCTTTTGTGTCCTAATAAGATTTCCTTAAACTTGGAGATTTCTATCCTGAGGATCTACAGGTCTTTACTGATTCGTGAGACCTCATTAGGTAACTCTACTATTCTAAAGGCCTCTAGAGCTAACTCTCATTTCAGAATGTTGACCACAAATAGTGGGTAAATTACTAAGTGTGTGACATTGATGAAAAAGGCACACTCTAGATGAGGTTTTCACAATAACCAAATAGGATGTATATCCCAAATGGATACCACTACACAACCTCTACTTAACTTAAGTTTCACTCAGACTTAGGTATAAGGCCCCACTCATATGTGTGTGATATATGTGTAGGTGCGTGATAACTCTATAAAATATAGTTATTTGTGCCCCATATTGGTGGTACATTGATCCCTTAGTCCTTGTGCATAGACATGATTGGAAGACTTTTCCTTCACTTTGAATTCAAATTCATGTTAATGTCTTCCTCTTTAATCTTGCCAAAATCCTATCTATTCTTTGTTGGATTAAATAGATTTATACTTGTGATTAATTAAGCGACTTCTCTATTGCAGGATGAGCTCTAAAAGCAACTCAACACCTTGCATTGGAGGAGGAAGCTTAGCATGCATTCCAACTTATCATGCCGCGGCGCAAGGTTTAGCAAGTCACGGCATCTCGCTCTTTGCCTGTTGTGCATACTCAAGACAAAGGCTAGAGTGCTGCGATGCAAAGGATGTCAGGCTGCGGTGCGCGTTTGTTAGCATTGGTTTCACTTAACCATGTAGGCATTCACGCCGCGGTGCAAAGGATGTCACGAATTCGCGGGGTTTGCCAATATATACTGGTTCATCATATATTTTGAAGAGAGTTAGGTGGGGAGACGAGACAGAACATAGAAAAAGACCAGTTCTCGTCATTTTGGAGAGCTTGGATGAGATTTAGAAAGGAAACCATCATTATGCAAGGAGGATCAAGCCTCCTAAGATCTCATTATAGAGTTTTCTCTTTTTTATCTTTATCCTTTCTTTCTCTAGGCCATGGGTAGGAAATCCCTCTTGAGATTTTTGGATTCCATGGGTAGCTAAGTTGTTTTTAGGGATTCCTTTGGATCTTTCTATGTACATTGGTGACTTTATAACCTTTTAAGTTTATAATGATGTTTGGTTTTGTTCATCTATGTTTCTCTTAATGCCCATAGATGTTTGGCCATCATTTATTGTGAGTTGATAAAATCTTTTGAACTTGACATAGGAATCTAGATTTTAGATCATGGATGTGGATGATGCATGTTTGATTTCATTCTCATGGTGGGATGAATTAATTTGTTAATAGGATAGACATATACCTATTAGCCATGTATAGCCATTGTTAAAGATCAACCATAATGCATGTTGTTTGCTCTAGTCCTCATGGACACATAGTGGGCTAAGTAAATGATATAGGGTTAAATGATGTAGCTTCTTAGGCTAACAAAACTAGTATCTTTGTTGCTTAAAACGGTTTCAAGTTGCCAAGTAAAGTAGTTGGTGAAGAAGGAGCCCCTATGCTCTCGTTGTTGTCTTTTACTTCTGGTTTATTCTCTTTTAGCCCTAATTTTGACTACACACACTTTTCCTAATTTATATGTGCTTGAATAGAATTCGTTAAACTATTGGTTAATAGTTGGCATTAGATATTACCCATTATCCCTATGGAGACGATCTTTCTCATTAATATATTACTTTTGTGACCTGTACACTTACGGTACACAAAAGGTTACAACAATGCGGTGGGTGTAGGGAGCATACAAACCTTCATAAACCTAAAGACTACCCGCATCCTACAAAACAAAAACAAATGCAAAACAAAACTCCAAAAGAAATTCTCTATCTTATGGTTTGCATAATAATTAACAAACAATTAAAGAAGAGAAACAGAAAACATAAAAAAACAAAATAAAAAAAAGAAAAAGATAAAGATAAAACAAATATACAATGATCACAAATTTTGCACAACCAATTCATATGAGCTTGACTTTCAAGAATCCCCAGTGGAGTAACCATCTGTCGCAACTGAGATCGTGGCGTGAGCGACAAAAAATAATTATTAGGAGTTGCCACCAATTTTATTTGAAATAAGGAAAAATTGGAAACTCTTTCTTAAAAAAAATGATTTTTGAAACCAGATTGAATTCGAGAGTCGGTTATGCTTAGGGAAGGGTGAAAACTTAATCCCACAACACCCTTAACACATCTGTCCTAAAACAGCTACCCTTAGATCATTGTGTAATAATTTGATAATCTAAAAATATATTTGTTTTAACCCTTGTTAAAAGATAAACTAAAAAAATAAAAATAAATAAATAATTTGTAAAAATTTAATTTTGGCTTAACGGAATGGGGTTCCACTCCTAGGTATCCCCAGGTACATTGAGGAACTCAAAGTCGTGTAGTTCTTTATAAAATTCTTGTGTGTTAGTTGTTTTTAACTTTGAAAAGATTTATTTTTATTTTAAAAAAAAACTTATTTGATTTCTTTTTATGTTTTTTTTGAAATATTAAATCATCAAGCTGTCACAATTCATATGATTATGAAAATTATAAGATTAACAAGCTGTCACAACTCATGCCACAAGGTGGTGACAGAGGGAATTTTGGCAAAGGTATGCTGCAAAGAAGTCCACATAAGTGAAAATATAGCTGTAGTGTGCTTAGCTGAAGTATGTTGAAAAGTGTGCATGTTATGAATTTTTATAGAAAAATTAGGATTTGGAGAGTGATGGTGATAAGTTTTGGGATGAGTTTGTTTTAGATGAGTGCTAGGATTTGTTTATGATGAGTTTGTTTAGGATGACTGTTGGGGTTTGTTTAGGATAAATTTAATGGCATATGAGTTGTGGGTTAATGAGTCAATGGGTCATGGGTTAATAAGTCAACAGGTTATGGGTTAATGGGTCAATGGAATAGAAAATAGGTCAACGGGTTATGGGTTTATGCAAGGAATATTTTCTTTCTTTCTTTCTCTTTTTTTTTTCTTTCTTCTTTTTTCTTATTTTTTTTTTAATGTTGATGCCCTGGACAAAATTGGGTGCTCACAAGCTCCTCTAAAAAAAATACGTGCAAATGGATTATAATAAGCAATGTTCATGGCACAAGGGCTACGACCATGAAAGTGGAGATTGTTTCTAACTTTGTAATGCTATTGAGTCCCTAATTAGGGTAGGAGAGCTAGATTAGTACATCAGCCATGAACAAAACAATGGACGGCACAAAGGATGGATGGTAAGAAGACGCAGCCCTCGACGGAGTCCGTCTCCGCGCCAAAGAAGAAGAACCTAGAGTCCTAGGAGAATATCCCAGACTCCACCTCGTAGTGATATTGACAACCAGCATAATCAAAATCAGAACACTCCATCAAATAACAACGATGACTATCATGCCTAGGTCAACCATACCATCAATACTATTATAGGTGGTTTTGCAGGTGGTCAGCCATTTAACGATACCTAGAAGAAAGCGCTAAGGATGGCAGTGTTGAGCGTCTCCCATTCCATACCCAGACCACGAGCCGAAGATTGGAAGACACCTCCTATCTCCTTTTTAGATGAAGACTATGGTGAGATTATCCTTAATCATGACGATCTGTTAGTGGTTTCTAGGATAAAATATAATGTCGAGGTTCAACGCATTTTCATAGACTATGGGAGCTCAGCTAAAATCATGTTCATGGAGTTATACCAAAAGCTAGAAGTTTTATACTCAGAGTTGATTCCCTGTGAAGGGGAGCTCACCGGTATCACTGGCGAAAAGATCACTCCGGAAAGTTATTTTGAGACTACCTAACCCTGAAAGCACTAAATTCTTCAAGACTATCAAGGTTAAGCTTCTGGTCGTGGACTGCCCCTCAATGTATAACATCATCTTGGGTCATCCAACTTTGAATGCACTTGGCGCCATGGTATCTACTATCTATTTAGCCATGAAATTCCTTAACAAGAATAATGAGGCAATCACAGTCAAGGAGGATCACATTATGGCACATAAATGCTACAATGAGAGCCTCAAGATCAGCTGGATGCCTAAGAAAGTAAAAGCCAACACCTCTAGCCTGGTGATGGACTAAGTTAATATCCTTATGATTGAGCTAGATGTTCATGAAGAAACTAGGGTACCAAACCCTAGTCGGAGGGTGAACTACAACCACTCCAACTTAGTAGCAAGCCAAATCAAGTCACTAAGATTGGAGCAAATTTAGAGGAAGAAGAAATATGCCAGTTGATTGAGCTCTTATAGAAAAACAAAGACTTCTTCGCTTGGATGTCCTCTGACATGCCTATGCTTGACCCTACCTTCATTTGTCATTGCCTATCTATTAGGAAGGATACGAATCTGGTCTCCTAGAAGAAAAGAAAGGTCAGACTAGAAAGACAACTTGTCATTGAAGAACATGTTAAGGAGTTGTGTGATTGGCATTGGCTAAAGCCATTAAGCAATGGTTTTGATGATAACAAACAAGGACAAGAAATAGAAATGCAATGATCAAGTCCAAGGTTCTTCAAGATTAGCTTATAGGACTTGGATATTGTGTAAAGATAAAAGGGAATCACACTAAGCTCAAATATGTTTTTATATCTTTACAAATGGTTTTCACATGCTAAAATGTTCAACAAACAAGTTTTGAAAAGCTAGTTATGGTGGTTGTTTAAATTTATGAAAAATAGTCAAGTTTGTGTTTTGCAAAGCTGACCTTTGGTCACTCTTTTGATCATAACTTCCAAACTACTTTGAGTTTTGTTCTGAAATTATTTCATTTGAAAATAGACTCAAAGATCTTTCCAATGAGTAATCATTTGCTTAAAACGGATAAGAAACGAAGAAGTTATGACCATTTAACGTTAGCTTTCAAAACCAGAGTGCTCTAACCGATTAGGCAATTCACCTAACCGATTATTGCACAAGTCAGGAGCATTTTTCATGTTCTAAAAGCTCCTAACCGATTAGGAAATTCACCTAACCGGCTATTGTGAATGTTAGGAGCATTTTTCATGTTTCTAAAGCTCCTAACCGATTAGGCAACTCACCTAATCGGTTAGTGTAACAGAATGAAGCATTTTCATGTTTTATAAAAGCTCCTAACCGATTAGCAACTCCACCTAACCAGTTATTCTAAATGTCAAGAGCCAAAAATCAAAGCTCCTAACTGATTAGGACAATTTCCTAATCGTTTAGCTGGGAAATTAGAAAACATGAACAACGGCTCTATTACAGAGCATTTAATGTTTCTATCTACCTCCAACGGCTCTAAAATGCATTGGGCTATAAATGCAAGTGTTTGGGGATCAAAGAAATGTTGGAGAACAATCTGAAAATCATTCTCGAGCATTAAATTCGTATTTCATCATCTCTTTCTCCAAAACTTTGTTTTGAGCTTCAAAGTGTGATTCTTTGATACCCATAGAGCTTCAATTTGTATTATCCACTCTTTGAGAGAGTTTCTATCATTCAAATACTTTGTTTATCTTGTAAAGAGGGTGAGGTATCCCTCTAGTGAAA
Organism: Ormosia emarginata; assembly: GCA_029884605.1. Lineage (NCBI taxonomy): Eukaryota > Viridiplantae > Streptophyta > Magnoliopsida > Fabales > Fabaceae > Ormosia > Ormosia emarginata. The sequence continues at coordinate 13,461,034 of JAQQTP010000079.1, read as the reverse complement.
AAGGGTGAGGTATCCCTTATTTGTAAAGAAGGTGAGGTATCCTTCTAGAGTTAAAAAGGGTGAGGTATCCCTTGTTGTAAAGAAGGTGTGGTATCCTTCAAAGGTTGTAAAGGGGGTGAGGTATCCCTCTAGTGAAAAGGGTGAGGTATCCCTGTTTTGAGGCTCAAGCACAAATGGTGAGGTATCCCAAGGTGTAGTGAGTGCTCTATTGTGTAAAGGTTTTCAAGCACCCGTTCAAGCTTGAAGTTTAGTGGAAAATCTCGAGTGGTTTGTTTGAGGACTGGACGTAGGTCACAAAGGGTGGCTGAACCAGGATAAATCTTTGTGTTTGTTCTTTTCAACTCTATCTCTTTACTTTATGCTTTAATTATATATGCTTGAGTTAAGTTTAATATTTAGCTTTGCTTGAATATTTTCTATCTTGGCTTGTTTATTTGTGAGTAAAGTATTCAATCTCTAATAGTTATACCTTTGTTATGCATGTTCTGCCGTATTTAATAATTAAGTGCTTCAAAATGTTTAATTTCTCAAAGGTGTTTTAAAATTTGTAATCACCCAATTCTCCCCCCCTCTTGGGTGATGGTTGCCATGACTAACAAGTTGCTCAGTGCTGGCTTCATTAGGGAGATAGCCTACACCACATGGCTATCCAACGTAGTCCTAGTAAAGAAATCCAATGGGAAGTGGAGGATGTGCATGGATTACACGGACTTAAACAAAGCTTGCCCTAAAGATCTGTACCCACTCCCTACTATGGGCAAATTGATTGATAGCTCCTCTTGATTCCATTTGCTATCTTTTATGGATGCATATTCTGGATACAACCAGATCTTAATGTACTCTAGAGATGAGGACAACACTGCGTTCATCACAGATAGGGCAAGCAACTACTACAGCATTATGCCCTTCGGATTGAAAAATGCAAGAGCCACCTACCAAAGAATGATGAATAAAGTCTTCAAGTGCCAAGTGGGGAAAATGCTGGAGATGTATATTAATGACATGATAATGAAGACCTTCTAAACTGGATCACACATTACGTACCTCGAAGAGGTGTTTGTACAACTCCAGAGACATAACATGAGGCTAAACCCGAAGAAGTATGCCTTCGGGGTCCAAGCAGGTAAATTCTTGGGTTTCATGTTAACTCACTGCAAGATCAAGGTAAACCCAGATAAATGTCAAGAGGTGCTTAGTGTAACATCCTCAATAGTATGTTAGACTTGTATTTGGTTACAGAGGTAGCCTAATACTTTCTTGACATGTCTATGTAATTTTGTGACAAACTGAGTTAGTTTAGGCACTTTGCTGCACACAGAAGATGAAAATTAGCTTAAAATGATTCAGAAAATGGCTTCAAAGGCTAAGTTAAAGGAAATAAATATGGATAATTTATTTCTAGGTCACAAACATGTGGATGAGGATGTAGTTAAAGTTTCAAGATAAATGAGTTTGTTTGGTATTTTTAAGTATGCCGGTTGCGTGTTTTAATACCAGATTGATATGTAGCAGATATAAAAAAGTATGAAAATGGTCAAACTAGGATTTAGGTGAATCCTAGATTTTATTTTAATATTTTTGAAAGTTAGAAAACTTGATTTAGTAAGATCAAAGTATTCATAAGAGATATAAAATTTTAGCAAAAATATCCTAAGTTACTAAAAGTCCTCTACTCTTATCCTTATGCCTTGACTTTTTCTCCTTTTTCTCTCTAAGATTTCATGGCTATGTCAGCAACAAAGCTTGAGGATCATCTTGTTTTCAAGAGGTAGGGTGCTTGAACTTACATAACCAACTCTCTCCATGTTCATCTTTTATCAAATGTTTAGGGTTGGATGAATTATGGGTTTTGAACGATTTATGTTGTATTCTTGCTTGTTTAGTGCCTTTAATGGCTAAGTTTGGTTAAGATGAAGCTTAATCAACTCAAGGGTGTTAGTTTGCACCTAGGAATATCCATAGACTTTATTGAGGTTGAAGATAAAAAAATGGTATGTTGGATTATTGAACTTTGTTCATGATCCTAAGCTAAATGGATTAAGATAGTGTTTGATGATTCAAATATGTTTAGAGATCATGTTTAGCATTGTAAATCACTTAGAATCCATGAGTTGATAGAAAGAATGGTGAAGGAATGCAATATGCCTTGTTTTCTAGTGCATTTTCACAGATTAGTGAACAATAATAATAGATTATTGAGTCTAGGCAGAGAGTTGTGCTTTTCTGAATAACAGATCATTGAATAGTAATAACAGGTTATCAGAAAACTAATAACAGATTATTTGGTTATGGCAGAAGCCTTTAGTAAACGAATAACAGGTTATTAGAAATGAATAACAAGGTATTGTGCTTAACTAGAGCACTATGAAAGGGTCATAACCGGTTAGCTAAGGCTAATAATCGATTAGGGACTTGGAAATTCTCACTTAAAATAAGTCATAACTGATTAGGTAAAGGCCATAACTAATTATCTTGTTTCCAAAAATTAAAGTTTAGGTTAACAATGGTTACTAAACCATGGCAAAAGCTTAGAGAACCCCTAGTATGAGTGAAAGGAGTTCCTTATGATGTGATATGAAGAGAGTTAACTAGGTACACAAAAAGGAGTGTATTTTACCATGTTTTTGCACTTAAGGCACCTAAGAAAAATTGTGTTTGTGCATTGTGGTGTGTGAATACACTTGTAGGGTGTAATTAGTGTTTGCCTTAAGTATCTAGCACCTTGAGCAACAAAGTGTTGCATTTGATAATCACTCTTACATGAGATTCACTTGAGTAGTGATATAGTTATGTATTTAGTTTTTAGGTGAGCGGATGTTTTGTTTACTAAGTTCACTAGAAAGTGAGACATTGTGCATTACTAAATACATAATAGGATGAATTGTGACTTGTAAGCTTGTCATATTCATGAAATGTAGCAGAAACATGCTTAACTCCTTTATTAGTAAAGTTGAGTGGGAATTGCATAACGAATGGGATTTACTTCCTTAAATACTAAGTTAAGTATGGAAGTTCAAGTCTATAAGTATTCCAAAGTTAGAAGTTACCTAAAATAGGTATCTAGGAGCTTAAACACTCTAGTGTAATATAGGTTATTACTGGAGATGTGATACTATGGAAAGATAGATACAACCAAGATAAGTACTTTCTACTTATCAAGATGCATAAATTACTCGCTTGTAGTTAAAGTTGAGTTAAGTATGTAAAGTTCCAGAGAAATGCTCATTTATTTTCATAAGTTGGATTAAAATGAAGCATTAGCAATGATAGACTCTTTCACTAGGTTGGGTTAAGTCTATAGGAAAAGTTTGTGGTGTGTATACCATGTTTGCTCCCTTGTTTGACAAGGTTGAGCTATGAGAAATGCTAAAAGCATGGAAATGCTCCTTTATGAGATAGATTGGAGTCAAGAGTACATATCTCTTAAATTTAGTTACTTCACTTGGTTAAGTGTAAACCTTGTGATGCTTTATGAGGAAAGTGATTAAATGGTTTTCAAAATAACTTTTAATGTTTTGTTTTCAAACTTGATATTTGCTATTTCCATGTATTGTAACCTTATATGATGTGCACAATCATTTGGCCAAAGGAGATTATGTGAAAGTTTGAAAGCTTCTTTGAAGAAGGACTAGTACCAGATTCTCAGAGTGCCAAGGTTACTGGTATTAAGGGTGGAAAACGGTAGCCCACTATTGTGAGGTGAGTTAGTCCACTCATACCATGTAGTTCAAGGAGGTCAAGGAACAAAAGGGTTTCCTAATACCCCCTCCTACCTAGAGAAAATACGAAGAACAAAAAGGCTTTCTGGGAATACATAAGTATCATATGTTTTCAAAAATAAAATCTTTCATGAGCATTGCACAACATAATCATATTACATTTCATGATCATAATCATACGACATACCATTTGCATTGCATTTTTCAGATAATTGTATGAGCAACTATTGATAACTTCAGGAAATGAAGTTATTTCTCTTGAATTTGAATGAATATAAGCATGCTTTCTTCAAGTTCTTAAGTTCAAAGGTCCCATTCATGCATAATTTTTTAGAATCTAAGCTTGTGGTCTCAATTGGTTCAAAGGTCCTCATTTCTTTAAAATGTTTGATGATTTTATTTAGGGATTTAAATTGATTATGGTCTGATGGACTTTGGTGTTATTTTGAAGCAGATATCCACAATGGAAAGACCTTGGAAGGGATAAGGAACCAATGAGGAGTTCAAATGAAGAATGATGCTAAAGAGAAGGAAAGGCTGCCAACCCACGACTATGCGTGGCCCTCTTAGGTTTTCAGACCATTTCAGGGCAGAGACATCCATGCTTAGGCATGGCAAGCTCAGGTTGCCAGGGTTTTCACGTAGAGACATCCACGCCTAGGCATGGTGAAGTCACGCCTAGGCATGGCAAGTAGAGAAAGGCATGTGATTAATAACCACGCCTAGGCATGAAAAAGGCACGCCTAGGCGTGGGAAAAATCCTGCCATACAAGTTTAACCCTTATATTCTGTTTTTTGAGAGAATGAGGGTATCTTTAGTTTTGACCTAAGCACGAAACTCAGAGAGCAAGTGAGAGGAGGAGAAGCCCATTTGGATTGGAGGTAACTCAAGGAATAATCAAGTTCAAGGAGGAAGATCAAGCTTAGAATCTCTCCATTTTTGTTCATTCTTTCCTTTCTCCCTCTTGATTTGTAACTTAATGGATCATTTGATTTCATTTGTTTTCTCATCTTTCATGATGTGTAACTGAACTCTAATCTAGGGGCTCTCTAGGATCTTTCTATGGATTTGATTAACTTGTAATTAGTTGAGTATTCTTTCAATGAAATTGGTTTTGTTCATCCATATCTATGCTTAGTGGTTGTTATTGATTGGCCATCAATTGCATGACTTTAATATTCCAATTGAACTAGAAATAGGGTGTTGTGAATATGGATATGGTATGGTTGATGTATGTTCAATTACATTCTATTGGTATGGGTGTGTTGATTAACTAAGGAGATGGACACATACCTCTTGGTTATGCATGGCAAGTGTTTGATAATTGGTCTCAATAAGTGATTCTTATATTAACTCACAAGGACACACAGTGGATTAGCTAGGTTTCACATGGGTAATTGTCCTAGACATAGGCTCTTATCTATTGATGGTTATTAGCTAACAGTTTTCATTTCATTGATGGGTGCTTGTTAATTATAATTATTCATTGAAGTAGCAAGTGAATGGGGACCCCTAGGTTTTAATCATTCTCATCTTTTCTTATGGATTTGGTGTTTGGTGCTTTGTTATTTTATTTCTTTTACGTTGTTATTTTAATTGCAACCCACTCTCATATTTCGATTACTTAGTTAAGAATTTTGTGGATATTGATTAAGTTCTAGCATTCTTCTAATTGTCAATCCCTTGGGACACGATACTCTACTCTCAAATATATATTATTTGTCGACCCGTGCGCTTGCGAAATTTTGGACCAACAAGTTTTTAGCGTTGTTGCCGGGGATTAAGTTTAGATTTTGTGTTATTTCTTATATCTATTCACAATTCTTATTTCAAGTTTCATTTGTTTTGTTTTGCATTTTTTGATTTTCAGGTACTTGGCTTTTGTAAGCGAAGAACTCAAGGTGTATCTCAATTTCCTTACGATCTTAAGATCGAGAGGACATTTCGTAGATTGCTAAGAAAACAACAAGTACAAGTGCAAGCTCTAACTTTGGTTAAGAAACTTGAGATGGCGGAGGAAGCAAATGCTGAAAGACCTTTGAGGGAATATGCCACCTCAAATGCTAGAGAAATTCGATCTAGCATTAGAAGGCCAACAGTACAAACACAAACTTTTGAGATTAAGCCTGGAATTATTCTGATGGTTCAGAATAATGTGTAATTTGGAGATTTACCCTATGAAGATCCTAATGCTCATCTAGCCAACTTCCTGGAGATATGTGATACTTTCAAGCATCACGGGATGACTGACAATGCAGCTCGCTTGAGGCTCTTCTCTTTTTCTTTGAGGGATAAGGCCAAGGCATGACTTCATTCCTTACCGGAGCATTCTATCATTACTTGGGAAGAGCTGGCTCAGAAGTTCTTGGATCAATTCTTTCCTCCCATGAAGGCAATGAAGTACAAGAATGAAATCTTATCCTTTAGGCAATTCGAAGGAGAAACCTTGTATGAAGCATAGGAGCGATTCAAAGAGTTGTTAAGGAAGTGCCCACATCATGGTATTACAAAATGAATGTTAGTACATACCTTCTATAACAGCTTGACAACATCCATTCGATCCATAATTGATGTAGTAGCTGGAGGGGCTATAATGAGCAAGACGATGGATGCAACCTATGACCTTTTAGAAGAAATAATTAACAACAACTATCAGTGGCCAACAGAAAGGGTTACTCCTAGGAGGATGGCTGCTTGCATACATGAGGTGGATGTTATCACTTCACTTACAGCTCAACTGGCTGCTCTTTCTAAAAAAATTGACACCATGGGAGTAAATTCAGCAACCAGTAGGGCTAATAGTTCAGCAGAAATTTGTGATCATTATGGGGATCGTCACTCCACTGCTAATTGTACGGCTAGCTTGGAGAGTGTATAATATGCTAGTCAATTCCATCAACCAGGTCACAACACTATTTTTGGTAATACTTATAACCCCAGTTGGAGAAACCATCTTAATCTCTCATGGGGTGGAAATGTTCAAGGCTCTTCTTCATCTTATCAGCATAATCAAGCACCTCGTGCTCCTCCAGGTTTTCAAAAACAAAGCCCCCTTCAAGTCCAAACTTCAGCATCGACTTCAACTTCTAATTTAGAGAAGATGTTTGCTCAGTTTATAACCAGTCAACAAGATTACATGACCAAGACTGATTCAAGGCTAGCATCCCACGATGCATTAATGCAAAGCCAAGCAGTTTCATTGAGGAATCTTGAGACTCAAGTGGGCCAACTTGCCCAAGCTCTAAATAATAGGCCCCCAGGGAATTTCCTAAGTGACATCATCAACAATCCTAAAGGTGCATCTAATAAGCAGTGCAAGGCTATATCATTAAGGAGTGGGAAGAAAATTGAAGGGAATCCCAAGACTAAACTTCTTGAAGAAGAAGTTAAGGTGGCTCAAGATGAAGAGGTTATGAGCAAAGAGATTGAGAAAAAGGGGGAAATTGCAAAAGGGAAGAATAAAGACAAGAAGAATGAGGACAAGCCCATAACACCACCTCCATCTTTCCCTAACTAGCTAGCAAAGTAGAAGCTTTATGTTCAATTCCAAAAATTCTTAGAGATTTTCAAGAAGCTTCACTTCAACATTCCATTTGCTAAGGCGTTAGAACAAATGTCGAGTTATGTGAAGTTCATGAAGGACATCTTGTCCAAGAAGAGGAAATTAGGGGATTATGAGACCGTAGCTCTCATAAAGGAGTGTAGTGCAATCTTGCAGAACAAGCTACCTCCCAAATTGGAAGACCTTGGGAGCTTCACCCTTCCATGCATAATCGGGAGTCAATTCTTTAGAAAAGCCTTGTGTGATCTAGGGGCAAGCATAAACTTAATGCCCTTATCCATCTTTCAAAGGCTAGGTTTGGGGGAGGTGAAGCCGACTTCAGTTACCTTGCAACTGGCTGACCGTTCTCTCACATACCCTAAAGGGGTCATAGAAGATGTATTAGTCAAGGTGGACAAGTTCATCTTTCCAACAGATTTCATTATTTTAGACATAGAAGAGGACCACAATGTGCCTGGCCACGGGTAAGACTATGATCGATGTCCAAAAAGGTGAGGTTACAATGCAGGTCAATGAGGATAAGGTAACTTTTAACATTTACAAATCCATGAAAGTTCTCAATGACCATAAAGAATGTTCTTACCTAGGTATGATTGATCAAGTAGTTAATACTGCATTCCATACTAATTTCACTGATGATCCCCTTGCTTTATCATTAACATCCATACATGAGCATGTAGATAGGGATGATGCGATGGAAAGTATTAAACTACTTGACGCGTCTGCTAAGTTTTCCAGGAGACCATGTTTTGAACCGTTGAACATACCTTCTGATAAGCTCAGTCTTCAGCCCTCTGTCATAGTTCCACCCAAGCTGGAGCTCAAGTCATTGCCTGATCATTTGAGGTATTCATACTTAAGGGAGGAGTCCACATTGCCATTTATCATCTCATCTTCCTTGTCAGAAGAGCAAGAATCCAAGTTGCTCAAAGTTCTCAGGGAATAACAAACAGGCCTTGGGGTGGTCCATTGCGAATATCAGAGGTATTGCCCCACCATCTACATGCACAAAATATTGTTGGAAGCTGACCATAAGCCAACCATTGAACATCAGAGGCGCCTAAATCCCATCATGAAGGAGGTTATCAACAAAAGGAGATTATCAAATGGCTGGATGCGGGTATCATATACCCTATTTCTGATAGCAAATGTGTGAACCCAGTTCAGTGCATTCCCAAGAAAGGTGCAATGACAGTTGTAGCAAATGAGAATAATGATTTGATTCCCACTAGGACTGTCACTGGATGGCGCATATGCATAGATTACAGGAAGCTTAACACTGCAACCCGAAAGGATCATGTATCATTGCCATTTATTGATCAGATGCTGGATAGGTTGGCAGGTCATGAGTTTTACTATTTCTTGGATGGGTACTCAAGCTACAATTAGATTGCGATTGCCTCGGATGATCAAGAGAAAACAACATTCACCTGCCCATATGGTACTATGCTTTCAAAAGAATGCCCTTCAGGTTGTGCAATGCCCCTGCTACTTTTCAGAGGTGTATGATGGCCATTTTCACTGATATGTTGGAGAACTGCTTGGAGATATTCATGGACGACTTCTCTGTTTTTGGTGATTCCTTCGATGGTTTGTCTTCAGAACTTGGCCCTAGTGTTGCAAAGGTGCGAGGAAATCAATTTTGTGCTTAATTGGGAGATGTGCCATTTTATGGTCCAAGAAGGAATAATACATGGCCATATAGTGTCACCTAAAGGAATGGAAGTGGACCGAGCTAAAATTGAAGTGATTAAGAAACTTCCTCCACTAATTTCAGTGAAGGGAGTTCGGAGTTTCCTTGGACATGCTAGATTCTACTGGCGATTCATCAAGGGCTTCTCCAAGCTTGCTAAACCATTGTGTAACTTGCTAGAAAAGGATGTGGTTTTCAAGTTTGATGAAGCTTGTATGGAAGCCTTTGTGGAATTGAAGAAGAAGCTTGTCTCAGCACCCATTATCACTACTCCAGATTGGACCTTACCATTTAAACTCATGTATAATGCTAGTGACTGATTGCAGGATTTAAAGGATGCAAACCCAAGTACAAGTTGTCTCAAGTAATAAATTTCTCGAGAGTCTGAGGTCGATCCACAGGAAATTGATGAAGAGAAATTATTTGAGGTAAGAAAAGGATTTGTCACAACACCAAAAGTAATAAAAGATGTTCACAAATGAATTTCAGAACTTGCTTGGGTTAGGAGATCCACACTTGGTAATAAATTAAAGGCAAGATTATTTCTCTTTATAACTCAATTGAAATCCACACACAACGGAGGTTCCAATCGAAAAATATAACATTCAAAGTTCAATTATATATGAAATCATATTATAATTCCTTTAATTATCTACTAACATTTGTAAATGAGTTCAAGCATTCACTGTGGCAATCCTATTGTCTACAATAAATCAAGATCTTCATTATACAAAGAAGGTTTCTAAATTGATTGGAAACAAAATACAACACATATAATGTCCATTTGATAATATATCACTTGAGCACAAGAAATAGAATAATCTAACCTTATTCAATTACCAAGAGCTTCACTCTTTCACCCAAGCAAGATAAAGATTTAGTTACTCATAGATAAGAAGAAAGAAAGAGAGAAGAAGAGAAAGATGAACATAGCTTCAATTTAGAGCAAGAGAAAATTATAACAAAGGAAAACAATAAACAAGCATAACCAAAACTTCTAAAAACTAAACCTAACACCAAGAGCACCAAATGATCAGCCAATGGTGCCTTTTATAGAGGATTAGGGATACAAAATGACGTGGGGGCTGATTAAGAGTAGGTGGATGAGTGGGTGAATGAGTGGAAAATGTCAAATAGTGAGTTGGTGAGTGGAAAATTATTGAGATTCTTTGTCTCTGAAATCATTTAGTACTGATCTCATGGATGCCATCAGAATGAAGCAATGTGGTCTTCATGAAAGTTGTAGTATTTTGTCTCAGATTTCCAATGCCACCAAGATCAACCAAAAATTCGTCCTACAGTAATATGATCCAATTACTGCAGACTGTTCAGGCCCAGTTTCAGCACCTTTGTTTTGACTTCCAGATCCAATATCGCCTCCAATCTATCTGAATGAGCTCTTGTGTTCTCCATGAAAGTTGTAGATATTGGTCTTAACTTTCAAATATCCAAATTTCAGCCCAAGATAATTCCTATAGCCCGAGTTATGCTCTGATTACTGCACATTTTTCAGGTTCCAATCATAAAACCCGTACTCTGACTTCCAAGCTCATTTAGCTTCACTAGATGTCTGAATTTTACCTGGAGCTCTCATAAAAGTTGTAGAGCTCTCTCTTATCTTTCCTACAAGGTAAGATACATAATTATTACACATCTAGAACTCAAGATATAGCTGAAATACAGAAAAAGTGTAAGACCTAAATAATGCTAAAAAAATCAATTAAGTCCAATTTGAGTCCAAACTTACAAAGCATAACCAAGCTCAATCAATTAAGTACATGAAGAGTGTAAATAACTAAAAATGAGAGTTTAATTAATGTATAAAATATGTTATTATTAAATTCACCCACACTTAGCTTTTTGCACTCTTGGGCAAAACACATAAGACCAAAGCTAGGAAACAAAGAAAAAAGACATAGACTCAAAAGCTAAAAACTCTAAAAAACTTGATGAAGCAAGAAGAGCAATCAGAAATTCAAGGGATCAAAGCATTAATGAGGTAACATTTCTTCACATCTCAAACCAACAAGCAAGGAAACTTTAGTTGAAAAGAATAAATCAAGAATGATAGATCCTCACAGAATTCACTCTCAATCTCTCAAGTGTTTAAAAGGTAAGTATTTCACTCTATTCAACTCATGAACAATTGCACTACCATAAGCTTGCTTATCTTCTACTTCTCCGCTACTCAAAACACATGCATACAAAAATCAAGAGGACTTTATTCAAAGTTGTAATGTGGTCATGGTAAAGTAGAGGGGATAATATGGATATGAGAAGATAAATACCAAAGAGAATAAAAGAGCATTATGGTACAGTTAGAGTGGAGAAAATGTTTGAGAACATTCATCATAAAGGATAATCATTAATATTTGACTAATGTTTTGTTGAAGATCAATCCCAAATTAGTGAATTGAATTCATTGTTAGGCCTGAACCTTCTCATTTTCTTCTTGTTCTTTCTAAGCATCCACCTTTATTCTAGACTCTAATAATTCTTTGATTGCAACAGTGGTCAGTTCTTTTTTTTTTAATCATTTTACACACATACCCCTACACTTATTCAAGAATAAACCAATGCTCTTTTATTCCCTAAGATTAGGTAAAACATGTTTTTTTTTGAAGACACGTAATGAGCTAAAAATAAGGAATGGTCAAATAAGCTCAAAGGGGTTACACAAGGGAAAATATACAAGGATGGTTATTTGGTCAAAGTAGCTATTTCAAAATGCCTCAATCATATTTATGTATGCATGTGAAAATATAGCCTAAAAAAGAATCAAAGCAAGTTCTAAAGTAGCAATTCCATGAGTGAAAATCACACAAGAAAGAAGAGAATGGTACAGATATTCAATCCATTAATCAATAGGCTCAAAATCTCACAAGGTATATTTCTATCATTCTCAATCCACCATATCAACATTCATATCCAAGCTTGTGATTTTTAAGAAAGAAGACAATTTATGCTAAGATCCAAGAATCCATTTGCTACTTCTACACAAAATAATTATCTCCTCAACTAAGATGCGTCTCAAGAGTAAAATTACCTCCAAGGCAAAATTTACTCCTTACTCTGCCATCCTTAATTGGTTTTACTACGAATAGGTTTCTGATAGTCATATCACTAAACATACTTCCCAATTTAGATGCATCTCAGAAGTAAAATTACTCCTTACTCTACCATCATTAATTGGTTTAGTAAGTCCATGACAATCATATCATACTTCCCAAAATTGTTTTTTATTGGTCAACTATCCTTCCCCCCAACTAGATCACAACATTGTCCTCAATGTTAAAATATAGATGAGTAAAGGATAGAAGATATTATATGTTGGAGAAATCTGACACAAATTTAAACAAAAACAAAGTATGATAAATAAAATCAAAGGTAAAGAAAAGTTATAAACGAAGTGTCAGATCTGGCTTTCTTTTTATCCTGCTTCCCTCACTACTTCCTACTGACCAATCTATCTGAGCTATTGCTGGGTCAGGTTTATGAACAAAAGTTTCTAATTTATCAATCAACTTATTAATAGTGGAAATAGAGATAAGAAGTTGTCTTGCCGAAGGTGTGATAAATTTTTGTTCCACAGCATGGTCAAGAAAAAGTAACAAAATATCAAAGAAATTATTTACATTCAACAAACCTATGGGTTTATGGTGGATGTTCAGTTGAGCCCAAGAGATAATTTGAAAAACTTCTTCTAAGGTACCAAAATCACCTAGTAAGGCAATGAATGCATCAGAGTTTTCAAGCATTATCTTCATTCGTTCATGCATTGATGATACCTTAAGTTCCTCCCCAATTGTCTTTCCAGTGATGTTATGTTGAGCTAAAGGTTCAGGAATGACACCTAAAACCTGACTGCCTCCTATATATGCAACAAGTGATACAGCCCCTATTAACCCACGACAACCTCCCCCATATACAAGATGAATATTCCACAAAGCAAGTGATCGACCAAGAGTGTTAGCTGCGTTTACAAACTCTAAACCCTTCCCATACTTAGACCCACAAAATACATAGATATTTTTAAGTTGACGAATAGAAACACCTTCCATTTCTATACTCACCTTCCCTTTGAATGATTCTGAGTTGGAAGAAAATAGAGAAAATGGAGTGTTTAAATAGGAAAAAGAATGGAAAGTGCAACGCCCCTTTTTCTTTAAGTACACGTGAAGAAGGGACGTCACACTATAATATAATATGAAACATAAAGTAGAATAAATTATACTGTGGTAAAATAGTGATTGTTTTTAAACTCATGGTCCTGATTCATTTTATGGTTATTTAAGTTCCTTTAAAAATGTCATTATATTTTTTTTTGTGTTTAAAATTATAAATTATCACCAAGTGGCGTTGAAAGAGTTAAGTTCAAATCCATCATATATAGAGATCACGAATAAAATAGTTGCAATAAATAAAATTTAACAACATAAGTTAAACCATACATAATATATATATTTATAAGCCTGTTTAATTACATTCCAAAATATATAAAAAGCAAAATATGCACTCACCCAAAGAGATACAAATATACACCCATCAATCTAGCATATGCGTCAGGCTCCCCCAAAAAGATAATGGATAGCCATTAGTAGCCACCGATAGGGTCAGTCCTTAAGACTAACGAGATCGAGAAGGGACCGTAGAAGGGTCCTTCTCGGGGTCCTCCTCGTCCGATGAAACATCCATCGGAGCGACAGAGCAATGGGCAGGAGCCCAAGCAGTGGACAAAAAGGAGTTATCACGTGGGGTGTAATACATACCAGCCTATATGTCCCTTATGGGCAGATAAAACTCTAGCCACACAAAAGCATGAAAATTAAAAATAGAGGCGTCGTAACAGCCCCACGCTAAGGACACAGTCAGTTCGCCATGGTACACGCAACGGTCGGTCTGCACGTTGATGTGCCAGTAATCAGGACCTCCGTGAAATGTGATCCGTACATAGTCAAAGAATCCAGGAGGGCGTGATGACATCCTCAATCAGCTTCAATCGTAGTCTGGCCAGAAGCCTGGAAACTCAGGAGCTTCCTTGTCTTCCTCATGAACGTCTTCTCAAAAGCACACGATTCGACATAAATACAAAAATAAAGAAAATATAGAAAAAGGTGAGACACCAAGCTTTCAGTACCAAATTGACAGCAAGAAAACAATATGGCGCTGGACGCCCACATATAACACAATTTATACATTTAATCACACCAATATTAAAATTAACAGTAAAAATAGAATAACAATAAATAGTAATAAAGTCATCAATAACAAATAAATAACAGTATTCTCAGCAGTCGACAATTCAGATAATCAGACAGTTGTAAATGCTCATAATCAATGTATTATGAGACTTACAATACGCAATGCAAATGGGTACCAAAAATTCCTACTCCATGGAGCTAGACATAAACATTTTCGGAGTGAATGATCAAGGAGTAATGCTAGTATATCGTTAGCCTTAAAAATACAGTGTGCTTTATCTCATAAAAATGTTTGCACGATGGTTTATACATGGCACCTCAATAGTTGATCGCGATATAGGACAACATCTCAGACAGGATCGTCGGTGTGTCATATTGGTCTATCCCACGGCCCCAGTAGAGCTACCACTGTCTATTGTGAGACACCCACACCCCGAAGCCCCCAAGGTCAACAATATATGACACCTACGCTTAGTCTATTCGCACCAGCACATAGGTGTTATTTAAACTCCTAGGCATACATAGCCTTTCTAACAATGTCCAACGGACAACACGTATGCATGACGACTCAATTTCAATCATGCATGTTCATCAATGATGCATGCATCATAATCATATCACCATAGTACATAAACATACATGTACACATACTGTAACACCCCAAAAATTGTTTGTTTAATCATAAATGATCATTTTATAATATTCTTGATTTTTAGGAATTTTTCTGGAATTTTTGAATACGTCGAATATTTTAATATATTTCTCATTTTACGTGCACACTGAGTAGAGACCTGTAACACCCCTTTGGGGATGCCGCACTTATAAAGAAAAATAAAATAAACAAATAAAATCTACCCAAGTTATAAACCATTCATTACATAATAATATGGGTCGTAAAGTAATTCCTAATAAACAGATTATTAAAAATAAAATATTACAGAAAACCTAAAATAAACAGAAACAACACTGCTCATAATATACATATGTTCTAAGTTATAAGTTATACAAATAATTTACAACTATAGTTACAAATATTTATACAGAAATAGTAAATAAAAACAGTAAAAGAGTCAATATATACATCCATACGCAGACGCGCCCAAAAAAAACATCAAACATATTTACTCCTCTGAAGGATCACTCTCAACATGAAAATGATCATCAGGAGACAAATATCCTGGATGCCTCGACTCTCGGCGATAATGAGATCGCGCCGTCGAAACGAGTGTCATCTCACTAGGCTCAGTGGATATCCCACCCCAATGACGCCTAATGGATAAAGGTAACTCTAAATGTAGAAACACTGTCGTAGTCATGATCGACTCTCCATCAAACCTATGGCGTAGGGTCACCGTTATCCGTCCCGCATACGTCATCGAGTCTGTATCTCCTCTCATGTGCCACGATAGCGATCCACCATGAAACTCCAGCGTCACGAACCCCAAAAATCCGGGTACCGCCATACCAAAACTAATCAATCCAATGGATATGGATGATCAGATGGTTCTTGATCGTAAAACTGGTCGTCGACTAGCTGATCTTCCTCCTCCTCGGGGTACAGAACCTCAAGAGGCTGTTCCTCTTCTTCTTCCTCAAACTCTTTACCGCATAAAATAAATATACAGGAAACACATACAATAAAGAGGTAAGACAATCTAAAATCACCACAAACATGGCCAATAAGAAGACGACAAACAACAGATATACAGTTCATGAAATATGAAAAGCTATAACATTAATAAGTAACAGAGTAGTGTAAAGATTCAAAAAGATGCAAATATTCCAACAATATACCATCACAGATAAAATAAAATAAGAAACAAATAAATCAATATCAATATAATAAACAGATAAGACAAAATAAATAGGTAAGACAAAATAAATAAATAAATAAATAGATCCTAATAAATAAATATAAAACACAACCTACTCCATGGAGCTAAAAACACACAAAGATATCAGAGAGAATGACTCGTAAAAATCTATTAGTACCACGGCTGCCCAATCAACTATTGCGCTGTCACACGTTGCGTCTATAGCCCCACGACACAGGAATCCATCATCCAAGCGTGGTGTAGTTCACGGTCTCACATTGTGGCACTATAGGCAAATGTACTATTAGACTTTACAAATTTCGATTAAATATAGTGCGTGTCGAGTCCATTAGTGTGCTATCGGTTTACCACGGCCCAGCGGAGCTACCAACTGTCCATATATGGGATCCCGTACACTAACGTCTCCAAGTTCATTAGAACAATGAACCACACTACGTTTATCGCATCGACAACACGATGTGATTCGTCTCGTCAACCAAAACACCAAAAATTTGGCATAAACACAATACATAATTCCAAAAATATGAAATTACGAAAATGCCCTCAAGATAATAATATGCCATCAATGGCAGAAAATATAGAAAGCCTGTACGGGTTCACATTTTCCCGACAGCGAAAAATCCTCAAAAGCCTGTACGGGTTCACATTTTCTCGACAGCGATAAATAAATATAGTAACGGTCAATCGCGTAGAAATTTTATCGCGTTTTCACAATCTCGTCATTTTTACAAACGTTTTGAAATCGCGTAAGTATATTTTTCTGTTTTCAAAATCGCGTTGGATTTTTAATACGTTTTCTCAATCGCGTAAGATTTTTAAATCATTTTCTTGACCGAATTCCTTAAAAATTACTATTTAAATAAACAGAAATAATAAATAATACTTTTAAGCTACGTATAATATTTTTCATACTGTATACTGTCTTTTGGACATCTTTTCTATCTTATTTGTCCGTTTTTACTAAAAATTGACAGTATTTTGCTTAGAAAATTATATTAATGGTTTCCTAATTTTACCGTAAAAATTTTGTTTATTAAAATTTTAAAACCATATACTTAATCCTTTTGAAAATTACTAACATGCTTCAAAATACAGCATGAGCTATATGTTAGAAATTTTTGAAAGTTACTGTATTTCTTCTTACAGTAAAAATCATTAGTATTAACCTCTTAAACTTAGTTCTTACCACTTTATTTCTTTAAAACTCATTGTAGAAAATTTACTTTCACTTGTATTACTTCTTCTTGATTGAAAATAGCTTGGAATTAATTTTAGAAATCATGAATATCTAATTTGGCATGTTGGCGAATTTGATAAAAACTTTGCATTTGATTTCCAAATTATTTTTCACCTTCTAAATACATGTTAAATCTCTTGTATTGTCTACATTGATTAAATCATTACCTTAGAAAATAATTTTAGAATTCAAAGTATTGAAATTAGACTTGTTGGCCGAAAATGTAAGGTTATGCCATTTGATTTCCAAATTCATTTTTCTTGATCTAAACAACTTGAAACCTTCTCAATTCTCCTAGGTTAATTTAATTACCTTTTAAGAAAATTAAGAGAACATTTTGGTTCTCCATTTTTGTTAGTGGCCGTGAGCCATCATGGAGTGTTCTTTGGAACACACATGCATTTCCTTGACATGTTGTTCACATCCTACACATTATCATGCAATTCTATACTTTATCATGCAATTCTAACACATGCAATATTATCAAAGCTTGTAGACATGCAATTTAAAGCTAATAGACATGCAAAATTATTACAATCACCAAACAAAGAAAGCTACTAACAAACACCACATAACTGCTAACAAACACAAAAATTAACAAATACACACATAATAACCACATCACCACCGAATCCTTATGGATTCTACAAACACCACAAATTACTCCATCTTCTTACCACCACCAAGGGATGATAAGATTAGTCTTCCTCTTACCTTAAATGAAGACAAATGGTATTCTTTCACTCCTCCTAGGGTTCGGTTTTCTCCACCAAAGTACCTAGCAACTCAAACGAAAATCTACAAGTTACTAACCATGAAAAAGAACCTAAACCATGGATAAATCATGGCTTAGAACTTTGAAAAAGAAGAGAGAAAAGAAAAGCATGAGATTTCACCTTCTAGGTAAAATTTTCAAGATTGGTTTCCAAGCTCCAAATGGAAGATTTTGAAGAAATTCTCAACTAGAGATGTTCTTAGGATGGTGTTTAGGTTTAGAAAACTTGGTTAGATGAAAATTTGGATGGTTGGATGGTATGGTTCTTGTCTTGGCCGAATGGTGAAGGAAAGAAACAAGAATGGTGGCTAGGGTTCTTGGATGAGAGAGAAGAGAGAAAAGCAAGAAAGATGAAGTGAAGAATGGTCTTCCAACATGCATTGGCCGTGGACTTCATGCATGCAAGGTGGCCAAATGGTTGGCTTCATCCAAGCCATGGATTGCATCAAAGGCTAGGATTAAAACTTGCTTAACAAGCTTGTCTCCTATTGGTTGATTATTGATGACTCACAAGCCTAATCACACTGTTCATTAATTACCAGCTTAGTCAGCTAGCTGAGTCAGCTTGTTCTGGAAAGTTCTACTGCTAATGATGATTAATTAAGCTACCGATCTAACCATTCTGCTAATTGTGGGTCCCGCAAAAACATTTCCTCGGTCCATTTGTCATTTTATTATACTTGACTAATAAAATAATATTATAATATTATAAAATTATTTTATTTGACAACAAATCCTAAAAATTAAAAGATTATTTATCTTGCTCATTCGAATCGGGTTTAGTAAGATTCCCCAATTCTAAATAATAAAATAAGATTTCCCAGAGGCCCGGAAAAATATTATTTTCCCCGCCTCGGAGCAAATCACACAAAAAGTCCATATAAAATCACAGATAGTAATATCGACATTAAATCAAGTAGAAAACAATTAAAAATAGCAAAAACAAGAAAAAGCAGCAAAAACGACGTTCGGGACGTAATGGTCATTTTTCCATTTTTTCCCACAACGTAGCTAATCATCCAAAAAGTTCAAATAAAATTACGAGATAGTATTAATTGTCTCAGTATATCTTCCGAAAAATTAAAACAAGAGCTCGAAAAAACTTTTATTTTACCGTCTCGGAACAAATTACGTAAAAAGACCAAATAAAATTTGAGCTGTATAAACGTATTTGTATTTCATGCGTAAATCGAGAAACAAGATAAAATAGGGACACAACGGTCATTCACTCAAAAGCTTGAAAAACAAAGAAACAAGTACATTCGAATATTTTCTAAAAATTGGGGTGTTACAACTCTCCCCAACAAATAAAAATTTTGTCCTCGAAATTATTGTTCCTCAAAACAAATGAGGATACTTGATCTTTCATTTTATCTTCCAGCTCCCAGGTAGCTTCACCCGTCACATCATTCCATATGACCTTCACTAGCTCGATCATTTTCCCTCGAAGCTGCTTTACCTTTCTGTCCTCAATTCTGACAGGTAAAGTTTCATAAGTCAAATTCTCCTTCAGCTGCACTTCATCTGGCTGTATAACATGCGTCGGATCTGGTATATACTTCCGCAACTGAGACACATGAAATACGTCATGCAGATTTGACAGAAACGGCGGCATAGCGATCTGATACGCTACAGGACCTATACGTCGGATAATCTGATACGGTCCAATGAACTTAGGAGTAAGTTTCTTAGACTTAATAACTCTTCCGACACCAGTCGTAGGAGTAACTCTTAGAAACACATGCTCACCCTCCTCAAATTCAAGAGGTCGTCTTCGTTTATCCGCATAACTTTTCTGTCTGCTTTGCGTCGTCTTCATCTTCTCTTGTATCATCTTCACCTTCTCCGTAGTCTGTTGTACAAGATCGGGTCCAACAGTCATACTTTCCCCATCTTGATACCAACATAACGGAGTTCGACATCGTCTTCCATACAACGCCTCATAAGGTGCCATCCCGATGCTTGAGTGAAAGCTATTGTTGTAGGTGAATTCTATCAAAGATAAAAATTCATCCCAACTTCCTCGTTGTTCTAAAACACAAGCACGCAACAGATCTTCCAAAGACTGTATAGTTCTTTCTGTCTGACCATCTGTCTGCGGATGATACGCTAAACTCAGTCGCAACTTGGTTCCCATAGCTTCTTGCAGACTTCGCCAAAACCTTGACGTAAACCTCGGATCTTGATCAGAAACTATACAAGTCGGTACACCATGTAATCTGACAATTTCACTGATGTACAACTGGGTTAATCTTTCCAATGAATATTTAATATTAATTGGTAAGAAATGAGCCGATTTCGTAAGTCTATCGACTATAACCCATATCGAATCATGACCTTTCCTTGTCTTTGGCAAACCAGTAACGAAATCCATCGATATACTATCCCATTTCTATTCTGGAATAGATAACGGTTGTAACATTCCAGCTGGTCTTTGATGTTCCACTTTCGCCTTCTGACAAACTAGACAAGTTGACATGCACCTAATAACATCACTCTTCAATCCATGCCACCAGAATAACTTCTTCAAGTCTTGGTACATCTTGGTTATGCCTGGATGCATACTCAATAGACTAGTATGGGCATGTTCCACAATATATCGCCTCAGTTCCCGGTCACGAGGAACACAGACTCTACCCCGAAACCTCAGAATTCCATCAGTTTCTTCTTTGAACTCTATTGTCTCGTCTTGCTTTATTTGTTCCCTTATTCCTTGTAAAAACTTATCGGCATTCTGTTTTTCCCTTATGTCTTCCATCAGCTCGCTCGAGATAGTAACCATGTTAACACAGATCCTCCCCGGTTTTAACTCAACACATGACCACACATCTCTAAACTGTTCAATGAGCTCCTTTTCCTTGATCATCAGAGCAGAAGCACTGATAATCTTTCTACTTAAGGCATCAGCCACAACATTCGCCTTACCAGGGTGGTACAACAGTTGAAAATCATAATCTTTCAGGAATTCTAACCACCTCCGCTGCCTCATGCTCAGCTCCTTCTGATCATACAAGTACTTCAAGCTCTTGTGATCACTGAAAATGTTGAACGTTGCTCCATAGAGAAAATGTCTCCATATCTTTAGAGCAAAAACCACAGCGGCCAATTCCAAATCGTGTGTTGGATAATTCCTCTCATGAACCTTCAATTGTCGAGAAGCATACGCCACAACATTCCGATCTTGCATCAATACGCATCCTAACCCTTGATAAGAAGCGTCGTAATACACATCAAAAGATTTCGTCGAATCTGGTAGGATCAACACCGGTGCAGTTGTTAATCTCTTCTTCAACTCTTGAAAACTGTTTTCACGTTCTTCCGTCCATTCAAAAGCTTGATTTTTCCTCGTAAGCTGCGTAAGTGGTCCAGTAATCTTCGAAAAACCCTCGATAAACCTCCGATAATATCCAGCAAGTCCAACAAAACTTCGAACTTCTGTTACCGTTTTAGGTCTTTCCCATTGTAAAACAGTCTCCACTTTTGATGGGTCCACTGCAATACCTTCTTTAGAAATTACGTGACCAAGAAATTGGACTTCTTCCAACCAGAACTCACACTTAGCTAATTTCGCATACAGCTGCTTCTCCCTCAAAATCCGAAGGACAACACCAAGATGTTCAGCATGCTCTTCCTTGGATTGAGAATAGATCAGAATGTCATCGATAAAGACAACAACAAATCTGTCTAAACAAGGACAAAAAATCCTGTTCATATAATCCATAAATATGGCAGGAGCATTCGTCACCCCGAATGGCATTACTTGATACTCATAATGTCCATAACGAGTTTGAAAAGCAGTTTTCGGCACATCTTCCCCTTTTACACGAATCTGATGATAACCAGATCTCAGATCTATCTTGGAAAATACCACAGCTCCTTTTAACTGATCCATCAAGTCGTCAATTCTTGGAAGCGGATATTTATTCTTGATAGTCACCTTGTTTAGCTGACGATAATCCACACAAAGCCGAGACGTCCCGTCCTTCTTCTTGACCAAAAGCACTGGCGCACCCCATGGTGAAACACTAGGTCGCACAAACTCTTTCTCCAACAGCTCCACCAATTGCTTCTTCAGCTCCTCCAATTCCACTGGCGACATACGATACGGTGCAATTGAGATAGGACTGTTCTCGGTACTAAATCAATTGAGAACTCGATCTCCCTCTCGGGCGGCAAACCAAGTACGTCATCGGGAAAAACATCGGAAACTCGGCGACAACGGGAATAGTATTCACATTCTTCTCATTCTTAACTTCTAGAGAAGACAATACCATATATCCTGCGCTCCACCTCTTAACAAAGACTTGACCTTAACAAAGCGCTTAAGAATCCGAGACTCCTCTTCCTTAGGAAAAACTATGGTTTTGCTTGCACAATCTATAAGGATATGGTTAGAACATAACCAAATCCATCCCTAATATTACATCTATCTCAATAAGAGGCAAACAAATCAAGTTGATCATAAACAAACGGCCCTTCACAACAATAGGACAATCCAAACAGATCTTAGATGTAACAACAGGTTTAGCAGTTAGCGTAGATACACTCAACTTAACATTCAGAGAAGACACAGGCAACTTCAATCTTTCCACACAATCATAGGAAATAAATGAGTGTGTAGCACCAGAATCATACAATACAGTCAGAAGATTACCTCCAATGTCTCCTTCTCCCTGAATAAGATCATCAGACTTAGAAATCTCAGATCCTATCATTGTATATACTCGTCCTCCTGACCTTGGTTGAACACTTCCATATTTTTGCTGATTAGCTTTAACATACCGAACAACAAGTTTCTTCTCTGGTCGAGTACAATCTTTCGACATATGCCCAGGTTGTCCACAGTTAAAACAGACTGTCCCCTTGATTGTACAATCTGGAGATATATGGCCCTTCTTACCGCACTTAAAACACGTTGGCGTAAACACCACCTTCTGCCCAGTTCCACTACCACTTGCACCTCCACTAACCGATGGTCGTTGAGATTGAGTTCCTGTTGGTCTGGAATACGGCTTACGCTGAAACCGATTCGTATTACTACCTCCACCTCTCTGAAACCTTGCCGGCCCAAAGTTCCGATTCCTCTGATCTCTAGATGGCTCCAACTCCTCAAGTCGAGCACATGCATCCACCAAAGCATGAAACTGAGTCATTCTCAAGGATACCACTCCTCGTTTCAGTTCCACCCTTAAACCTGATTCAAACTTCCTGCATCTCCACACATCATCTTGCCGTGTCTGAGCATAATCTGAGAATTGAGACAAACTCTCAAATTTTGTGGCATACTCATTCACCGTCATATTCCCCTATCGCAAACCAAGAAATTCCATTTCTTTGGCATGCCTAGCACTTGTAGGAAAATATTTATCCAGAAAAGTATTGGAAAACACTTCCCATGTGATTTCTGTTCCTTCAGCTTGCAATACTCGGCGGGTTCCTCTCCACCAATGTTCTGCATCACCTCTCAGCATGAAGACAGCATAAGTCACCTTCTTATCGTCTGTGCATCTCATCCCTTCAAAAATCCTTTCCAAGTCTTGCATCCACTGACTTGCTTTCTCCGGATCAACCTCGCCTCTAAACTGTGACGGATTGTGGTGCCTAAATTCAGATAAATTCAGGGCATCAGCAGTAGCATCTTGTTGTTGAGCTGCTCTCAGATTTTGCTGAGTAATCACTTCAGCCATCCGCTGCATAGCCTCAGCAGCCGCAATCATAGGGTCCACATCACGATTTACATTCGCACGTCCTCTACCTCGTCTAGACATCTTCAAATATAACAAACCAAAATTAGATACATCCTTTTAGATACTTCCGAAAGGATATAAATCACAGAGAAGCACACAGCACAAACAAAAACAGACCCAACCACAACCCCAAAAGACTCTAACTTGGGCTCTGATACCAACTAATGTAACACCCCTTTGGGGATGCCACACTTATAAAGAAAAATAAAATAAACAAATAAAATCTACCCAAGTTATAAACCATTCATTACATAATAATATGGGTCGTAAAGTAATTCCTGATAAACGATAAGCATTATTAAAAATAAAATATTACGAGAAAACCTAAAATAAACAAAAAACAACACTTTCTCATAATATACATATGTTCTAAGTTATAAGTTATACAAATAATTTACAACTATAGTTACAAATATTTATACGAAATAGTAAATAAAAATAGTAAAGGAGTCAATATATACATCCATACGCAGACGCGCCCAAAAAAAACATCAAACATATTTACTCCTCTGAAGGATCACTCTCAACATGAAAATGATCATCAGGAGACAAATATCCTGGATGCCTCGACTCTCGGCGATAATGAGATCGCGCCGTCGAAACGAGTGTCATCTCACTAGGCTCAGTGGATATCCCACACCAATGACGCCTAATGGATAAAGGTAACTCTAAATGTAGAAACACTGTCGTAGTCATGATCGGCTCTCCATCAAACCTATGGCGTAGGGTCACCGTCATCCGTCCCGCATACGTCACCGAGTCTCTATCTCCTCTCATGTGCCACGATAGCGATCCACCATGAAACTCCAGCGTCACGAATCCCAAAAATCCGGGTACCGCCATACCAAAACTAATCAATCCAATGGATATGGATGATCAAATGGTTCTTGATCGTAAAACTGGTCGTCGACTAGCTGATCTTCCTCCTCCTCGGGGTACAGAACCTCAAGAGGCTGTTCCTCTTCTTCTTCCTCAAACTCTTTACCGCATAAAATAAATATACAGGAAACACATACAATAAAGAGGTAAGACAATCTAAAATCACCACAAACAAGGCAAATAAGAAGACGACAAACAACAGATATACAGTTCATGAAATATGAAAAGCTATAACATTAATAAGTAACGAGTAGTGTAAAGATTCAAAAAGATGCAAATATTCCAACAATATACCATCACGATAAAATAAAATAAGAAACAAATAAATCAATATCAATATAATAAACAGATAAGACAAAATAAATAGGTAAGACAAAATAAATAAATAAATAAATAGATCCCAATAAATAAATATAAAACACACCCTACTCCATGGAGCTAAAAACACACAAAGATATCAGATAGAATGACTCGTAAAAATCTATTAGTACCACGGCTGCCCAACCAACTATTGCGCTGTCACACGTTGCGTCTATAGCCCCACGACACAGGAATCCATCATCCAGGCGTGGTGTAGTTCACGGTCTCACGTTGTGGCACTACAGGCAAATGTACTACTAGACTTTACAAATCTCGATTAAATATAGTGCGTGTCGAGTCATTAGTGTGCTATCGGTTTACCACGGCCCAGCGGAGCTACCAACTGTCCATATATGGGATCCCGTACACTAACGTCTCCAAGTTCATTAGAACAATGAACCACACTACGTTTATCGCATCGACAACACGATGTGATTCGTCTCGTCAACCAAAACACCAAAAATTTGGCATAAACACAATACATAATTCCAAAAATATGAAATTACGAAAATGTCCTCAAGATAATAATATGCCCTCAACGGCAGAAAATATAGAAAGCCTGTACGGGTTCACATTTTCCCGACAGCGAAAAATCCTCAAAAGCCTGTACGGGTTTACATTTTCCCGACAGCGATAAATAAATACAGTAACGGTCAATCGCGTAGAAATTTTATCTCGTTTTCACAATCTTATCGTTTTTACAAACGTTTTGAAATCGCGTAAGTATATTTTTCTGTTTTCAAAATCGCGTAGGATTTTTAATACGTTTTCTCAATCGCATAAGATTTTTAAATCATTTTCTGGACCGAATTCCTTTAAAATTATTATTTAAATAAACAGAAATAATAAATAATACTTTTAAGCTACGTATAATATTTTTCATACCGTATACTGTCTTTTGGACATCTTTTCTATCTTATTTGTCCGTTTTTACTAAAAATTGACAGTATTTTGCTTAGAAAATTATATTAATGGATTCCTAATTTTACCGTAAAAATTCTGTTTATTAAAATTTTAAAACCATATACTTAATCCTTTTGAAAATTACTAACATGCTTCAAAATACAGCATGAGCTATATGTTAGAAATTTTTGAAAGTTACTATATTTCTTCTTACAGTAAAAATCATTAGTATTAACCTCTTAAACTTAGTTCTAACCACTTTATTTCTTTAAAACTCATTGTAGAAAATTTACTTTCACTTGTATTACTTCTTCTTGATTGAAAATAGCTTGGAATTAATTTTAGAAATCATGAATATCTAATTTGGCATGTTGGCGAATTTGATAAAAACTTTGCATTTGATTTCCAAATTATTTTTCACCTTCTAAATACATGTTAAATCTCTTGTATTGTCTACATTGATTAAATCATTACCTTAGAAAATAATTTTAGAATTCAAAGTATTGAAATTAGACTTGTTGGCCGAAAATGTAAGGTTATGCCATTTGATTTCCAAATTCATTTTTCTTGATCTAAACAACTTGAAACCTTCTCAATTCTCCTAGGTTAATTTAATTACCTTTTAAGAAAATTAAGAGAACATTTTGGTTCTCCATTTTTGTTAGTGGCCGTGAGCCATCATGGAGTGTTCTTTGGAACACACATGCATTTCCTTGACATGTTGTTCACATCCTACACATTATCATGCAATTCTATACTTTATCATGTAATTCTAACACATGCAATATTATCAAAGCTTGTAGACATGCAATTTAAAGCTAATAGACATGCAAAATTATTACAATCACCAAACAAAGAAAGCTACTAACAAACACCACATAACTACTAACAAATACAAAAATTAACAAATACACACATAATAACCACATCACCACCGAATCCTTATGGATTCTACAAACACCACAAATTACTCCATCTTCTTACCACCACCAAGGGATGATAAGATTAGTCTTCCTCTTACCTTAAATGAAGACAAATGGTATTCTTTCACTCCTCATAGGGTTCGGTTTTCTCCACCAAAGTGCCTAGCAACTCAAACGAAAATCTACAAGTTACTAACCATGAAAAAGAACCTAAACCATGGATAAATCATGGCTTAGAACTTTGAAAAAGAAGAGAGAAAAGAAAAGCATGAGATTTCACCTTCTAGGTAAAATTTTCAAGATTGGTTTCCAAGCTCCAAATGGAAGATTTTGAAGAAATTCTCAACTAGAGATGTTCTTAGGATGGTGTTTAGGTTTAGAAAACTTGGTTAGATGAAAATTTGGATGGTTGGATGGTATGGTTCTTGTCTTGGCCGAATGGTGAAGGAAAGAAACAAGAATGGTGGCTAGGGTTCTTGGATGAGAGAGAAGAGAGAAAAGCAAGAAAGATGAAGTGAAGAATGGTCTTCCAACATGCATTGGCCGTGGACTTCATGCATGCAAGGTGGCCAAATGGTTGGCTTCATCCAAGCCATGGATTGCATTAAAGGCTAGGATTAAAACTTGTTTAACTAGCTTGTCTCCTATTGGTTGATTATTGATGACTCACAAGCCTAATCACACTGTTCATTAATTACCAGCTTAGTCAGCTAGCTGAGTCAGCTTGTTCTGGAAAGTTCTACTGCTAATGATGATTAATTAAGCTACCGATCTAACCATTCCGCTAATTGTGGGTCCCGCAAAACATTTCTACGGGTCCACTTTGTCATTTTATTATAATTGACTAATAAAATAATATTATAATATTATAAAATTATTTTATTTGTGATCAAATCCTAAAAATTAAAAGATTATTTATCGTTCATTCAGAATCGGGTTTAGTAAGATCCCCAATTCTAAATAATAAAATAAGATTTCCCACCTGGAAAAATATTATTTTCCCGCCTCGAGCAATTCACACAAAAAGTCCATATAAAATCACAGACAATATCTTGGACATTAAATCAAGTAGAAAACAATTAAAAACAACAAAAGCAAAAAACAAAGACGTTCGGGACGTAATGGTCATTTTTCCATTTTTTCCCATAACGTAGCTAATCATCCAAAAAGTTCAAATAAAATTACAGACGGTATTAATTGTCTCAGTATATCTTCCGAAAAAAATTAAAACAAGAGAGCTTCGGAAAAACTTATATTTTACCGTCTCGGAACAAATTATGTAAAAAGACCAAATAAAATTTGAGCCTGTATAAACGTATTTGTATTTCATGCAGAAATCGAGAAACAGTAAAATAGGGACACAACGGTCATTCACACAAAAGCTTGAAAAACAGCAAACAGTACATTCAGAATATTTTCTAAAAATTGGGGTGTTACAAGACCTGCAGATGTCAGTATAATGCTCAAGAAATCATTTATTTTATCATGGATAGTCATTTTCTAATATTTGTGATTTATGTGAATTCTTTCGGAATTTTTCGTAAACGACAAATATTTTAATGTATTCCTCGTTTTGTGTGCGCGTAGAACGGAGCCTAGAAGATTCAATACTTTCCCTGTGGCTGGTAAACTCTAAATTGTGGACATGTCGATGGGGGATCTTACTAAACCCGAGGTCGGGCACAATTTACGTGGTTTACATTTTTCGAAGTTTTACCTGATAAATGAAGTCGCAGAACCGTAAAATCATCCGATGGACAATAAAATATTATTTTCATCATCCGTAACTCTTCTACACTGGGGGAAAAATAATACTAATAGTGTAAATATTCATCGGTGTTAGTGTGCTCAATTAGGAGATAACCTTACTTTCACTTTATCGTGAAACGTGTGAAACTTCCCATGCAAGCTTGGAGGAAGCTTCTAGGAAATTTCCTTCCCTCTTTCCCAATGCAAGAAGCCATCTCCCTCTTCTCTCTCTTCATGCACGGCTGGAGCACTATTTTGGGGGGGGGGAATTATTTTTGTTTCACTTAATTAACCATAATACATAATTTTAAAATTTCACCTAAAAGCATTTTTCATTTTTCCTATGCACCTTCTCTCTTCTTCTTCTTCTTCTTCTTTCTTTGAGATTTTCTCCTCCTTCTCTCTAGGAGCCTACGGCAGCAGCAACCCTCTCCCCCCTCATCCATCTCAAAATTTCCATCTAATCCCATTTTCTTAATCCTCTCTACCTCCTAAACACTTTTCTTGCTTGTGGTTCTTTGAAAATCCACCATTTTCACCATCTTCTTCAAGCTTCAAGCTTAGGGTTTTTGGGTAAGTTTCTTCATTCTTCAGTTTCTTTTCTCATTTTCGTTTTTATGGTCCTCTTGGTGACCATCCATGCTTTATTTTTCAAGCATTGGTGCTATTTTGATGAAGTTGAATTTCTAGGGTTTTTGGTGGTGCCCAATCCAAAAATTGCAAGGAGTTCTTAGAGGTTCCTCTTGTTTTCTTCACTTTGGTAAGAGGAAGACACTCCTCCTCAACCTCTATTAGCATCTAGGAACCTTGGTTGTGGTTGTTTGTGAGAAAACCCTAATGAGGGTTATTCTTTGATTGCATGATTAGTATGCTTGCATGTTGATTGTACTTGGATTATGCTATTGGATTGATTGGTGATGTGTATTGGTATATTGGAATGGATTGGTAGACATGAAATAGGAGAAATTGATGTGGGATTTCCTCTAGGGAGGCCACGGTTTTGCGGCCCAAAATGTGGGTTCCTTGTGAATAATTATAAGAAGTGAAATACTTGAATTGATCAAATGTGTGACATAAAATTAATGGAATGGAAAAATTAGGAATTAAATTCCCTAGGGAGGCCACGGCCTCTAGGGCCTTTTTGGGGCTTAATTAGGCAATTTTTGTAACCTTGGAACTTAGATAATTAAATGATTAAATCAAAGGTAATAGGTTAGAAAATTAACAAATTGGAAGAATTAGATATACTTTGAGATTCATAAATTTTAAAGAACCAAGAATGAAACTTGTCATAAAACTTAAGGTAAATTTAATTAGGGTAAGAACAAGAGAGTATGAGACTTTGAGACCTAAGAATAACCTTCTAAGTGTATGAGAATAAATTACATTAGAAAACTTAGCTAATTATGAGAATTCAAGTAGAGACAAACTTTGTAAGGAAGACTAATTTTAAGTAAGAATTCATAATAGACCCTAAAAATGTATTACTCTATTTAATGTCAATATTATGATATTGTGGGTCCATGTGAGTGACCAACGATGTATTGAAGCTCTTTTTGGCCAACTGTGGCATATTGTGAAATAAAGCGTAATGATGATCATACATGTTCGTGCATAGTCTTTATGCATTGTGAATGTCCTTTGGACTGTTGTTAAGGCCAAGTTGCCTAGGAGATTGAACACACCTTAGTGCGGGTGCGAGTAGACTAGTGTAGGTCATGTTACGACCTTGGGGGCGTCGGGGTGCGGGTACCTCGCAATGGATAGTTGGTAGCTCTCCTGTCCGTGGGGCAAACTGATGCAAATGCACCGACGATCCGGACCGAGACACTGTCCTATATCGTGATCTAGCGTAGACTGTCTGTACAATGCCTGGATGTGCACATGAAAATTGTTGAGTTATAACACTTTGGCCTCGGTAGCCGAGTTACAGACGTGTCTCCTGATCTTTTTCTCCAACTGTTTGTGTCTAGCTCCATGGAGTAGGAAATTGGGTACTGTGTGCATATGCATCATGAGATATTATACGATCTGATAATTACTACTTTACGTGGATTTGAACTGTTTATTTCTCAACATGATGAATGACTTCCTGGAATTGTTTACCTACTTACTACTGTACTTACTGCCTATCATTATTATTATTGTCTTTGAGATGCTATCTGGGCGCGTTGTGTGTAACACCGCAAATTTCATTTATTTTACGATAAATATTCATTTTCTAATATTTGTGATTTTCTGAAATTTTTCTGGATTTTTTTGAGAACGCGGAATATTTTAATATATTTCTTGTTTTACGTGAGCACTGAGCGGAGCTGGAAAAATTGAATATTTTCCCGAGAACCTTGATCTGTGGAAACGTCGATGGGGGATCTTACAAAACCCAAGGCCAGACACGGTTTACGAGGTTTCATATTTTTTCAAGAAATTTAACAGATAAAATTATAATCGCTGTATAAATTTTATCTGTAAGATAAATTAATACTGACTTCGGTCAACTGTAACGATTGTCTACTAAATAATAATATGTATTAAAAACCTTATCACGTTATCTAAAAATCTACCTTATGTCAAATTCATTAGCTTTATTTTCAAAATAAAGATAAAGTTAATTCAAAACCAATATAGGAAGTTTCCTCCAATCCCACATTTCTCTCTCTTCCCTCTCCACTCTTCTACACGGCAGAGGCCCCTTGGGAGCCAATAATCATATTCTCTTCTCATTCTCTTCCTTTCTTCTTCTTCTTCTTCTTCTTCTTCTTCTTTTTCCTCCTCCTCCTCCACCGTACACCCTCACCATTCACCATCTTCATTTCCTTGCCTCACCACTTCCATATCAAGCTTTCTTTCATCATTCCAAGACCTCTTCTTCCTCCTCCACCGTACACCCTCACCATTCACCATCTTCATTTCCTTGCCTCACCACTTCCATATCAAGCTTTCTTCCATCATTCCAAGACCACTTTCCTTGTGGCCATCCTTGGTTCTTCTTCTTCTTCTTCTTCTTCTTCTTCTTCTTCTTCTTCTTCTTCTTCTTCTTCTTCTTCTTCCATTTTCCACCATTGAAGCTAAAGCTTGGAGCTTTTGAGGTAAAGTCTTCAACTTTCTTCTATTTTCCTCTCATTTTCGTTTTATTGGTCACCTATGTGGCCAAGGAGTCATTTTTCCATGATTTGAGTGAACACTTTGGGAGTTGCTCACCCTAGGTTTTTCTTGAAGGGGGAAAACGAAAATCAAGAGCAAAAAGGAGTAGCATCCTTGTGATTGTCTTCATTTAGGTAAGAGGGAGATGATTCTCTTCAACCAATCTTGGTAATAAGGAAATGTCTTGTGTATTGTTGTTGATAAGGGAATCCATGTTGGATTTCACTCTTTGTTATATTGTGTTATTTCCTTGATTTTGTAGTTATTTAATTTGTATGAATATATGGATTTGCATTGTGTGCTTTGATGATTTTAAACCTATATATTGTTATTCTGTATTTAGAGGTCATGAATCATATTTTGGATTATTGGAAAATAAATGAGAAACTTTGATGAAGGATGGACCAAGGTTCGGCAGAAACCAATTCTGCAAAACCCTTGTTAATGCACTAGCGCTCAGGCGCTGTGCATAGAGCGCGTAGGCGCTCTATGCCCAGAAAGTTTTCCCTGTGACGCGGCCTGGTGAGCGCTCAGGCACTTCGTGGTCAGCACCCAGGCACTCAACCAGCGCTCAAGCGCTTCGTGGTCGGCACCCATGCACTCAACCAGCGCTCAGGCGCTTTAGATATAGCGCCTAGGCGCCCAAAGCAGAACTAGCTAGGTAAATTGTGAGATGAAGCTATGCAATTAAAGATTCGAATGTTAATGTTGGAATTTGAGATGGAAAGTTTTAAGGATTTATTAACCTAATTTGAAGCCACGGTTTTAGATTGAAACTACAACGAATTAGAATAAACTTGGTGAACTAAATTTAAGTAAAGGGTATCAAGAAATCAATGCATGAAATGGGAGAAATTGATGTTAGTAATGGACTTTGGGAAGCCACGGTTTTGATCATGGATTTTAGGAAGTTGGATTGATTTAGTGTAAAATGAGAGTTAAGTGATTTTGAACATAGAGGAAGAAGTTGTGAGACTTGTAAAACCTGCGAGTAAATTTTAAATGAGCATAATTGATTAGGTTAAGGAACTTGATCAACCTAAAGGAATGAAGCTTGAATAAGGACTTCAAGAGAAGTTTCTCTAGAAAATGAATTTATAAGGGATGATAACTTGAGTAGGACTTTATGATAATCTCATAAGACTTGTTAATGGTTGAATTGGCCTAATTGTGGCATATTATGAAAAGTTTCTCTAGAAAATGAATTTATAAGGGATGATAACTTGAGTAGAACTTTATGATAATCTCATAAGACTTATTAATGGTTGAATTGGCCTAATTCTGGCATATTATGAAAAATTATGTATTATGAAATATTTGTGAACATGGTCGTCATGGAGTCAACATGCATCAGACATTTGCTCAGTCGGTGACTGTTAAAGGGCTGGATGAGCCTAGTATCATGCATTGAGTCGGCATGTATTGAATAAATTACTTAGTCAATGACTATTAAAAGGATAGATGAGCCTATGATTATGAATTGAGTTAACGTATTAAACAATTTGCTCAGTCTATGACTGTTAAAAGGCTGGATGAGCCTATGATTATGTATTGAATCAGTATGCATTGAACAAATTGCTCAGTCGATGACTGTTAAAAGGTTGTATGAGCTTATAATTGCAAACCGAATAATGTGGTCAATGATGGATCTATGGGGGGGTGTAAGGTGCGGTGTATACCGATTGCACGCATTACAGGCCCGCCAAATCATTATTCTTTACGCAGTGAATTGATGAGAATTGAATAGTGAGGTCTGTGATGGATCTGTAGAAGGGCGTAAGGCGCGGTGTATGCTGATTGCACGCATTACGAGCCTGACAAATCACTGTTCTTTTTATGGTAAATGAACGAGAATTGAATAGTGCGATCCCGTTGGAAGGGTTTAGGGGGCATCGGGGTGTGGTGATTCATTTATATATATATATTTATATATATATATATATATATATATATATACCATTGTGATTTCTGGCCATGAAGAACCTTTGCAATACTTTGTGGGTGCCCCGACGAACACTATTCTCTTTGTGGTCCTGTAGACTGTCATTAAGGGGGTAGATCTACCGGAACGTTCATCTTTGAAATGGAATAGAAAATCTTGGTACCAAGTGCACATGCATTGTGAGTCGGCATATCATTTGGCACTCATTTATATGATGATTATACTATTGTGTTATTGATGTCATGATTATCTAAGATGTTTAATTATTTATTATCTGAGACTCGGTTGATTACCTAGGGTACTATTGATGTTTACCTGTTACTGTTGATTCTTACTGCTATGTGTTGTTATCCTGCTCTTACTGTTCATTCTATTGTCACTATTGATGAATATATGTGTTGTAATGCTATATCGGCGCTCTGCGCTGTACTGTTTCTTTACTGCCATAATTGGTAATGTAAGTAGGATGTCTCACCTCTTTTTTTTTGTATCCTTGTGTTTCTGTTATAAATATATATATCTGATAAAAGATCGTGAGGAAGAAGATGAGGGACCACACCCTTACTGGTTAGATTGGGCTGATTCATCACTCTCGATACAGCGTCTGGATGAGATCTCTTCGGTCACGCAAGGGTACAATTTCATGGTGGCATTGACGCCAGTCTTGTCGACTGGGACACCGTGCGTCACGTACACCTGGGGTTGCAGCTTTGTCCGCTAGTAGTGCCTCTCCCAAGGATTACTACTTTTCCCTTGTGTTTTACATCCTGCTGTATTTTATTTGACTTTGTAAGTATTATATTTTGTGTTATCAGTGATTTGCATTAAGGATGACTAATATACATATATATGGAACGTGCTTTATTTTGATGGTTGCGTATAAAATAATTGGATATTGATTATATTTCATTTCGAGGCTCCTAATTTCTACTAATGCACAATGGAGAAAAATTATTCTTTTTAAATTAGTAAGATTTGTGACTGTGACACACCTGAATTTAGTAACTATGGTGTAATGACGATTGTGCTGCGGTTATTAGATCTAGGTGCATTACACTAGGTGGTATCAGAGCAGTTCATCCTCTTGAGCCGGGGTATGGACTTGCTATGTTTAGGCATGTTAGAATTTTGTATGTTGTGCACTTCCTTGTCTTTTAATTGAGATGATGGGAAAGGAATGCATGGTTTGCCATAGGTTGAATGTTAGTAGCTACTATTATACAGTTGTATGATATTGAGAATTGGCCTACTCAATATGTAATGTTCTGTGTGTACAGGAAACTATGACTTCACCTAGGTGTACTATATTAGGAGGATAAGAATTCTTTAGTAAGGAGATCAAAAGGTTTTGGAAAATCGATCTTCTGGAGAAAAGGAATGATTAGTATAAGTTTGGTTTGAGAAGCTGTTTGGGGGTTAACGACGTGCAATGGGTTACGCCATAGAAGGCAAAAGGAAGAAGTTCGAGCTGGAGATTGTTAGGATTCGTGAATTGAACTTGTCTCATTTGAATTATGTGATTTTGTGTGTTTAGTTTCCGAAAGGAGACAATGTTGTTTGAAATAATTATGTTTGTTTTGTTGTGTTATGTTTTGTCCGTCTTCGAAGAAAGTCAATGGCTCGTGGCAGACGTACTCATGTGAGCACAGGACAAGATAATAGGGGTATGGTTGCGACTGCAGAAGAAAGGCAAATGATAGCTGAGGTGACAACTCACCAAGATCAGAGGGCCACGCAGCAACGAGAATTGGAAGTTGAGGTTCAGAATCTGTTGAAGGAAAATCAGATTTGGGGCAACTTTGGACTGCCTAAATTCCAAAGGAGGAACACTAGAAAGGTTAATCAGTTTAAGCAAAAACCATATTCACAATTGTCAAGGAAGCAACAGCAACACCCCACTCATGGAGAAAGTACTAGTGGTAGTAGATCCAGTCAGATTCTGACATCTTCGCCGAGATGTATGAAATGCGGAAAGAATCACTTCACGAGGGAGTGTAAGATCAAAGGGATGATCTGTTTTAAATGTGGAAAGCCTGGACACATCTCTCGCAAATGCAACCAAGGAAAGGAAAAGTCTTCAATCGATGCTGCAAAGGCTATGAAACCACAAGCAGAAGCCAGAACTTATACCTTGGGTGGTGCTGAGACCTCTATATTTGGAGATCTAAACAATGGAAGTTATGCCTCGAATGATGATCCCGTAATCGTGCTGTATAATTCTGGGGGTAACCCCTCTTTTTACAATTTATGACTGTATGGATCATTTGGATTCATCTGTATCTTTCTTATCTTCAACTTAAGATATTTTCATTCTGTTACTAAGGCTTGTCGTTGACACCTAAGTTTATGTGATCTATTCTATTTCTACTAAAAATTGAACCTTTTGTTGATCTATCTTACTTACCTAAAATCATATCTATTAAAGTTCATGATTCTAGAAATTGATTGGTCATTTTCTGGTTATTATCTACTAGAGCGTTCCGATCAACACCTTAGTGATTTTTGAAACTAAGGCTTTTGAATTCGTAACGACCAACAAAGTCTAAGCTTTATGAGGGAAAGGAGCCTGAGGCTACATGATAATGTCTTCCGTAGGGGGCCAAGAGTAAGGGAAATATAAATGGCACTCTTGTAGTCGAAGAATTTCGCATGTTGAGCTACGATGCTGTCAGTTAAGGAGAAGAATGGAACTTCTCGGTGATACGAGGACTATCGCCAGTTAAACAAGGTTATGATCAAAGATGAATATTCTCGGAGGGAGGTAAATGATTTGATGGATCAGCGAGAAGGAAGTCGTTGTTCTCTCCAAGCTAGATGTACGTCCTGGTCATCGGTGAATTTGTGGAAATTGAGAATGTTCCCAAAATGATTTTTCGAGCGTGCTTTCGACATTATGGGTTCTCGTGATGTCAATTGGAGTGACAAATGCTCCTATTGCATTCATGGACAACATGAATTGTATTTTCTATCCTTACCTAGAACAGAATTGTCGTTGTCATTAATGATGACATTCTGATCTATTCTCGAAGATAGTGGGACAATTTACTCAGCTTACAAGAAGAGAATCAAAACTTTTACGGACCAACACAGGTGGAGAAAGTTTTCAAAAATTGAGGAAATATTCTGATTTTGATACTGCCCGATCCCAGTGAAACATTCGAAGTGTTTTGTGATGCTTCACATCAAGGT
This sequence comes from Ormosia emarginata, assembly GCA_029884605.1. NCBI lineage: Eukaryota > Viridiplantae > Streptophyta > Magnoliopsida > Fabales > Fabaceae > Ormosia > Ormosia emarginata. Next base: position 13,424,175 of record JAQQTP010000079.1, on the reverse strand, counting down.
TTAGGATGTGTGTTCATGCAAAGTTGAGAAGTTGTAACTTATGCCTCGAGGTAGTTGAAGGTGCATTGAGAATTGCCCGACTCACGACTTAATGTTAGCCGTGGTTATATTAGCTCTAAGAACATGGAGACACTTTCTGTGTGAAGCAATGTTCAACGCTTTTATCAATCACAGAAGCTTGAAGTACCCATTTGATAAAAAGGGGCTAAACATGAGGCAGAGAAGGTGATTAGAATTTTGAGGGAGTATGACGTCAAGCTTCAGTGTCATCATGTCGAAGTTGCCAGCAAACTCACTCCAAAAATTCTACGGACTATATCAAATTTATGTTGAATTGGTCCGGTAGCTAACCAACTAGCTTTACTACCTTTTTATCCTAATATATTCATAATATCTTCTATAGGTTATAATTGCGATGGTATATCCCCGACCCAGCCATGTCATCGAACGGGACACAGTATAATTAAGAGAGGGTTTGATCTATGAAATGTTTCTTGTGAAAATCGAGAATAAGAGGTCAAAGCAACACAGAGGCAGGGAGATCACATTGGTAAAGGCAATTTGAATTGACGTGATTAGAAGTGCAACGTGGAGGTCAGAAGATAAGATGAAGAAACAACGTCAATATTTATCCTAAGGAATGAAAATTTCGAGGACGAAATTTCTATTTGAAGGGGAGAGTTGTAACACCCCAAATTTCATTTATTTCACGATAAATATTCATTTTCTAATATTTGTGATTTTCTAGATTTTTTCTGGATTTTTTTGAGAACGCGGACTATTTTAATACATTCCTTGTTTTACGTGCGCACTGAGCTGAGCCGGGAAAATTGAATATTTTCCCGAGAACCTTGATCTGTGGAAACATCGACGGGGGATCTTATTAAACTCAAGGCCAGACACGATTTACGAGGTTTCATATTTTTTTAAGAAATTTAACAGATAAAATTATAATCGTTGTATAAATTTTATCTGTCAAATAAATTAACACTGACTTCGTTCAACTGTAACGATTGTCTACTAAATAATAATATCAATTAAAAACCTTATCACGTTATCTAAAAATCTACCTTGTGTCAAATCCATTAGCTTTATTTTCAAAATAAAGATAAAGTTAATTCAAAACCAATATAGGAAGTTTCCTCTAATCCCACATTTCTCTCTATTTCCTCTCTACTCTTCTACACGGTAGAGGCCCCTTGGGAGCCAATAATCATATTCTCTTCTCATTCTCTTCCTTTCTTCTTCTTCTTCTTCTTCTTCTTCTTCTTCTTCTTCTTCTCCTCCTCCTCCTCCACCATACACCCTCACCATTCACCATCTTCATTTCCTTACCTCACCACTTCCATATCTAGCTTTCTTCAATCATTCCAAGACCACTTTCCTTGTGGCCATCCTTGGTTCTTCTTCTTCTTCTTCTTCTTCTTTCATTTTCCACCATTGAAGCTAAAGCTTGGAGCTTTTGAGGTAAAGTCTTCAACTTTCTTCTATTTTCCTCTCATTTTCGTTTTATTGGTCACCTATGTGGCCAAGGAGTCATTTTTCCATGATTGAGTGAACAGTTTGGGAGTTGCTCACCCTAGGGTTTTCTAGAAGGGGGAAAATGAAAATCAAGAGCAAAAAGGAGTAGTATCCTTGTGATTGTCTTCATTTAGGTAAGAGGGAGATGATTCTCTTCAACCAATCTTGATAGTAAGGAAATGTCTTGTGTATTGTTGTTGATGAGGGAATCCATGTTGGATTTCTCTCTTTGTTATATTGTGTTATTTCTATGATTTTGTAGTTATTTGATTTGTATGAATATATGGATTTGCATTGTGCGCTTTCATGATAATGAACCTATATATTGTTATTCTGTATTTAGAGGTCATGAATCATATTTTGGATTATTGGAAAATGAATGAGAAACTTTGATGAATGATGGGCCAAGGTTCTGCAGAACCCTTGTTAATGCACTAGCGCTCAGGCGTTGTGCATAGAGCGCCTAGGCGCTCTATGCACAGAAAGTTTTCCCTGTGACGCGACCTGGTGAGCGCTCAGGCGCTTTGTGGTCGGCACCCAAGCGCTCAACCAGCGCTCAAGCGCTTCGTGGTCGGCACCCATGCACTCAACCAGCGCTCAGGCGCTTCAGATATAGCGCCTAGGCGCCAAAGCAAAACTAGCTAGGTAAATTGTGAGATGAAGCTATGCAATTAAAGATTCGAATGTTAATGTTGGAATTTGAGATGGAAAGTTTTAAGGATTTATTAACCTAATTTGAAGCCACGGTTTTAGATTGAAACTACAACGAATTAGAATGAACTTGGTGAACTAAATTTAAGTAAAGGGTATCAAGAAATCAATGCATGAAATGGGAGAAATTGATGTTAGTAATGGACTTTGGGAAGCCACGGTTTTGATCATGGATTTTAGGAAGTTGGATTGATTTAGTGTAAAATGAGAGTTAAGTGATTTTGAACATAGAGGAAGAAGTTGTGAGACTTGTAAAACCTGCGAGTAAATTTTAAGTGAGCATAATTGATTAGGTTAAGGAACTTGATCAACCTAAAGGAATGAAGCTTGAATAAGGACTTCAAGAGAAGTTTCTCTAGAAAATGAATTTATAAGGGATGATAACTTGAGTAGGACTTTATGATAATCTCATAAGACTTGTTAATGGTTGAATTGGCCTAATTGTGGCATATTATGAAAAGTTTCTCTAGAAAATGAATTTATAAGGGATGATAACTTGAGTAGGACTTTATGATAATCTCATAAGACTTATTAATGGTTGAATTGGCCTAATTGTGCTATATTATGAAAAATTATGTATTGTGAAATATTTGTGAACATGGTTGTCATGGAGTCAACATGCATTAGACATTTGCTCAGTCGGTGACTGTTGAAGGGCTGGATGAGCCTAGTATCATGCATTGAGTGGGCATGTATTGAATAAATTGCTCAGTCGATGACTGTTAAAAGGCAGGATGAGCCTATGATTATGAATTGAGTTAACGTATTGAACAATTTGCTCAGTCTATGACTGTTAAAAGGCTGGATGAGCCTATGATTATGTATTGAATCAGTATGCATTGAAAAAATTGCTCAGTTGATGACTGTTAAAAGGTTGTATGAGCCTATAATTACAAACTAAATAATGTGGTCAATGATGGATCTATGGGGGGCGTAAGGTGAGGTGTATACCGATTACATGCATTACGGGCCCGACAAATCATTATTCTTTACGCAGTGAATTGATGAGAATTGAATAGTGAGGTCTGTGATGGATCTGTAGAGGGGCGTAAGGCGCGGTGTATGCCGATTGCACGTATTACGAGCCTGACAAATCACTGTTCTTTTTATGGTAAATAAACGAGAATTGAATAGTGCAATCCCATGGGAAGGGTCTAGGGGGCATCGGCGTGTGGTGATTCATTTATATATATATATATATATATATATATATATATATATATATATATATATATATATACCCTTGTGATTTCTGGCCATGAAGAACCTTTACAACACTTTGTGGGTGCCCCGACGAACACTATTCTCTTCGTGGTCCTGTAGACTGTCATTAAGGGGGGCAGATCTACCGGAACGTTCATCTTTCATATGGAATAGAAAATCTTGGTACCAAGTGCACATGCATTGTGACTCGGCATATCATTTGGCACTCATTTATATGATGATTATACTATTGTGTTATTGATGTCATGATTATCTGAGATGTTTAATTGTTTATTATCTGAGACTCGGTTGATTACCTGGGGTACTATTGATGTTTACCTGTTACTATTGATTCTTATTGCTATATGTTGTTATCCTGCTCTTAATGTTCATTCTATTGTCACTATTGATGAATATATGTGTTGTAATGCTATATGGGAGCTCTGCGCTGTACTGTTTCTTTACTGCCATAATTGGAAATGTAAGTAGGATGTCTCACCTCTTTTTTTTGTATCCTTGTGTTTTTGTTATAAATATATATATCTGATAAAAGATCGTGAGGAAGAAGATGAGGGACCACACCCTTACTGGTTAGATTGGGCTGATTCATCACTCTCGATGCGGCATCTGGACGAGATCTCTTCGGTCACATAAGGGTACAATTTCATGGTGGCATTGACGCTAGTCGTGTCGACTAGGACACCGTGCGTCACGTACACCTGGGGGTTGCGGCTTTGTCCGCTAGTAGTGCCTCTCCCAAGGATTACTACTTTTCCCCTTTGTGTTTTACTTCCCGCTGTATTTTATTTGACTCTGTAAGTATTATATTTTGTGTTATCAGTGATTTGTATTAAGGATGACTAATATACATATATATGGAATGTGTTTTTATTTTGATGGTTGCATATAAAATAATTGGATATTAATTATATTTCATTTTGAGGCTCCTAATTTCTACTAATGCACAATGGAGAAAAATTATTCTTTTTAAATTAGTAAGATTTATGACTGTGTCACGCCTGAATTTAGTAACTGTGGTGTAATGACAATTGTGCCACGGTTGTTAGAGTTAGGTGCGTTACATTGCGCCGTATTGGTTTCTGGCTGCTATAATTGGTAATGATGGTAGGATGTCTTACCTCTTTCCTGTATTTCTGGTATTTGCTGCTTGTACGTATATTGTGTCTATCGAAGACGACGACAAGGAGGTTGGAGCTCCCGATTTCCCTGGCTTTTGGCCCGATCAAGATTAGTATTTACTGTGGAGCATGGAGGCACGCATGCGTGGATTCCTGGGTGATGTGCGTCTGACCTTCCTTGGGGGGCTGGAGTGCTGGCACATTAACATGAGTTCCGACCGCTGTGTCTACCTTGGAGACGTATCGATCTCTTTGGCCTGGAGATGTCATGAGACGCCGATCTTTACCTGCTACATCAGCCTGCGTTTGGAGTTTTATCTGCCTATCCGAGAGATGTGGGGTGACCGTTACTACACCCTGCAGGAGGACTCTTTTAATTCCACTGCTCGAGCTCCTGCCCGTGGCTCTGTGGTCCCTATGGAGGTTTCCTCGGATGAGGAGGACCCCGCGGAGGATCCTGATACGATCCCTCCTCATCTGAGGGACTGACATTACTGGTAGATGCTGATGGCTGCCAGTGTTTTATTTTGGGGGCCTGATGTTTTATTTTTGGTGGGCTGTATATTCTGATATCTGGGGATGTATATGTATGATCCTTTGGGGTAGGTATAGTTTTGCTTTTTGGGAATTCCAGGCTTGTATCTAAAACATACTTGATATCTATATATATATGTGCATGTTGTTCAGATGTAAGTTTTGTTTTCTGTCTTACTCTTTATTGTTACTTACATTTCGTCACAACATTGTATTAATTAAAATATATATATATATATATATATATATATATATATATATATATATATATATATGCCACCATTTTACCTATGTAATAATGAATCAAACAAATTAATTTGGACTATAATGAACCAGGTCTTAATTTAGAAAAATTTTATTTTCTACATTTTTATTTGACAATGTGATGTTCCCTCCCAAAACAGGGCGTTACACATACATATTCATTTCTCAATATCATCACATCATGATATTCTCAATATCAATATATATAATCATACATAGCTTATCAATTTCCATGTCTATACATATTTCAAGTGTCCATCCACTATCACAAGTTCACATTATGAATTCACTTTTTCAAAGTCTTTTGCTTGATTAATTATAACAATTTTTAGGCAATTTACCCCTTCAAAACCATGGCCCTCTAAGGGTTATTATTCAATTTAATTCTTCCACTTGATTAAGAGTTATGCAAATCTCTAGATTCTTAAGTCCCCAAAAATTAATCAAGGCATAAATTAGCCCCTAATTTGTCTCTAAAAATCGTGGCCTTCAAGGGTCTTCAAAGTCCAATTCTCTCACCATATTATGTATTAGTTCCTTATCATCAATTCACTTAATGCTTAGCTCATCAAAGTCAATCCATCTCCTCCTCATTCAAGCCAAAACCGTAGCCATCATTAGGTCTTCAAGTCCAATGTTTATTTCCATTTTCTTACATTAGTTCCTTATTATTAGTTCACTTAAATTTTGATTTATCAAGATCAATCTAATTCCCACATTTTTAAGGTCAAAACCATGGCTTCAAAGTGGGTAATAAACCCTTAAAATTTTCCATCTCAAGATTCCAACATTAACATTCAATCTTAAATTTCATAACTTCAATTTATTACGTACAAGAAACCAACTTTCCAACCCAAAATCTTCTCAAACCATGACCTTTATGTTAGGGTAAGGAACTCCAAATTTTCCATTTAGCAACTCTAACATGATCAAGCTCATTTAACAATTCCAATCCACTCAAAATCACAAACCAAACATCAATCAATTTCTAAGAACATATAAACAACCAAAAATCACAAAACACATGAACATACAAGGGTTCCCTCACCACCAAAATTGGTTGAAGTGAGTAGTGTCCCTCTTACCTAAGGAAGAACAAACGAAAATGACTCCTCCAAGCTCTTGGTGAATTTGGTTTCAAGGGCTCCAAGAACCCTAATTTTTCAACCATTAAAATCAACATTAGGAATGAAAAAGAATAGATCTTGGGTCTCCAATAAGACCCTAGAATCCAAAAATGAAGAAAAATAAGAAGAAAGGTTGAAGCTTGACCTTAAAGATGGAGACTTTGTCTTGGAAGACATTGGAGAAAGGTTAGGGTTTTGAAGAAATTTTCTAAAGAGAAGTGATAGAGAAGATGAAGAGGAGTAAGGAAATGTGTTTAGTGAAGAGAAAGGAGAATAAAAATGGAAGGAAGAGGGGCTTCAAATTTCGTAGCAATGGTGGAGTTTTAGAGAGAAGGAGGAGAAAGGAACAAGATGATGTTTTTAGAGAGATAAGTGATTAGGTTAAAATGAAGACATTTAGTGATTGTTAGGTTAAGTGTGTAAGTCAATTTCCCCCCTTTTGGGCTTGGTGTTGCCATGGCATTGAGGAGAGAAGAGAGGGAGATTTGCTAGCTTCTTATGTAAGCCAAGGGGTAGAGTAGTCTTTTGGGCAAAGCTTCTTGAAGAAGCTTCTCAATTAGGAGGCAAAATTTGAATTAAAGTGACTTGATTAGACATAAAGTAGATTGCATTAGGATAATGTGATAAGATTTTTATTACATGCTATTATCCAATAGATAATAGTTACAGTCGACAGAAGTCAGTATTAATTAGTCTAATAGATGAAATTTACACAGCATTTGTTATCTGTCTGTTAAATTTTCTACAAAAATGTGAAACTTCGTAAACTGTGACCAGCCTCGGGTTTAGTAAGATCCTCAGTCGATATTTCCACAGATCAAGGTTCTCGAAAAAAATATCTCATTTTTCCAGTTTCGCTCAGTGCACACGCAAAACGAGGAATATATTAAAATATTCGACGTTTCCGGAAAAATTCTAGAAAATTCCCAAAAATGTCAAATATTATAAAATAACTATTCGTCATAAAATTTTCCAACTTTCAGAGTGTTACAGTCGTTTTCCCGACTCTGCCCAATGTGCATGCAATACGAGGAATAATTAAAATATTCTGCGTTCTCAGAAAAATTCCAGAAAATCACAAATATTATAAAATGAATATTTATAATAAAACAAGCAAATTTTTGGGGTGTTACAACTCTCCCCAACAAATAAGAATTTCGTCCTCGAAGTTTTCATACCTTAAAATAACTTTGGGTATTACTCCTTCATCTTGTCCTCCAGTTCCCATGTCGTATCTCTAGTTGCTTCGTTCCAAATTACTTTCACCAATGGAATGTCCTTCCCTCTGAGTTGCTTTATCCTCCTATCCTCAATCCTTACAGGAGTTGTCTCATAAGTCAAGTTTTCATTTAATTGTACCAAATTAGGTGCTATAACATGATCAAGACTTAGAATGTATTTTCGGAGTTGTGACACATGAAAGACATTATGGAGATTTGAAAGGAAAGGGGGTAAGGCTATTTGATAAGCAACAGGACCTACCCGACGAAGAATTTGATATGGTCTAAGGAATTTTGGAGTAAGCTTTCTAGATTTGAGAACACGACTGACCCCAGTCATAGGCGTGACTTTCAAGAACATATGCTCCCCTTCTTCAAAATCAAGAGGTTTCCTTCTTTTATCCGCATAACTCTTTTGTCCACTCTGAGTTCTCATCTTCTCCTAAATCATTTTAACCTTCTCAGTTGTCTATTGAATGAGATCAGGTCCAACGGTAAGCCATTCCCCATCTTGATACCAGTATAGAGGTGTTCAACACCTTCGTCCATATAGAGCTTCATAGGGTGCCATCCCAATACTTGAATGATAACTGTTATTGTAGGTGAATTCTACCAACGGTAAGATTTCATCCCAACTTCCAGTTTGCCCTATAGCACAAGCTCTCAGCAGATCCTCCAATGATTGAATTGTTCTCTCTGATTGACCATCAGTCTGCGGATGGTATGCAGAACTTAGACGTAGTTTTGTCCCCATCGCCTCTTGAAGACTCTGCCAAAACTTTGATGTAAATTTGGGATCTCGGTATGAAATAATACTTGTAGGTACTCCATGTAGCCTCACAATTTCACCGATGTACAATTTAGTCAACTTCTCCAATGGGTATCTTATGTTGATCGGCAAGAAGTGTGCTGACTTCGTAAGTCTATCCACGATTACCCATGTTGAATCATGACCTCTTTTTGTTCTTGGCTATCCAACAGCAAAGTCCATGGCAATGCTATCCCATTTCCATTCGGGAATAGTCAAGGGTTGTAGCATTCTAGCTGGTCGTTGATGTTCAATCTTCATGTTCTGGCAAATCAAACAAGATGATACGCATCTAGCAATATCTATTTTCATCCCATGCCACCAAAATAATTTCTTCAAGTCTTGATACATTTTGGTCATACCAGGATGCATACTCAACTGACTCGTATGAGCATGTTCCAGTATATACTTTCTGAGTTCCTCATCTTTAGGCACACATACCCTACCTTGGAATCTTAAAATTCCATCACTTCTTTCCTCCAGCGTTGATACACCACCCTGCTTTATCAATTCTCTTTCCTCTTGCAAGAACTTCTCAACCTTCTGTTCCTCTCGGATGTCATCCATTAAGTCATTTGAGATTATGACCATATTCATGCAAATCTTTCCTGGCATTAGCTTCACAAAAGATCACACGTCTCTAAATTGCTCTAGTAGATCTTTCTCTCTGATCATCATGGCAAAAACACTGATCGTCTTCCTGCTTAGAGCATCGGCCACAACATTTGCCTTTCCAGGATGATACTGAAGTTAAAAATCATAGTCTTTCAAAAATTCTAACCATCTTCGCTGCCTCAAGTTCAGCTCCTTCTGATCGTACAGATACTTCAAGCTCTTGTGGTCACTAAAGATATTGAATATTACTCCATACAGATAATGTCTCCATATCTTCAAAGCAAACACCACGGTAGCTAACTCCAAATCATGTGTCAGGTAGTTCTTCTCATGCACTCGTAATTGTCTTGAGGCATAAGCCACCACTTTTCCCCCTTGCATAAGAACGTATCCCAATCCTTGGTAAGAAGCGTCGCAGTACACCTCAAACGATCCATTTGGATTAGGCAGAACTAACATAAGTGAAGTAGTTAGTCTCCTTTTCAGTTCTTGGAAACTTCCATCGCAAGCATCTGTCCATTCAAAAGCCTGATTCTTTCTGGTGAGTTGAGTGAGTGGTCCGGTGATCTTAGAAAATCCTTCAATAAACCTCCGGTAATATCCGGCTAATCCAACAAAGTTTCGGATTTTCGTCACCGTCTTCAGCCTTTCCCATTGTAGCACGGCTTCTACCTTCGAAGGATCAACAACAATTCCTTTCTTTGAAATCACATGGCCCAAGAATTTCACTTCATCCAACCAAAACTCACACTTGGACAATTTAGCATACAACTCTTTCCCCTTCAAAATCTGAAGAATTATACTGAGATGTTCAGCATGATCCTCCTAATTTTGTGAATAGATCAAGATGTCATTTATGAAAACAATGACGAATCTATCCAAATAAGGATGAAAGATCCTATTCATATAATCCATGAAGACAACAGATGCATTAGTCACACCAAAAGGCATCACCAAGTACTCGTAGTGCCCATAACGAGTACGAAAAGCCGTTTTGGGAATGTCTTCCACCTTCACTCTAATCTGATGGTAACCCAATCGCAGATCGATCTTTGAAAACATAGCCGCTCCTTTCAGTTGGTCCATTAGGTCATCTATCATCGGCAATGGATACTTGTTCTTGATCGTGACCTTATTCAATTAACGATAATCCACACATAATCTCGATGTATCGTCCTTCTTCTTAACCAACAACACTGATGCTCCCCAGGGTGATACACTGGGTCTTACGAATTACTTTTCCAAAAGCTCCTCCAATTGTTTCTTGAGCTCAGCTAGCTTTGCTGGCGCCATACGGTAGGGCGCTATGGAAATAGGGCCAGCTCCAGGTACAAGATCAATGGTAAATTCAATCTCCCGCTCCGGTGGTAAACCAGGTATATCTTTGGGAAATACTTCAGGAAATTCTGAACTACAGAGATCGCGTCCACATCTGCCTCATTCTCAACTTTCAAAGAAGACAGCAGCATGTATGCTCGAGCTCCTTCTTTTAAGAAAGCTTTCGCTTAGTTGGCCATCACAAATCCAAAATTCTAATCCAAAGGGAAAACTATTGTTTTTTCTAGAACAGTCTAACAGGATATGGTTAGCAGATAACCAATCCATTCCTAAGATCACATCTAATTGAGACAATGGTAAACAGATCAAATCGATATAAAAGATTCGACCTTCAACAATCAAAGGACAATCTAGACAGACTTTAGTAGTGACAACAGGTTTTTCAGTAGGAGTTGAAACAGTTAAATCAAAAGGTAAAGATGACACAGGCAAACCAAGTCTTTTCACACAGTCATATGAAATGAAAGAATGAGTTGCACCAGAATCATACAGTATAATTAAAAGATTACCTTCAATAATACCTTCTCCTTGTATCAAATCTTCGGACTTAGAGGCCTCAACACCACTTAGTTGTAGACTCTGCCTCCAGCCTGCGGTTTAGAGGTCCTAGCAGCGTTGACGAAAGGTTCCGCCTTGGCCTGATTACAGTCACGGGAAACATGTCCCGATTTTCCACACCGAAAGTAGATGATCCCCTTGATTGTGTAGTCTCTTGTAAAGTGCTCCTTTCTGCACTTCATACACCTTGATGTAGATACCGCATTCTGACCTATCCTTCCCAGACTTCCAGTTGGACTTCCTCCCTGTGGTCTTTGTTGTTGATTCCCAGATGGTCTGGAATAGGGTTTCTTTTGATAACGACTTGCGTTACCACCTCCTCCTCTTTGGGACCGAATTGGCCCAAAGTTTCTGTTTCTCGCATCACGTGCCTGATCCAAGCTCTCCAGTCGGCAACATGTATCAAGTAGCTCAAAAAACTGAGTAATCTTTAAAGCTATGATGGTCCTCTTCACGTCATGTCTCAGGCCTTCTTCAAACTTTCGGCACTTCCACACTTTATTAGGTTGATGTTGAAAATAAGTCGAGAACCTCGACAAACTCTTGAACTTAGCAGCGTATTCGCTCACAGTCATACTCCTCTTCCGCAAACTCAGAAATTCCATTTCCTTTGCGTGTCTGGCACTCTCATGGAAAAACTCGTTCAAGAACCTTTCCTTGAATACTTCCCAAGTTATCGCCCTATTTTCAGCTTGCAGCAATCTTTGCTCTCCCGTCCACCAGTATTCAGCATCTCCTATCAGTATAAATGTAGCATAGGTCACCTTCCAGTCATTGGCACAGTTCATGCCAGTAAATATCTTCTCCAACTCTTGGATCCAAAGTGTAGCTTTCTCCAGATCAAACTCTCCTTTGAATTGCAAAGGGTTAGCGCAACGAAATCCCTCTAAATTCTGAGTATCAGTCGTAGCCTCCAGCTATTGTGCAGCTCTAGCCTGTTGTTGAGTCGTTTGCTGATTTGCTGCAGCATTGCTTCAGCCATCTTCTGTATCACTTCTATCACAGCAGCCATGTCTCCTCTGCAAGCCATAGTTTCTTTCAAGTCAAACTACACAAATCACAGAGAAAAGTCAGATGTATCCTTGCGAAATACCAAGCACAAAGAATCACACAGCACAAACAAGATGGTCCAAAATCACATGACCCAAAAGAAAACATAAACCAGGAGCTCTGATACTAAGACAGTGTAGCGCCCCTTTTTCTTTAAGTACACGTGAAGAAGGGACGTCGCACTATAATATAATATGAAACATAAAGCAGAATAAATTAAAGTGCAGTAAAATAGTGATTGTTTTTAAACTCATGGTCCCGATTCATTTTATGGTTATTTAAGTTCCTTTAAAAATGTCACTATTTTTGTGTTTAAAATTATAAATCATCACCAAGTGGCGTTGAAAGAGTTAAGTTCAAATCCATCACGTATAGAGATCATGAATAAAACAGTTGCAATAAATAAAATTTAACAACGTAAGTTAAACCATACACAATATATATATTTATAAGTCTATTTAATTACATTCCAAAATATATAAAAAGCAAAATATGTACCCACCCAAAGAGATACAAATATATACCCATCAATCTAGCATATACGTCAGGCTCCCCCAAAAAGATAATGGATAGCCATCAGTAGCCACCGATAGGATCAGTCCCTAAGACTAACGAGATCGAGAAGGGACCGTAGAGGGGTCGTCCTCGTCCGATGAAACATCCATCGGAGCGATAAAGCAACGGGCGGGAGCCTGAGCAGTGGACAAAAAGGAGGCATCACGTGGGGTGTAATACATATCGACCCACATGTCCCTTATGGGCAGGTAAAACTCTAGCCACACAAAAGCGTGAAAATTAAAAATAGAGGCGTCGTAACGGCCCCACACCAAGAACACAGTTAGCTCGCCATGGTACACGCAACGGTCGGTCTGCACGTTGATGTGTTAGCAATTAGGACCTCCATGAAATGTGATCCGTACAAAGTCCAAAAATCCACGAGGGCGTGATGACATCCTCATTCAGCTTCAATCGTAGTCTGGCCAAAAGCCTGGAAACTCAGGAGCTTCCTTGTTTTCCTCACGAACGTCTTCTCAAAAGCACACGATCCAACAGAAATACAAAAATAAAGAAAATACAGAAAGATGTGAGACACCTAACTTTCAGTACCAAATTGACAGCAAGAAAATAATACGGCGCTAGACGCCTACATATAACACAATTTATACATTTAATCACAACAATATTAAAATTAACAGTAAAAATAGAATAGCAATAAATAGTAATAAAGTCATCAATAACAGATAAATAACAGTATTCTCAGTAGTCGACAATTCAGATAATCAGACAGTTGTAAATGCTCATGATCAATGTATTATGAGACTCACAATACGCAATGCAAAAGGGTACCAAAAATTCCTACTCTATGGAGCTAGACATAAATATTTTCAGAGTGAATGATCAAGGAGTAATGGCAGTATATCGTTAGCCTTAAAAATACAGTGTGTTTTATCTCATAAAAATGTTTGCGCGATGGCTTATACATGGCACCTCGACAGTTGATCGCGAAATAGGACAGCGTCTCAGACAGGATTATCGGTGTGTCGCATTGGTCTATCCCACGGCCTTAGTGGAGCTACCACTGTCTATTGTGAGACACCCACACCCCAACGCCCCCAAGGTCAACAACATATGACACCTACGCTTAGTCTATTCGCACCCGCACATAGGTGTTATTCAAACTCCTAGGCATACATAGCCTTTCTAACAATGTCCAACGGACAACACGTATGCATGACGACTCAATTTCAATCATGCATGTTCATCAATGATGCATTCATCATAATCATATCACCATGGTACATAAACATACATGTACACATACATATTCATTTCTCAATATCATCACATCATGATATTCTCAATATCAATATATATAATCATACATAGCTTATCAATTTCCATGTCCATACATATTTCAAGTGTCCATCCACTATCACAAGTCCACATTATGAATTCACTTTTTCAAAGTCTTTTGCTTGATTAATTATAATAATTTTTAGGCAATTTACCCCTTCAAAACCGTGGCCCTCTAAGGGTTATTATTCAATTTAATTCTTCCACTTGATTAAGAGTTATGCAAATCTCTAGATTCTTAAGTCCCCAAAAATTAATCAAGGCATAAATTAGCCCCTAATTTGTCTCTAAAAACCGTGGCCTTCAAGGGTCTTCAAAGTCCAATTCTCTCACCACATTATGTATTAGTTCCTTATCTTCAATTCACTTAATGCTTAGCTCATCAAAGTCAATCCATCTCCTCCTCATTCAAGCCCAAACCGTAGTCATCATTAGGTCTTCAAGTCCAATGTTTATTTCCATTTTCATGCATTAGTTCCTTATTATTAGTTCACTTAAATTTTAATTTTTCAAGATCAATCCAATTCCCACATTTTTAAGGTCAAAACCATGGCTTCAAAGTGGGTAATAAACCCTTAAAATTTTTCGTCTCAAGATTCCAACATTAACATTCAATCTTTAATTTCATAGCTTTAATTTATTACATACAAGAAACCAACTTTCCAACCCAAAATCTTCTCAAAACTGTGACCTTCATGTTAGGGTAAGGAACTCCACATTTCCCATTTAGCAACCCTAACATGATCAAGCTCATTTAACAATTCCAATCCACTCAAAATCACAAACCAAACATCAATCAATTTCCAAGAACACATAAACAACCAAAAATCACAAAATATATGAACACACAAGGGTTCCTTCACCACCAAAATTGGTTGAACTGAGTAGTCTCCCTCTTACCTAAGGAAGAACAAATGAAAATGACTCCTCCAAGCTTCTTGGTGAATTCGGTTTCAAGGGCTCCAAGAACCCTAATTTTTCAACCATTAAAATCAACATTAGGAATGAAAAAGAATGGATCTTGGGTCTCCATTGAGACCCTAGAATCCAAAATGAAGAAAAATGAGAAGAAAGGTTGAAGCTTGACCTTAAAGATGGAGACTTTGTCTTGGAAGGCAATGGAGAAAGGTTAAGTTTTTGAAGAAATTTTCTAAAGAGAAGTGGTAGAGAAGATGAAGAGGAGTAAGGAAATGTGTTTAGTGAAGAGAAAGGAGAAGAAAAATGGAAGGAAGAGGGGCTGCAAATTTCGTAGCAATGGTGGAGTTTTAGAGAGAAGGAGGAGAAAGGAAGAAGATGTTTTTAGAGAGATAAGTGATTAGGTTAAAATGAAGACATTTAGTGATTGTTAGGTGAAGTGTGTAAGCCAATTTCCCCCCTTTTGGGCTTGGTGTTGCCGCGGCATTGAGGATAGAAGAGAGGGAGATTTGCTAGCTTCTCATGTAAGCCAAAGGGTAGAGTAGTCTTTTGGGCAAGGCTTCTTGAAGAAGCTTCTCAATTAGGAGGCAAAATTTGAATTAAAGTGACTTGATTAGACATAAAGTAGATTGCATTAGGATAATGTGATAGGATTTTTATTACATGCTATTATCCAATGGATAATAGTTATAGTCGACAGAAGTCAGTGTTAATTAGTCTGACAGATGAAATTTACACAGCATTTTGTTATCTGTCTATTAAATTTTCTCGAAAAATATGAAACCTCGTAAATCATTTCCAGCCTCGGGTTTAATAAGATCTCCTGTCGACGTTTCCACAGATCAAGGTTCTCGGAAAAAATATCTCATTTTTCCAGTTCCGCTCAATGCACACGCAAAACGAAGAATATATTAAAATATTTGACGTTTCCAGAAAATTTTTAGAAAATTCCCAAAAATCTAAAATATTATAAAATAACTATTCGTCATAAAATTTTCTAACTTTCAGAGTGTTACAGTTGTTTTCCCGACTCTGCCCAATGTGCACGTAAAACGAAGAATAATATTAAAATATTCCGCGTTCTTAGAAAAATCTAGAAAAATTCTAGAAAATCACAAATATTATGAAATGAATATTTATAATAAAACAAGTAAATTTTTGGCATGTTACAGAAAGGATAATAGTAGCACCTATAAGGATAGGTTGGTTGTTGTCAAAAAAGTTTGAAATTAAGAAACACAAAATCTTTTTTTTTTACTTCAAGAAAACTAATAGGGTAAAGAAGTCTAGAAACCCCTGAAGGACCCTGCTCAAAGGATCGTCTGTCCAAAACCAAAATATAGCAAAATCATACAAAGATAAAAGAAATATAATTGCAAATGATGACATACCTTTATGTACAGTTTTTATGGCGTATCTTTATACTGCGCGTCATAAGTGCAATAGTGGCATATCTTTATACTGCGTGTCACTAGTGCAGTAGACACTCACGTCCGTTTATTCAAAGAAAAGAGAAAGAAGAAACCATCGTGGGTTTCCATCTTCGGTCTAGAACCCGGAGAGCTCATACTTGGGCTCGTAACATCAAAAAAGACGCTAAAATCTGAAACCCGTAATGTCCAAGATCCAGAACGTCCCATCCCAAGGCGCTGAGAGCCCCTTCTAATAAAAGAGAGGATCAAGCTCAGATGCCTCATACGCTTTGGCAGCTGCGGGTTACTTCTCACTACTAACCAGAGTGGAACGCTTCTGCCTGTCCATCAACTCCACAGTGCCTAGATGGTAAACATTGGGTTATGGAGTGCAGCTCTCTACAGAGCATGGTACATGAACTTTTTTAAGGACCAGCGTGCAAAGGTCCACTCGAGTCAATGACGGGTCAGCCAAATGTTGGTGCTCCACAACTAATTAAAGTCATGGTACTCCTTCCGGATCGCCCTTGTTCAAACATTTTTTTTCTATTTTTTTGCTTTTTTTTAGAAAACATGAAGAAAAAAAAGATAATATGTACAAATTGTTGTGGATATGGCTCACATCTGCCTCTAGTTTCACGTCTAGTAATGGCTTAAATGTCTTCTATGAGTCGAGGATAAGCTTCCCATCCAATTTTCTTGTAAATTGGCAAACAGGGTCTTTTAGAGTCAGATTCCTAAGACAGTAGCGTTTTTCTTCATCTTTGAAGAGATTTCACAAATTAAGAAATTCACGATGCACCAATCCACAAGAATACGTCTCAAGAGTCAATAAGATATCATCTAATGACTCCTTACTCAGTCCATTCTTAATGAAGAAAATTTTATCTTCTCTGTTTGTGGAAATTATCCCCAAAGAACGACATCGCTTGTTACAATTCCATCGTCCACATTTGTGACAGACTTGTAACCTTTTTGCTCTTCTCTTTTTAGAATATGAACTTTTTCTAAGACTTGGCATGTTTGGGTAAAATGAAATTGAAGACTCACCTGCTAGTCGGACCTTTGTTTCAATTATCCAGCGTACATCTTCTAGTATACCCTTATGCATTAACAGTCTTAATCTTTCACATCTAACTTTGTAGATTTTTTTCAAAGCATTTTGAAGGAGAGAAGGAAAATGTTTTCTCAGGTTTGAAAGAATGACATCCATTTTAAAGGAGAAGAAGGATTCAGTTATTTTGGGAAACTGAAAAACAAACCAACTTAAGAGTCACGGAGTACCGTTATCCGCCACTTAACCGGTAACACAAAGAACTACAAAAATAAGGCAACAAAATTAGAGTGAATTCTATTCATAACAAGGATAAAAAAGAGAGATGAATTCTACCTCATCAACTTGGTTTTCTAGAAATGGTTTGAGCCTTTATCCATTGACTTTAAACACATTACCATTCCTAGGATTTTCAATATCTACGGTCCCATGAGGATACACATGTTTGACAACAAAAGAACCACTCCACCTAGATCTCAATTTTCCAGGGAATAGGTGCAGGCAAGAATTATAAAGCAGAACTTTTTGACTAATTTCAAAAGATTTTCTTAAAATTGTCTTGTTATGAAAAGCTTTTGTTCTGGCTTTATAAATCTTTGAGTTCTCATATGCATCATTTCTCAATTCCTCAAGTTCATTTAATTGTAATTTGTGTATCTTTCAAACATCATCAAGATTTAGATTGAAAGCTTTAATGACCCAAAATGCTTTATGTTCCAATTCTACAGGCAAGTGACAAGGTTTTTCATAGACTAACCGATAGGATGACATGCCCAAAGATGTTTTGAAAGCAGTACGGTAAGCTCAAAGTGCATCATTTAGTCTTAAAGACCAATCTTTATGATTTGGGTTAACCATTTTTTCCAAAATTTGTTTAATCTCCCTATTTTCCAATTCAACTTGTCCACTTGTTTGAGGGTGATAAGGGGTGACAATTTTGTGTGTAATACCATATTTCTTCATTAAAGATTCAAATGGTTTATTATAAAAATGTGTTCCCTCATCACTGATGATAGCTCGAAGGATTCCAAATCGACACAAGATATTTTCTTTTAAAAATTTGAGAATAGTTTTATGATCATTGTGTCGGCATGGAATCACCTCAATCCATTTTGAGACATAATCAACTGCAACCAAAATGTACACAAATCCAAATGAGGATGGAAATGGACCCATGAAATCAATTCCCTAACAATCAAAAATTTCAATGACAAGGATGGGGTTCAGAGGCATCATGTTTCTTTTTGAAATTGAGCCCATTTTTTGACAATTTTCACAACTTTTGCAAAAGGTATAGCAGTCCTTAAATAAAGTGGGCCAATAAAATCTGCACTATAAGATTTTTGCAGCTGTTTTCTTTGAAGAAAAGTGACCTCCACATGCTTCTGAGTGACAAAATTTAATGACACTACCTACCTCACTGTCGGGCACACATCTCCAAAAGATTTGGTCAGGACAATATTTGAATAAGTATGGGTCATCCCAATAAAAATTTTTCACCTCTGTTAATTTTTTTTTTATCTTGGTGCATCCAATGAGGCGGCATTTTTCCTATTACAAGAAAGTTGACTATGTTAGCAAACCAAGGCATGGAATTGACAAAAAATAAAAATTCATTAGGCAAAGAATCATTAATGGGTGTGCTATCAAAAGGTAAGCCTATTGTAAGTCTAGACAAATGATCAGTGACAACATTTTCGGCTCCTTTCTTATCTTTTATTGTGATGTTGAATTCTTGAAGCAACAAGATCCATCGTATCAATCTTGGTTTCGCATCCTGCTTAGACATCAAATATCTAACAGCAACATGATCTGTGAAAATCACAATAGAAGAACAAATTAAGTAAGATCGAAATTTGTCCAGTGCAAAAATTATAGCAAGTAGTTCTTTTTCAGTAGTGGTGTAATTCATTTGTGCACTATTTAAAGTTCTACTTGCGTAACAAATCACATGAGGCTTACCTTCCTTTCTTTGGCCTAAAACAGGGCCCACAGCAAAATCACTAGCATAACACATTAACTCAAAAGGTAAAAACCAGTTAGGAGATTGCATGATAGAAGCAGATGTCAGAAGACCAATTAATTTTTCAAAAGATTTTTGACATTCTTGAGTCCAATCAAATGGTGCATCTTTCAATAGAAGATTAAATAATGGTCTAGATATGACACTAAAGTCTTTTATGAATCTTCTATAAAATCCTGTATGTCCTAAAAAGGAATGAACTTCTCTAACTGTTTTTGGGGAAAACAAATGAGCAATTAATTCAACTTTGGCATTATTAACTTTAATTCCTTTAGAAGATATCACATGACCTAACACTATTCTTGAGGTAACCATGTAATGACATTTTTTCTAATTTAACACAAATCGTTTTTCTTCGCATCTTTTAAGAACTTTTTCCAAATTATCAAGACAATTTTCAAAAGAATTTTCAAAAACTGTCAGATCATCCATGAAAACCTCTAAATAATGCTCAATCATGTCATTAAAAATGTTTAACATGCATCTTTGAAATATTGTCGGAGCATTACAAAGGCCAAAAGGCATTCTTCTATATGCAAAAGTACCAAAGGGACATGTAAAAGTGGTCTTTTCTTGATCTTCCAATGCAATTGGTATTTGATTATAACCTGAAAAACCATCAAGAAAATAGTAGTATAGATGTCCTGCTACCCTTTCTAGAATTTGATCAAGAAATGGCAAGGGGAAATGATCTTTCCTAGTAGCAGGATTTAATTTTCTAAAATCAATACACATACGCCAACTAGATGAGACTCGCGTAGGTATTAATTCACCTTTATCATTTTCAATCACTGTTATTCCAAATTTCTTAGGCACAACTTATGTAGGGCTTACCCATTGACTATCAGAGATAAGATAGATAATTTAAACATCAAGCAATTTAAGGACTTCAACTCTAACTACCTCTTTCATGTATGGATTTAATCTTCTTTGAGGTTGTTGAGATGTTTTAGCATTATCCTCTAAATGTATTCTATGTGTATAAATTAATGGATTAATACTTTTTATGTCCTTTAATGTCCATCCAATTGCACTTTTATGCCTTTTAAGTACTTCTGTTAACATTCCTTCTTGTTCTTCAGTAAGAGACGAGGAAATTACCACTGGAAAGTTTTGCTCTTCTCCCTAAAATATGTACTCCAACCCAGCAGGTAATGACTTCAGTTTCAGTGTGGGTACTTCTTCATGGGCATTATCATTCATGGGTTTTAGCTCTTCAAATCTTGGCTTCCATCCCTTGTACTCCATTACCTGTGTACAATCAAGCAAAGAGCATATTTCAGAGATATCATCTTCTAGTTGCATGCCTGACTCAAATGAATTGACTAAACAAATTTCTAATGGGTCAGAAGAACTCCTTGTTTGAAGATGATCATTTATAATGGCTTCAATTCCTTCAACTTCCTCATTTTCATCAAGGACTTCCTGTGGTTGCTTGCACATGTTAAAAACATTGAGCTCCAGTGTCATGTTTCCAAATGTTAGCTTCACCACTCCATTTCTGCAATTTATCAAAGCATTTGATGTTGCTAAAAATGGACCCCTAAAATAATAGGAATTGACTTGCAACTATCAACTATAGGTTCAGTATCCAAGATAATAAAATTCACAGGATATATGAATTTATCAACTTGAACTAACATATCTTCCACTATTCTTCTTAGAATTTTAATTGATCTATCAGCAAGTAGAAGAGTTACAGAAGTTAGTTTTAACTCACCCAAGTTGAGTTGCTGATAAACTAAATATGGAAGCAAATTGTCACTAGCACCAAGATCAAGTAAAGCTTTTTCAATTTTATCTTCTCCAATAATGCATGAAACTGTAGGACAACCAAGGTCTTTATATTTCAATGCATTATTATTCTGAAGAATGAAGCTTACCTGTTCAGCCAAAAATGCTTTCTTTTTCACATTTAGTTTCCTTTTAACAGTGCATAAGTCCTTCAAATATTTGGCATAACAAGGAATTTGTTTGATAGCATCTAATAAAGGAATATTGATCTTCACTTGCTTCAAAATTTCAAAAATTTCATTGTGGTGGTCCAATTTCTTTAGATTATTCAATGCTTGAGGAAATGGGGATGAAGACAAGAGTTTAGTCTTCTTTTAGTCAGCTTGTTCATTTTCTTGGGCAATTGGTTCATCTTCTTTCTCACAAGGTTTGGGAATTTGTTTTTCAACAACCTTTCCACTCCTAAGAGTTATCACTGACTTGACTTAGTCTATTTGTTAGTTTTCTGAACTCCTCTCATTTAGACTGTACTGACCCTTAGGATTTGGTTGAGGTTGAGAAGAAAAATTTCCTTTCTGGTGAATTGTGAGTGCAGAAGAAAGTTTAGCAAGAGTGTCTTATATGTCACTCATGGTTTGATTATTTTGTTTATTAATGGCCTCTTGCTTTTCTATGAATGCATGCGGTGTTTCTTTAAAGTTTTTCCTATATGGTGGGACATAAGGTGCATATCCTTGAGAATTTTAAGAGTCTTGTTGTGCCTGAGGAGGTGGTGGTTGCACAAATTGTGACTGATTATTATTCTTCCAGCTGAAGTTCGGGTGATTTCTCCATCTTGGATTGTTTGTATCTAAAAAAGAATAAGTAAATGGCTTTTTAAAATTATTCATTGTATTTACTTGCTCATGTACAACTTCTTTAAAAACAAGAATCTTATGACATTCATGTGTTGAGTGTCCTAAGTCATCACAAATGCCACAAATTTCTTCATTTTGCACAGATTTGATTTCTTTTGCTTTTCTTAATTCTATGGCTTCAACCTTTCTAGCCAAACTAGCAAACCTAACATTTAGATCTTCCTCTTGACTAAGATGATATTTTCCTTTATTAGCACTTGCAAGGTTAGATCTAATTGAATTTTCAGAAAAGTTAGTACTATGTCAAGATTGAGAATTTTCAACCAACTGGTTTAAATAGTCTAAAGTTTCATCAGGTTCTTTATCAAGAAACTCACCATTGCACATTGTTTCCACAAATTGTTTTGTTTCTGGTGTTAAACCTTCATAAAAGAAGCCTATAGTGCGCCATTTTTTAAAACCATGATGTGGGCAAGAATTTAACAAATCTTTAAACCGTTCCCAACATTGAAAATATGCTTCATTTGAATTTTAGAAAAAATTTTGGATTTGTCTTTTCATAGCATTGGTTTTATGTGTTGGAAAACTCACCTTGCATTTCTTGCCATATGCCAATTGATCTTAGTTTCAAAGTGTTAAACCAAGATTTTGCTTTATCTTTTAAAGAAAAAAGAAACAATTTAAGCTTAACAATCTCTTCAGTGCAATTTTGGTCATTGAAAGCAATACATACTTCCTCAAATTCTTTCAGATGTAAATATGGACTTTCAGATTCTAAACCATGAAAATTAGGAAGTAAAGAAATCATACCTAGCTTAAATCTAAAATTGTTGGCATTGAGTGGAAAGATAAAACATGATGGACTAGAATTTTGAGGTGGTTGCAAATATTCACGCATGGTTCGCAACGGTTGATTTTCATGTTCATCATGTACACTTTTATTTTCTGCTATTATGTCAATTGTGTGTGATTGTGATTCAAATAAATCAATATACAAAGTACTAGGATTAATTTTAACTAAACGACCAGAATTTAAATCACGATACCAATTAAGCATAAATACATAAATAACTTAAAATAAATAAACAAAAATAATGTACAAGCTAGCAGTATAACCCATCATTAAATAAGGATGTGGTATAAACCAACCACCCAATAAATATTAACAAGTAAAAAGTTAGACAACTGATAAATTAAAAAGTTAGATAATTAGAGAGTTAATAATTGGTAAGTTAGAAAGTGTAGAAAGTAAAATACAAAAAATAAAGAGCAGAAAGTAAATTGCAAAAAATAAATTTAAAATATGAAAACCGGAGAGAGGCAAAGCCCCATAGAGCCAGCGAAAGAGAAGAGAAGAAGAAAGATTATTTCATTATATTAGAAAGCAATAATAAATAACAAAATTAAAAAGTTAGAGTACAGAAAATAAAAGTTAGTAAGCAGAAAATAAAAGTTAGTACCCAGAAAATAAATGACATAAATTAAAAGTTAGTAAGTATAAAATAAATGATATAAATTAAAAGTTAGAAAGTTAGTATATTAGCAAGTTAGTAAGTTAGATAGTTAGAAAGTTATAGAGTTAGTAAAGAAACAGAAGGATCGGCAAGCCGATCTTTTGCTTCGGTGAGGGAGAATAGAGAATAGATTTTATTAAAGTATGAGAACCTCAATAAATTAAAACTTCAAGTCAAGTCCCTAGCAACGGCACCAAAAACTTGATTGCGGGATTTAAAAGATGCAAACCCAAGTACAGGTTATCTCAAGTAATAAATTTCTCGAGAGTCTGAGGTCGATCCACAGGGAATTGATGAAGAGAAATTATTTGAGGTAAGAAAAGGATTTGTCACAACACCAAAAGTAATAAAAGATGTTCACAAATGAATTTAAGAACTTGCTTGGGTTAAGAGATCCATTCTTAGTAATAAATTAAAGGCAAGATTATTTCTCTTTATAACTCAATTCAAATTCAAACACAACGGAGGTTCCAATCAGAAAATATAACATTCAAAGTTTAATTATATATGTAATCATATTATGATTCCTTTAATT
Source organism: Ormosia emarginata (assembly GCA_029884605.1). Taxonomy (NCBI): domain Eukaryota; kingdom Viridiplantae; phylum Streptophyta; class Magnoliopsida; order Fabales; family Fabaceae; genus Ormosia; species Ormosia emarginata. Next base: position 13,400,189 of record JAQQTP010000079.1, on the reverse strand, counting down.
ACCTACTAACATTTGTAAATGAGTTCAAACATTCACCGTGCCAATCCTATTGTCTACAATAAATCAAGATCTCCATTATACAAAGAAGGTTTCTAAATTGATTGGAAACAAAATACAACACATATAATGTCCATTTGATAATATATCATTTAAGCACAAGAAATAGAATAATCTAACCTTATTTCATTACCAAGAGTTTCACTCTTTAACCTAAGCAAGATGAAGATTTAGTTACTCATAGATAAGAAGAAAGAAAGAGAGAAGAAGAGAAAGATGAACATATCTTTAATTTAGAGTAAGAGAAAATTACAACAAAGGAAAACAATAAACAAGCATAACCATAACTTCTAAAAACTAAGCCTGACACCAACAACACTAAATGATCAACCAATGGTGCCTTTTATAGAGGATTAGGGATACAAAATGATAAGGGAGCTGATTAAGAGTAGGTGGATGAGTAGGTGAATGAGTGGAAAATGCCACATGGTGAGTTGGTGAGTGGAAAATTATTGAGATTCTTTGTCTCTGAAATCATTTAGTGTTGATCTCATGGATGCCATCAGAATAAAGCAACATGGTCTTCATGAAAGTTGTAGCATTTTGTCTCAGCTTTCTAATGCCACCAAGATCAACCAAAAATTGGTCCTACAGCCCAAGATATGACCCAATTACTATAGACTATTCAAGCCCAGTATCAGCACCTCTATTTTGACTCTCAGATCCAATATCACCTCCAATATATCCGAATGAGCTCTTGTGTTCTACATGAAAGTTGTAGATATGGGTCTCAACTTTCAAATGTCCAAATTTTAGCTCAAGATAATTTCTATAGCCCAAGTTACGCTCTGATTACTGCACATTGTTCAGGTTCCAATCACAAAACCCGTACTCTGACTTCCAAGCCCATTTAGCTTCACTAGATGTCCGAATTTTACCTGGAGCTCTCATGAAAGTTGTAGAGCTCTCTCTTATCTTTCCTACAAGGTAAGATATATAATTATTACACATCTAGTGTAACACCCAATTTTGGGAGGGAACGTCACATTGTCAAATAGAAATGCGGAAAATAAAATTTTCGAAATTAAGACCCGGTTCATTTTAGTTAAGGTTATTTTGTTCGATTTGTTGTTACATAAATAAAATGGCGATATATATATATATATATATATATATATATATATTTGAATTATTATTTGTATTATTTTTTTTCTCTTCAATTAGTAGAACGTAGTGACGAAAAGTGAATAACAATAAGGAGTAAGACGAAGATAAAACTTACATCTAAACAACATGCGTATATATGTGTGTATATATATATATATATATATATATATATATATATATATATATATATATATTTTAGATACAAGCCTGGAATTCCCAAAAAGCAAAACTATATCTGCCCAAAAGATCATACATATACATCCCCCAAGATATCAGAATATACCGCCCACTAAAAATAAAACATCAGGCCCCCAAAATAAAACACTGGCAGCCATCAGTAGCTACCAGTAATGTCAGTCCCTCAAATAAGGAGGGATCGTGTCAGGATCCTCCGCGGGGTCCTCCTCATTCGAGGAAACCTCCATAGGAACCACAGAGCCACGGGCAGGAGCCCAAGCAGTGGAATCAAAAGAGTCCTCCTGCGGGGTGTAGTAGCGGTCACCCCACATCTCCCAGATGGGCAAATAAACCTCCAAACGCAGGCTGATGTAATAGGTAAGAATCGGCAGCTCATGACACCTCCAGGCCAGCGAGATCGATACATCTCCCAGGTAGACACAGCGGTCGGAACTCAGGTTATTGTGCCAGCACTCTGGCCCCCCAAGGAAGGTTAGACGTACATCACCCAGAAATCCGCGCATACGTGCCTCCATGCTCCACAGTAGATGCTAATCGTGATCAGGCCAGAAGCTAGGGAAATCGGGAACTCCAACCTCCTTGCCGTCGTCTTCAATGGGACACAATATATAGGTAGAAAATAACAGAAATGCAGGAAAAAGGTAAGACATCATACCATCATTACCAATTATAGCAGCAAGAAACTAAACGGCATGACGTGCCCAAATAGCATTTCAAGAATAATAATAATAATTATAGATAGTAAATACAACAGTAAGCAGGTAAGCAGTTCCAGGCAGTCATTCATCATAATAATAAATAAACAGTTCAAACCCACATAAAGCAGTAATTATCAGATGGTATGACATCCCATGATGCATATGCACACAGTACCCAAATTCTTACTCCATGGGGCTAGACACAAACAGTCGGAGAGAAAGATCAGGAAACACATCTGCAACTCGGCTGTCGAGGCCAAAGTACTATAACTCAATAGTTTTCCACGTGCACATCCAGACATTGTGCAGACAGTCTATGCTAGATCACGATATAGGACAGTGTCTCAGTCTGGATCGTCAGTGCATTTGCATCGGTCTGCCCCACGGGCAGGAGAGCTACCAACAGCCCATTGCGAGGAACCCGCACCCCGACATCCCCAAGGTCTACAACGACCTACACTAGTCTACTCGCACCCGCTCTAAGGTGTGTTCAATCTCCTAGGCAACTTGGCCTTAACAACAGTCCAAAGGACATTTCACAATGCATAAAGACTCTATGCATAAACATGTATGATCATCATTACATACAATTCCACAATGTGCCACAATTGGCCAAGAGAGTATCAACACATCATTGGTCACTCACATGGACCCACAATTTCATAATATTGAAATTAAATAGAGTAATACATTTTTAAGGTCTATTATGAATCCTTACTTAAAATTTGTCTTTCTTACAAAGTTCGTCTCATAATTAAATTCTCAAAGTCTCACACTCTCTTGTTCTTGCCCTAGTAAAATTACCTTAAGTTTTATGACAAATTTCATTCTTGGTTCTTTAAAATTTATGAATCTCAAGTTATATCCAATTGTTTCCAATTTGCTAATTTTCTATCCTATTACCTATGATTTAAATCATTTGATTATCTAAGTTCCAAGGTTACCAAAATTGCATAATTAAGTCCCAAAAAGGCCCTAGAGGCCGTGGCCTCCCTAGGGAATTAAGTTCCCAATTTTTCCATTCCATTGATTTCACATTACACACTTGATTAAACAAATCCCTCACTTGTTACAATTGTTCACAAAGGACCCCAATTCTTGGGCCCCAAAACCGTGGCCACCCAAGAGAAAATCTCAAATCATTTTCTTCTATTTCATGCTGTCCAATCCATTCCAATATACCAATATACACCAACAATCAATCCAATAGCATAAACCAAGTGTAAACAACATGCAAACATACTAATCATATAATCAAAGAATAACCCTCATTAGGGTTTTCTCACAATCAACCACAAACAAGGTTTCTAAATGCTAATAGAGGTTGAGGAGGAGTGTCTTCCTCTTACCAAAGTGAAGAAAACAAGAGAAACCTCTAAGAACTTCTTGCAATTTTCGGATTGGGCACCACCAAAAACCCTAGAATTTCAACTTCATCAAAATAGCACTAATGCTTGAAAAATAAAGCATGGATCATCACCAAGAAGACCATAAAAACGAAAATGAGAAAAGAAAGTGAAGAATCAAGAGGCTTACCCGAAAACCCTAAGCTTGAAGCTTGAAGAAAATGGTGAAAATGGTGGATTTTCAAAGAACCACAAGCAAGAAAAGTGTTTAGGAGATGGAGAGAATTAAGAAAATGAGGTTGGATGAAATTTTTGTGATGGATGAGGCCATGGAGGGCTGCTAGCCTTGTGCTTCTAGAGAGAAGGAGGAGAAAATCTCAAAAGGAAGAAGAAGGGTAAAGGCAGAGAGAGAAGGTGCATTAGGTGAAATTTTGAAATAAAGTGTTATGATTAATTAAGTGAAAAGCAAAATTACTTCCTCCCCAAAATTGGCTTCAGCCGTGAGTAAGGAGAGAGAAGAGAGAGATGATCAGTTGCATGGGGAAATAGGGAAGAAAATTTCTTAGAAGCTTCCTCCAAGCTTGCAAGGGAAGTTTCGCACGTTTTCCGATAAAGTGAAAGTAAGGTTATCTCCTAATTGGGCACACTAACACAGATAAATATTTACACTGTAAGTATCATTTTTCCCTCAGTGTAGAAGAGTTACAGATGATGAAAATAATATTTTATTATCCATCGGATGATTTTGCGGTTCCCCGACTTCATTTATCGGGTAAAACCTCGAAAAACGTAAACTTTGTAAATTATGCCCAGCCTTTGGTTTAGTAAGATCCCCCGTCGACATGTCCACAATTTAGAGTTTACCAGCCACAGGAAAATATCGCATCTTCCTGGCTCCGCTCAGTGTGCACGTAAAATGAGAAATATATTAAAATATTCATTGTTTCCGAAAAATTCTGAAAGAATTCACATAAATCAAAAATATCGGAAAATGACTATTTATGATAAAATAAATGATTTTTGGAGCGTTACACTGACTTCTGCAGATCTCTGCTCAGTGTGCACGTAAAACAAAGAATATATTAAAATATTTATCATTTCTGAAAAATTCTAAAAAAATTCCTAAAAATCAAGAATATTATAAAACGATCATTGATAATTAAACAAACACTTTTTGGGGTGTTACAACACTCCCCTACTTAAAAAAAATTTCTTCCTCGAAATTTACGTACTTCAGAATAGTTGTGGGTGTTGCTCTTTCATCTTGTCTTCCAGTTCCCAAGTTGCATCACCAGTCGTTTCATTCCAGATCACCTTCACCAATGGAATTTCCTTGCCTCTAAGTTGCTTTATCCGTCGATCCTCGATTCTTATAGGAGGCGTCTCATAGGTCAAGTTCTCTTTTAATTGTACTGTGTCCGGTGCTATGACATGACTCAGGTCAGGTAAATATTTACGCAGTTGCGACACATAGAAGACATTGTGTATGTTGGAAAGGAAAGGGGGTAAAGCTATCTGGTAAGCTACTGGACCTATTCGGCGAAGAATTTGGTAAGGTCCAAGAAATTTTGGGGTGAGTTTTCTAGATTTCAAAACCCGACCAACCCCAATCGTAGGTGTGACTTTCAAGAATACATGCTCACCTTCCTCAAACTCAAGAGGCTTCCTCCTCTTATCCGCATAACTCTTTTGCCAGCTCTGAGCAGTCCTCATCTTCTCTTGAATCATTTGACCTTCTCAGTTGTCTGTTGAATGATATCCAGTCCAATCGTGAGACGCTCGCCGTCTTGGTACCAATATAATGGTGTCCGACACCATCGCCCATATAGAGCTTCATAGGGCGCCATCCCTATACTTGAATGGTAACTGTTGTTGTAGGTGAATTCTATCAATGGTAGGACTTTATCCCAACTTTCAGTCTGTTCTATAGCACAAGCTCTAAGCAAATCTTCTAAAGATTAGATCGTTCTTTCTGATTGACCATCGGTTTGTGGGTGATACGCCGAACTCAGACATAATTCTGTCCCCAACGATGCTTGTAGACTCTGCCAGAATTTCGAAGTAAATCTCGGATCCCTATCCAAAACAATGCTCATAGGCACACTATGCAGTCTAACGATCTCTCCAATATACAGTTAGGTCAACTTCTCCAGACTGTACCTTATATTGATCGCGAGGAAATGAGCTGATTTTGTGAGTCGATCTACTATTACCCAAATCGAGTCGTGTCCTTTTCTTGTTCTTGGCAAACCCACAACAAAATCCATTGCAATGTTGTCCCATTTCCATTTAGGAATAGACAATGGTTTCAGTAATCCTACAGGTCTTTGATGTTCCACTTTGGCTTTCTGACAGACTAGACAAGTCGATACGCATCTAGTGATGTCACTTTTCATTTCGTGCCACTAGAACAACTTCTTCAAGTCTTGATACATCTTCGTTATGCCCGGGTGCATATTCAGCTTGCTTGCGTGAGCATGATCCACAATATACCTTTTAAGCTCTTGGTCACGGGGAATACAGACTCTACCCCGGAATCTCAGAATTCCGTCCGTTCCTTCCTCAAATTCTATTTCTTTGCCTTACCTCATCAGCTCTCTCACTTCTTGCAAGAATTGATCGACCTTTTGCTTTTCCCATATGTCATCCATTAGCTCACTTGAGATGGTGACCATATTCATACAGATCTTTCCTGGTTTCAACTCTACAAATGACCAAACATCTCTGAACTGTTCTATGAGATCTTTTTCCTTGATCATCAGGGCAGAAACACTGATAGTCTTTCTACTCAAGGCGTCTGCCACGACATTCGCTTTGCCAGGGTGATACAATAGCTGAAAATCATAGTCTTTCAGGAATTCTAACCATCTCCGCTGCCTCATGTTCAGCTCCTTCTGATCATACAAATACTTCAAGCTCTTGTGATCACTGAAGATGTTGAATGTCGCTCCATAGAGGAAATGCCTCCATATCTTCAGAGTAAAAACCACAGCTGCCAGTTCCAAATCATACGTCGGGTAGTTCTTTTCATGCACTCGCAACTGTCGTGAAACATAAGCTACCATTTTTTCACGTTGCATAAGAACAGATCCTAGTCCTTGGTATGAAGTGTCACAGTACACCTCAAATAGCTCGTTTGGATCAGGTAGCACTAATATCGGTGAGGTGGTTAGCCAGTTCTTCAACTCTTGGAAACTTTGCTCGCAACTATCAATCCACTCAAAAGCCTGGTTCTTCTTTGTCAGCTAAGTGAGCGGTCCAGCAATTTTGGAAAACCCTTCTATGAACCTTTTGTAATACTCGGCTAAACCTATGAAGCTACGAATCTCCGTCACTGACTTCGGCCTTTCCCATTGTAGCACTGCCTCCACTTTTGATGGATCCACTGCAATCCCTTCCTTCGAGATCACATGGCCTAAAAACTTAACCTCATCTAGCCAAAATTCACACTTCGACAGCTTGGCGTATAGTTCCTTCTCCTTCAAAATCTAGAGAACTATGCTGAGGTGTTCAGCATGATCCTCCTGATTCGGGGAATATATCAAGATATCGTCAATGAAGACAACTTGTCCAAATAAGGATGGAAGATCCTATACATGTAATCCATGAAGATAGCAGGTGCATTCGTCACACCAAACGGTATCACAAGGTATTCGTAATGGCTGTATCGGGTATGAAAAGCAGTTTTGGGTATGTCCTCTGTTTTCACTCTTATCGGATGGTATCCAGATCTCAGATCGATCTTCGAAAACACTGTCGCTCCCTTCAGTTGATCCATGAAGTCGTCGATTCTTGGCAGTGGATATTTGTTCTTGATCGTCAGCTTGTTTAACTGCTTATAGTCCACACACAATCTTGATGTACCATCCTTCTTCCAAACTAACAACACTGGTACTCCCCAGGGTGATACACTCGGTCTGATGAACTTTTTCTCCAAAAGCTCTTCTAGTTGTTTCTTAAGTTCCGCCAATTCCGTTGGCGACATCCGATAAGGTGCTATAGACACTGGACCAGCTCCCGGTACAAGGTCAATATCAAACTCTATCTCGCGCATTGGTGGTAAACCAGGTACATCCTCGGGAAAGACTTCAGAAAACTCCCTCACTACTGGAATAGTACTCAGATCAGCCTCGGTCTCAATTTTCAAAGAAGACAGTAGCATGTATCCTTGAGCTCCTTCTTTCAAGAAAGCTCGTACTTAGTTGGCCGTCAAGTATCTAGAATCTTCATCCACTGGGAAAACTATGGTCTTTCTAGAGCAATCTAATAGAACATGGTTAGAAGACAACCAGTCCATCCCTAAGATTATATCTAGTTGTGAAATAGTTAAACAGATCAAATCGACAGAAAAGACTCGGCCTTCAACAATTAAGGGACATTTCAAACAGACTTTGGTAGTAACTACCGGTTTGTCAGTCGGGGTTGAGACAGTCAAATCAAAAGTAGGGTAGACATTGGTAAGCTAAGTCGTAGCACACAGTCATATGATATGAAAGAATGGGTTACCCCAGAGTCATACAGTATTTTTAAAAGATTACCTTCTATGGTGCCCTCCCCTTGAATCAAGTCTTCGGATTTGGAGGCTTCAGCTCCGCTCATGGTGTAGACTCGACCTCCAGCTTGCGATTTCTTGGCTCGAGTTGCATTGATTGAAGGTTCAGCCTTTGCCTGTTTGCAATCTCTGGACATGTGGCCCGGTCTGCCGCATCTGAAGCAGATGATTCCCTTGATTGTGCACTCTCTCGTGAGATGGTCTTTCCCACACTTTAGGCATTTAGAGGGATATGCCACATTCTGACCACTCTGGTTCCCAGTAGAACCTCCGCCAGAACTCCCACTAGTTTGTTGTTGACTTCCCGTTGGTCGGGAATAGGACTTCTTTTGGAAGCAGTTCAAACTATTGCCTCCACCTTTTTAGAATCTTGCAGGCCCAAAGTTCTTGCTCCTCGAATCTCTAGCTTGTTCCAAGGCCTCCACTTCACAGCATGTGTCCAACAGCTCCGAGAACACTTTAATTTTCAAGGTGATAACAGCCTTCTTCACTTCGTACCTCAGTCCTTCAGTGAACTTCCAACACTTCCAAGCTTCATCTGGTTGATGCTGAAAATGCGTGGAAAACTTCTCCAAGTTCTCAAATTTGGCCGCATATTCATTAATGGTCATGCTCCCCTGCTTCAGGTTGAGGAACTCCATCTCTTTCGCATGTCTCGCGCTTGCAGGAAAGTACTTGTCCAAGAATTTGTCCTTGAACAAGTCCCACGTGATGTCACTTCCCTCGGCCTCCAGTTTTCTCTGAGTTTCATTCCACCAATCTTCGGCATTGCCGACCAGCATGAAGGTAGCATAGTTCACCTTCTTGTCTTCGGCACAATTCATGCCACAGAAAACTTTCTCCAGTTCTTTGATCCACAAACTAGCCTTGTCTGGATCAAATTCTCCTTTGAATTGTGGAGGGTTGTGACGACGAAATTTCGCCAAGTTTTGCACATTGGCAGTCGCTTCGAGCTGTTGAGCAACTCTCTCTTATTGCTGAGCAGCACGTTCATTCTGTTGTGCGATGACTTCCGCCATCCTCTGCATTGCCTCTATAGCAGTTGCCATTTCTCCACCTCTTGCCATCTTGCTTTCTCTTAGATCAAATTAGCTGAAACATATAGGGAAAGTCAGATGTATCCATTCAGAATACTAATCACAGAGATTCATACAGTACAAACAAAATAGGCTCACACATAAGGCCCAAAGAAACATAAACTGGGGCTTTGATACCAACTTAATGTAACGCCCAATTTTGGGAGGGAACGTCACATTGTCAAATAGAAATGCGGAAAATAAAATTTTCGAAATTAAGACCCGGTTCATTTTAGTTAAGGTTATTTTGTTCGATTTGTTGTTACATAAATAAAATGGCGATATATATATATTTAGGTATATATATATATATATTTTTTTGAATTATTATTTGTATTATTTTTTTTTTCTCTTCAATTAGTAGAATGTAGTGACGAAAAGTGAATAACAATAAGGAGTAAGACAGAAGATAAAACTTACATCTGAACAACATGTGTATATATATATATCAAATATGTTTTAGATACAAGCCTGGAATCCCCAAAAAGTAAAACTATACCTACTCAAAGGATCATACATATACATCCCCCAAGATATCAGAATATACTGCCCACCAAAAATAAAATATCAGGCCCCTAAAATAAAGCACTGGCAGCCATTAACAGCTACCAGTAATGTCAGTCCCTCAGATGAGGAGGGATTGTGTCAGGATCCTCCGCGGGGTCCTCCTCATTCGAGGAAACCTCCATAGGAACCACAGAGCCACGGGCAGGAGCCCAAGCAGTGGAATCAAAAGAGTCCTCCTGCGGGGTGTAGTAGCGGTCACCCCACATCTCCCAGATGGGCAAATAAACCTCCAAACGCAGGCTGATGTAATAGGTAAGAATCGGCAGCTCATGACACCTCCAGGCCAGCGAGATCGATACGTCTCCCAGGTAGATACAGCGGTCGGAACTCAGGTTAATGTGCCAGCACTCTGGCCCCCCAAGGAAGGTCAGATGCACATCACCCAGAAATTCGCGCATGCGTGCCTCCATGCTCCATAGTAGATGCTACTCATGATCAGGCCAGAAGACGGGAAAATCGAGAACTCCAACCTCGTTGCCGTCATCTTCGATGGGACACAATATATAGGTAGAAAATAACAGAAATGCAGGAAAAAGGTAAGACATCCTACCATCATTACCAATTATAGCAGCAAGAAACAAAACGGCACGATGTGCCCAAATAGCATTTCAAGAACAATAATAATAATAATGATAGACAGTAAATACAACAGTAAGTAGGTAAGCAGTTCCAAGCAATCATTCATCATAATAATAAATAAATAGTTCAAACCCACATAAAGCAGTAATTATCAGATGGTATGACATCTCATGATGCATATGCACACAGTACCCAAATTCCTACTCCATGGAGCTAGACATAAACAGTCGGAGAGAAAGATCAGGAGACACGTCTGCAACTCAGCTGCCGAGGCCAAAGTGCTATAAGTCAACAGTTTTCCACGTGCATATCCAGGCATTGTGCAGACAATCTACGCAAGATCACGATATAGGACAGTGTCTCGGTCCGGATCGTCGGTGCGTTTGCATTGGTCTAAAAGGGCAGGAGAGCTACCAACCGCCCATTGCGAGGAACCCGCACCCCGACATCCCCAAGGTCTACAACGACCTACACTAGTCTACTCGCACCCGCACTAAGGTGTGTTCAATCTCCTAGGCAACTTGGCCTTAACAACAGTCCAAAGGACATTTCACAATGCATAAAGACTCTATGCATAAACATGTATGATCATCATTACATACAATTCCACAATGTGCCACAATTGGCCAAGAGAGTATCAACACATCATTGGTCACTCACATGGACCCACAATTTCATAATATTGAAATTAAATAGAGTAATACATTTTTAAGGTCTATTATGAATCCTTACTTAAAATTTGTCTTTCTTACAAAGTTCGTCTCTAATTAAATTCTCATAATTAGTTAAATTTTCCTAATGTAATTTATTCTCCTACACTTAGAAGGTTATTCTAAGATCTCAAAGTCTCACACTCTATTGTTCTTGCCCTAGTAAAATGACCTTAAGTTTTATGACAAATTTCATTCTTGGTTCTTTAAAATTTATGAATCTCAAGTTATTTCCAATTGTTTCCAATTTGCTAATTTTCTATCCTATTACCTATGATTTAAATCATTTGATTATCTAAGTTCCAAGGTTACCAAAATTGCATAATTAAGTCCCAAAAGGGCCCTAGAGGCCGTGGCCTCCCTAAGGAATTAAGTTCCCAATTTTTCCATTCCATTGATTTCACATTACACACTTGATTAAACAAATCCCTCACTTGTTACAATTGTTCACAAAGGACCCCAATTCTTGGGCCCCAAAACTGTGGCCACCCAAGAGAAAATCTCAAATCATTTTCTTCTATTTCATACCTTCCAATCCATTCCAATATACCAATATACACCAACAATGAATCCAATAGCATAAACCAAGTGCAAACAACATGCAAACATACTAATCATACAATCAAAGAATAACCCTCATTAGGGTTTTCTCACAATCAACCACAAACAAGGTTTCTAAATGCTAATAGAGGTTGAGGAGGAGTGTCTTCCTCTTACCAAAGTGAAGAAAACAAGAGAAACCTCCAAGAACTTCTTGCAATTTTCGGATTGGGCACTGCCAAAAAACCTAGAATTTCAACTTCATCAAAATAGCACCAATGCTTGAAAAATAAAGCATGGATGGTCACCAAGAAGACCATAAAAATGAAAATGAGAAAAGAAAGTGAAGAATCAAGAGGCTTATCCAAAAACCCTAAGCTTGAAGCTTGAAGAAAATGGTGAAAATGGTGGATTTTCAAAGAACCATAAGCAAGAAAAGTGTTTAGGAGATGAAGAGGATTAAGAAAATGAGGTTGGATGAAATTTTTGTGATGGATAAGGCCATGGAGGGCTGTTGGCCGAGTGCTTCTAGAGAGAAGGAGGAGAAAATCTCAAAAGGAAGAAAAAGGGTGAAGGTAGAGAGAGAAGGTGCATTAGGTGAAATTTTGAAATAAAGTGTTATGATTAATTAAGTGAAAAGCAAAATTATTTCCCCCCCAAAATTGGCTTCAGCCGTGAGTGCGGAGAGAGAAGAGAGGGATGATCATTTGCATGGGGAAAGTGGGAAGGAAATTTCCTAGAAGCTTCCTCCAAGCTTGCAATGAAAGTTTCGCACGTTTTTCGATAAAATGAAAGTAAGGTTGTCTCCTAATTGGGCACACTAACACATATGAATATTTACATTGTCAGTATCATTTTTCCCCTAGTGTAGAAGAGTTACAAATGATGAAAATAATATTTTATTGTCCATCGGATGATTTTACGGTTCCGCGACTTCATTTATCGGGTAAAACCTCGAAAAAAATAAACCTCGTAAATTATGCCCGGCCTCGGGTTTAGTAAGATCCCCCGTCAACATGTCCACAATTTAGAGTTTACCAGCCACAGGAAAATATCGCATCTTCCCGGCTCCGCTCAGTGCGCACTCATAATGAGAAATATATTAAAATATTCATCGTTTCTTAAAAATTCCGAAAGAATTCACATAAATCATAAATATTGGAAAATGCCTATTTACGATAAAATAAATGATTTCCAGAGCATTACACTGACTTCTGCAGATCTCTGCTCAGTGTGCACGTAAAACGAAAAATATATTAAAATATTCATCATTTTCAAAAAATTCCAGAAAATTTCTTAAAAATCAAGAATATTATAAAACGATCATTGATAATTAAAAAAACACTTTTTGGGGTGTTACATCTAGAACTCAAGATATGGCTGAAAAATACATAAACAGTGTAAGACCCAAATAATGCTGAAAAAATTAATTAAGTCCAATTTAAGTCCAAACTTACAAAACATAACTAAGCTCAATCAATTAAGTACATGAAGAGTGTAAATGACTAAAAATGAAGGTTTATTAATATATAAAATATGTGTTTATTAGTGACTATGCAAGTCGGACACTCAATGATGCTCAGTTGAACTACACCACCACTGAGAAGGAGCTCCTTGTGGTAGTGTTTGCTTTTGACAAATTCAGGGCATAAGTCTTCACAGATCACTCTGCCATTAAGTATCTAGTAAGCAAAAAGGATGCCATGCTAAAGTTGATTCACTGGGTTTTATTATTACAAGAGTTTGATCTTGAGATCAGAGATCGAAAGGGTGCTGAAAATCAGGTGGATGATCATCTTTCCAGGTTAGAGAATGAGAAGTATCAGCAAGACCCAGCCTTGATTAGTGAGACATTCCAGATGAACAATTATTTGTTGTGTTTGCTAGTTCAGATCCTTGGTATGCTGATTTTGCTAACTACATAGTGAGTGGATTGGTGCCATCTGAAATGTCTTACCATCAGAAAAAGAAATTTCTTCATGATGTCAGATATTTTATTTGGGATGAGCCATTTCTCTTTAAGTAGTGTGTTGAACAAGTGCTTAGAAGATGCATTCCTATGGAGGAGACTAGTGCGATACTTGAGCAATGTCATGTTTCACCATATGTAGGTCACTATGGGGGTGAAAGCACAACGGCTAAGGTGTTGCAATCAGGCTTCTATTGGCCTTCTCTGTTTCAAGATTCTTACTCCTTTGCAGCTAACTGTGACCATTGTTAATGAACTGGAAATATCTCAAAGAGGAATGAGATGTCCTTGAACTTCATTTTGGAAGTGGAACTCTTTGATGTGTGGGGCATAGACTTTATGGGGCCCTTTGTATCATCTTTTAGCAACCGTTATATTCTTGTAGCGGTGAATTATGTGTCGAAGTGGGTGGAAGCATGTGCTTTACCCACTAGTGACTCCAAGGTGGTCTTGGTTTTCTGAAAAGAACATCTTCTCAAGGTTTGGCACCCCTCGTACTATTATTAGTGATGGGGGATCTCATTTCTGCAACAAGTACTTTGCTGCATTACTTGCCAAATATGGGGTGACACATAGGGTAGCCACAGCCTACCATCCACAATCAAGTGGCCAAGCAGAAGTTTCTAATAGGGAGTTGAAGTGGATTCTGGAGAAAACTGTGCGCCCTTCTAGGAAGGATTGGTCGAAGAAGCTGGATGACGCTCTTTGGGCATATCGCACTGCTTACAAAACCCCTCTTGGCATGTCTCCCTATTAACTAGTTTTTAGAAAGGCATGTCACCTTCCTGTTGAGCTTAAGCACTATGCTTACTGGGCCATCAAGAGATTGAATTGGGATTCTGAAGCCTGTGGAGAGACGATTGCTGCAACTCAATGCACTTGAGGAATTCCGTCTACAAGCATATGAAAATGCTAAGATATACAAAGACAAGGTGAAGAAGTGGAATAACAATCGTATTATTCCAAGAAACTTTGCTCTAGGCCAGAAAGTTCTCCTGTTCAACTCAAGGCTTAAACTATTTCTTGGCAAGCTCAAATCTAGATGGTCAGGTCCATTTTTGTTATGGAAATGTTTTCTCATGGTGTCGTAACCTTGGAAGACCCAGTTTCAAAGTCAACCTTCAAGGTCAATGGTCAGCGACTCAAGCTCTACTTATGTGGTGAGGTGGAGAGGCACAAAACTTCACTAACCCTCGCTTCTCCATCTTGAGAGTCTGCAAAGTCCAGCCAGGACTATAAATAAGGTGCTTGTTAGGAGGTAACCCAATTTCTTAACTCTATCTCTTAGCTTAGGACATTTTTATGCATGATTTTTCATTTGTCTTCTAATTTTGTTTTAGTTTTTTATTGCTTTTTAGTGTTTATTTTTCAATTTGATGCATTGATAGTTGTTGACATTGTAATACTATTTCTTAGATGTTTGAAAATGAGAAAAATGTGTTAGATGTATGAAAAGTTAGGTGTTCTGGCTGTTGTGTTCTGTTTTGAAGTCTAGAAGTCCACGCCTAGGTGTATATGTCACACACCTAGGTGTGTAGGTCTCAGCAGCAACAGGGGGAATTTCTATAGAGTACCACGCCTAGGCGTGGATGTTTCATGCCTAGGCATGGATCTCTCTGCGTTTTCAATTTTTTTGACCTGTAAGCTTCACGCTTAGGCATGAGTTTTCTACGCCTAGGCGTGGTGTTGCTGATCCAAAAAAAAAAATAAAATAAAAAATCAAATTAATAACCACGCCTAAGCGTGGACAAGTCACGCCTAGGAGTGATGTGTTTGCTGCTGCACAAAACACAACAGCTCTTCCTTTTCCTTCTATTTCCCTCTCCAAAAGCCCTAACCCCCTTTTTGATTTCTCCCACCCTTCATAAACAGAACAACCCGTACTCTTCCTCTCTTCTTCTCCATAAGCTCTTCCTTTCCCCCATAGCCACCGTAGCTTCTTCCCCACCATTCCATCTCCACCGTATCTTCTTCTTCTTACCCCATCCTCACCTAACTACCACCTCCTCTCCACACCTCTTCCTGCTACCATTTCCCCCCATCCCAACCACCACCGTAGCCCCCATTATTCTCAACGACCATAACATCTTCCTCTAACCCTTCTCTCCTCACACTATTTTCAACCCCACCTCTTTCTGCTACCATTTCCCCTACCCTATAACCACCGTAGCTACCCCACCATTTTCCATAATCACATTCCCCTGTTCTTTTTGGTTTTGGTTTTGGTTTGGATTTTGTCTTCTCTACTGTGTAGCTATTGGGTGCTTTGTACCATTTGTTGCTTCATCCATGGTGAGTTCCATTTTTTTTCTCCATTCCATAGACTTCCAATGCTTCATCCACTGATGCCACTGAAGCACTAAACTGGAAGACCTTTGTAGAGCATCCCACTGAGGAACCTGTGACTGTTATAGTCAAGGAATTCTATGCCAATGCGCATACTGAGAAGCGTTCTACTACAACTACCAGGGTTAGAAGGAAGGTAGTTAATTATTCTGTGGATCGCATTCACCAAATTATGGACCTTGGCCCTCCTCTTCTTCATTGTGCTTATCGGACTTTACAGTTACCTGAAGATGAGGGAGGAACCCTATTCAGCATAGTCATGGCCAGCATCTGTGATATGGCCTTCCCTGTTCAGGTTTATCGGAACTCAGATTGCTCTATCTGATTCATCAAACAGGAGAGTTTACATCGTGAGTTGCACCCTTAGAATCACTTTGTGTGTTCCTACTTGCTCCCCACTGAGCGTAGGTCAGAGATCTATCCTGAATGGGCGTACATGTTGTATACGATCCACAGTCTGTAGCAGGTGGACACTGCTCAAATACTCTATGACCAGATCAGACTGTGCATCACTTCTAGGCTCAAAACATTTTTCTTCCCTTTCTTCATCTGTCGGCTTTGTGAGAGAGCTCACGTCAAATGGAAAGATACTGAGGTGCGCATGAAGCTGAAGACTCCAATGACAGATAAGGAAGTTCAGATAATTATGACTACCCAGGAGAAGCGCAGGCAAGCCCCAGGTCAGCCCCCAACTACAGATCCCGAGCCTACTCCTATACCAGCTCAACAGCCTGCCCCTGCACCAATCCCATAACCCACTCCAGTCTTTGATGCTGCTTGGGCTGCTTCTATTGATCAGCGCCTGGACCAGCAGTAAGCGATGCTGCCTGCAATTTATCAGGGCATTCACTGGATGGCATTGGGTCAGGGACGCCCAATGGATGATTTTCTAGTATTTCCTCCATTTGCAACTCTGCCTGTTGCAGCTTCACCTTCTCCTCCACCTCCTCCACCTGCGAATGATATAGAGATGGGCACCTGGGGTGATGACCTATTTGATGAGGAGGACTTGTTTTGAGGCACCAAGGCCTATTGTTTTCATGCTCTTTTTTGCTTTATTTTTCTATCTTTACTTTCAGTCCACTGTACATACTTTATTGGAAACTTTAGTTCTTTTGGATATAGTGGGACACTACATGTCTTAGGTTTGGGGAGGAATTATGATTTTTTTTGTGATTGCTTACTGAATCATTGTTTGGACATATATATATTGACTCCTTTCTATTTCCTTTACTTTTGCTAATTTTTTTTTCTAAATTTTGGATCTAAGTGAGCTTGATTATGACTTGAGGGTTGCGTGAATTATGAATTGAATTGATAAGTGTGCTTTGAGGCAGGTTGAATTTGTGCATGCCAGATTTTTGATTTGAATATCTTATGATTATGTGGATCAAATATACACCTCACTGCTTGGGAACTCACTTGTAAAAATTCAGAATTTTGTGTTTACACTAACTACTATAACTATGTATGAGAGAATTTCCCTATTGCATGTGTGGTGGATTCTGGAATATGAATGAAATGCATGATTGGAGAAATTTATGATTAACATGTGTAAAGTCTATTTGCATCTCAGAAGCTTGTTTGATTCCCTTTTGATGTGAAATCCTAGGCAATGTTTTTTCAAGGAAATGACTAGGGCATTTGTTTGGACCGATTGAACTTTTCAAGCCAACCTTGATTGAATGATATCCCTAGTACCCCTTTTGAAGCCTAGTGTGTGTGTATGTGTGGCCTGATTTTTCCTTCTTTAAACCTAATCTCTCCACCCTCTTAAACCATGCTTGTGAAAGGAAAATCTCTTCCCCTCATTGCAGGTCCCTTGTTGAACACGTGATTGAGCAGTTCTGTTAGTTTGAGCCAAAGTGTTTTGCATGATGCTAAGAATCTAGGAATTTGTGGTTACCAGCTTTCATTTAAAAATAATATACAAAAAAAGAAAAAAATGAAAATAAAAAGAAAAAAGAAAGAAAGTGAATAAGTGGGTTGTTGTGTGAATTGAAGCCCTTTTGCAATGAAAATAAGGTTGTACATATGTTCTTAGAAATATATAAAAAAAATGATGAGAAAGTGGAATAAAGATGGTTGATTCTTCAATTTGGATTATGTTTGTGCATCTACATGCTTAGCTTGATTCAATGGACGTGGTTGATTATGTGTTTGATATTTGAATTCAAATCCCTTCCCTTCTTTCTTAGCCACTACCCTTAGCCTTACATTACAAGCTTAAAAGGCCCTTATGATCTTTGATTCTATCTTGCATACATTAGTGGGAAAGGGATGAAAGACACTCTTTTGAGAGTGCATGTGCATTTTATAAATTCATCCATCTTGCTCTTCATGATTAGGAAAGGGTCTTAAACATATGAGCTTGGGAAATCTTTCATGCACAAAAATGGCATTCAAGGGTAATTATGATAGTTGAGAATTTCTTGCATGTATGGACCTTGTTGTGAGGTTAAGATGTGATTTCTGAGGGTATGAATGATCATTGGAAGCTAGATATGCCCTAGTTCAATTTGCCCTATGTTTCTTGACCTTTGGATTGGATTGTATTTCCTATTCCTGCTTGGATTAGTTTACTCGATGACTAGCAAAACTTTAGGTTTGGGGTGTGATAACTTCAGGAAATGAAGTTATTTCTCTGAATTTGCATGAATATGAGCATGCTTTCTTCAAGTTCTTAAGTTCAAAGGTCCCATTCATGCATAATTTTTTAGAATCTAAGCTTGTGGTCTCAATTGATTGAGAATCAAATGTTTGATGATTTTATTTAGGGATTTAAATTGATTATGGTCTGATGGGCTTTGGTGTTGTTTTGAAGCAAATATCCATAATGGAAAGACCTTGGAAGGTATAAGGAAGCAATGAGGAACTCAAATGAAGAAGGATTCTAAAGAGAAGGAAAGGCTGCCAACCCACGCCTAGGCGTGACAAATCCACGCCTAGGCTTGGCCTTCTCAGGTTTTCAGACAATTTCAGGGCAGAGACATCCACGTTTAGGCATGGAAAGCTCAGGTTTCCAGGGTTTTCAGATAGAGACATCCACGCCTAGGCATGGTGAAGTCACACCTAGGCGTGGCAAGCAGAGAAAGGCACGTGATTAATAACCACGCCTAGGCGTGAAAAAGGCACGTCTAGGCGTGGGAAAAATCCTGGCACATGAGTTTAACCCTTACATTCTGATTTTTGAGAGAATGGGGGTATCTTCAGTTTTGACCTAAGCATGAAACTCAGAGAGCAAGTGAGATGAGGAGGAGTCCATTTGGATTGGAGGTGACTCAATGAAGAATCAAGATCAAGGAGGAAGATCAAGCTTGGAATCTCTCCATTTTTGTTCATTCTTTCCCTTTTCCCTCTTGATTTATAACTTAATGGATCATTTGATTTCATTTGTTTTCTCCTCTTTCATGATGTATAACTGAACTCTAATCTAGGGGCTCTCTAGGATCTTACTATGGATTTGATTAACTTGTAATTAGTTGAGCATCCTTTCAATGAAATTGGTTTTGTTCATCCATATCTATGCTTAGTGCTAGTTATTGATTAGCTATCAATTGCATGATTTTAATATTTCAATTGAACTAGAAATATGGTGTTGTGAATATGGATATTGTAACACCCCAAAATTTCTGTATCTCTTAAATAGTAATTTTGACAGTTAACAGAATTTTACTGTTTAGTAATTTTTGTGCACTGTAAAATTATTTTGTTTATTCCGTCAGCGTATTTGATCGTTTTGAGTGATTTACTCCGTGTCAGGAAAATAAAAATTTTCGGACCGGGGAAAACTTTACGTAATTTAATTTTTACCGTTAGGTAATTAATTTACGTAATCTGATTTGATATTTGTGCATTTTATAATTTTTGTGATTTTATGGATGATTTTGAAATTTTTCCGTCTGTGGGTCTCGCAAAGGTATGTGGGCCCGGTAGCCATACGTGGGCCCAGGTGGGTCCCACAAAGTGAAAAATTTTTCTACGCATAGAAAAATTTGTACTGTTTAGACGGAGACAGGGGATCTTACTAAACCTGAATCCGGAAACAGTTTTAGAAAATTTCTTGTACTGTATTTTATACTGTATTTAATTATCAGATGATAAAAATACAGTAAAAATATTATTTGTAGGATACAAAAATAAATATTATACTGCGTAGTCAACAAAGAGAGCTTGACTTGATCTATACCCTTGGATGAGAATACTTAGTTTGAATATTAACCATTGATTTAATCAAAGGCTAAGAAACAAACTTAATAAAGAAGCCTTGGATAATAACCATTGATTTAATCAATGGTGTGAGAATAAGCTTAGTTAGGAAGGCTTTGATATCAACCATAGATGTAATCAAAGGTGTAGAATTGAATCTTGAAAAATGACAAAGACCATTTATAACCATTGGATTTAGATTAAATCAAGGGTGGAGATTTAATCTTAAAAAGTAACAAAGACCATTTATGACCATTGGATGAAGAATTAATCAAGGGTAGAGATTTGGTCTTCTCAAATGGCAAAGACTAATTAGGACCCTTGGATTTAAAGTTTGAAGAAGCAATCTTAACCATTAATTTTGGAGACACATCTAATGGTTAGAATTTAAAGGAGAAAAATCCAATGGCTTTAGATTAAGTCTTCTAACCTATCTAAATATACCTAAATCCTAACCATTGAATTAATCAATGGCTAGAAATGCTTCAAATGGTGGCAAATAATGAAGACAACTTTATTGAATGCATTATGAAGAGAAAGTGATGGTTTTGGAGTGTTTAGAAGACAAAGAAACAAGCTTTATGTCATTTTTGCATGTCTTGGTCAAGTTAGACATCATAATGGCTTACTTTTGATTTTTTTGCACTCAAGAAGAATGCAAGAAGGGGGGACTACGAATTTGGTGCTGCATGAAGGAGTTTGGAAGACCATAATTGTATGCTTTAGTCATTATTGTCTTCCTTGGTCTTCATTGATTCATTTTCAAGAAGGAAACTTAGAAAATTTTCTCTCCATCTCCTTTCTTCTCTAGATTTTGGCCAAGCCCTCCAAGAGCACCTTTCATCACTCAAAAATTTCATCCAACTTGATTTTCTAAACCTAAACACCATTCTAAGAACATCTCTAGTTATGAGTTTTTCCAAAATCATTCATCTTGAGGTTCAAATCCAAGCTTCATGTTTCTATCAAAAATAAAAAATTTCATCTTTGTGCTTCAAGAGAAACCATTCGGTTATCTACCCTAAAATCACCATCCAATCTCTTTTAATTTCATCCAACCATAGATCTTGAATCTACATGATGTTCTAAGCAACTTTCATGTTGAAGATTTTCTCTAAATCATTCATCTTCATGGACTTTCTTCAAGATCAAAGTTATTGGGTTTTTGAGGTGAAGTATAAGGAAACTTCATTTTCTTCTCTCTTTTTCATGATCTAAGCCATGTTTGATCCATGGTTCCTCTTAATCAAGCTTAGTATACTAATTTCTATGTATTTTGTTTTGTGTTTGAGAAGCTCTTGGTGATGAAGGACTTGGAAAAAGAAGCAAAACAAGAAGTTTTTAAGGATCTTCAAGAGGTAAGAGGGAGATCCATCTCACCAACCAAGCATGGTGGTGAGAGATGGTATTTTATTTGATGGATGTGGAATCCATGTGAGGATTCATATCCATGGTCATGTAATTAATTTGTGGGTGTTTATGAGCTTTGATTAATTTTCTATGCTTGATATGCTTTGCATGATTTTATAGCTTTGATGATATGCTTGATATGCTATACATGCTTTTATGGCTTTGATGGTATGCTTATATTATTTATGATGAAAATATATGTATATGCCATGACTTGATGGTGGAAAGGAAATTGATTTTTGGCTCCAATAGCCAAGGAAGAGCTACGGTTTTGATGCCCTTGATTAGGGTTCATGTTGAAAAATTTTAAGAACAAAAGAATTGATTTTTGAGTACTTAGAACATGGTGGATTTGAACAAGACACCTCAACATAGGTGTTTATAACTTAAGATTTTCATGAATGATGAAAACGGATGATTTGAAGAATTTGGAAAATAAACAAAGGGTTTGTTTTTCAAGAGAACAAGAACACGGTTTTTAGAAGGATTTTTATTAATTTATTTTGTGTAAAAAGTTTCTAAGTGTTTAACTAAACATGAGATTTAAATGAAAATAGCAATGATGATTTTAAGGATTTGCAAAGAAAGTAAAAAGGATTTGTAAAGAAAGTGAAAATGGATTTGCAAAGAAAGTGAAAAATTGAAAATGAACAAATGATTTGATTTTCAAAGACTATGAGTCTTACGTTTTTGTAAAGGATTTTTAATGGTTTTGTTTGTGTAAAACCATATCAATTTAAAAGGAAAAATATTTGATGGTTTCAATAGTCATGTCCACGTTTTTTTTAGGCTTGTAATGCCTTGATTTTTTTATGAACAAAGTGAATTTCCAAGTGGAAACGTAACTGGATTTAATACAAGGATTTTGGAAAGGGAATCAGAGCATTTATCACTTGAGAAAAATCAAGTTTTTGTAAACGAAAATGTTTTCGAACTTCAATTTATTTTGAAGAAGGTTGAGTTTGGAAATGATTTGGGAAAATGAAGAATATAATGGTATTTTGAAAATTTACTAACGTATAACTTATTTTCAAGTTTTGAAATACGTTAGAAAAATGTTAAGTTTTGAAACGTTGATTTACATCAATGGAAAAGTGATTTACGTGAAGTATATTTTTAAAAAGAATTTCTTGAGTAAAGATCTGTGGAAAAATATTTTCTTGAGTAAGAAAATATATTAAATGAAATATAAAGTTATATTATTTTGAAAAAAGTTGAAGAGGAATTTTTGAAGGTTAAGAAGTATTTTCGTAATGAAATTGTGATGAAAAATGTTTTACGATCTTAAAAACGTGATTTTTATGCTACGCAATTTTGAACAATGTGTTAAAAATGATATTGATTTATTTAAGTCCAAAATAATGTTTGGAATATTGAGGAATATTTTATGTGATTGAAAAATGTTGAAAAATATTTTACGTATCTTAAAAACAATTTGAAATACAAGAAAAATATTTCTACGCGATTTGAAAAATGTTTAAATATTTCTACACGATTTGAAAAGCGTTTAAATATTTTACGCGACTGAAATATTGTTGAAAAATCACTACGTGATTTGAATAGTGATAGAATATTTTTACGTGATTGTGAAAATGATAGAACATTGTTATGAGATTTGGAAAGTATTTTAAATATTTTGAGAATGATAGAAAATGATTTACGTGGCGTAAAAGAATGATTTTTAAGTTACGCGATTTTGAAACAAAGTGGAAAATACTATGCGATTTGAGAAACGTATGTTTTTACGCGATTGAGAAAAACGTTAAAAATTAGTACGTGGTTTAAAAGTGCAAATGAAGAGTTACAACATTTTGAAAACGTAATGAAATGTTACGAAATTTTGTAAACGTAACAAAGAGTGTTACAAGATTGTATTGTAAAACGTAATAAAAACGTTTTGGAATTTTAAAAACGTAACAAAAATGTTACGGTATTGTGAAAATATAAAAGAAGTGTTATGGTATTGTGAAAACATAACGAGAAAAGTTTTTGGATTGTGAAAACATAACTTAAATGTTACGCGATTGTGAAAATACGGTAAAAGTGTTTTACAACTATGAAAACGTGATAACATGATTTTATTTGTTGAAAGTACAAGATGATTCTTGTTGAACCGGTGTCCATACACCGTTTGTGAGAAAATGACATATTTGATTGGATTTGGTGCATTATACATGCATTGGAATGGTCCGATGAGGAATTTGGATATGGCTGATTGCCTAGGAGAAACACACCTCTTGAGTGGGTGCGATATGCGTAGTGTAGGTCACTTGTTGACCTTGGGGGCATCGGGGTGCGGGTTGCCTACATGGGTGGTTGGTCGCGCTTCTTCCCGTAGGTTAGACCGATGCAACACACCGATGATCCGGGACCGAGACACTATTCTTAATCAAGATCGATAAAGACCGTCGTGTATATGCTAGATGTGCAAAATCAAAATGAGGATTATAGCACGTGGTCCGAGGCATGTGGTACCGGAGATCTTTTCGATCATTTCTCCGACCCGAGTTTTAGCTCCATGGAGTAGGAAATCGAGTCTTGTGTACATGCATAATCTGAACATTTATATCTCAGTGTGATATATTAATTGAGGAATATTGGCTATGACAATTGTTTTGAATACTTGGATGATGATGATGATAATTAGGACATTATCGTAATTGTTGTTTATAATAATTGAATTGATAAATGATTTGATGATGACAGTTGATTAATATTGAATATATTATTGGAAGTTTGATATGATATCCCTGTAAAATATTGCTGCTTGTGTTATCTCTGTGCTGCCATGTTGGTATTGGTGTAGGTGATCTCACCTCTTTGTTATGTTGTCTTGCTGTGTCTGTATTGTTAAAATTAAACAGTAGAAAGAATGAGTTGTCTTAGACATAACGGGCGATGGACACTCAGAGATTGATGAAAACATTGAAGAGTGGCTGTCTCAAGTTCGAAGGTGTTCTGAGTAGACAAGGAGTAGAGTTCTGATGCAACAAGCTGGATACAAGATAAGGAATGAGTATGTTAAGTTTTAACGTTAGTGTTGTACCGTGCTATTAAGTAGGACCCGTCATGGGGTCTGCTACTGTTAAAAAAAAAAGAGTCTGTTAATTTTATATTTCTCTTTAAATTGTGAAATATTAATTGGTGTCAATGTTGTATATGAATTAGTTTAAATATATTTTCAGTAATACTTATGGATTACAGTAAGTTTATATTTCAGCAAGAAAGAAATTTTTTTTTTAAACCCATGTTTTTAACTCAAACCTTTTATGAAAACATTTTCAGATTATGAGTCGGAAGTCAGACATGTGATACCCTAGGGAGGGTGTTACAGATATGGTATGGTTGATGTATGTTCAATTACATTCTATTGGTATGGGTGTATTGATTAACTAAAGGGATGGACACATACCTCTTGGTTATGCATGGCAAGTGTTTGATAATTAGTCTCAATGAGTGATTCTTATGTTAACTCATATGGACACATAGTGGATTAGCTAGGTTTCACATGGGTAATTGTCCTAGACATAGTCTCTTATTTATTGATGGTTATTAGCTAACAAATATCATTTCATTGATGGGTGCTTGTTAATTGTAATTATTCATTGAATTAGCAAGTGAATAGGGACCCCTAGGCTTTAATCATTCTCATCTTCTCTTGTGGATTTGGTGTTTGGTGCTTTCTTATTTTATTTCTTTTACGTTGTTATTTTAATTGCAACCCACTCTCATATTTTGATTACTTAGTTAAGAATTTTGTGGATATTGATTAAGTTCTAGCATTCTGCTAATTGTCAATCCCTTAGGACATGATACTTTACTCTCAAATATATATTACTTGTCGACCCATGCGCTTGTGGAACTTCGGACCAACAACTATCTTGCTTTAAAGGAATGAGTTTAGTGATATATTATAGTTTAGCTTGGTGAATGTTACATAGAAGATATTTGATTACTCTTAAGGTATTGAACGGTGGTTCAATTACTTGATTGTGGATATAATCTATTGATATTTATTCTTTGTGAATAGATAATGGTGTGATATTTATGCCTTGTGTGGTTTTGGAATATCATTACTGAGAATTTATAAATTCTCGCCCCGCTGTGTTTCCATATAAATCCAAGTCAAGACCCTTTTAAGGGAAAGAAGTTGAAGAGGCAGAAGAAATAGTTTAGTTATTTGTTTAGTTTATTACTTTTAGTACAAAGTATGTATAATACTTTATAATTGCTTTATGATGTATAAAGTTTTATATGTATTTTAGTATGTTTTGTTGAGGCTGAAGTTGTATATATTTATATATATGTATGTATGTATTTATGGTTTTGTACATATATGCCCATGTGGCTTGTTTTGTATTATGTGTATCTCAGACATATTTTGAGATGGTATAGTAAATAAAAAGTTTTCAGATGTGTAAAATACATTGTTCTTTTTACTTTGTTGACATAGGCTCTATATATCTATATGTTGATAATTATTATACAGGTTGTGTTTATGTTTTAAGTTTAGAAGTGACATGCTTGATTCTATTGACTCAAGTATATTGATGATATACTATAGTTTCTAGAATTAGATGTTACACTTAGCATGCGCAACCCACAGAGTGTCAAGGAAGTGTATTAGCTGACAGGCCAGAATACGACCCTCACATATTTCCTTGTTAAAGTTGCTCATAAATCCCTTCCTTTCTTCACACTGCTCAAGAAAGGGAATGATTTTGAGTGGACTCAAGAGTGTGAGGATGTCTTTACCCCTTTAAAGAATCTTATGTCCTCTCCCCATATACTGACAAGACTAGATCCTGGTGAGACACTGTACTTATACCTTTTAGTTTACGAAGTGACCATAAGTTTAGTACTAATTCAGGAGATGATAGAAGGGAAGAAGTTGATCTACTTTATGAGCAAGGTGTTGCAGGGCCCAGAGCTCCGCTACCAAAAAATTGAAAAGTCACCTTTGCACTTATCACCACGGTCAGAAGACTTAAACAGTACTTTTAGTGTCATCTGATGGTGGTGAGGACGGACTAACTTATCCATCAGATACTACACAAGCCAGACATAGTAGGAAGAATAATCGCTTGGTCCATCGAGCTATTTGAGTTCAGAATCATGTATGAGCCCTAGCTAGCAATTAAGGCTCAGGCGCTTTCAAATTTCCTAGCAGAACCTACGTCAATCCCTGGTGACCCCGAGGGATTTTCTTCGACCATATTCGTTGACGGTTCCTCGAGCCTTAAGAGGTGCGGTGTAACACCCTTGTGGGGATGTCACATTGATGATGCAATAAAATAAAACCTTACCCAAGTTATAACACATTTGATACATAATTACTATGAGTTGTAAAATTTTTCCTTTTATACTGGATATCATTAAATAAAATAACACGGAATATAAAATAAAACAAACTATTATCACACTCCATAATATACATATGATTTTGTTTTAAGTTATATAAATAATTTACAACTACAAATATTTAGATAAAGCAGTAAAGAGTCAGCATGATACTAAAACATAAAGTGCCCAAGTGCACATCAAAGATTCCTAACCCTCCAAAGGATCACTCTCAGATGGATCATCGGATGACAGAAATCCAGGATATCTCGCAGCTCTACGGACAGAAGTCCATGCTGTCGACACACTACTGATCTCACTAGGCGCATAGAAAAGCCCTCCCCAATAACGCCTAAGAGTCAACGGCAACTCAAGATATAAATACAAAGTAGTAGTAAAAACAGGCTCCCCATCAAACTCTCCTCGCAGGGTCACAGTCAGACACCCCACGTAGACTACCAATCCTCTGTCCTCACGCAATCGCCAGGCTTCAGAGCCTCCGTGAAAATCGAGTCTCATAGAACCTAAGAATCCAGGCAACGTCATGATCACAGAGTCAGTCCAAATGATAAGGATGATCTGATGGCTCGCACTCGTCGAACTGATCACTCGTCTGTTGATCCTCAGGGTACGGAATCTCTAGAGGTTGCTCCTCCTCCTCTTCCTCAAACTCTTTACAGAATATAAATAATAATACAGAAACACGTACAAATAAAGAGGTGAGACAATCTACATCATTATCAGCATGGAAAATAAGAAAATGACAATACAATAGATATCAAGTTTAACACAATAATACATACCATAGTATCATAAACAATAACACAATTTAACACATTATACATAATATCACAAATAATAACATTATAATGCATACCACAATGCAAATGTATAACGACTCATTCCTACTCCATGGAGCTAGACATAGACATCAGAGAGAATGATCTGAAAAGAACCATCAGTACCTCAGGCTGCCCAACCAAACTATTGCACTGTCCAACGTCGTGTCTATAGCCCACTGTCGAAAACATCGTGTAGTAGTACACAATCCAAACACGTTGTGCACTACAGGCATTGTACTAAATAGTCTCCACAAGATCTCGATTAAGAATAGTACGTGTCGAGATCATTAGTGTGTTACTAGTTACCACGGCCTAGAGGAGCGACTAACTGTCCACATGTGGAATACTCCGCACACTAATGCCTCCAAGTCCACTCAATGAACTACACTACGCTTATCACACCGACAACACGGTGTAATTCATCTCGTCAATCAATCACCAATATCAACCAAATTGACACAACTCTCAAATGCATGAATAAGAACCATAATTACAAAAATACCCTCAATCTCAATATGTCACCATATTTACGTACCCTCAGTCTCAATATTCCAAAATATAGTACCTGTCCACTTGACAGTACCATATCTCAACATGTCCGGGTCCACCACTTTGGCCCGACAGCAAAACTCACTGTTCCAATTAGTCGCGTAGAAATTTTATCGCATTTTTACAATCACGTCACTTTTACAAACGTTTTTAAATTGCGTAAATATATTTTGATGTTTTTAAAATCGCGTAATGTTTTTAAATCATTTTCTTAATTGCGTAAGATTTTTAAATCTTTTTCTTAACCGTAAAGCTTAAAAATCATTATTTTAAATAAGCGTAAGCTATTTCGAATACTTTTAAACTACGTAAAATATTTTCCTTACGTTAGAAGTAAGAAACAAGAAACATGTTAGAAGTAAGAAACAAGAAGTTTCACCTTGTAGCAAAAATCTCCAAAGTGATTTTCCAAGCTCAAAATGAATTTTTTTGGAAGAACTCTCAACTAGAGATGTTCTTAGAATGTTGTTTGGATTTGAGAAGTTGGGTTAGATGAAAATTTAGAAGGGTGGGAGTGTGATTTCTTGGTGTTGGCCGAATAGCTCTCAAAGAAGCAACAATGGTGATTTTCGTTCTTGGTGTTCTTGAAGAGAGAAAAGAGTAAGTTTAAGTGATAGCAAAGATGAAGAATGAAGTGAAAAGCTCTCCTAACCTAGCTTATGGTCGTGGAGCTCCAAAGGAGGTGGCCTCCTTTGTTGACTTCTCCTAACTCCTAACAACTATAGATATGATCAAGGGTGGAGATCAAAGGCTTGGTCACCACTCTTGAACCTTCTAGGACATGCCATAACCGAATGGCCTAAAGAGAAACTAACTAGGTTTGTGTTCATTATGAAATCTAGTTACACTTAGGTGCATTTAGTTAGCTTACTTAGTTACTTGCCTAACTATATAGTTACTTAGGTTAACTAGGTTTTGTCTTGATATTTTTAGAACCTCCTCTAACTAGGACTTAACTAGATAGCTAACTAGGTTTCCATCACTTAGTTACTACATAAGCTTCCTATACTAACTTAGTTAGGTTTTAAGCTAACTTGGTTAAGTTTTCTAGTTTAATCTTAACAAGTCCAATCACTTTTCTGGACTTGATTTCTATTGGTCTAGAATTTTCAAGCCACTAATGTTGACTAACTCTCATTGGTTTAGAATTTAATCTAGCCAGAAACGTTGATTAATTCACTAAACGTGAGTCCCACAGACATTTCCGGATCCATGGTCATTTTCGAACAGATTTCTACTATTTTTGAGACAGTAGGTACTGTCAAATAAAATAATATTATAATAATATAAATTTATTTTATTGCACAGTTAAATCCTAAAAATTAAAAGATTATTATACATATCACTCGGAATTGGGTTTAGTAAGATTCCCCAGCTCCGAATAATTAAAATAAGATTTCTCCGGTCAGAAAATTATTATTTCCTTGACTCGGAGCAAATCACATACAATCATCAAATACAATAACGAAACAGTCAAATTCAATTTATAACTCACAGAAAATATAAAACAGTACATTTAGGACAATACTATCATTTATCTAAAAGTTGGGGTGTTACATGTGGTGCCGGGGTGATCATAGAAATTCTAAAGGAGTAATAGTAGAGAACTCCCTGAAGTTTGAGTTCCCTACTTCAAACAATCAGGTGAAGTACGAAGCATAACTTTGCAGTGACTCCTAACTTGTGACCTCCCAGATCCGAGGTGATTATCAAGCCAAAGAGCCCCTCCTTCAGAGATATTTGGCTAAATTCCAAAAACTCCTCAAGAACTTCCAAGCTGCCAAGGTAGAGCACATTCCCAGGGAGCATAACTCCAAGGCAGACCTCCTGTCCAAACTGGCCAGTACCAAGAGCTCAGGCAACAATCGCTCTAAGATCCAAGAGACCCTCGTTCAACCTTCCATCTCAGACACAACCATTTTCTAGTTGGAAGGAATAAAGCGTACTTGGCTCACTCTAATAATGAAGTACTTACAATCTGGAACTCGGCCCGATGATCTAAAGGAAGCCTCCAAGCAGGTCAAAATCGTAGTCCAGTACACTATCCATAATGGACAATTGTATCGCTATGGTTTCCCTTTGCCTTTCCTCAAGTGCCTCACACCGAAGCAAGTAGAATATGTCTTCGCCGAGGTCCATGAGGGGAGTTATGGACACCACTTAGGGGGCAAAGCCTTAGCTTTGAACGCACTTAGGGCTGAATACTATTAGCTAAAAATGGAAGCTGACTCCCTCGTACATGTCCGAGTCTATGATAAATGTCAGTGGCACTCAGACCATTATCAAGCTCCTCTAGAGGAACTATCGACGACATTTATACCCTGGCCATTCTATAGATGGGGTATAGATATCCTGAGTCTATTCCCTTAAGCATCTGGACAACTGAAGTACTTGGTGGTGGTTGTGGATTATTTTACTAAATGGATCGAAGTAGAGCCCCTAGTCATAATCACCTTTGACATAATCCAAAAGTTCACTTGGTGTCATATCATCACCCAATTCAGGATTCCAGGGTCTATTGTGATGGACAACGGAACCTAGTTCAAAGATAAGGGTGTCAAAGAACTGTTTGCTGAGCTAAAAATCAAACATCATTGCAGTTCTATTGAGAATTCCAAGACAAATAGACAAGTTGAAGCAGCCAATTGGGTTATTGTTCAAGGAATTAAAAGAAGGTTGGACAAAGCCAAGGGAAATTGGGCCAAGCAACTTGACCATGTCCTCTAGCCCTACTGGACTACGCCTAACTCCACAACAGGTGAAACCCCATTTAAACTCACTTATGAGTGCGAGGCTATGAACCTGGTAGAGATAGGAGAACCCAGTTGGCCTCACCATTAATTCTCACCTAACGACAACCTTAGGTTGATTAAAGAAGACTTGGATCTTCTGGAACAGAGAAGGTGTGTTGCTCATATACGTGACGTTGCCCTCAAATAGAAAACAGTGGGTTAATATAATTTGAAAGTTATCCCAAGGAAGTTTGAACCAGGTGATCTAGTACTTTGGAGAACGAACATCGGTGGCAGGAATGCCTCCCAAGGGAAGTTAGCCCCAAATTAGAAAGGCTCCTACCGGATCATGATCAGTATTGGAAAGGGAGCTTATACCCTGGAGACACTAATAGGAAAGTCAATCAAAAACTATTAGAATGTGGACAAACTCAAAAAGTATTATAGCCAAGTGCCTTTTAAGGCCTAGTCTCTTAGTTTACTTTGTTTGATCTACCCCAGTTTTTATGGGTATATATTGTACGGACTTCTATTTTTCATTCAATCAATAAAATGAGGAAGTTTTTATACATCTACTTGCATTATCTAGTCTCAATGACCCTCAAGCCAGACCACATTTTGAGAATGTCGACAGAGCTCGTTCCTTAAGGGATCTAGGATTTCTTTTAAATTCATGACCCTCAAGCCAGGAAATGCGTTGAGAGTGTCCAGAGCCCGTTCCCAATGGGATCCAAGGTTTCTTAAATTCCAAGTTAAGAGGAATAACCCACAAAACTTATTTGAGTGTTTTGGTCACGAGTCATGGGCCTATACCTAAATCCTCAACACTTGGCCATAACCATTTTGTGGTTATGAAATTTATTGGCAACACGAGTTACAACACTTGTTGTCTTCCATTAGGTACCTTCTATGGATGTTTTACGTTAAATTGGTTCTGAACTTGAAAATCCCCAAGTGTTAGGTGATTTTCTTAACTAGACCATTAACACTAATGACCTTAGTTATGGATCATCTTTTATCTTGCCTAAGTCCTCAATGGAATTCTGAGTGCTTAAAAGTTTTGGGTGTTGGACCTCAGACCAAGGTTTTATATGAACAAAATTCTCCTAAGTCCCTAAATGGTTACCAAATGCACACTAATGATGGGCGTTAGACCTAACACGGACCATGAAAGCAAATAAGCAGATAACAAACGCAACACAGAGATAATGTAAGCAATCATTTCAAAACCCGGGAACTAGGGAAATTGTCTTTGCAAAAAAAAAAACGCTCCACGCAAGGGTTTAGGGAAAGCACTAAAGGAAAAAGAAAAACAAGCTACACCTTAGCATCACCATCCTCCAAAACTGGATGGGTCGCACCCGCAACACTTCCATCCCTTTCAGTTGAAGTTACATTGCAATCAGTTATGGAAAAGACTCTAGTAGGAGCTTGTTTGGCCTGCAGAACTTCCTTTGCTAATACCAGGCAACTATCGACAATCAACTTTTGGGAATCCAATCCATCCAAGGTCAGGGCGACCCTAGGATTCAAGAACTGGAATTGGGCGGATGCATTTTGGAATTACTCGTACCTTATGTCCATACAAATCTTTATCAATTGTTGGGTATCATCTTGTAGCCGCGCCACTTCGGTTCGGCATCCTTGATTCTTAGCATAGAGGTTGGCGTTGGCCTTCAGAGCCTCTTCAGAACTGAC
The DNA here is from genome assembly GCA_029884605.1 of Ormosia emarginata. Taxonomy (NCBI): domain Eukaryota; kingdom Viridiplantae; phylum Streptophyta; class Magnoliopsida; order Fabales; family Fabaceae; genus Ormosia; species Ormosia emarginata. The sequence continues at coordinate 13,367,664 of JAQQTP010000079.1, read as the reverse complement.
CCTCTCCTCCCTGAGACTAGCCTCAAAGTCCGCCAACTTCTTTTTTAACTTTTCAATTTTCACTTTGGCTTCCTCCAAGGCCTTCTTGACATCCTTCAAGGTCGTCTAGGCCTCCTCCTTAGCCTTGAGAGCCAAGTCAAGCTTCTGAGCCCCCTCCCTCTCGATCGCCCTCGTTTTCTCAGCCATTTCCTTTTCAAGTTGGTCCAAGCACCTTTCAAGGTAACGAGTTTCAGCGGCAAGGCGGAGTCCACTAACTTGAAACCTTGTCAGGATCTCCGATGTACTTTTCTTCGAGTTTCAAGCAATGACGTTGTCATCTAAAAGCTGAAAGTCCACAAATAGTTCGAGTGATGCATCCTTCTTGCACAAGGAAACCAAACCCTAGACCTCAACTAGTTCCATGACTAGTCTCTTCCCATGGTCCTCCACCTTACTGATCTCGACTTTCCTTTTCCTTCTTTGCAAAGGCTGAGCAGAAGACTCGTCCTGTTAGGCCAAAACTACCTTGGTCATTGAGACTTAGACTACAGAGGCCGAAATAGTGCTAGAGTATTAGATGGACTGGCATCCTCTGCCCTTGCCTTCATGGCCTGGAGGGTGACAAGGGCTGATCCAAATGCCATACTTTCTGCAAAATAGAAGCAACATAAGTCAAAAACAACATAAAAAAGTATTATGAACAAAGGGTTAAAGACAGACTATGACCTAAACTTCACCTAGAATGGTCCCAAGAGTTTCATCACCAGTGGCGTCCAAGACATCCTTATAAGAAATGAGGCTGACATACCGAGCCCACTGTTAGTAATTACGGATCACAAATCAAGCAGCGGAATAATAAAAATTCCCTCACAAGATCCATGCGAAAAGGCCATAATCCGAGTTTTTAAAAGTTTACCTCTTGAAGCGTGATAAACACAAGTGAAGTGAATCACCAACACCGTAATAGTGACGATGTCTCTGCAGTATCCACACGAACAGACTTTCAAAAAGGAGTCACGTCTCTATTTCGCAGCGCTAGCTGCGAAGAGAAGAGAAGAGAAGAAGACTTTTCACTGTCTCTCACTCACTTTCTTAGTTGCGGCTAGGGTTGTAATGTTACATACATAGCAGCCCCCTTAGCAGTACTATTTATAATAGAGGCTGCCTTAAGTGAGTATGAGCAGTAGTAAGGTAAGGTGTGCAACCCTATAGCCATCTGTCATGAGTTAGGCCCACAATTGAATCCGAGTCCAACTTGGATACTTATTGTTCCAACTTAGTCTACTCTAAGTATGTGACCCTGCAGGTTCTCATGACGTTGGTAGTAATATTAAAATCTCATTTTAATATTAAAAATAGTAAGCGGTATCTAGCAACACATAACTACTACCTAAGTAATAAGAATGTCAGTGATTTGACATAACCTATTCGTGACCAATGTTTCCATGTAGTTTAGTCCCTTTGTCCAGATATCTAGATTGAACACAAGGTATAGAACGTGTCACCCTTGTTTAGTTCAATCTTCAGTTTCCTGATTCTCGAGTAGACACAGAAATAACAAATGAGATCAATATCTCATATTGACTCATTTGAGCATGGTCATGCATTTCATAGTCTCACTCAATCAGGGGGCCCAAAGATATCACTCCTGTTATGTAGGAGGGACAAATCCCATCTAGGTCACTCACATCCCTCCACATGAATCGTGGTATGTCTAATAACTAACTTTATAATCATCTTGTTACAGATGACGTTTGATGGCATTAAAAACACATAACTCCTCATGTAGGAATCGTAGTGATTTCAGGTCAAAGGACCACATACACCATTATCACTATGAGAATCACTTATGACACTCACGTAACGATCCATGTAGCATTCTCATGGCGGGTCTGTCCAATACATCATTACTCTAATATGTATCCATGTGTAGACTTGATATCTCATATCTATGACCAGTGAGATGTGGTCATCAGTCTACGCACATACTAGTCTCAATGTATTATTGTTGTCCTAATTAACAATAATACTTGACTAGGGACATTTAAGAATAGTATTTTATCCAATAGGATCTCACGATCAAGTCATCCACTTGATGTCCTATGGTATCAAACTTACTATTCTAAGGACTTTATTATATTTATAAAAAAAGCACAATAAATGAAATGCCTCGTATATTAAAAATAGCATAATATAATGTATGTAAATATAGACAAAATATATTGGCCTCTAGGGCATACACTAATAATCTCCCACTTGCACTAGAGCCAATCAGGCATATATCTAATGCCTAAAGACCTAGTGTGACCCTCATGCTTCTGTTGAGTAAGAGGCTTCGTCAGTGGATTAGCAATGTTATCATCTGTTGGTACTCTGCATATCTTCACATCTCCTCTATCGATGATTTCTCGAATGAGATAGAAGCGCCTAAGTATATGTTTGGATCGCTGGTGAGATCTGGGCTCCTTAACTTGTGCAATGGCTCCATTATTATCATAATAGAGGTCCATTAGGTCCATAATGCTAGGAGCTACACAAAGCTCAATAATGAACTTCCTAATCCAAACGACCTCCTTTGCTGCATTGGAGGCAGCAATATACTTAGCCTCTATGGTAGAATCAGTGACTGTCTCCTTCTTTGAACTCTTCCAGCTCACAGTCCCACCATTCAGGCAATAAACAAAACCCGATTGCGATCTGGAGTCGTCCTTATCAGTTTGGAAGCTAACATCAATGTAACCCTTTACAACTAGTTCTTCCTCGGCTCCATATACAAAGAATGAATCCGTAGTCCTTCTTAAGTACTTAAGGATGTTCTTGACAGCACTCCAGTGACTTTCACCGAGATCAGAATGGTACCTGCTTGTCATGCTCAAAGCATACGAGATATCGGGTCGAGTACATAACATGGCATATATGATAAATCCAATTGCAGATGCATATGGAATCTTACTTATGCGATCCCTCTCATCCTGGGTGGAAGGGGATTGAGTCTTAGACAGGCTTATACCATGTGACATAGGCAAGAGTTCTTTCTTGGATTCATGCATGTTAAATCATCTTAACACTTTGTCTATGTATGTACTCTGACTCAGGCCAAGCAATCTCTATGATCTATCTCTATAGATCCTGATACCTAATACATAGGTGGCTTCACCCAAGTCCTTCATAGAAAAGCACTTCCCTAACCAAGTCTTTACAGACTGTAAGGTAGGGATGTCATTTCCAATTGGTAGTATGCCATCTACATACAATACTAAAAAAACAATTGTGCTCCCACTAACCTTCTTGTAGACACAAGATTCTTCTTCATTCTTGATGAAACCAAATTGTTTGATTGTATCATCAAAACGAAGATTCCAGCTTCTGGAAGCTTGCTTCAATCCATAAATAAATCGTTGCAACTTGCATACCTTTCTAGCATCCTGTGGAGTAGCAAAACCCTCAAGTTGTGTCATGTACACATCCTCGAGAAGATTTCCATTAAGGAAAACAGTTTTGACATCCATTTGCCAGATTTCATAATCATGGTATGCTGCAATAGCAAGCATGATCCGAACGGATTTAAGCATCGCAACTGGGGAAAAAGTCTCATCATTGTCTACACCATGAATTTGCTTGAAACCTTTAGCCACCAATCGCGCCTTAAAGGTATGCACATTACGATCCATGTCGGTTTTCTTCTTGAAAACCCATTTGCACCCAATAGGTTTTACCCCTTCAGGTGGGTCAACCAAGGTCCATACCTAGTTGGCATACATGGATTCCATTTTAAATCTCATGGCCTCAAGCCATTTTTCAGATTTTGGGCCAATAATGGCTTCTTGGTAAGTTACAGGCTCATCTTGATCCATAAGCAATATGTCACCTTGCTGAGTCATGAGAAATCCATATCTCTCTGGTTGATGACGTATCCTGTTAGACCTACGTGGGTCTTATGCTACTAGAGTAGATTTTGATTCCACAACGACTTGTGGAGGCTGCTCTATTTCCACCATTGGTTCGCTGCCACTCTGTGAACTTTGAATTTCTTCAAGTTCTACTTTCCTCCCACTGATTCCTTTGGAGATAAACTCCTTTTCTAGGAATATAGCAGTCCATGTGATAAACATTTTGCCCTCGGTAGGATTATAGAAATAGTATCCCTTGGTTTCCTTGGGATACCCCACAAAGAAGCATTTGTCTGATTTAAGGCCAAGCTTATCAGAAACTTGACGTTTCACATAAGCTTCGTAACCCTAAATCTTCATAAAAGACATACTGGGTCGTCTCCCAGTCCACATCTCATATGGTGTCTGTTGAACTGTCTTAGATGGAACATAGTTAAGTATGAAAGCTGTTGTTAACAAAGCATGTCCCCAGAAGGAGCTTGGAAGGTTTGCATGACTCATCATGGATCGGACCATGTCCAACAAGGTCCGGTTCCTCCTTTTAGAAACACCATTCCATTGTGGTGTTCCAGGAGGAATGAGTTGAGATATTATCTCACACTCTTTCAAATGATCATCAAACTGTTGGCTTAAGTATTCACCTCCTCAATTTGATCGAAGGATTTTAATACTCTTGCCAAGTTATTTTTGTACTTCATTCTTGAACTCTTTGAACTTTTCAAAGGATTCTGATTTGTGCTTCATAAGATATACAAATCCATATCTACTGAAATCATCGGTAAATGTAATGAAATATTGAAAACCGCCTCTAGCCAGTGTGTTTAGTGGCCCATATACATCACTATGTATGAGGCCTAAAAGATCACTAACCTTTTCACCTTGTCTAGTGAATAGGGCCTTAGTCATCTTTCCCAATAAACAAGATTCACATGTCTCATATGATTCGAAATCAAACGAGTCCAAGAATCCATCTTTATGGAGTTTTAAGATACGTTTCTCATTTATGTGGCCCAATCGACAATGCTAGAGATAAATTGGGTTCATATCATTTGACTTGAACCACTTTGTATTTACGTTATAGATGGGCGTTTCGAGATCAAGGACATAAATATCATTCAAATAAAGAGAACAACTTTTGTTCTTTATTATAAAAGTAAAACCTTTCTTGTCCAAACAAGAAACAAAAATGATATTCCTGCTAATAGTAGGCACAAAATAACAATTATCTAATTCAATTATAAGCCTAGTGGGCAAAGCTAATAAATAAGTCCCTACGGCTAGTGCAGCAACCTTTGCTCCATTTCCCACTCGTAGGTCGACTTTGCCCTTAGTCAATGGTCTACTGCTCTTTAGATCCTACACATTTACACAAATGTGAGATCCACATCCAGTATCTAATACCCATGATGCAGAAGTAGAAAAATTGACTTCTATAACAAAAATACCTGAAGTGGAAGTCTCACTTCCCTTCTTCTTCTTGAGCTCCTCTAGGTACTTGGCACAGTTCCTCTTCCAGTGTCCGGTCTGACCACAGTGGAAGCATATACCTTCCTAAGCCACTCCACCCACTGGTTTCTAGCCAGAAGTGCTAGGCTTGGACTTATCCTTACCCTTACCCTTCCACTTGTCCTTGGGCTTTTTCTGTTGTTTCTTGCCCTTATTCTTATAGACCATCATTATAGCCTTTCCTTTACCTTTATTTATGTTCTGCTCAGTAGTTCTCAACATGCTTAGCAGCTCTGGTAGTGATTTGTCAATTTCATTTATGTTGTAGTTCATGACAAATTGACTAAAACTCTTCGGCAACGATTGCAGGACTAAGTCAGTGGCCAACTCTTGATCTAAAGGAAAACCAAGTCTCTCTAGGTTTTCAATGTACCCAATCATCTTGAGTACATGAGCACCAACAGGGCTTCTTTCTACCAACTTGCACTAAAACAGTGCTTTAGAGACCTCGTATCTCTAATGTCTAGCCTGCTCTTGATAGAACTTTTTGAGGTGTACGATCATATCATAGGCATCCATGTTCTTATGTTGCTTTTGGAGCTCAGAGTTCATGGTGGCTAGCATTAGACATCCGACGTCCAAGGCATCACCTTGATGCTTCTTATAAGCATCTCTTTCAGCTCTAGGGGCATTAGTAGCAGGTGGCTCAAGAATAGGATGTTCTAAAACATACAACTTTTTCTCTTGCTTGAGGACAATCCTCAAGTTCCTGTACCAGTCTAGGAAATTTGTCCCAGACAACTTGTCCTTCTCAAGGGCTGATCGCAATGATAAGTTACTTGAAGTATTTGTTGCCATGGTAATCTATCAATAGAAATATACAAAATATAAGTATCATGCCATAAACATATTTAATAAGGTCTTTAATTAAATATGCCTCCCACTATTTTATTCAAATCGATGATCCTCAGCATTGACTCAGAAAATCCCATCGAAAAATTTCCTAGTAGGTCAAGATCCATATTTCACCTAGCTTTGAGTCAGCTTTGGCTGATCACCCAAAATTCAGTTATATAGGTAGGAAACTCTTTCCAATTACATCACATGCAACTATTGGATAGTTGGGTGAATAACACTTATTCTAATCCATCTAATGGACTAAAGCCCAACTTCATGCCTCTAAGCCTTCATTCCTATTGAAATGGCCTAGTTAAGTCAAACCCAATGGCCTAGTTAACCAAAATAGCATAAAAATAAGGACTAAGGCCATAACCATCATAAAGCAATAACACATTATTATTTTGTGAATTATAAAAATGGTTTTGAATATCGCGCTTTCGAACATCACACACCATACAACGGGGTTCGGGGCAGCACCCCGACGGGGCAACAACACTTGAACTCTAAGGCTCGCAAACATATGAACACTTCATGTGCTGCAGGGGTTCCTCACAGCCGCCATCATCTACCTAGAAACAGGGTTTCTAGATCGCCTGAAGTCATGAACACTTCATGTCATGAGGAAGCTACATAGCCGCCGCAAATCGAAAACAAGGTTTCCAAAACCTTGTATCGCGCTACTATGTATATATCGCATTTATACCAGAAAAATGTAGAAATAGAAAGCATTCAAAATGGTTTTCACAGAATCATACATATCACATATATACATATACCAGAAAAATGCAGAAACTGAAAGCATTCAAAACATTTTCATAGAATCATACATATCACATATATATATATACCAGAAAACGCAGATACAGAAAGCATTCAAAACATTTTCACAGAATCATATGAACATCTTCATGGTTTCAAAAACATCAACATGTTTCGTAAACAACAAAACAAATAGAACACGGTTTCATAAAGCATTATTTCAATTTCAGAAATAACATATAAAGATCATATCTTTTATGAAAAGAAAGCAACGAATCATGTTATCTCATATAACAAGAAAAGCAGAAAAACCAAATCATGGTTTCACAAGTGGCTTTGATACCACTATTGGTAATTGCGGATCACAAATCACGCAGCGGAATAATAAAAATTCCCTCACAGGATCCATGCGAAAAGGCCATAATCCGAGTTTTTAAAAGTTTACCTCTTGAAGCATGATAAACACAAGCGAAGTGAATCACCAACACCGTAATAGTGACGATGTCTTTGCGATATCTACACGAACAGACTTTCAAAAAGGAGTCACGCCTTTGTTTCGCAGTGCTAGCTACGAAGAGGAGAGAAGAAGACCTTTCACTATCTATCACTCACTTTCTTAGGTGCGGCTAGGGTTATAATGTTATATACATAGCAGCCCCCTTAGCAGTATTATATATAATAGAGGCTGCCTTAAGTGAGTGTGAGCAGTAGCAAGGTAAGCTGTGCAACCCTAAACCCATCTGTCATGAGTTAGGCCCACAATTGAATCCGAGTCCAACTTGGATCCTTATTGCTCCAATTTAGTCTGTTCTAAGTGTGCGACCCTACAGGTTCTCATGACGTTAGTAGTAATATTAAAATTTCATTTTAATATTACAAACAGTGAGCGGTATCTAGTAACACATCACTGCTACCCAAGTAATGAGAATGTCAGTGATTTGACATAACCTATCCGTGACCAATGTTTCCATATAGTTTAGTCCCTTTGTCCAGATATCTAGATTGAACACAAGGCATGGAACATGTCACCGTTGTTTAGTTCAATCTTCAGTTTCCTTATTCTCGAGTAGACACAGTAATAACAAATGAGATCAATATCTCATATTGACTCATTTGAGCATGGCCATGCATTTTGTAGTCTCACTCAATCAGGGGGCCCGAAGATATCACTCCTGTTATGTAAGAGAGACAAATCCCATCTAGGTCACTTACATCCCTCCACATGAATCGCGGTATGTCTAATAACCAACTTTATAATCATCTTGTTACAGATGACGTTTGATGGCATTAAAAACACACAACTCCTCATGTAAGAATCGTAGTGATTTCAGGTCAAAGGACCACATACTCCATTATCACTATGAGAATCGCTTATGACACTCACGTAATGATCCACGTAGCATTCTCATGGCCGGTCTGTCCAATACATCATTACTCTAATATGTATCCATATGTAGACTTGATATCTCATATCCATGACCCATGAGATGTGGTCATCAGTCTACGCACATACTAGTCTCAATGCATTATTGTTGTCCTAATTAACAATAATACTTGACTAGAGACATTTAAGAATAGTATTTTATCTAATAGGATCTCACGATCAAGTCATCCACTTGATGTCCTATGGTATCAAACTTACTATTCTAAGGACTTTATTATGTTTATCCAAAAGAACACAATAAATGAAATGCCTCGTATATTAAAAATAACATAATACAATGTATGTAAATATAGACAAAATATATTGGCCTCTAGGGTATACACTAACACCCACCTATTCAAGAAATCAACACACGTGGTGTCATACTGATCAAGATCGGGCTTCTTCGTTTCAATCATTTCAATGGGGGTGTCCCACACCTTTGTAGTCCAGTACAAGTCGAACGTCGGTTCCCCATCGGCCTCCAGGAAGAATAGATGGGTCCTTGGCACCACCGTCAGCTCAAAGAACTTTGTTTTGTAGTTCTTAAAGCTATCCTGGAAGACTCTAAAGCCTTTCTGATCGGGCCTTGACTGGAGTGTGAGCCAGTTCTTCTGCATTGCCCCTTCCCCTTGGGGGCACCACCGTGTAAAAAGGTAGAAAAATGCATTCTCCGAGTACCGCAGTCCAACTACCCAATAAAGTCTTTCAAAGGCGAGAATGTTTCTCCAGCTATTAGGGTAAAGTTGGGATAGAGCCACATTGAGAGTGCGAAAGACTACAATTTGAAACGAGGTGAACAAGATCCAAAGTCCCTATTGAATGAAGAGATCTTCGTACATAAACATGTAGTGTGTGCTTGCCTCTTTAGCCGAACAGACTCTCTCTTCCGCCTTTGGAGCCAGGACTTGATACTTGTGATCCCCTATGTCGCCATCTATCAACTCCAAGTAGCTCGTAAGATGTTATACTTTCTCCCTAGTTCGAAATTCAGACACATTGTTCCAAACATCATCTCTAACCCAAGGGTACCCCTCCTTCCTTTAACAAGTTCTATGGACCTCTCTACGACCAGTCTATGTTGTACAGCTCTTCTCCTCCCCATGGATTCCTGGAAACACCCACAAAGACCGATAAGGTGTCAGAATTAAGAAATTCTGGCAACCTATAGATTCAAACATGGAGGAGGACTGATGACAAATGGAAGTCCTATTAAAAGACTTTCTACATCTACCTCTGTCCTCTGTATCCAAATGTCAATGCCATTAATGGCCACTAGCCTCCATGCCCTCAGAGACTTATCAGTCTAAGTTGGGTACACCACCACTCACAGCGTGGTGGAGAAGGTGCTCCAGAGAGCAACGCCATTGAACTGGACTCTAATCACTAGTATCCTTACTCATTGGCCATTAAAAGAGGGAGAATACTCCATAAAGACACTAATTCCCAAATTTGATTTCTCTCAAATTAGTTTAGTTCATCTTGCATGGCCAAGATCCAATGTTCATCATTAATTGCCTCATTTATGTCTTTAGGTTCAACTTAAGAGACAAAAGCCAAATGATTACATACATATCTAAGAGAGTTTCGAGTGATTACCCCTTTTGATACATCACTTATCACCTTGTCAAGAGGATGATATCTTGATGTCCTCTATTCCTTGGGTAGGTCCATGATTTCTAAATTCTATTGCCTTAGTGGATCAAAGGGTCTCTCTTCTTGCTTCTTGGGATCCTTTTCTTGATTCTCCAAATGTGTTTTTACCAAGATTTCTGCAACATCATCAACAAATTCCTTTCTCGACCCATTTGGGTTAGTTTCATAAAAAATAACTTGTATTGATTCTTCAACAGTCATATTTCTCTTGTTATAAATTCGAAAGGACTTATTACTAAGTGAGTAACCAAAAAATATCCCCTTATCAAATTTAGCATTAAACTTGCCTAGGTTATCTTTTCTATTGTTTAAAACAAAGCATTTGCAACCAAAGACATAAAAGTGGAAAATGTTTGGTTTCCTTCCTTTGTATAGTTCATAGGGGGTTTTCTTTAAAATAGGCCTTATTAGAGCCCTATTCATAACATAGTAAGTGGTACTTACCGCATTCGCCCAGAAATACTTAGGAAGACTTGTTTCATTGAGCATAGTTCTTGCTAACTCTTTTAAAGATTATTTTTTTTTCTTTCAATCACTCCATTTTGTTGTGGAGTTCTAGGAGCAGAAAAATTATGTTCAATATCATTTTTATTGCAAAATATTTCAAATTCATGATTTTCAAATTCCCCACCATGATCACTTCTTATGGATGCAATGCTACAATTCTTCTCATTTTGAATAACCTTTGCAAGTTTTCTAAATGTATGAAAGGCATCATTCTTATGAGTAAGGAAAAGAGTCCATGTAAATCTAGAGTAATCATCCACAATCACAAAACAATAGTAGTTACCTTCAAAGCTCATAGTTCTTGATGGTCCAAAAAGATCTATGTGCAAAAGTTGTAAAGGTCTAGTAGAAGAAATAAAATTTTTAGCTTTGAAAGAAACTTTTACTTGTTTACCCTTTTGACATGCATTACAAAGTTTATTTTTCTCAAATTTGAGCTATAGAAGACTAATCACTAAATCTTTATAAACAAATTTGTTTAGGTGATCCATATGAATGTAGGCAAATCTCTATATGCCATAGCCTTGAATCACTCTCTTTGCTCATAAGTCATCTTGCATTTTGAGAGGTAATATCATAAAGGTTAATCATATATATGTTATCAATTCTATGACTAACAAACTTAACTTGCTTGTCATCCTTACCCTTAATTATACAACAATTAGAATCAAATATAACTCTATTACCTTTATCACATAATTAGCTAATACTTAGTAAGTTGTGTTTGAGTCCTTCTACATACAAGACATTATCAATTGAAGTGAGGGAATTCTTACCAAATTTTCTAACACCAAGGATCCTCCCTTTATTGTTGTCGTTGTATGTGACATGACCATGCTTCTTTGGTGCAATAAAGGAGAACTTGGAGCCATCACTCGTTATGTGCTTGGAGCATCCACTATCAAGATACCAACTTGAGCTCTTGAATTTTTAGCACACCTACAACACTCATTCAAATTTTAACATTTGGTCCCCAAATTTTCTTAAGACCTTGTGTGTTAGATTTAGGCAAGGTGCCCTTAGGAACCCAAACCATTTTAGTTCCAACCTTGGTGTTTATGTTCTTTCTAATATAGCATGTAGATGCACTATGCCCTTTCCTCCCATAATGAAAGCATTTGATAAAGGGGCTACTTGATGTACTTGAGGAAACAAAGAAATTCTTGCAAGACTTTTATTGGTTATTGGGATTATAACCCAAACTGAAATTTTGAAAAATACATCTTTGCTTTCCTAGTAACACATTTAATTATCTTTTCTAAAGGTAAATTTTGCAAGAACAATTTTCAAATTCTCAATCTCCTTTTCAAAAGATTTATATGATGAACAAGGTAAGTGAATGAATGCATTATCATGTGAGGAACAAGTTATGCATGATGAGTTAGCATCAATAAGTCCTAGAGTCTCGTTCTCAATTTTGAGTTCATTAATCTCCTTGTTTAAAATGAAAACTTTGTTTATCAATAAAGAAATTGTTTTGTTGGAAGCTAAAACCATTGTTGTGGGCCTCAAGGATTCATCATGCAATTCTTGAAAAACATTTTGTAATTCACTATAGGAGGGTGAAGAGTCTAGGTTGGAAGAAGTTACCTCAGTTCACTCTCCTCTCCTTATTCTCCTTGAGCCATGAGACATAGATGGGATTTCTCATTTTCTGAGCTATCAGTGGAATCCATATCATTGTCCTCACATGCTATGTAAGCCCTTCTTCCTTTCTTTTTTTAGAAGGTCTCTTCTCAAACTTCTTCGTCTTCTTTAGATACATTGGACATTCTATTTTTATGTGTCCCGATTTTTTGCATTCATAACATGTTGGAGTTGATGAGGTTCCTTACCCTTTATGATAGGTCTTCTTAGGAGGAAAATGTGGCCTTCTTTGAATTCATTTCTTCTTAAGAAATCTTCCAAACTTCCTCATAAGAAGACTAAGATTTTCTTCATTCAACTCAAGGTTTCCTACTCCATCATCATCATCATCATCATTATCTTCAATTATGGAGGAGGTGGCTTTGAATGTAATCCCCTATTTAGCTCCAATTCATGCTCTTGGAGCTTCCCAAATAGAGTGGCTAAAGACATTGTTGATAAACTCTTTGATTCTGCAATAGTCGTTACTTTGAGTTGTCAATTCCTACTCAAACATCTCAAAACTTTTTTAATAAGATCTTCATTAAGAAAGGTCTTTCCCAATGAAATAAGATGATTTATAATGTGTGTAAATCTTTTTTGCATTTCTTGAATGCTTTCTCCTTAATTCATTCTAAATAATTCGTACTCATGAGTGAAAGTGTTTATTCTTGATTGTTTTACTTCACTTGTACCCTCGTGAGTTACTTGTAAAGTATCTCATATTTCTTTGGTGGTCTTACAATTTGACACCTAAAGAATTCATTATACCCCAAGGATGTGGTGATGATGTTCTTGGCTCTCAAATTGTATTGAACCTTCTTTTTGTCCTCATCGGTCCATTCACTTCTTAGTGTATTAGTTCTTACACCATCAATAATACGTGTGGGAACAAAAGCATTATTTTCAATAGCATCCCATACATCTAAATCAATAGCTTCAGTAAAAGTTTTCATCATTTCTTTCCAATAGGCATAATCATCCCCATTGAAATATATGGGCCTATTTATAGAAGAACTTTCAGAAGAAAAACCATTCGAAGCCATCAATTCCCTTGAAGCTGATAAGCTCTTTACATAAGAGTCTAACTCTGATACCACTTATTACTAAGTGGCCTCAATACTCAAGAAGGGGGTGAATTAAGTTTGTAAAATGTTTTCATAATTCTTTCACAAAACACTTGATTATCAATTTTTGTTGAAGCTATTGTTTGTTAGAGATGAATGGATAGAGAAGATATAGGGCTTTCACTTATAAGTAAATCAACCAAGTCAGATAGTATACAAGAAATTCAATAAAACAGTGTGCAAAGTAAGGGAGTTGAGTTTAGGAAAACAAACACAAAGCTTTATCTTGGTTCAGCCACCAATCCACTTGTAGCTTACATCCAATCCTCAAGTAAACACCCGAGATTTCTACTATATCTTCAAGCTTCAAATAGGTGCTTAACAACCTTTACAAACTGGAGCACTCAACATACCTTAGGATACTTTACCCTTATGCTTGAGCCACTACCTTCAAGGGATACCTCACCTTTACAGATTTGAGGGATACCTCACCCTCTCTTTACAGTTTATACAAAGTATAGATGATAAGAAACTCTCTCAAGAGTGGATAATATAAATTAAAGAACAATGGTATCAAGGATTCACACTTTTGAAGCTCAAAACAAGGTATTGATTGAAAAGATGATAAAACTCGTATTTAATACTCAAGAATGATTTTCAGAATGTTTTTTTTTTTAACTTGTAATCAATGCACAAACACTTTCATTTGTAACCCCAAGCATTTAAGAATCATTGGTGGTGGTTGAGAAACATTAAATGCAAAATATAGTTGTTACAAATCTGTTTCTAGTTGTCAGAAAACCAATTATGACTATTTCATAATTGGTTATGGCCTATCTAGTGACTTTCTAAAACAAGCCAATAACCGGTTATGGAAAAGGCATAATCAGTTATGGTCTTTTGTGAACAGAAGCCTTACACTTCTGACTTTACAAATTATCGGTTATGAAAAAGTCATAACCGATTATGGCCTTTTAAAAACATAAGCTAAAGCTTCTGACTTTGGTGAATAACTGGTTATAGAAATCTCATAACCGGTTATGGCACCCTGTTTTTGAATCAAGACAAGTTTGAAAGACCATAACTTCTTTGATATTTATTTGTTTAAAACAAAAGACCACTCATTTGAAAGGTTATTGAGTCTACAATAAAATGAAATAGGCTTTAGTTCAAGATTCAAAAAAGTTTGAAAGAAAGAGACAAATGAATGACTTAGAGTCAGTTTTCCAAACGTAAACTTGACAAATTTTCATCCAAATGAATTGCCACCAAGACCAGTTATTTAAAAACAATTTGTTTGGCCATTTCATCAATCAAGAAACACAAATAAGGAATTTAAAACTTGTTTAAGCTTCGTGTGTTTCCTAATTACCTTTACACATAAGACCTAAGTCCTATGAGCTATTCTTGAAGATACTTTGAACTTGATCTTCGCGTCACTAATCCTTCTTGTTTGTTAATCATCAAAACTAAGACTATTGTCATTCATAAAAATAGTAAAAACAAGAGGTAGAGGGGCATGTACCTTGAAGAAATGAAAAAAATGGGTGACTGAAAGGGGTTTAACCACCAAGAACCACTGAAAATCATTGGAAACAGCACAAAAGCAACTGCCACTCCACCATTCATGGTTGCCAAAAATCACCTTAGGTTTCCAGAAATTGGAAGGTAATAGTAAAAGTGTGGAGGGGGCATCCTCGGCCCTTATTTATAGAGGCAAGATGGTAATAGGGAAATTTCGTCCTAACACCCTAAATTTCAAAAAGTCATTATGTCGCTCAGAACTACTCAAAACCCTAACAATGACTATCTAGTTAGAGCGCACCACATGGACTTCACAGTTGTCATAACAGTTGAAGCGATGGTTGCTCAGAATGCCAAATATCACACAAGCCCTGCTGTTTTGAGCACAAACTTTTTCTTTGGACCCTGGTTACACCTCAGAATGTTCACCTATAGTCACCTGACGCGTGGACCTTGGCTAGACTACGACACGTCCATGAATATCAAATTACTTAGTCGTTAACGCCTCCTAGTTAAAGCTCCGCACCTTTTGGGGGTAGAATGGACCACGACTTCATGTAAAGCACAGATCTCATCACCTGGGGGCATGGAGACTCACCTTGATACTTAGCTATATTAGCTAAGCACTAAGTTGGGGGCAACATGACCAGATCATGCATATTATTACAAAGATGAGCATTGGACTCATCTTAGTGAAGGGAATAAAATGAAAAATAGAATATTCATTGAAGCAAAATAAAGTAAAAGGAAGTAAAAGAAAACTTTTTATTCACATTTCATACATCATCAGATCTAAAAAAAGAGCCTATAAACTATTCTAGTATAAGAATTCCCACTGGAGAGAGCTTGAAAGGAAGCTAGATAAGACAATGATGATTATGATGACCGCTGATCACGACCACCTCCCTGGTTCTTCCAGAAACCAACATCCATCTCTTCGTCATTAGTCAACATGAGCAGAATGTTTCACTCCAAAAGATTGTTCTACCCCCACAACAGAATGCTTCACAATCCTGCATATCTAGCTGCACAGCGCTGTGAAACCAAGGCACTTGACAAGTACCCTTAGTTGCAGTCAAGATGGCGGAAGAGTGAGAGCAGTAAGCTTCTAAGCATCACAAGAACTGTAGTAGAAATGGTGAATCATCTTAGCAAACAGAGAAACGTTGCACACTCCTGCGTACGCCTGGAAAGAAAGGCTTTTGTCACCCTGATGCATGTTGACCAACCCGCGTAAAGCAGCTACTTGTCCTCACAGAACCATTACGCATGGTAAGAAAGGCCTCCATCAGAGGAATATGTTGGGGAAAAAGAAACACCTTTAAAAATTTGGGGAAGAAATGAAAGACGATTTCAGAAAGAAACATGGCACTTCACAAATGACAACCCTACTACAAGCATCCCTTATTTATAAAGGAAATAAAGTATTCTGACTAGCTCCTCAAGAGGCTAACTAACTGCACGTTTGAGGTTGTGTTTTAATGCCCCTTCCTCGTGATTGGCCACAAGAGTAGCGGACAGTTGGGAAACATCCTGAAACTGCCACCTTGATTGAAGCAATTTTCATTCCCAATAAATTCAAAGCGATGGTTCCCAAGTAAGTTCAGACTGCTACAAACTACAGAATAAAGCTGCAAGAAAGGATAACAAAGACCCCGTGAACTACACATGGGGGCAACATATGACATACCTCGGATAGCGGAATAACGACATGAGTAGAGGGATCTGGCTCGGATCCCGGCCTTACACGTTAACCAAGGAGGGAAACTATAATGTATTTGGGACCTTGGCCCTTTGGAAAAACATTGCGAGATTCAACGTTAACACTAAGTTGGATCCCTTTGTCCACTGCGTGTCGTGTGCTCCTATCAAACTTGGTTATATTGACACTTAGTTGTCTCATCTAAGTGCCAAGTTGAGGGCAACTAGTCTGGACCATGATCCAAGAT
This sequence comes from Ormosia emarginata, assembly GCA_029884605.1. NCBI lineage: Eukaryota > Viridiplantae > Streptophyta > Magnoliopsida > Fabales > Fabaceae > Ormosia > Ormosia emarginata. The sequence continues at coordinate 13,350,938 of JAQQTP010000079.1, read as the reverse complement.
CCTGTCCCATGGGTAAACCCGGCACGCACCCAGCTGGAGTTTGTCATTAACACCCCAGCTTGAATTCATGGTACACTGCTGAGATCCCATCACAACGGATGTCGAACCACGACATTGGGAAATAGCAACATTACCGCAAGATTTGCACAGTAGATAAATCTTATGAGTATCCATAACTGCCAATCATGATTTTGCTTAATAATAGCACCCATGACCGCCTTTGACTGCTCATAACTGCAATATCAATATTCTGATTTTATAGGGATCCTCTACAACTATTAAGAGAACGTATCTCCTTATCCAACTTATATAAATACTAAACTCAATCACCTATAACAGGTAACTATTGCTCATTAGCATAAATCTGAATTGTGCACAGTCTGACTTAAGCGTTGGAGTGCCTTTGCAGGTACCAACCCCCCTCCCCCGGTATCAACACACTCTGCTGCTATGCAATGAGGAAATCACTAGAACGTGCTTATCTTGGTACAACTCAATATCCACTACTGAACAGTTGGGCGATGTATGAATGAGACAAAAAAAAAGAGAAAAAAAAAGAAAAAAAATGACGAGATAAGATGAGGGTATGTAACGTTTCTATATTTAAAGAGTTTGTATTGGCTAAAAAATTCTTGTTATTTACCACTACCTCTCCCCTCACAAATTTAGTTTAGATCTCATGCATCCAAATGTAATATATTATCTTGAATGCTAATTACTAACCCTTTTTGGGTCCAGCCGAATAATATTGGTTTTTGGAATGGTCTTCTTCCTTATCTGCTTCCTTCCCCCTCAAATGGGTAAGGCAAGGGAACTCTATAAATGACCCTTGGAGGTTCTAGGGGTCAGTTTATGTTGCAGATTCCAACTGTATTAGATTTGAAGCAGCTACCATGAACTAATCTAATTATATTAATTCAAGTTCATCTTTGCCATGTGACAGATCACTTATCTTCCACACTTCTAGTTCTGTTTTTTTATATTTTTTATTTTGTGCTTGTTCCCTACTCATTTTGGTTTATGTTGTTGAACACTTTATTATTATTATTATTTTGCTGTTCATGTCAATGTTTTGTAAAAGGACACAAATAAAACATAATTGGCATTAGAATATTTGATCATCATGCATATGAAAGCAATAATATATGTTTCCTAGTCAGAAGCTGCATTGTAAAATGTCTTTTCCAGATCTGGAAAAAGAGCAACAAAGCTTACCACGTTTAGATAATGTGATCCATCTATGATTCTGACTACGCTGTGGACAGTCTCAACAAGGCGTTTATCTCTTTGTTTCCCTTCGATTAGAATAAAGAAGAAAGGAATCTAATCCTATCAATCCTCCACATCTCAGGCGACTGTTCTTGTTTTTTCTTTCAATTAAAAATAATAAAAAATTAAATGGAAGAAAATAAGTTCAAATTCATTTTTTTTTTTGTGTCTTTATTAGTTTGTTCTCTCTTCTGCCGTTGCTTGGAGATTTACAACTGGGAATTGATCACAAATATGAAACGAAAAAGAATTTAGAAGGATGTATTTTGTATATATAATTAGTGATTACAACTGGCCAAGGTGCATTACGTGCAAATTCGGCAAATCAGTGCATATAAACCAAGCTCGCTTGGAAAGCAGCATATATAGCACGTTTGCACTTTAGCACAAAATTCTACAAGGTAGCTCTTTCATTTGTGCATGCTCATCTTTAAATGGGCCTATATAGCTACCACAAAATCTTGTAATTAAAAGTGTTTTTTAGAAATCTTAAAAATTAACAACAATTATTGACGAGATTTTTTTTTTCTTTTTTAAATACAGTTTGATATAGCTCTCTAGGTAAAATTACTCACCTACCAAGGTGCTAGTTTGATGTGGAATTGGCAGCATATACTCCTATATATATACGTGAAAGTGTTTACACTTTTAGCTTTCTAACCCTGTGTTTGAATATTTTTTCATTAATAGAACAAAACGGAATAGGTGTGGATGAATCAGAAAGGAAAAGGAAAGAACGGGACATAGTTTCCCCCCTCTTTATTTGGAAGATTCATTAACGGGACAGAACGGAACATGTGTTCCCCCCATTTCACCTCAATTTTGGGGGGAACAAAAATTGGACATTTGAGGGGAAGAGGGGGGGAATGATTCCCCATGTATTCCGTTCCGTTTCTATACATTTTAAAACTCCAAAATACAGAAAATTATTTCCGTTCTCCCTATTTCCTTTCCTTTCCTCTCATTACCTGTCATCCAAACATAGTGTAATGTTTCATTTATCATCTGATTAAGACATGGAATGTTGTGAAAATGGTTTTATTTCAAAAGAATAATATCTCACATTGGTTAGAAGTAAGACTTTGAAGAGGTTAAAAATGATTTGGTATTATCTCAGTTTTGACCCGGTCTTCTCCAACATCCAAATTTGTTTTCCAACGGTCATATTCCAATAGTCATATTCCAATAGATATATTTTGTTTTTCTATAAATACCATCCATTTTATTAAGTTTTTTAAACTACTGCTACTTCCTTCTTCATCTTTCACTTCTCTTCTCTTTCTCTACTGGGTTACGTATTTGAAAAACTCTTGTAGTTCTTGGATCCCTGTTAAACAGAAAGAGTCTGCTGTACCTTGGGGGATTTTCGATTATACCAAAATAATCCTTGAGGGCAATGCTTTCACACGCTTCAGACTTCACGTGTTTTACTGTGTCATTTAATTTACAGGTTTACTTCAAAGATCGCGATTGACAACATTCTTAAGGATTAATGCCAAACAAAACACGTCAACGCTATCCGTGCAAGCCCCTCACCCAATATCTCTAACAAGTTTATTTATGCTGTTTTAATTTTACCATTCATTTATTTTAATTATTATTTTTCCTACAATCTTAAGAGTATTTTTTATGGATACTGATGTGATATAACTTATTTTAAATGTGGGGGTTTTTATGAGGAAATGGATAACATAGGGGAAAGGGAAAGGGAAGCTCATAATGGAGGCAGTGCAGAGGTACATGACACATCGTGACGGCGATTGGCGTACGGCGAGACAACATCTGGTAAGATGGTGCGGATCGAATCTGTGCACGCGAACTGGTGAGTGGGTCACCGGTTCTGGTTCCTACACGGCAAAGATGGTGATAACTAGGCGGAGCAAGATCTGGAGCGCAATTTTTTGGCATGGTGTGGCGTGACGCGACGCAAGTCACGTGGACGGTGCGGCATAACGAGCACCGTGGCTCATGATCCAAACAGTTTTGATTTTGCAGGTTGTGCAAAGATGGCGAATGGGTTCAGATCTGATGACGGGTTGCTGGACGACTGGGTCACGGTGGCTCCGTGCTGGGTCGCTGGTTCATGTGTTATGGCATTTGGATCAAATGGGGATCCGTGTTGTACTGATGGTGAACAAGCAAGGTCATACCTGTCTTGCCCAATACTACGAGTACCTCACTATTGAAGAAAGGCGAGCCCTTAAAGGCTAAATCGTTCACAAATGCCTCGCCAGTAATGAGAATCAATGTTCATTTATTGAGCATCGCAACTACAAAATTGTATATAGGTGCTATGCATTTTTGTTTTTCATGGTTGGAGTTGATGATGATGAGGTAAATCTTTTTTCTATACTTCTCATTCTAAATTGTTCACATTGAGGAAATAGTCTCGCCCTTGCTTTCATTTCTGGATGTGTTGTGTAGCTTTTACTAATGCTACTGAGTTGTTGAGTGTGATGGTACACATTGAAACTTAGTTTGTTTGAGGGTCTTACAAAATTAATTTGGTTTGAGAATTTGTTGAAGGATCTGGAAATATGAAAGAATCATTGCTCCTATCCTGAGCTAGATGCCTCCAGCTGTATCAGGTTGAAAGCAAAGTTGAGGAAGGGACCAGTGGATTGCATGTCTTGTCTCTCAACCTGAGATTGTCTAATATCAATAATTTTAACTCGCATTTACTAAATCAAATAAATAGATTCATGATTTATTTCTGTTATGCAAAGAGACTGGTCAAATTTGTTGCATTTTTAATTCTCTTTGTTTATCTATTTTCCTTCAATTCTCTTAGTTATAGTTTTCTTTCTTCAATATGTATTTGGGTATGTTTCGAGCATTTCAAGTTGTGTTTTTAAGTCTCTATTGGAGAAATATTTATAATTCCCCATATGGTTTTACTAGTTCCTCTGATAGCTTCTCTTATGAAAACAAAGTTGTGTATTTGCCTAGTCCTATTCTATTATAGTGATTGTTGCATAGAATTTCACGGATTTTGGTATAAGCATGTGAATTATTTCTTGTGCAAATTTTTGTTATCTATGCTTGTTGGTTGAGGACCTATTGAATGTAAATAGTAATTACTAAAGGACATGAGTAGGAGTCATGCTTTTTAGTTGTGGATATAGTTGTTGCCTATGCGTTGTGTCCATTTTGAATTCATACAAAATAACAAAAGTAATATGAAGTGATGCTGCAACTATATGTGTTTTTTTGGCTCTTATATCATTGTTTTGAGAGTTTTAGAAAGGCACTGTATTTAGTAGAAGTTCTACGATTTTGGGTTCTATTTAGTGGAGGGTTCAAAGTATTTAGAATAATTTTTGGCCTCATGTGTAACGCCCCTTTTTCTTTAAATATCCGCAAAGAAGGGACGTCGCACTATAACTATAATAATAAATTTATAACATATTCCCTATTAAATTCCATTACTTTAAATTGAAATGCGGAAAACACTACAAGAAATCAGTAGATTAGAGAGGGAACGTATTCCCTCGCTAATCTCTCACTAACCACAAAAAATTTCCTCGCTAATCCCTCACTAATCCCTAGCAAAAATTAAAACCGTTGGCGACTGTATTCCCTCGCAAATTTGTGAAGGAAATTCCGTTGCTATTCGTCGCTATATAAAGAATATACGCACCAATTTTAAATCTATTACAATCAAAATCCATCGCTATTCCCTCGCTAATCCTTCGCTGATTTCCCTCGCTATTCTGTCGCTAATCCCTCACAAATTTTTTTGGCCAATTTAAATGTAAAAGACTTAGTTTTTAATATCCAATATAACTATAAATCTTTTCAATCAAGATTATCCAGCAAATAATAAAAAGCAACAAAATACAAATCCAAAATAAATCTACTAATGATTCAAAGTTATTATATAAGTTATGTAAGTTCAAAATTTCATACAATGTTGTACAAAACAAGAATAAACAGAACATGTAATCAATCTAAGTTTACTTTGTCTTTGTCTTCATAATCATCATCCTCTTGACCCTCCCCAGTTGCTTTACGTTGCAATAGTGCTTGTGGAGCAACATTTGTTGATTGGATCATAGATAGGAAGGGTCCAAACATAGGGATTAGTTGAGTCTGGACAAAGGAAGTCATTATTGTTGCCACTGCTGCACTTACCGCTGTATTTACAGTTGTATTTACGGCTTCAGTTATGTCCTGTGTCAAAGGTGTAGAGCAAGAAGGACCCGCAACCTCCGAGGATGAAGCATGCATGGTGTTATTGTTAATACCAATGTGTAAGTTGTTACCTATGCCATGCACTCGTCCCTTCTTGTTGGGACCCGCCGCATCCAACCATACCTGTGGGTCAACCATAGGATGAATGGAAGAGTTTTCTCTATATTTTTCTGACATCGCGGCGTCGTATGACTCCTAAAATAACAAAACAAGAAAAATATTAGCAAAAAAATCAATAACTTAACAAATATAAATGACTTAAATTATAAAGACACCTACAATGAAGTTCCTTGAGTGCTTAGAGACATAGCTTCCATCTTTCTTCTTATGAACTTTGGCATAGAGATCTCTATAAGAAACTTGATGCTTTAACTGTACCTCCTGTAATCACATATAAAAGAATGTATGATAAACACATATCAAAAGTAATTAGACAAATCCTTTAAAATACCAATGTCTTTAAGTTATACAAAATATAAGCAAATAACTCAAGTAATTACAAAAAATAAAGGTGAGAGAGTCTTGTGCATTTGAGTTAAGGAAAAATGAGATTTTCATCAACTAGAGAGTGCTCAGTAATGTCAACACAGAATTTCTAAACCACTATTTACTTCAGCCGAGAAACATGCAACCATTTCAATTATACAATCCATTCAATAGATACATATATAGGTATACACATAATCAATACATTAGTAAAGAGCTTCCACAATAAAACATGAAATTTTCACTAATGAATCGGTCTCAATTTTAGAATTTACCTATCACAAGCATCCTCCAATAGGGGGTTTTATACGTAAAATGTGGTCTCTGACTTAGAGTTTGGCTATATCTCTTTTAGGGAGTTTAAAAAGAAATATAAGACATCTAAAACCCATAAATAGTGACAAAACACACACATGCAATCCCTTATTTCTTAGATAATAGATAAATGAAAATTCTTTTTGATATTCTAATAAGTTTATATTCACAACTCAAATCTTTAAATGATTTTTATATTACCATCTTGTGTTTATGTTGACCAAAGGAAATCGACCCTCCTGTATGCTTCAAGGCATCAGGCATAGCTGCCCTGTTCCTTTGGGCAGCTTCAGACTTCCGCATCCATTTTTTTGTCAGCCAAATGTCCACTAGCCCATCCCATACTTCTGTCCTAAGTCCTCTGGGTCCATGGCCCTTAACATCAGCCAAGTTATTTGAATTTGCCTTCTCAAAGGCCTTCTCCCACGCTCTATTTAAATAGTCTGAATAACGATCCATGGAAGTCCGTTCCCAGACAACTCTAGCCATGCCACGATCAAAATCGGATGCGAACCGATGCTTATCCTACACAAATGTTATGTAAGTATATTTATTTTTTAATGAACATATAATATATAATTCTAGAAACACAATTACTTACCATAAAATCCTTAAATAGTATTTCCTTCATTTCAGGAGGATAATCTCTCCACATACTAGCCGGAATAGGCATCCTTGTCATGACATTGTACATAATGTCTCGGGTCACTCTTGATAGGAAAAACCTTCTCCTGTAAGTACAAAAAGTTAATGTTAGTAATATAAAAGTAAATAAATGTAATAAAAGATGATAATCATTATTACTTACGGTTCAGGGATAGGTGCCAAATATATAAGTTTCCTGCTATCAGTTTCTATATGAGATTCTCCACTTGAAGGCACCACATTCGAGGTGCTAGTTGGTGGGTCAACAGGGGGTGGCATAGAAAGGGGTGGGTCAGTAAGGGGTGGGACAGAAGCTGATGTGCCTCTAGTGGTCAATGGGATAGACGCTGGTAGGCCTGCACTAGTCAATGGGCCAGTAGCTGAAGTTGTACCTAACATAATTATAGATAAACAAAAATTAATATTATATATATTACATTTATATAAACCAAGAGTTAACAATAATTAAAAAGATTATCCTACAGGTATACCGAGGGAGTGCTGAGAAGGTTGAAGTGGTGGAGAAATATGATAAGATGGAGAAGGTTGGGGTGGAACATTACGGCCTCTCCCACGACCGCGTCCATTGCCTCTACCTCGAGTTACCATGATGAATATATGTATAAGAAAACATAATGAAACATGACGAGTTAAGAAACTATATGTCAATAAAAACCTCAAAATATAATAATGATATTTTAGTGTAAATATCATTAACGAAATTTATTGAACAAGATTCAATTGTAACTACTTGAGTCTGAAGCAAAAGATTCCTCATCCTCATCTTCATCTGAGAATTCATTAATTTCATTATCTTCATTGTCATTAATGAACTCATCATCAACCAGAACGTTCATTGGATTATGTATATCATGTATGTTCACTTCTTCCATCTGGGCATGTGCATCAAACAAGGAAATTGCTTCATCATCTATGATAATATTGTGTGTTCCAAGGGATCCATCATGTTGGTAATAATCAGTAGCAGCTAGCTCATTCAATTCATCTCCTTCATCGTTCAATGTCTCAGCCACGAAGAGTTTTGCTCTGACCTTGCAAGCTGCCCACCATTCACCATTAGCTCTATTCCCGCTTTGTGGGTATCTTGTATAGTACACTTGTTGTGCTTGTTCAGCCAAGACGAATGGCTCATTTGAGTGAAGTCTTGATTTATGCTTGATGTCAACCAACCCATATCTCTCATCAACATTGACTCCATTAATCGGGTCAAACCAATGACATTGTAAAAGAAATACTCTATTCTACTTTCCTACATATGACAATTCCAATATCTCTTCAACAATGCCATAATAGTCAAAGTCATTCTCACCATATATACTACCTCTAACACACACGCCACTATTCATGGTAGCTTTATTTCGTCTATACTCCTTAGTATGAAATCTATACCCATTAACTATTAAGTCACAGTAAGAAGTCACAGACTTGATTGGACCATAACTTATCTCTCGTATCATTTGATCCTCAACTTGACCTATATTAACCTGTATCATTACATAAACGGTAGATAGTTGTAACATTTAGCATAATGAATATTGAATTTAACATGGTAGATGTGATTATGGATAAAAGGACTCACTAGATGTTTTAGCCACCTACTGAAGTCCTTATCTCGAGCTTCCAATATTTGATCATCAGTGATATTGGGATATGTTTCTCTTAACGAATCCTCGAATTGTCTAATCAATACAATAATTAATATTTAGCATAACATAGTTGAAAATTAACAAATTCATTAGTTAGGGAGTAGACTTACTGGATATAAGGTTCTACTTCTCCATAAATTACAAGCACATATGTCTCAACAATATGAAGTTCCACATCCATCAAGAATCTATTCCGACCTCTCCCGATAGGACGGTATGGATGTTTAAAAATGGAAAACCATTTATTAATTGTATTTTCCCCATCGTCGTCATTCCGAGGAACTTGAGTGCGCTGGTCTGTAAGTGGGGATTAAAATACATGGAAGTAAAATTGGAAATTTCTTCTAAAATATATGCTTCACAGATAGATCCTTCAACTCTCGCCTTATTTCGGACCTTCCTTTTTAAGTACAACATACACCTCTCAATACAAATGACTTACTGTGATTCATACAAAGTAGACAAGAAAGTCTTCCATGAGTGCTCCAACCAGACAGCATTCCATAGGCTGGAAAGTCACTTATTGTCCACAACAAAGCCACTTTCATATTGAAATTTTGCTTCTTCCAAGCATCATAAGTGTGCACCCCATTGTCCCATAATTTCTTTAGATCATCAATTAGGTCTCTAAGATAGACTTCTAAACTTTTACCTGATGACTTTGGTCTAGGAATCACAAGAGTGAGAAATATGTATTCCCTTCTCATGCACATACTTGGGGGTAGATTGTACGGTGTGACAAAAATAGGCCAACATGAATATGGTGTGGCTGAACAGCTGAATGGATTAAAACCATCTGTACAAAGGCCAAGCCTAACATTTCGAGCCTCTAGCGCAAATGTTGAATAGGTAGTGTCAAATCGTTTCCAAGCCTCAGCATTAGCTGGATGCGTGATCACTGATTCATCTTGACGCACTCCATCTGCATGCCAACTCATATATTGTGCAGTGTTTTTGGACATAAACAGACGTTGGAGTCTAGGAATAATGGGAAAATATTGTAACACTGAGTGCGGCACATCCTTCTCATTCGATGAACTTCCTGCCTTCAGTTTGAATCATGGGTGTCCACATACTAAGCAAACTGAGTACAAACTCTTGTCATTGTATTCTCTGTAATACAACATGCACTGATTAGGACACGCATCTATCTTCTCATATCCTAATCCCAACTCACGAACCATTCTCTAAGATTTGTAAAAGTTTTTGGGTAATCTTTCAGGCTCTGGAAGCATGCTCTTAATTATGACAACCATTCTATCATAGCAACTCTCACTTATGTTAAACTCTGACTTCAAGTTCAAAAGTTGAGTTGCAACTGACAATTTCGTGTGTTTATGGCAACCATCCCATAAAGTTCATTAACCTCTCTTAACAAGTCATAAAACTTCGAAGCTGACGGATTTGGATCATCTTCTAAATCTTGAGCTTCTGGATTTAATTTATCTCCCGCGGCATCCATAACCATATCCACGTATGGATTCCTAGGCTCCACTTCATCATCATGGACAATGGATGTTGAGTTGTTATCCCTGCATCTGTCCTTACTATGAATGGTCCAATTTACATAAACATCCACAAATCCGTACTTATACAGATGTTCTTCTACCCAAAAAAACTCCCTCCAAACACGATTCCTACATCTAGCACATGGACAAAGGATGCGATTTAATGCATCAGTAATTGTCGGGTCTCCTTGAGCAACCTTAATGAAATCATCAACTTCATCCTTGAATTCTTCACTTACATAGCTAGTAGGATCATTTCTTCGTAACATCCAACTTCGATCAGGTCTCATGATTGCTGAAATTTATCTTAGCATATTAATACAATCATTTTCAAAATCTTCACCTCTTTTTTAAAATGGTATGACCCTATCCCATTCAAAAAGACACTTTTTTAACACTTGGTTCATAGAATTCACAAAAATTACGCATCCTATACTTGACAAAATTTTGGCAGCATTTCCCTTTAGTCTCTAAGTGCACGACTCGAACATGGTGACATCTACCACGATCAAGTATGCACCCAGAGAACAAAAAGAAATGTAACAGAACAAAATTTCATCAAGTATAAAATATGAGATTTGAGGAATAACCATTAACCAAGTAAAGAAAAAGTCCCTTCCCAAATTGTCTCACTTAGACAATTCAAGATTCAATACAACGAGCAGTACCTTTAAAAAGAACACATGCTCATTAATATTGAATCTCAAACGAGAAACTAAGGCTTCGCTCAAATTGAAAAAAAAAAAACAAAGCATTAATTTCAACCATACAACATGTAGATATGTAAGTGACATTTAATCCTAAAGACACAAACACCTTCGCCAGTGCATCTCTTGATCGCACCATAACGGTATACACGTGTTTTTATAATTAACTTATGAAGCAGTGCAATGAATGATGGTGAAACTAACCTTGGCTCAAGAAAAAGAATATATAATAAACACATGTCAAAAGTAATTAGACAAACCCTCTAAAATACCAATGTCTTTATGTCATACTCAAGATAGGCAAATAACTCAAGTAATTACAAAAAAAAGAGATTATCCTCCATGAATATATAGCTAAACACTACACAAAAGATTAATTACTTTTATACCCTACTAGCACTCTTTCTCTAGTTTCTGATTTTTTTTCTGGTGAAGGGGAGAAAAAGTGCAATCTGGCCAACTTTGATTGAGCTGAAATTTGGTCTCCAAGGGTAAAACATCATTTGGAGCAAAGTGATTCATAGAATCTGGTACTCAGATTTTAGCCAATTTCCATCATTTGGTAAGGTTTTTGAGCAGTTTTGTAATTTTTGAAAAAAAGGCCTAATTTTAGATTGAGCTGAGACTTGTTTCCTTGAAGGAAAATGACATTTTAAGCAAGGCTTCAGTAAAACTGAAGGGCACTCATTTTTTAGCCAAATTCTTTCGTTTAGACCACTTTTTTATTTTTTGAAGATTTTTTATTTCATTTTTTAGTTCCATTTTTGTGTAGTTTTTTGTGTGTGGTGGTCCCATATTTTTTAAAAATCATTTGATAGGTTAATTAGATTTATTTTGGTGTATTTTTAGTGTTGGTTAGTCAATTTTGTTTGTTTTGTGTTTTTGAGTTTTCAATGTTACATGATGAGTGTTGCCAAGTGGCCTCAATACTCAAGAGGGAGGTGTTGAGGGTAGCTAGAAACATTAAATGCTCTGTAATAGAGCTGTTGTTTGTGTTTTCTGATTTCCCAGCTAATCGGTTAGGAAGTATTCCTAATCGGTTAGGTCTTCATTTCAATTCCTAAGATTGCTTCTGTTTTAACCACTAACCGGTTAGGCAACAAGTCTAATCGGTTAGGCCTTCACCAGAGGCCTTTATACGAGACATTCTAACCGGTTGGCACAATGCCCTAACCAGTTAGGTTATACAATTTTTAGCTGCTGGAAATATATATAACCGGTTAATTAAATGTTCTAATCGGTTAGGCTCTAAAACAGCAGTTTTACGTTTTCACTTAAAACTCTGCTAACTGATTACCTGTTTCATCTAATCGGTTAGGTCCTTAAAAGCAAAAACAGAGAAAACGTGAGGGAGATCTAGAGCAGGGGCTAACATTGCAGAAAAAAGAAGCTTAATGGAAAAAGAAGCTAACAGGGGCTTAGCCGTGAAGCAGAGGCAGAGGCTGCGAGCTCGTGATGGCCGAATCTAGAGCTACGAGCTGCAACCTACGACAGGTGGTGGCCAGCTGCTATAGGTGATGCGATAGTGGCTCGACGATGGGAGAGAGCACAAGAGGGAGAGGGAGATCTGGGCAGCTTTGAGTGTGAGAGAGAGGGAGAGCACAAGAGGAGAGGGAGATCTGGGTAGCTTTGAGTGTGAGAGAGAGGGAGAGGGAGAGGGAGGGAGAGGGAGAGCACGATAGAGAGTGTGTGTGTGAGAGTGAGAGTGCAAGTGAGAGGAGGGGTTCTTCAAAGTGAAGGTGACAGAGTGAGAGGGAAGGTGAGGAATATGTAAAAATTTAGAATTCTTCAAAATATTTTAACTTATCAGGTTTTGCGAGGGATTTGCGATAGAAATATCCCTCACTAAAATTTTATCGGTTTAGCGAGGGAAATTATCCCTCGTCATTCCCTCGTTGATTTTAGCGAGGGAAATAAACCCTCGCAATTACCTCGCTAAAATTAGCGAAGGATATTTTCCCTCGCAATTCCCTCGCAATTCCCTCGCTATTAACTCGCTATTTATCCCTCAGATTTATTTTTTAAATTTAGCGAGGACTCAGAGTTCCCTCGTTAATCCCTCGCAATTCCTCGCTAATTAGCGAGGGATTAGCGAGGGAAATTTTCCCTCACAAAATTCTGTCGCTAAATCGCGAATTTCTTGTAGTGAAAATAGTAATTGTTTTTATACTCATAGTCCCGATTAACTTTATATTAATTTAAGTTTCTTTACAAATGTTACCATTTTTTTTTTGTTAAAATTATAGATCATTACCAAGTGGCGTTAAAAGAGTTAAGTTAAAATCCATCATGTATGGAGATCATAAATAAGACAGTTATAATAAATAAAATTTAACAACATAAGATGAACTATACATAATATATATAAAGTAGCATGTTTAATTACATTTCCAAAATGTACAAAAAGCAAAATATGTACCCACCCAAAGATATACAAATATACCCCAGCATGTACAACAAAACGCCAGGCTTCCCAAAAAAATAAACGATTAGTCATCAGTAGCTACCACTAGTATCAGCTCCTATGACTGATGAGAAGGGACCGTAGCCAGGTCCTCCTCAAGGTCCTCTTCATCCAAGGAAACTTCCATCGGAATAACAAAACAACGGGCGGGAGCCCGAGCAGTGGACAAAAAGGAGTCCTCATGTGGGGTGTAGTACATATCAGCCCATATGTCCCTAACGGGCATGTAAAACTCCAACCAGACGAAAGCATGAAAATAAAAAATGGAGGCATCGTAACGACCCCATGCTAGGGACACCGTCAGCTCCCCATGATATACACAGTGGTCCGTCTGTACGTTAATGTGCCAGCAATCAGGACCTCCGTGAAAGTTGATCCGCATGTAGCCAAAGAAACCACAGGGGCGAGACGTCATCCTCAACATCTTCAATCTCAGTCGTAATCTAGCCAGAAATCCAGAAACTCAGGAGCTTCCTTGTCTTCCTCACGAACGTCTTCAAAAAATCGCATAACAATACAGAATGACAAAATGCATAATGAAGAGGTGAGATACTCGTCATTCACTACCAAGTGTGGCAGTAAGAAACTAAACGGTGCTAGATGCCCACATATAATACAGTTTATACGTTTAATCACAACAATATTAAAATTTACAGTAAAAGTAGATTAACAACAATTAATAACAAGGTCATTAACATCAAATAATAACAGTGATACCATCAGCAGTCAACAATTATTGCAGAAATAACGATAACATGTTCCACAGTTATGAATGCTCATGCTCAATGAGTTATGTGACTGATAGTTCACAATGCAAAAGTGTATCAAAATTCCTACTCCATGGAGGTAGACATAAACATTTTCGGAGTGAATGAATAAGGAGTAATGCCAATATATCGTTAGCCTTAAAATATAGTGTGCTTTATTTCATAAAAATGTTTGCGCAATGACTTATACATGGCACCTCGACAGTTGATCGCGATATGGGACAGCGTCCCAGTCAGGATCATCGGTGTGTCGCATTGGTCTATCCCACGGCCCCAGTGGAGCTACCATTGTCTATTGTGAGACACCTATACCCCAACGCCCCAAGGGTCAACAACATATGACACCTACGCTTAGTCTACTCGCACCCGTACAAAGGTGTTATTCAAACTCCTAGGCACACATAGCCTTTCTAACAACGTCCAACGGACAACACATATACATGATGACACAATGTCAAATCATGTATGTTCATCAATGATGCATTCATCATAGTATATCACAATGGTATATTTGCATATATACGCACACATATTTATTTCTTGATATCATTGCCTCAGGATATTTTCACGGTACATAACCAATAAGTGTTTAGCCCACACAGGGGTCCACCATAGCATAGAATCAATTTCTATGTCAATATAAATTTTCTAATGTTCATTCACTATCATGGTCCGCATTATGGATTCCACTTTTTTTTTCAAAGTTTTAAGCTTTTGATTAAATGTGAAAATTTTGGGGTTACTTTAATCCTTCAAAACCGTAGCCTTCAAGGGTTTTCAAAGTCCAATTCTTTCACCACATTATGCATTAGTTCCTTATCATCAATCCACTTAATTTTAATTTTTTTTTGTCCATCGAAGTCAATCCATTCCCTTATTTTTCAAGCCAAAACCGTGGCCATCATTAGGTCTTCAAGTCCAATGTTTATTTCTATTTTTATGCATTAGTTTCTTAGTATTAGTTCACTTTATGTGTTTATCTCAAATTCCTCCAAACTCACCCACTCGTGTTCTTTCTCTTCATTAGAACTCTCTAAGTTACCAAGTTAAGACTTTGATTAATTATCTTTGCACGTTATGGATCCCTAATTACCTTCTAATGTCCAATTCATCAATTCTTCATCCAAGTTACAAATTTTCAATATCTTTCTCCTTCATGGCCGTGAGTCTCATAGAATTTCAGAGTCTAAGTTTTCACTTCTCTATTGGTCCTTATCTACTTTATTAATACCATTCCATTTGGTTATAAGAATTTTAAGCAACAACACCCCACCAAGAGGGTGTTGGCCGTGAGCCACTATGCATAAAACAAGGGACTTTTGTCTCAATTTTATCAATTCCAATCCATCAAAATTATTACAGTATCATCAAGAATTAAATTCGTCCAACAAATTAAATAAAGTGATGAAAATTTAAAGAATCAATAATAAGGAAAATAAAATCACAAGAGTAACCCATGTTAGGGTTTCTCACAAATATTCAAACAATAAGTTTCCAACCACCATTTTTGGTTGAATAGAGTTGTTTCCCTCTTACCAAAGAGGTGAACACGAAATGGTATCCCAAGAAGCTCCTTGTGATTTCGGTTTTGGTTCTTCAAACCCTACAAAATCAATCTCAAAGAATCAATACCAAAACTTGGAAAAGAAAGCATCCTTGACCATGGAATTGGTCTTGGAACACGAAAAGAAGAAGAGGAGGGAAGAAAGTAGTGACCTTTACCTTGAAATTTCAAGCATTGCTCTTGAGAAAGAATGGTGAAAATGAAGGATTTTGAAGTGGAGTATGAAAAGGAAAAGCTTTAGAATGATTAAGAGAAGCTAGAAATAGAAATGGTGAAGCAAGAAAATGAAAATGGTGAGTGGGGGAGGGGTTGCCGAAATGGAGGGGAAGAGAGGAAGAAAAGGGGTTGAGAGAAAATGAAGAAGAAAGTGAAGAGAGAGAGATGAAGTTGTAAAATGAATTAGGGTTTGTTGTGTACAAATTAGTAGTAAAAATTTAGTCTCTTAGGCCCCCAAAATGGGCTGCCAACCAAAGCCCCAAGAGAGAGTGAGAGAGAGTGTTGTGGCTTTTCCATGTAATTAGAGTGGGTAATTAGGTCATTTAAGGTCAAAGTTTCTAGAAGCTTGATTAGAATAACATTATATTTGAATTAAAGTAGATTTGATATGATATAAAGTAGATTGCATTAGGGTAATGTGATAGGACTTTTAATACATGTTATTATCCAATGGATAATAGTTACTGTCAACAGAAGTCAGTATTAATTTATCTGACGGATGAAATTTATTATTTTATCTGTAAGATTTTCTCGAAAAACGTGAAATCTCATAAACTATGTCTGGCCTCAAGTTTAGTAAGATTTCCCATCAATGTTTCCATAGTTCAAGGTTCTCGGGAAAAATATTTTGTTTTCCTGGCTCCGTTCAGTTGTACGCAAAACGAGGAATATATCAAAATATTCGACGTTTCCAGAAAAATTCCAGAAAATTCTCAAAAATCACAAATATCATGAAACGACTATTCATCATAAAATTTTCCAACTTTCGAGACGTTACAATCATTTTCCCGACTCTGCCCAATGTTGTAACACCCACCGTAGGGTGCCACATTTATGATACTTAATTACCAAATTACTCCCAAGTTATAAAATGTGACGTTGTAATAAAATATAAGTTATAAATAATTTTTTTTTTCTCTTTTTTCTTTGAAAACTATAAAATCAACTTAGCAGAAAATAAAATATTATACATCATCACACATAATTTACATCATCATACATTACAAACGTACTGTTAGGATTATTTATATACAAACTATTTCTCTAAAACTAGATAACACACTTAAATATATACAGACATAGTTTGTAACAAAGTTTAGACTTGCCCAAGTCTAACTAAGCAGCAGAACCCTCAGACGGGTCCTCCTCAGACTCCTCAGCAGGTAGGAATCCGATTTGACGCGTAGCCCTATGGACAGGTGTCCGGGCTGACGACACAATACTAATTTCTGTTGGGACATAGTTTCTAGTATCCCAATGCCGCCTAATAGACAGCGAAAATTCCACATGCACAAAAATAGTTACAGAGAAAAACGGATCCCCATGAAATATCCTGCTAAAGTTTACTGTCAGGTGTCCCTCATAAATTAGTCCCCTCTCATTGGGACTAGTCCTCCACGCTCCAGCTCCACCGTGGAACTGCAATCTCACGTAACCAAAGAAACTTGACCGGGATGCCATCCGATCAAAACTCAGCTTCCTTTGAAGCCTGCTCTTCTTCACCCTCTTATTCAACCCTTTGCTCAGTGTCTTTACAAATATATTTACAGTACCAAATAAACATACAAAGAGGTGAGATCACCTACGTCAATACCAACATGGTAGCACAGAGATAATACATACAGTATACCATACAGACATATCATACTATAATAACAATTATGACATCATCATAATGTATTAAATAATAGATACAATAAATAACATTTACCATCATGTCATTAACAGTATTATCATCATCATCATCCATGTATTTCTCAACAGAACAATTGTCATAGCTAATATTCCTCAATTAATATATCACATTAATAAAAATGCTTAGTTTCATGCATGCGCACATAGACTCAATGTCCTACTCCATGGAGCTAATACTCAGTTCGGAGAAGTTGATCCAAAAGATCTGTCTGTACCAAAATGCCTTAGACCAAGTGCTACAATTCTCATTTGTATTTGCACATCTAGCATATACACGACAGTCTTTACTAGATCTCGATTAAGAATAGTGTCTCGGTCAGGATCATCGGTGCGTTGCATCGGTCTAACTTACGGGAAGAAGAGCTACCAACCACCCATGTAAGCAACCCGCACCCCGATGCCCCCAAGGTCAACAAGTGACTTACACTACGCATATCGCACCCACTCAAGAGGTGTACGTCTCTCCTAGGCAAATAGCCTCATACAGTCCATCGGACCTTTCCAATGCATGTTCAATGCACCAATGCCAATCAAAGGCAAATTTCATATACAATGTTCATACACCAGTTCATGCATATAAAATGCACCAATGTCAATCATAGGCAAAATTTATCATTTTCTCACACAGTGTCCCTTCACTAGTTTAACAGTAATCCTACTGTATACTTCATCGCGAAAATCATATTATCGCGTTTTTATGGTCACGCACCATTTTTGTCGCGTTTTCATAATTTTGCAACATTTCTGTTATGTTTTCAAATCACATATTGATTTTTCAACGTTTTCATCAATTACGTAAAAATATTCCACCATTTTTAAATCACGTAGTGATTTTTCAATAATATTTCAATCACGTAAAAATATTTAAATATTTTCCAAACTGCGTAGAAATATTTCAATGTTTTTCAAATCCCATGGAAATATTTAAACGTTTTTCCGATTGCGTAGCTTAAAAATCACGTTTTTAAGTTATGTAAATCATTTTTCACTATTTTTCAATTTCGTAAAATATTTCTCAACCGTTAAAATTTTCTTTTCAACATTTTTCAAAATAATATGACTTCTCACATTATTTTACACATTTCTTACTCAAGAAAATACTTTTCATAATTTACTCCATAAAATCATCATTTCATTGAATTAAATCAATGTTTTTAACTTTAAAATTTACTAACGCTATCCAAATCCCAAAGAATGAGTTACACGTTAGAAAATCCTAAGTTACCAACGTATTCTTTATAATTCCAAATCAATTCTAAAAATCAATCCTCTTTAAAATAAATTGAGGTTCAAACACTTTCAACCTCTCTTTTCCATTCACGTATAAAAATTCCAATTCTCAAGTGTTAAAACACTCTGATTCCCTTTCCAAAATTCTTGTATTAAATCAAGTTATATTTGTACTTTGAAAATCACTTTGTTCATAAAAATCAAGACATTACAAGCCTTCAAAATCGTGGACATGACCATTGAAATCATTCTTGTATTTTTCCTTCTAAATCAACTAAGTTCCATTCTTATTTTTACACAAAATAAATTAATAAAAATACTTCTCCAAAACCGTGTACATTGTTTCTTGAAAATCAAACCTTTTGTTTATTTTCCTTGCTTCTCTAAGCGTTCAATTTATTATTCATGAAAATATAAATTTGTGAGCACCTAATTTGAGGTGTCTTGGCCGAAATTCACCTTAGTTTAGGGACCAAAAATTAATTCCCTTGTTCTTGAAAAATTTTCAACATAAACCCTAATTTTTGGAAGCTAAAAACCGTAGCCTCCCCTTGGCCTTTGGAGCCAAAATTGCTTGTTTCAACATACATCCACCATAATATATTCAACATGTTTTCATCATGCATATTATAAGCATACCATATAAGCAATAAAATCATGCAAAATCATGCAAATCATATCAAACATAGATAAATAATCAAAGCACATAAACACACACAAATTATTACATGACCATGGATATGAATCCTCACATGGATTCACCATCCATCAAATATAAAATCATCTCTCACCACTATACTTGGTTGGTGAGATGGATCTCCCTCTTACCTCTTGAAGAACCACAAAAAGTTCCTTGCTTTGTATTTTGAACAAGATCTCCACCAACAAAAGTCTCTTGAACACAAAACAATACAAAGAAATTAGTATATTAGCTTGAATATAAGGAACCATGGATCAAACATGGTTTAGAACATGAAAAAGAAGAGAAGAAATGAAGTTTTCCATAACTTCACCTTAAGAACCCTAGAACTTGCTCCTGGAAAAACTCCTTGAAGATAAAAGATTTAGGACTTGGTGTAAACTACAAAGTATCTTAGAATAAGGTAGAGATTCAGGAAATATGGTTGTTTGAAATTAAAAAGTGATGGAAGGCTGTTTTGGAGTGCTTGGCCGTGAGCTTAGAGAAGAAGAGAGATGGAGAGAAATTTTGATAACTTTGTTTCTTGAAAATGTTCAATGAAGACCAAGGTGATCAATGTAATGCCCCTTTTTGGGAGGGAACGTCGCATTGTCAAATAAAAGAAGATGCGGAAAAATAAAGTTTTAACATTTCAAGACCCAGTTCATTCGTTTAGGTTTAACTTGTTCAATTCTTAAATGCGCGAGCAGAATAGCAGAAATATACAATTTTTGTTTTGTTTTGATAATCATTTTAACCATGCGGAATATAAATGACAGTGAAGGATAAAATAGTAGACAACATTCTCATCTGGATAATATGCATATAGATATATATATATATATATATATATATATATATATATATATATATATATATATATATATATATATATATAATGTACTTGACATCATTTATACTTTGATACAAGCCTGAATTTCCCAAAAACAAAACTATACCGCCCCAAAAGATTATACAAATATGCCCCAGTGATACCAAAATATACAGCCCCACAAAAAATACATCGGGCCCCAAAATAAAACACTGGTAGCCATCAGTAGCTACCAGAAACTCGCCTCTCGGATGAGGAGGGACCGTATCCGGGTCCTCAGCAGGATCCTCCTCTTCCGAGGAAACCTCCATTGGAACCACAGAAGCACGGGACGGAGCCCGAGCGGTGGAATCAAAAGAGTCCTCCCAAGGGGTGTAGTAACGGTCACCCCACATCTCTCTGATGGGTAGGTAGAACTCCAGTCGCAGGCTAACATGGCAGGTGAGGACAGGCGCCTCATGACGTCTCCAGGCTAGGGCAATCGATACGTCGCCGAGGTAGACGCAACGATCGGAACTCAGGTTGATGTGCCAGCACTCCGGCCCTCCGAGGAAGGTCAGACGCACGTCACCCAGAAATTCGCGCATGCGTGCCTCCATCGTCTTCAATAGATGTTAATCTTGCTCGGGCCAGAAGCCGGGAAAGTCAGGAGCTTCAGCTTCCGCGCCGTCGTCTTCGGTGGATACAGTATAAGCACAGGCAACAAATAACAAAAGCACAGAAAAGAGGTAAGACACCCTACCATCATTACCAATTATGGCAGCCAGGAATAATACGGCACATTGCGCCCACGAAACAATCCCAAAAATAACAACAACAGCAATAGGCAGACAACACTTCTGTAAGCAGATAAACAGTTCTAGGCAGGCATTCATCATAATAATTATACCAACAGTTCAAATTCATATAGGCTAGTAATCATTAACAGTAAAACATCTCATGATGCACATGCATACGGTATTCAAATTTCCTACTCCATGGAGCTAGACTCAAACAGTCGGAGAGAAAGATCAGGAGACGTGTCTGTAACTCGGCTGCCGCGGCCAAAGTGCTTTAATCAATAATTTCCACGTGCACATCAGGCATTGTACAGACAGTCCACGCTCGATCACGATATAGGACAGTATCTCGGTCCGGATCGTCAGTACGTTTGCATCGGTTTGCCCCACGGACAGAAGAGCTACCAACTGCCCATTGTGAAGGACCCGCACCCCGACGCCCCCAAGGTCATCACACGACCTACACTTGTCTATTCGCACCCACACCAAGGTGTGTTCAATCTCCTAGGCAACTCGACCTTACAACAGTCCACAGGACATTCACAATGTATATGACTCTATGCATGGGCATGTATGATCAACATCCCATACTAATCCATAATATGTCATACTTATCAAGCATTAACACAACTTTGGTCACTCATATAGATCTACAATATCATAATAATGAAATCGATTAAGGTAATACACTTTAAGGTCCATCATACATTCTTATTCATGATTTGTCATTCATACAAGAGATCTATCACTAGTTAAGTTTCAGTATCATTTCACAGACATGTAATTGATTCTGCTATGGGCACCTAGGAGCCATATCTGTAGCGCCTGAACGTCGTTCTAGTGCCTAAGCGCTTAGATCGAAGCGCCTGAGCGCTAACCAAGCCGCGCTATAGGGAAAATTCTCTAGGCAATGAGCGCCTGGGTGCTCTATGCACAGCGCCTAGGCGCTGGTGCATTTGCAAGGGTTCTGCAGATTTTAGTTCTGCAAAACCGTGGCCCAACCAATCCCAAGGTATTCCAGTCATTTTAACAAAATCCAAAGCATGATTCATGACAGCAAAACACACAATGCAAGTCCATAAAATCATACAAATCAAACAACTACAAAACCATAAAAATAACACAATGTGACAAAGGGAGTAACTCAACATGGTTTCCCCCATTTACAACAACACAAGACATTCCCTTAACCAAGATTGGTTGAGGAGGATCATCTTCCTCTTACCTATGTGTAGAAATCAAGAGAACTCCAAGAAAATTCCTTGTAAATTTCAGATTTCACTCCCCAAAAGCCCTAGAAATGGTGACTTGATTAGAATGGCATATGGACATGGAAAACGGAATATAAATGGCCATTAGAGGGCCCTTGAAAACGAAAATGAAGAGAAGGGAAGAGAGGTCTTGAAACTTACCCAAAAACCCTAACTTTGAAGCTTGAAGAAGGTGGTGAAAATGGTGAAATCTCAAGATGCTCCAAGCAAGAAAGATGTCTAGGAGAGGATGAGGGTTAAGAAAATGTGGTTGGTTTGGATTTTTGTGATGGATGAGTGGGGAAGGGCTGCTGGTGTCGTGGGGTTCCAGGAGAAAGGAAGGAGAAAAATAATAATAGGAAGAAGAAGAAAGAAGCAGACAGAAGAAGGAGTAGAAGAGGTGATATGGGAAAATCAATTCTTTTCCCCCAAAGTGTTGTCCAGTCGTGAATGAAGGAGAGAGAAGAAGGAATGGCTGCATTGCATGGGGAAAGGAGGAAGAGGAAATTTCCAAGAAGCTTCCATGAGAAGCTTCGCACGTTTCTCGATAAAGTGAAAGTAAAGTTATTTCCTAATTAGGCACACTAACACAGACAAATATTTATACTGTCAGTATTATTTTTCCTCCAGTGTAGAAGAGTTACTCATGATGAAAATAATATTTCATTACTCATCAGATGATTTACAGTACCGCGATTTCATTTATCGGGTAAAACCTCGTAAAATGTAAACTTCGTAAACTGTGCCCGGTCTCGGGTTTAGTAAGATCCCCCGTCGACAAGTCCACAAATTAGAGTTTACCAGCCACAGGGAAGATATCGCATCTTCCCGGGTCTGCACAGTGCACACATAAAACGAGAAATATATTAAAATATTCGACATTTTCAGAAAATTCCCAGAAAATTCTCAAAAATTACAAATATTATAAAATGACGATATATAATTAAACAGGTATTTTTTTTCGGGATGTTACAATCAATAATGACTAAAGTGATCAATTATGGTCTTCAACTTGTTGCTTTAGCTTCTAAATGCAGCACCAAATCGTCCCCCCTCCTCCATGCACTCTTCAAAATGCAACAAATCTCCTAGCCATCATTTTAGGTCATCCTAACCATTGATTAGATCAATGGTAAGGATTTAATGTAGCTTCTAGGTTTAGGCTTAGATA